>CM075870.1:10705000-11305000 GCA_038021265.1 Cyprinella venusta | reverse complement strand
AAAGGGGTGAAGAATCACTTAATACGTCAAAGAACAGTATTTCTTTAACATGACTGGTACCACGACTTCATGTGCCAGTATCAATTTAATTCTGATTTTTATGTCGAAGCCAGTGACAAGGTAATCCGTACGTCTGGCTAGCACCAGAAGGAAACGCGATCTGTCTTGGCCTAGTGCTTATTTAGATAAGACATGTGGAGTTGGTTATAGAGTCTGAGACGGCAGTAGTGCTCTTCTCTGCAGACCGTCAGTGATAGCACGTGGATGTCGTGACCGTTCAGATCCAACAGCCTTAGAAAAACAGCTGCCCAATCAAAGAAATAGATGTGATTGCTAAAATCTACATCTAGCCAATTAAATCTGGAGCAATAAAAGAGCCAAACACCAATCACACAGGAACAGAATGTCCTATCGGCCAATTGCTTCAGTTATA
The DNA here is from genome assembly GCA_038021265.1 of Cyprinella venusta. Lineage (NCBI taxonomy): Eukaryota > Metazoa > Chordata > Actinopteri > Cypriniformes > Leuciscidae > Cyprinella > Cyprinella venusta. The sequence goes on along the minus strand of CM075870.1, from coordinate 11,304,567 downwards.
TCCATGAGGAAAAACGAGTGCATTATAGTAGCGAGCTCATCAAAATTAGTCGCGAATAATAAAAGGACGGTAACACTTTAGAATACCGTTCCTTCATTAATGAATAACTACACAGAAATAAATGAGCACTGTTAACACTCTAGTAACTATTAACTAATGAGAAACTCTGATTAACAAATGAGGTGTAAAAGCGCTCAGTTGAATGTGGTTGTTCACTAGCTAATCAGAACTACTGTTTTTCATACCTCCCTGAGACTCATAATTAGTTCACTTTTGAAAAACTTTCGCTGATAATTTACTCACCCCCATGCCATCCAAAATGTCCATGTCTTTCTTTCTTCAGTCGAAAAGAAATTAAGGTTTTTGATAAAAACATTCCAGGATTTTCTCCATATAATGGATGACATGGGGGTGAGTAATAGCCTGGCTTCGTCATACTCATTTTCAAGAGAGAAAATGAGTCTGAAACTCCTCAATTGGGCTTTGATTATGAGGCGTGTCGTAACCGAACCAGGAAAAAAAAACAAAAAAAACTCTGCACTCAATTGGATAGTCGGTAGACCTACCAACCAATCAGAGCAACGCATAAGTCAACTCCTTTGCATAGCGCAGTTTTCAAATACAGAACGTAGCCTACTTTATTTATTTTAGAAGTTAAATAACAAATGTTACTTCTTTTACTTACTTCTCCATGAGTGCCACCAAAGGAGAAACCACAACGACCACTGCTTTTCATTACATCTCGTCTTCTTAGCGACCGTCAGAGCCAGCTGATAAGTTACACTTTTCCCGAATCATGAAGGAAAGACGCCAAAAATATATTTCCGATCGACAAATGCCTTGATTGCAGTTCTCTGTTTGTCTATTAATATGAATACGCTGTCGATTTATTTTACAAAAGACGCGACAGCGGAATCTATACATCTCAATTCTCCAGCTGCACTCATCTTTGACAAGCGCTCTTTGACGACGTGAGGATTACGTTACTGAAGACCACCTGTCAATCATCGTATAAAGCCCGCCCTGGCAATTTGATTGGCCCGATGATTTCTGAACCGATCATAATTACTCCTCAATGGATCGAGTCCAGACCGAACTTCCCGCCCAAAAAATGTTGTGGGCGGAGTTCGGGCTGGCATCCAGGCTAGGTGAGTAAATTATCAGCAAAAGTTTTTTCAAAAGTGAACTACTCCTTTAACATGGATAATGTATCATTTGTAATAAAAGGTAACACATTCTCATCCGAAGACATCACACTGACGCTTTTGACCATACGTCAACATCCGACGTTTTAGGGTACCCTTTAACGTCACTTAGATGACGATCCTGGGGCGTCATCTAACTGACGCTTTACCTTTAGCGTCAGTTAGATGACGCAGGTAGTGTTATGGTGTGTTCACACCGAACGCGAATAGAGCGTCAAATATGCGTCTATCGCATCTAGTTAGCCGCTTGAACATTCGCTCGAGTTCAAATTTTTCAACTTGCGCGGAAGACATTCGCGGCAAACGCGTCGCCCAATTCGCGTCATTCGCAACGCCCGGTGCGAATGATGCGTCTATTTGCGTCTTTGCATTAACTTTGTATGTAATACTCGCGCAAATAATAAAATTCGCGTTCGGTGTGAACACACCATTAGGTCTGGGGTAGTGTTAGGATTAGATTGCGGCATCTAACTGACGTTAAAGGGTGCCCTAAAGCGTCGGATGTTGACGTATGGTCAAAAGCGTCAGTTAGATGACGTCTTGGGATGAGAACAGGCTCTTATGGACCTGTAGTTCTCAGTAGCCTTCAGTGAGGTATGAAAAACAGTAGCTACTGATTAGCATCTATGCGTTGCAGAGATACGGGCGATTATGACGTCATCAGCAGGCGCCATTTTGAAGCGCGTCCAACGGTTTTCGGCTAATATCTCTGCGAAAACTCCACACAAAACTCAATCATGAAACTTGTATCATTTTGTTTAGTTCGACGAGACGGTTCGAACCGTGACGAACCGCGTTATTTGCGTTTTTCGCTTCTGGGACGCTTTGGGTGGCTGTATCTCGGGCCCCCGGAAACGCTATTACTTGCTAATTAATTAATCTGAGTTTCTTGTTAGTTAATAGAAGTAACTAGATTGTTAATATTTAGGGCTGTGCAAAAATTAATTGCGATTAATCGCATCCAAAATAAAAGTCTGTGTTTACATAATATATTTGTGTGTGCTGTATATAATTATTTTGTATATATAAATACCTATGCATGCATGTATATATTTAAGAATTATTTGTGCTTAAATTCTGTGTATATATATATATATATATATATATATATAAATACATAATCTATATTATAAATATTTTATATATGAATAACACATTTTCTTAAATTTATACATGCATGTGTGTATATTTTTATATACAAAATAATTATATACAGTACACATAAATATATTATGTAAACACAGACTTTTATTTTGGATGTGATTAATCACAATTAATTTTTGCACAGCCCTATTAATATTATGTTACTCATTTATTCTTGTGAAGTTATTCATTAATGAAGGAACAGTATTATGTGTTACCAATAAACTGCTAGATATAGGTTAAACCAGAAACATAAGTGCTGTTTTTTGTTTGTTTGTTTGTTTTTTGTCACTTTCAGAGATTTTTCCCATCTACGATTATAAACTCAGGCCTGTAACAGTAACTACACAAACATTTCATGGGAAAGTGCCATGTACCACAGTCATGTACCACCATATTTTTTTTCCAGTAGGTCTACATGCAATGCTGTATGTGTGACCAAAATCCAAGAATCAAAACAACAGACCAAGAGGGCGCTGAGACCGAAGGACTCGAAGGGTTACATTCACTGACACTGTTTCTATTCTGATCATTCCATGAGAATATAAAAGCGATTTTGTCATTTACAGACATACTGTACGTCTCTCTGGGCCGTGCTCATTTTATTGTGTTTTGCAGAGCATTTGTGGCTGTGGTGTTTGTGGTTTCAGATTTGCTCTAATTGGTACTATATTGCAGTAATCTCAAATTGCCCAATGCTTTTTCATTGGGGCCTGTGAAGAAACTGCAGCTGTTTTTGCAATGAATTTTACAGCTTCATAACCATATATTCTCATTCAAAGGCTACATTACCTTCTGGTGCTCTTTGGTCATTTTTGACCGAAAAATTTTGCGTTTTGTTATTTTAATTTTTTTTTACTTCTTTGGAATGGTACAATGTTGGAAAAAAAAATCATGGACATGAAAAAATGACCGCATTGGAAATGAATGAAAGACTTCATTTGAAAACTTTTGGCACTGCAGCCAGAAAATCTTACTGAAAGCGCATTTTTTTTTTTTTTTTTTAGATATAAGCTCAAATTTGGAAAGCAACTTGTTTAATTGTATGGCTTTGACTTTCTTGCAGTTTTAGAGTAAAACGTGATTTTGAAAATATTTTAAATACAAATTGAAAATATATTTGTGTGCATTTTTCATAACAATACACGTAAAATTCAGTTACTTTTTTGTAAGTTCACTTTTTAAAACTTTTTTTTCACTTAAGCAATCTTCCAAGTGTCGTCTTTGAAAAGAGATCAAACTTAAGTCTGCCCTCTAAATCATTCAAGATTAACGTAAAAAAAAAATATTTTCACGTCTATGCTCAAAAGGGGAATAAATGGTTTATAAACACAGTGTAAATATAATTTTGTATAAAAAAAATACAAAATATTAAATAAAAATCATTATCAAACTAAAGCATAGTACATTCATTTCATTGACAAAAAATAAAATAAAAAATGCGGTAATTTTTGACCAACACGCAAAACTAGAATTACTTAATAGTATGTCAACAAATACACTTATTAGAGCAAAGAAATCAGGAAGTGCACATATAAAAGTACATCCTCTAGTTCTATGTATTTTTTAACAATTTTTGTGCAGTTCCATAAAAAAACAACTAAAACATCTTTAAAAACAAGCTCTGGGCATAAGCATACTTCCTTCATGCGAAAAAGAGCAGATAAACATGTGGGAATTTAACCTGTGCCTTTCATGTGGGAAGTTTTTAACGTTTACAATGTTGTGCAACTTAAGTGAACAACTCGACCTTAACGTGTCCCTTCTTTTTTTGTGTTTTGCTCTGTGAAAAAGGGGCTGCGTGTAGCTAGAATCAACAAATGTGGTAGTGAGGCTTTCTCTGAGGGAAAGGAATTTATGGCGTGTGTTGCCGTGTTATGTGCCTGGGCTACTGGAGAGGAATGTGCTGTCTGCTTTAAGGTGTCATGTGGGGATGCTCTTTGTGATTACAAAGCTTGAACTAAAACACCCCTATGTGAGAACATCTGTGCTCAGATTTGAGTGGGAGCGAAAAATTCTCCATGACCATAATTATGTGCACTTTAAAAATATATATGTTGTCATAAAAATGTTTTTATTCGGAGTTCGTTTTGAGGTGGCAATAAAGACTAATGTGTTAAATGTATCAAATCTAGCTGCAAATCATCATAGCAATTTGATCGATGGATTCTGGAGTAAAATCTAGGTCTGCATCAGGAGAGCCCTTCAGGACCTTAAATTAACACTCACCAAAAAATTGACATGTTTTTAATATTCCTAGCGTTGCTAGGAATATGTGTGCTCACACATCCAAAGCGCGTGCCCTTTTCAGACAGCGTGCGAATACTAAACTGAGCTCTTTCACCTCTTCTTGCACTTGAACAGACAGAATTATGGCAAAAATAGTGAGTATTCTAGTAAACATAGTCGGTTATGTCATAAGTGAACATAAATAGAAGTGAAAGTAAAAGCATGTGCACAGTATCAGTATATTAGATCTATGCATTCGCTCTTAAAGTGACAGCAGCCTAATATTCCTGCAGAATTAACGCGTCAATTCTATGCGTGCCGCAAGCGCTGTGATTGGTCTGTTAGAACCACTCCCCGGGTTTCACATGCTCCCCCTGCATGCGTAATTACACGTCAACGCGGACAAAGACGCGGAAGTATAAACAGAGACTATTTATATAGAGACATGTCACTTCCCCAATCCTTAATACAAATGTATAGGGAAAACCCGTAAACCAAAAAAGGCGGTTGTATGAAAATGCCCCGCCCCTACCACTGGACAGCCAATCATCTGCTTTTAACGGTCAAGCTGGGAAACATTTAAATACGTTACTATTTGAAAAGGCGGCAGATTAGATATGCAGTGTATGTGTGCGTTGTGTAAATATCAGACATCCCAAGTCTCCCAAAAGTTCCGGGTGTCTCCCAGAGGCTCATTGATGCCCGCAAATTTGTTAAAATCTCTCGGAATCTAGAGCGACCGAGCAAGAGCACGTGTTTCAAACTGTGCAGCGCGCGTGAAAGAGCAAGAGAACCCTTGCGCATGCGCAGTAAAAGTATAACCTGTGGGAAAACGGCTTTTTAAACCTTATTTTGGGGCAAAGTCATCAAACTTTTTCAGCGATTTTTATCATAATTTACTGCTGTTTCTATACTTGCAGTTTTTATTTTCCAGTGACAAGTGAAAGTGCAGTTCTGACTCTCTGCCCATTCATTTAGATAGGAGCCTGGTCTTGTTAAGTCCGAAATAGCTGCGTTGCCAAGATGGCGGCGAGTGGCATGACTTGCCTGAAAGGACTTTGGTATAAATGAAAACCAACGCGTATCTGCCTGGACTCATCAGCACTCTTTGTTTTCTCCTGTGTCTCATCTTTTTGTTTTCTCACGATAAGCCTGGGGTGCTTTCCCGTACAACGACGTAGTTGCTTCACTACCATAGTACGATGCTTCGTTCGAGAAATCTACTAGCTAGTCACGACTGTTTCCCGAAACCCACTGTCGCAAAGTATTGTTCAACCACATTGGTTTCGCACGCGGTGGAGTAATAACTACTTTTAATGAAACTGTTTGAGATTCAATTAACGCTAGATTTTTTCATATAAATTGAGGACTGAGGACTATTTCTAATTGTTCTCAGTTGTTTTGCTTTATTACCAGACTCAATATTTGGCTCGTTCTTACATAGTAGAGCACGTTCGCACATGCGCACTCTTCAAACACGTTATTTTAAATCTTTGGACAAACTAACAGACGTGAATTACATTTGTATGTATTCTAAATAATAGACACCGGTTGTCCTGAATGTCAGCTTGCTTATTTTGCTCAAGATATTTATTTCCTCCAAATGTCATGCAATATAGAAACGATGCCTCTAAACACAGGTCGAGAGCTGTCGTTCAAACCACAACTTTGCGATGCTGTTTGCGAATGTTCGTTGGAACGATGGTTTCGGGAAACACCGACTCGTTGAACTATGCTGATAACGACGGAACTTGCGACCATAGTTGGCTAAGGATGCTTTCGGGAAATGCACCCCTGGTTCTTCCTGTTATTCCTTGCAAAGTCTTGTTAGTTATTTACGCTGCATTTCTGAGCATTTCCACTCTTTTCCATGTTCCAGTTTTATATATATATATATATATATATATATATATCTCTGCCTGTGTCCTGGTTTTCCCGTTCGTGTCTCACCCTCTGGATTTGTTTGTTTGATTGGACTGATTTACTGTGCTCTGACCTTTTGCCTGTCTTTTATATGATTGTGGATTACCCTTTCATTAAAACACTGCATTTGGATCCTCAACCTTCGTGTCTTTGAGCAGTTTGTTACATTGAGGGTAAACATCAACTTATATGATTATGCATTACTTTACAGAGAGCTTACGAAAAATAGCTACATTCCGCCTTATGAACAATTGTTGCAACGGAATAAAGTACAGAGTTAGTTACAAGCTAGTAGTTACTAGTGTGGACTTTACATTCCAATTTAAGAAAGAACTTACGAACGGCTGGTGCAACCCCTATCCAGGTGCTTAAATTATATAAAATAAATCATAGGCCTAAGTAAGTAATTGTTAAATAGCAAACTATCAACCAACTTTGCATATGATACCACAAAAGACCAATCTGCAAAAATAAATAAATCAATAAACCGTGACAAGCGATGTCTTTGAACCTTGCGATGAGAGCTGCTTTCCTGTTTGTTCATGTGATTTTCGGGGGTGGGGGGGGGGGAACCCCCAAAAAAACGCTTGAGGGGTCTTCACCGCCCTGGCCGCCCGAGGGGTCTTCAGAAAAAATAATGTTGTTTAAATGTCTATGTGGTGTTTTTAGTATGCTTTAAGACAAAGCATGTGTAAATTCATGTCAACACCATTGCCGATATTTTCTCCTTAAAACATTTTCATTTATTAATTTACCTGATGCTTTTTTTCCAGAGCGACTTTGAATTGTCAGAGGTCGCACGCCTCTTGAGCAAATAGGGGTTAAGCTGGTGTTTCTGACGTCACAAACTTCCTTGTAACCCGTCAACGAGTGAATCTATTGAATCATATTCTATTCTAGAGTTATTGAGTTGAGGCGGGGCTAATTTGAATATTAATAGAACTGCAAAAAAAATGAGGCAGTGTGTAGAGTTAGGCTAAATTCAAACTATTTTAAGGCACGAATAAAAAAAATGTACGTTTTATATGGATACCATGACAGGGGGAATTTATAATGATCACAAACTAAATCAGTTTACAATGTAATTTTTGAATCCTTTTTTTATACAGTGTACTAATTTGTTTTCTTGAAGTTGCTTTTAGTACTTACGTTAATGTTAGCCTGGTCAGTAAAGCAAACTATGGTCTATTTCACCACATGAGCTTGAAACGTTCAGATAAAAAGCGCCCGTTTGCTTTTTTGCTTTAAACCAAAAGGTCCCAAGGGTGCTGAGCGAAGCCTCGCCAACGTAGGCTGCCTATAAAGAGTTATCCGTGAAGTTAGGAAGCTGGACATGATCCAGTCCCGCTTCCAGCCAGACACACAGTAGCTGCTCGGACACGATCGAGCCCCTGCACTCTTTGGGAAAGACGAGATGCGAGCTTTATTCACGTTCCGGGGTGTGAATGAAACCCTCTAGTGTTGGGCTGATATAGTGGAGAGCCGCAGTTGCTGAGCGCAGTGCTGTTGAATATCAGCAGATGGGATGGAAGACACTCAAATTATAGTGATGCTCTAGTTTAGCGACTAACAAGAGAACTTTGTAAGTACTTTTTTATATATATATATTTTAAGCAATTACATTTGCTATTGTGTTCGTTTAATAGCCTATAGGCTAATTGGCGTTTAAAATAAATATTTAATTATATAATGAAATTATATAGCCAGATTTAATAATTAATATAAAAAGTATTTTTTTACACTTTAATTAATTTGCTTATTGGTGTTAATTGATTTATGTAGCCTACTAAAATATTATCCAAAGTATTGATTAAGGGAAATATATTGAATATGCACAGTTAAGCCTACAGCCTAAATATATATGTATATATAAATCAGGAGAAATATTTCAAATCCCTTCGTTCACAGGGGCATTATAACTGTTGGCTTTAAGGACATTTTCCTGGACAGACTTTTGGAGAGCTCCACATTGTCATTGGCTCATGGCACTAACTTACATGGAGAGCAGCGATGAACACGACAGTCTTCAGTAAGTTAGATCGGTTGCGTTTTGAGGAGACCGAGCAGAATGTGGAGAGAACCAGTAGGAGCTATTTAGAGGTGATTGATGGACAACATTCAGATTTACTGACAAGCCACACAGTGATGGATGGCACCGACGCTCTCAAACACAGACGAAATGGGTATGTATCTGCTCCATTACACAAAACGATGCATGAAACGGTCTAAAATCAATGTGATTCACTATTAATGTGGCATTGCGTAGCTACTTTAAATGGACACTTGTTTTTCATTGTCCACACTCCACATGGATAAGTAAATATTCTGGAACCATTCATGTTTATTTATACTTCTCATATTTAAAAGACGTTGTGGAAAAACGTTAGTATCTCTGTTGTAAATAACATTGTTGAAATGGCTGATAATTAGAACGAGGAAAAATTATGACGATTATTGAATATTTTTACGAGGTAGTAGTTTGTTTATAAATGGCTATTTTTTCCAACATTGTAAAAAAAATGCTGCCTTAAATTTTTAAGTACAATCAATTTGGATGTTTAGGTAATTTCAACTATACATTAAACACTTCTATATGTTATTAAAAAATGAAAACTGCTTAACTTGTTTTGATGAGTTAAAGCAGTGTAAAAAACACGTGCTGTAATAACGTATTGATCATATAATTGTTTTACAATGTAGGAAAGCAGTATAGCCAACATCCTCACTGGAAGTGAGATATTTCTTATCTTTGTACTTCCTACAATACTATCTTGGAAAAATAAAATGAGATGTGCTCATCAAACTCATACTCATCATTTCTTTCTGTTATACATCTATTATGACCAGTCACTATATATGTAAGGTAAAAATAGGAATGTTACACATACTTGGTCCACAGTGACATCTGCTGATTGTCTCAGTTCTGGATATCTACATAATCTAATTGGACATCCACTATTCTCTTTCAAATGGTTCATTACTTTGAGCAGCAATGCTTAGCACTTTGTTTACAATATCACTGGTCTCTTTCCAAGCTATGGAAAATGTTTGGATTATGCACTGACAGCGCAATAATTTGTTAATATAGTGTGGTGAGTGGTATGGATGCTTTGTTGATGGTTTGTCAAAACTAAAGGCTCAAAAAGCAACTGAATCTCCCATTAAAAGTCATTTTTATGTTAGCAAGTTTTGCATGAAAAGATTCCAAAGAATCATTATGAAATCAGCAAAGTAATGGAGGGGGAAAATGATTCGTTAAGCGATAAATTATTTGTTGACTTAAACAAATCAGCTTGCATCTCTTTAAGAGACTTGCGGTATAGATGACTAATGATGTATATTCCCTGTGAAATTGCATTACAGTTGGTTACAGATGTTGGCTTTTAATAGAAACTATCAATATGTGTAATGTATAATGTAAGGTTCAATGTAAAACCTTTTACATTTTACATTACATTGGGGTGGTGATGGCGCAGTGGATAAGACACATGCCTTTGGTGTGAGAGACCCAGGTTTGAATCCACTGTGAAACACCAATGTGTCCCTGAGCAAGACTCTTAACCCCTAGTTGCTCTGACATATATAGCAATTGTAAGTCGCTTTGGATAAAAGCGTCAGCTAAATGAATAAATGTAAATGAACCTCAGCCAATCTGGAATATAAAATTGCATCTTTGCCTCTCCGTGTTGTTTTTCCTGAGCAGCGGAGGGAAGGTTCGACATAAACGTCAGGCCCTGCAGGATATGGCTCGACCGCTGAAGCAGTGGCTCTATAAGCACAGGGACAACCCTTACCCCACCAAAACTGAGAAGATACTGCTGGCTCTGGGCTCACACATGACCCTGGTCCAGGTGAGGGGCAAAACAATCACACAGATCCCATCAGATCAGGAGGTTTGCTATATATGCTATGACAAAATCAATTACAGAATGTAGAAGTACAGATGTGTTCTTATTAGGTCTATTAATACATTTTGAACAAACAACATACACAACCATGTAAAATGCCATTGATTTGAAGCCACTGGTGGATTACAGCCCAAAAATGCCTGTATAATATAAGCATAAAATGCATAATTAGAATTGAAAAATACAATGGGATGAGGCATGAGAAAACACATATCTTGTGTATTTGACATTAAAGTCAACATAAAGCAAAAGTTCCCTTTTGTGACGTATATCTGAGAGAAACGGCTTCTCGAACTTGGAAAAAATGTCGGACGGGACTTAATTTTGTCCACGGGGAATCGATTGGGTCATTGGATGGTTGTGGTTTGCTATTGGCCGATCTCGTGTGAGTGACAGGTTGCCCCGCCCTCACGCCAGTAAACGCGTCATCAGAAAAGAGAAGAGATGAGCTGCAAGAGGAAGGGGAAGTTATTTTTGATTCAAATTTATGAGGACACATGAATTAAAAAAAGGAAAAATAATGTATAATAAATACTGCAATATTTATAAAAAAAAAAACAAACAAAGAACAGTCTTTAAGATTTCATAGTGATTTTAAATGCCTCACACATCCAATCAAACTCTTTTTTGTAAATTCATCTGTCACATTTTATACTAATACAAGTGTGAACTTATAATACTACTAATAAAATAATACTGATATAAGTATTATTGATCGTTTCCTGTTATTTGTTCAAATAACTCTAACTGTAATTTATAATAACTCATTTATTAAACAGAGATCATGTCATTCTAACAATTATGCAGATTGTTGGGCCTATGCAGTTCTTGGTCATTTTGAAAAATAGAAATGCATTCATTTTAAATGCTAAACAATTTTGGTTCTACATTGAGTCATCACTAAATGTTTAATGTCAAATCTGGGCAAAAACAGCTCGTCTTAAAGCTACACTGTGTGATTTTCACCCCCATCTAGCGGTGAAAAGGTATATGACCATCCAGGGAATATTAGTTTCTGTTTCTCAATTCCGATTTCGTTTTAACTCCTACGGTGGCCAATGTAGTCCAAGATTAACATGGCTTCCAGTTCAACCTCGTCCATGAGTGTTAACTCAAACGTAAACGCGAAAGGCAAAGCTTGAATTAACAGGGATGTCCCTCTTTGGCTAATGTACTTTCAAGATGGAGGGTCAACATGGCGACCGACATTAGAATCCCTTACCATATGTATTTTCAATGGCATATTATACACTCACGAGAATATCTGTACTGTAAAAAATCTGTAGAAAATCTGTACTGTTTGTGAACCAGTCTTCCAGTAGTGCTGTGGAATAATCTTGAACAGTTGTGAGACAGGCACATTAGTGGTTTCCCCTTGTCTTTAGCGTTTCGCTGATGGTAAATTCACACACATTATCAAGTGCACTAGTAGTCTGTTGAAGCACCACTCTTAGGAATAACAATCATACTGAATTTCTTCCATTTGTAAACCATCATCTGATTATGGATGGATGGAGGGCCAAGTCTGGAAATGATTATGTAACCCTTCCAGTCTTATGAACTTCAACAGGTCACTTTCTGAGCTCTACTGAAATCTCCTTTGATTGAGTTATATTACACATAAACAGAATCATCTTGTATACAGCAGGGTTTTTTGATACCGCAGAGCGGTCTAAATTCATTGAAATACCTCCCTCTACAACGCTTCAGGGTCAGATATGTTTTTCATTGATGATCTGACAAAACAGCACAATAATTAATTTATAGTCCAAGATATTTTTGTAATTGCATTTTTTTAAAGTTCACCCCCCCCCCCCCCCCCCAAAAAAAAAGAATTATATATCCTGACAAAGTCATCATTACTATGAACATTGTATTTATAACTACATGCAATACATTTCTGCAACTGAAGTTGTTTGAATGATGCATATAATACCTTGCTGCTTTCTATTTACTGCCCGCAACCTTATTTCTGCTGTTGACACACTATTTTGATTGTAAATTTTAGGGATGCACGATATATAGGGATGCCATCATATGGGTATCGGACGATATATTTTCAGTTTTAATTATTGGTATTGGCCAAATAAAAATTTAGAAAATTTGGCTGATATATGAAAGCTGATAAATAATGGTTTATTTCCTTTAGCCGAGACACTTCACTCACTGTTTTGAATTGCTTGAAATATGATTGGAATCACTTCAAGAAGTAAAATATGGTTAAGTGCAACATGAGCAGTGCAGGCTACATAAAATTATAATGAGAACATCTTTTAATGGCTTTTAATGGTGAGACTTTTGTTTTTGTAATCAGGCTCTCAAAAATGAATCACAATTTGGATTTATATTTACCGGCAAACATCGGTTATCGGCTTTCAAATATAAAGGAGTTATCGGTATCGGCCATTATTTTCTTATCGGTGTATCCCTAGTAATATCAGAAGGATAGAAATATTCCATTGTAAAAGCAGGAATAAATTATTTAATTGTATGCATTGGTATGTGAATAAGAGCCCGACCGATAAAGGATTTTGAAGGCCGATACCGATACAAATATTTGTTGGTTTTAAAATCCGATATTCCGATATATCGGACGATATTTTTATTTATTTATTTTTTTTTCCGAAAACGCGCAACAAAACATTAACAGATTTCCTTAACATTAGTTATTTGTAATTATTTATGAGTTTTAACTAAAATAATATGAAAATGCATTTTAAAAAGAAACTTGTTTCTTTTATTGTCACAAAAGAACAGAGGAACCAAAGCTCATTAATGTTAATGTTAGCGGTCTTCCATTGATGATAGGGGCATTAGCTAGCTTTGTGGTTAGCTAGTCTATGATAAGTCATAATTTAGCAATGGATAACTTCATACTGCAAATTGTAAAACATACATTTTCAATATAACAGGCCAAGGGGAGATGATACGTCTCATTGCTACAACTGTCACGCGCTATTAAAGAAATACTTCAGTCACATTGTCGAAAGTTAAAAGGACAGTCAGTCAAGAAAGTATGTATGTCTCGTGACCAACTCAACGAGTGTTGCTAACAGAGACGGTGTAGAGTGCCCTCTGGTGGACAAACTATACAACTCCAACACTCATGACATGGTTGAAGCCTGTTTCGTCCGCTTTTATTTTATTTTCGAAATATTCATTTATCGGCCATTACAACTGACGATACCCATAGTTTGGAAAGTGCCTAATATCGGCCGATAATATCGGCCTGCCGATATACTGTATAGGTCTGGCTCTAATGTGAATATTATTAATTTTATAATAAAACTGAACAGTTTAATGGTGGCCCAACTCTAAAGAGTAAAAGAATAACAGCTAGATTGACTGACTGTGTATTGCATCATTTTTTAACTATTCATTGAAACATTACACATGACATTGCAAGCAAAATAAACCAAAAGGTGTTCCTGATTAAACAATTACTCATTCGTGTTTTTCAGGTCTCAAATTGGTTTGCGAACGCAAGGCGTAGGCTCAAGAACACAGTCCGACAGCCTGACTTGAGCTGGGCTTTACGTATAAAACTGTACAACAAATATGTACAAGGCAACGCTGAGAGACTCAGCATTAGCAGTGATGACGCAACATCAGACGGTACGGGCGGATGTGTGAGATTTACTGATTATACAGACATACAGTATATTGATGCATTCCCATATAGCACAAGTCTATTTGATGTGATGTTTACATCTGGAAGATGTATTTTTAAGAGTGTTTGCTCATCTGAAATACGTCTGTAGGACGTTTCCTGTCAGACGTCAAATAGACGTTTAGAAGATCTCAGTTTAACATGCATTCTAAATTTATTACATTCTAATAATATATTACATCTTAAAGACATCTTCTAAACGTCTATTTGACATCTGACAGGAAACATCCTATAGACGTATTTCAGATGAGCAAACACTCTAAAAAATACGTCTTCTAGATGTAAATATTACATCAAATAGACTTGTGCTATCTGGGTGTGAACAAGATTTTATATCCATTTAAGCATAGTCAAACTCAGTTTTGACAAAAAGGTGTAGTTACTGCATTTTGCCTTCACCCCAGCAATAATGTAATTTAAATGTAATTTGTTATTGATTCCACAGATGGGGAGAATCCTTTACAGATGCAGGCTAGCGAATCCAACTATAACAGACCCACGCACAAGAGCGTTATTCAGGACAGCAGAGGCAAAGTGGTGGGGCGAAGTACAGACCCCTCGGTTTGTGATGATTACGTGTCTCCACCAAAATACAAGAACAGCTTGCTAAACCGCTATCTAAACGATTCCCTTCGGCACGTAATGGCCTCCGAAAAAGTTATGGACTCTAGGAAGAGGAACCATTCTGGATCGTTTAGCTCCAACGAGTATGAGGACGATTTGCTCTCGCCCTCATCAGAAGCTGAGGCAAACTTCACCTACCGTACAGGTAAGAGCTGTCGCAGACTTTCAAGCTTCCAAATTGTAAGAATGGAAAGAGGATATAGGTTGTCAAACGTTTTGTATTTTTTGTATACGGTTAAAGGGATAGTGCTCTCATTCATAATGGAATCAATTCATGTCTTTGCAAACCTCTATGACTTTCAAAAGGTGTTAGGCATCATATTCACACTGCTCTTTTCCATATTTAAATGGGTCATGAACTGGCTTTTTAAATTTTATTATATTGTTTCTGAGGTCAACTTATGACGTTCGCTTGGTTTTTGCATTGAAAAACATCAAAATGAATAAGTAATAGGCTATTTTGTACCCTAGCTTTGAGCCTAGCTGAAAAACGCTCGGTTTTTATGGGCGTCTCGCACTGAAGACTTGGAAGTAAACGCCCACTGCTGTGAGTGGAGAACAGTTTTGCATATTATAATGAGTTTCAACTCACCCGTCGATGCACTTAGGGGAAATTGTTCTGAAAACGCCCAATGTTGTGAAATGGCAGCCGGAATGATTCGCCCATACATGTTCGACCCAGAGTCAGTGTGTTGCACAATTCCTGTCGGATCCAATATAGACGGCACAGCACCGTTCTTTACTCTTAATCGGTCTGAAAATCCAGTCTTGTTTACAAAAAAAATCCTCAGTGAAATGAAGCGAGCAGACGGACAATGTTTTACCTCATCAGCTGGAACGTCATTAAAAATAAAGTTCATCCAGGCAGTCCTATTGGATCTTAAAAAGCGACTGTCTTCTTCCACAACCAGGCACTGCACAATATTTTGTATTGCTCGGTAGCTCGATCCAGTTTGTCATCACGAGGTAGGCATCATGTTATTTATGGTGCGTTCTATTATTCATCCATCTCGGAGATCCGAATCGGACGACAGACGTTGCCTAGCAACACGCCCCCTTTCCTCGGATTTCTCGGACGTCGGACCACCGTGAGGACACCGAGCAAGAATTCCGTTTCGGAATTCAAGATGGCTGCGTCCTGTGACTTGTAAGAATGAATTGTTTTCATTGTTTTTGAACCGCTTTGGCATTTTAAATGACGGTTATAATCACTCGTATTACTGCGTCCCCTGTAGGTATGGGAATCGGTTGTTGTGAGTGCAATTACTGACGTTGTTTGCGTTGCTAACAGAAGATTAACACGAAAAACATTAATAAAGTGAACGTTTTCAAGTTCAAATGGCTGCGTTTTAATAGAGTGTAGTCATAATTATTTTTTTTTAATGTAAGTGCCTGGTACTCGGCCAGTGCTACTATTATAACAGCTTTCCGGGTGGCGTCCATGTTTTTCTCCGACTCGGACGCGCAAAACAAAAAGAACGCTTTAAGTGTGGACGTGACGTCAAATCCGAGGTCCGAATAGGTTCGTTGGCTATAATAGAACGCACCATTAGCTATGCGTGTAATGCGTGAATCGGTGGGCGGGGCTAAACCGGCCGTGTTAAAGTAGGAGTTGATCTTCTTCTGGGGGTGGTGTTTTATCCTCTTTGACATCATAGTTCCCCACTTTGAAAAACGAGTCGTTTGCTGAGGCTGGTGTCAACAAAAGCTTTTATTGAACTAACAAGGATGTCTTCAATTCTGAAACTTACAGGATATTCTTCTAATTTGATGACCTCTTAGATGTCAAAAGCTCAAGGAAAATTTGATTTCTCAGTTCATCATCCCCTGACAAGTCTTTGAATAGTTTTAGCATGTTATTGAAGGGGGAGGGACATACAAAAATGCAGTTATGGTGGGTTCCCAGTAAGATCTGCTGCTGCTGCATGAACAGACATACATAAATCCCATAGCAGATCTAGGCAGGTGGAGCTGGGGAGGTGGAGGGTTTCAGAGGAACTGTTATCCCTGCTGCACGACCATCTAACAGCGAGCATTGAACAAGACTATTTAAATGTTGAGCAAGCAATCTCATTGGCTGCAGGATCAGCAGAAGCCAATCAGCTTGTGTCATGATTGCATGGAAAGGACCCATCAGCCTGTGCCCTCTGTTTTATGATTGAACTAGAACTGTGTAGGGCTGCTTCATTGACAAAGCTATGTTTGGAGTTCAGGGGATAAACTACAGTCATATAAACAACTTTAACAGTACTTATATATAGTGTGTTTTCTTTTTTCTTTGGATGTTGACAAGCCCTGGTCACCATTCCATTCCATTGTGTGGAAAAGTGCAGCATCAACACTATGCTAAACTTCTCCTTTTGTGTTCCATGAAACAAGAAATTCACAAAGGGTTTGAATAACACAGTTTGCTTTAAGTTACTGTACTTGATGTGTTAACTTAAGATGGGCAAAATTTGAGTAAATTTAAAAAATGGTTAACATTTTAATTCGATTATTGTCCACTTTAGTCATTCTACGACCTATAAGTAACTTTGCAACTACATGTCAACAAAATCACATTAGTGTATTAGTAGACTGTCTGCTTAATATCTGCTAACTCTTTATTTGATGCTCCCCCAAAATACTAGAAGTCAACTATTCTTCACTGTAAAAAAAATAACTGTGATTTTAACGGTAAAATTCTTTATAAATGCTACAGTGCAAAACTGTTAATTGGTTAACAGAAAGTTTCCGTACTATATACGGTAGATAACTGTGATATAATTTTACTGTAAAATACCGTTAAATTTACAGTTTTTGAAAGTGAAAAAGAACAACTCTTTGTAAAATTTACAGTGAAAAAAACGTAAATTGACATTACCGCAATTCCCTGCGTGAAACTTAACATTTTATGTATTTTAGTTGAAATAACTATGGTTCCTCATGGTTTTCTTGTTTGTTTTTCTAATCAGTTATGTACATTAGGGTTTTATGTTACATTTAATGTTGTTAAATTTATGTTTATTGCATTTTTTTAATTTCATGTGTGTTTCCATGATGGTGTTTAATGTTTGTGTGAATGAAGTATTAACCTTCTTATGGAAGACTACTTGTGAAGAGCTTTGATTGCTCATGTAACTCTCATGACTATTGCAGTGATTAATGGGTGTCAGTGTATTACATACATAGAAAACAGATATTTTACAAAAGGTTGGTAATCATTTTAACAGAAAATAAAATATGGTTTATTACTGTAAATTTTAAGTTAAGTCTGTAAAACCATTAACGTCCCTACCGTATTTTTACCGGTATTTTACTGGCAACCACAGCTGCCGGATTTTTACCATGAAAATAACGGTTTTATTTTTTAAACTGTTCTAACCCGAACCTTAACACCTAACCATAACCTAACAGTTTACTGACAATCTACTAATACTCTAATGAGAGTTAGTTGACATGTAGCTGCAAAGTTACTTATAGTTCGTAGAATGTCTGAAGTTGACTATTGAAATAAAGTGGAACCAAAAAATGAAATGGAGACAAATGCATTGAAAGATTTTGTAAATCCCATTAGACATAATAATAAAATTGAATGTAAAGCTGCGGTTTCGTACGGTTTGATTGGTGAGTGGAACGTTCCTGGACTCTGTTCTGTCGTAGCTTATAGGAACACCTGCTGATGCCTCATGAAAGCAAATGCTTTAGCGTTGCCAAAGGAGTTGAGTCAAATTCATCATTAACATAATTCCACCGCAACATTTCAAAATGTTCTACCGCTCTGTTTATTTTGCCTCTGTGCCCTTTTGGAATGGTCTCGTTTTGGGAAAATGTAGGAATGCTCTGCTTTTTTTCTCTTCGTTTATGATGCAGTATTGCATGAGTACATAAAAAAATGCAGGTGTTTGTTGTGAACGTTAGCGTTCTAACAATGCACATACGTTTATTTATAACATTACGGACTACTACATGCTTTATGACGATTAATATGGTTTTGATACGGAAATTACTTTTTTAATTCTTCTGTTTGATCAAATAGGCGCTTGTCCAGGAAATAATTTTTCTTTTGAACACAGTGTGTCCAGTTCAAAACAAAAACAGAAAATATTTTCTGTAATGCATCTTTGTCCTGACTTTTGCCAAACATGATAAGGACATTAAAATTGACAAGCAACATCTCATTTAAAAACCGCCATTGCAAATTTGATAATGAATAAACCACAAAATCCCATGTTAAATAAGTAGTTCATTCTAAAATGAATATTCAATTTTCTTCCAAGGAACTTAAAAAACAGATATTCTGGAGAATGTTCAAGCTGCGCTTTTCCATACAATGAAATGAATGGTAAATAAAAATAAGAATCATCTTGGTATCCATACGACCTTGTCTCCTTTCGTGATAGCTTTGTGTGAGGGACATCATCACCAATATTCATGCATATGTATTGATTCTCGTGTCTCATAACGAATCATAACCTAATTTGAATTTGCTCGTAATGAGGTTTGAGAAATACATTGAATTCATAGACTATGCTTTAATTCTTCTTATAGCCCCTGGTCACTTACTTTAAATTCTGTATATTATTTCACATCTAGTCTAACAGACCTGCCTGATATGTCCTAAATGGACAAAAAAGTCATTTTTAGTTTTCAAAAATGACAGTTCAGTCATTTCTTTGGCAGTTATTTTGGTATCTTGCTCCTAACCTGCCATAATAAATGTATAAAGTAACAACAAAACTGCTCCCTCAAAGCCACTGTAAAACCAGAGGCTGACGGGAATGTTTCCTTCATTCCAAGAAAGCAGCAGTTCAGTTTCTGTCGTTTGTAGATTTGTACCATTGTGAAGCCATGATTGACATTAAAACGTTTGCTTGATTAGCTGTAATTATTTTACTTACTTAGGGTTAGGGTTAGGTTAGGTTAGGTTATTTTTCACATTGTGAAGTGTCAGTTTCACACAGTCAGTGCTGAAATGTCATTGTACCAGTGAAGCGTGCCTTTGACCTTGAGACCGTTCCATATGAAAAACCAAATGGTTTTCCACATAAATATCATAAAGCAAAAAGGTCAATATTTTCGCAGCATAACTCGGATCATATGCTCAGCTACTGATAGCTGTGAGAATGGTGCTCAAAGTTTTGTGATCACGTTTTAAAGGAGACGAGGGAACATTTATGAGTATTTTGGCCATTATAAGTCACACAGAGGTATCGCCATGAGGCAATAAGTTCTGTAATGACAAAAACACAGAGTAAAAATAAGTAAAATTAGGCTTGTTTTTGTCTTAGACTAAAATTAGTTGGAGATGCAGTCCAAGACAGCAACATAGTGTCGGCCCGGATCCGGCCCACATCTGGTACACATGGAATCCACACATACCGGATCTGGGCCGACACTATGTTGCTGTCTGGGGTGAGTGATTAAAGTTCAAATTGAAATGAGAACTTACTTTCTTTATGTATGTTGTTTGTCTTATGTATTTGTAATATTTGATTATAAGCCCAGTTTCACAGACAAGGCTTAGGCCCCGTCCACACCACTGCGTTTTCGTTTAAAAACGGAGACCTTTTGCTACGTTCGCACCTCCCATCCACACTAAAACGGGAAAAACGAAGACCTAAAATGGAGAAGTTTAAAAACGCTGCAGCTGCGTTTTACGTTTTGAATCTCCGGAGGGCGTTTTAGTGTGGACGAGACAAAACGGAGGAGTTTACAAACGATGACGCAGAGGCTCACGCTCGGCTCTATGATTGGGTGTCATCACTCATGACGTGTCTTTCCCTGATTCGCCAAACACTGTTTACACCGGCGCGCGCATGTCCAGTGTTGGTGAATGGTCACGTGATCCGCGTTTTCAGTCGTTTTAATGTGGACGGAGATCATTTCTAATACGCAGATAAAACGCTGGTGTGGACGGAGATCGTATTCGTTTTAATTCTCTGTTTTTATTTTTTTATTTTTTTTTTTATTTTTTTTTTTTTTTAGCAAAAAAAAGTTACAATGCAGGCAATTAATGTATATACAGTAACCATTCACATAATCATAATTGAAGGAGGGGATTAAAGCACCATGCACAAAGTGTAACATATAACATAGAACATGACAAGGAGACAGACGAATAACAATAACAACAGCCACTTTCCCTGTTAATCTGTAAGGTAAATTAGTTGATCATGGTTAAAATGTTTGAGGAGAAAGAGACAAAAGAGAGAGGGGGGAAAAAAAAGGAAAAAAAAATTGCAAAGGGAAAAAAAAAACAAAAACAAAAAAAAAACATTATACATAAATGTAGAAAGTGTTTGCCTATATGTATGTAGGTAATGATAGCTGCAGTATCCGAAGGGGAGAGATGTGTGTCTGGTGATGGCTTATACATGGCTTATAGTTACGGTATTTTATGCGATGTTGAGAGGGATCAAGTTGTCAAAAATACAAGAAAAGAGGACCAGATATCTTCGAAGGCTGATACTTGCTTTATTTTGTGAGCATTGTATTTCTCTATTGAGATATATTCTAGAATTAAATTTACCCAGTGATTGATGTGGCAAGATTTCTTTGATTTCCAATTTTGGAGGATTACTTTCTTAGCGACAGCAAGAGAGATGAGCAACGGCTTTTTATGTTTTTCTGAGATATGGATTTCGGAAAGATCGCCTATGATACAAAGTGTTGGGGATAATGGGATTCTGTGGCTCAAGATTATGGAAAGTGTCTCAGTGACTGAGGTCCAAAAAGAACTGACTGGTTGGCAATGCCATATGGCGTGCAAATAGTCGTCTGTGCTATCTAAGGTGCATTGTGGACAGATATGCGTATTGTGTAGGCCCATTTTGAACATTTTACTTTGGGTAATATGAGTTCTGTGAATGACTTTATATTGTATAAGTTGCAGATTTGTGTTGTTGGTCATGAAAAAAGTATTCCTACAAATTTGTTCCCAATACTCGGGGTTGGGAGAGATGGCCAGGTCGGTTTCCCATTTGGATGTTGGGAGTGTTAATAATGTGTTTTGGTTGGAGATTATTGTGTATAGCTGGGAGGTTAATTTTTTGAAGTTGTCAATTTTCATAAGTTCTTCTAAAAGCTGAGAAGGTTGTAATGTGTTGTTTGTAAGTGTGGTTTTATTTTTAATTAAGAGTCTGAGTTGTTGATATTTAAGGAATTGTTCCCTCCCAACCCCATATTTCTCTGTTTTTAAACGAAAACGCAGTAGTGTGGACGGGGCCTTAGAGTAAACCAGGATTAGCCCTTAGTTCAAATAGGACATTTAACTAGCTTTTATAAACGGGCATTATAAACATATTTTATGTTTGTAGTGTTAAAATATGTTTATAGAAATATTTTAAGATACGTCAGTGCACGTTCCTTTCAGTTAAAACATCTCAATGCATTTTAGTCTGGGACTAGTCTCAATCCTTGTCTGTGAAACCGGCCAGGGGTGCGTTTCCCGAAAGCATCGTTAGCCAACTATGGTCGCAAGTTCCGTCGTTCCAACGAACATTCGCAAACAGCATTACAAAGTTGTGTGGTTTGAACGACAGCTCTCGACCTGTGGTTAGAGGCATAGTTTCTATATTGCATGACATTTGGAGGTAATAAATCCTTATCTTGAGCAAAATAAGCAAGCTGACATTCAGTACAACCGGTGCCTTTTATTTAAAATACATACAAATGTAATTTACGTCTTTTAGTTTTTCAATAGATTTGAAGTACCGATTTTGAAGAGTGCGCATGTGCGAACGTGCTCTACTATGTAAGAACGAGCCAAATATTGAGTCTGGTAATAAAGCAAAACAACTGAGAACAATTAGAAATAGTCCTCAGATGACATGTCTGTAATTTATATATAAAAAAATCTAACTTTAATTGAATCTCAAACAGTTTCATTAAAAGTAGTTATTACTCCACCACGTGCGAAACCAACGCGGTTCAACAATACTTTACGACAATGGGTTTCGGGAAACAGTCGTGACTAGCTAGTTGATTTCTTCAACGATACATCGTACTATGGTAGTGAAGCAGCGAACTACATAGTTGTACGGGAAACGCACCCCAGTTAGGTAATAACATGATCTGTTTCTTCTGAAACAATAGCAGATGTCACGTTGGCTCTTGGATCATGTTAACTAAGGCTACGTTTACACAAAGCCAGGTATTTAGCGAAACAAATAATTTCCCCATCTCCGTTTTCAAAAAGAAACATTGTGCGCACACCCGCATAAATACGCCGTCGAGCGCCATCATAACAATGCCAAACCTATTGGCGGCAGTGTAGGGAGAAGGATAAAGCCATGCAAGCCAATCAGAATCCTCAGAATCGACAAGAGAGAACCTAAAACCCCCTTTCTCCCAGTTCACACGACAACACATAACCAGCATTTTCAGAAATCTCCACTTTGTCCGGAGTTTTTAGAAATAAGCGGTTTCTGTGATAAAAACAGGGTTTTCGTGTAAACGCCAAACCGCATGGAAATATCTGTTCTTCGTATAAACGGGGCCTAAGTACAAACAATCTTCTCAGGCACTGTTTCTACATTCATTCAGGCTTTTGCATTCAATCCAATCACTTCCTGATTGATACAGTCCCTTTTTTGATCATCAAAAATCCAGTTTTACTTGAAAATGTATAACATTGCAGAAGTAAAATGGGTTTCGAACTGCAATTCGTGTCGATTTTAAGTGTTAGTTTGTTGAATTTTCCAGACCATGCTAGCTGGAAAGATTACCCTGCCACGTATCTGAAATATTTTGGAATTTAAGGAGATTGATTTTTTTCCAGTGAAAATTCAATTGAGAGACAAATTTGTTAAGAAAACACAGCACAGTTGTATCACCCTTTTTCTATATTTGTTTTATATTTTGATCTCAGTTTATAGCTAATTTGATTTTTGGCTAATAGAGCCAGAGGAACTGGTGTTTTTCCTTAGGTTAAGTCAATCCGAAGCATCTGTGGACAATAGAAGTGAAGTTAAAAGATGACAGACATTCAGTAGCACACAGGAACCAAAGCCAAATGATTTATTAATGGTTTATAGTAGTTCTTGGCACCAATACTGTTTGAGAAATCCGAGTTGGAGATGTTTTAGGCAAAGAAAATTAAAAATAGCGTTTTGTGTGCTCCTGCCCGTCGTCCAACTTTCCCTCTCATGGCTCCCATAAGAAAGATTTTTCTTTGCTAACCTCGAAGCTTTCAACAGAAAAGAGAGACATCTTCACTATTACAACCCGATTTATGTACAACAAAAGACCGATATTAATCTGATTCCAAAGGATGACTGTCCATGAATGTTTAATGGATGGATCTCAATTTGTTTGAGGTGTCCTCCCTCCAAATATGATCTTTCCTGTCATTCATTTTGCATTGACGGCAACATTAAATAGCTTGTGAATGTTGAAGTTTATCTGCGAAAAAAATCTCAATTCTAGTTTATTGCTTTGTCAATATTTTTCAGTCTTTCATTTCTTCCAGTTAGTTACTAAAACTTAACTCAGTATATGAAAACTCTGTCATCATTTAATCACCATCATGTTGTTCCAAACCCATATTTCTTCCCTCCATATTTCACAAAAGGAGATATTTTAAAGAATGTGCTGGTCGTTCTGTTTCATGCAATTGCAAAGACGTTTTAAAGCTTCATAAAGAACCAATAAAGTGTGATAAAGGTATAGTCTATATCACTCATACTCTATTTTCCAATTCCGTTCTGAGAGTCCATGAGAGAAGAAGCGCTTTCTGTATGATGGGTCAAAAATAAGTCAGATCTTTGCAATTAATCAGTTGATCTGTTTCAGAAATAAGATTCATTCACAAATCGAACATAATGTGCCTTCAGAAGACAGAGTATAGAGCACAGGTTTTATGAAATACTTTTATAGTGCTTTTGCATTCTTTTTGAAGCTTTAGCCTAAGTCTCCAATGCAATTACATTGAAAAGATTTATCCTTTTGTGTTCCACAGGAGAAAGAATGGCACACGAGTAGAATGAAATGAAAGCAAAACTTGCAAATACCATTTTATGTAAGTTTTCTCACATCAAATACTAGTTTTCTAGGTGAAAAGACTAGCAATCCAACATATTTTTCCAAAATGCCACTCTTCCGGCTTCTGGTATATATAACGGTCAAGTTTGATCATCTTTCCAAGTATATAAGTCTATAAACGACTGAGACAACAACAAGATTAAATAGAGATGTTATGTTTGACTTTTTCTTCCGGCTGATATTCCCTGATATAACCAATTTTTAACCCTATCTGTTCAAGTATTTTATTATAGGCTATACAAAAGTTTGCTTTTCTCAGTGATTCAGTATTTTTGGGCAGTTTATCAGGAAGTGTCGGACTGTTTTGTTCTCTTCACCTCACTGGATGGAAATGCTGCTTTATTTGCAAATGTTTCATGCAAAATGCTAAATTTGTGCAATTTTAGATGGAAACATACCTAGAGTGACATCTTGGTTTTCATGTTGGGTGAAGTGTTCCTTTAGAGTGCCCCAATTGTGCTATTTTTTAGTCTGTTATGATTGGTCTACTCTGCTCTGATTGGTCAGATGACCCAGTCTGTTGTGATTGGTCTACTCTGCTCTGATTGGTCAGATGGCTCAGTCTTTTGTGATTCGTCTACTCTGCTCTGATTGGTCAGATAGTCCAGTTTGTTATGATTGGTCTACTCTGCTCTGATTGGTCAGATAGTCTAGTCTGTTGTAATTGGTCTACTCTGCTCTGATTGGTCAGATGATCCAGTCTGTTGTGATTGGTCTACTCTGCTCTGATTGGTCAGATGACCCAGTCTGTTGTGATTGGTCTACTCTGCTCTGATTGGTCAGATGACCCAGTCTGTTGTGATTGGTCTGCTCTGCTCTGATTGGTCAGATGACTCAGTCTGTTATGATTGGTCTACTCTGCTCTGATTGGTCGGATGGTCCAGTCTGTTGTGATTGGTCTTCTCTGCTCTGATTGGTCGGATGGCTCAGTCTGTTGTGATTGGTCTACTCTGCTCTGATTGGTCAGATGACCCAGTCTGTTGGGATTGGTCTACTCTGCTCTGATTGGTCAGATAGTCTAGTCTGTTGTAATTGGTCTACTCTGCTCTGATTGGTCAGATAGTCTAGTCTGTTGTAATTGGTCTACTCTGCTCTGATTGGTCAGATAGTCTAGTCTGTTGTAATTGGTCTACAGCAGGTGTGCCCAATCCTGCTCCTGGCGATACACTGTCCAGCACAGTTCATCTCAAACCCTAATTAAACACACCTGAAGCAACCAATTAAGGTCTTTGGGACCACTTGAAAATTAAAAGCAGGTGTGTTTGATTAGGGTTGGAGATTAACTGTGCAGGACAGTGTATCGCCAGGAGCAGGATTGGGCACCCCAGGTCTACAGTGGGCATCGGAAAACGTTGGGAAACGTAAGAATAGAATTACTAATTACTCATTTTCAGTTCAGAATCAATTTTTTCTTTTAGGAGACAATATCTTTATTTCCTTTAAAACTTTGCAGACCGTTTACATACACAAACAGCTATATTACACACTGCATGAAAGTTAATATTCAAAAAAGCAAAATAGAGGCACAACTCCGAAATCATTTAAATAGTCATTAGCTAAAGGAAAGGGTGTAATAATTTTCAAATGCAAATCAGTTGCAGAGTGGTGGAACAACGTGTCTGTTTCTGACACAGAGCAGATATCCTTTTTCCATCTCGAGAGCGCAGGGGAAGCATAATTGCATTTATGTTGGCCTGAGCGCATGAATGTGGCTGTAGGCACAGACTGCGGAGCTCCACTTAAACCTCCCCGAGCTCGGCTAACACCCTCTTATTCACCCATGTACAAGCACACACGAAAACACGTTTACACATCCATTCCGTCGATATGGGGAGAGAGGAGCTCAGGGATGTTTCATTAGCTGCAGAAATGATGTGCCAACTTTTAGCAAAGTCCAGTTTGTAACTCATTTCACCTAACTGTATTTTCAGTGACGTTGGACTGTGGCAAGCGCCAGAGCGACAGGTAAGCTAATGAATCATAAGGTTTTTAGGTACTGCTAAAACTCCTCATTAACCATGTCCTCTCTATTTGGCAACGGCAGCGCTCGTAAAGGTGGCGGAGGAGGAAATAATGAGACTTACTGGAAAGAGCTCCACGCCGCCATGGCCCTGACCAACCTGGCCCAAGGGAAGGAGAGCACAGCGCCGGGCACCACCAGCTGTATCATCCAGAAGTCTTCCCATATAGCGGAGATTAAGACTGTCAAAGTGCCCGTACAACCCCAACATTAGTGGCTAACGGACTGGACAGCGGTCTGTACTTGGTCAAAATTGCTAAAAGACTACCTGAACACTTGACTATGTACTACATGCAATAATTTAGTTGAAAATGATCCACAGCAGCCTTTTCTGAGAGGAAAAATACATGTTGACCAGTGTGCCTAATTTTTTTTTTTTACCACTGTCTGTTGAATAATGACGCAGAGAGGAGAGTTTGATGTGTGGACGGTCACTACCACTAAACGCAGAAGCACATAAATCTGACTCTTTCTGATTTATTCTGTCATCATTTCTGAAATGCAGTGGCTAAAATGTAATATATTCATCATATATGTATTCATTTTCCTAAGTTATGTTCATTTTTGATTCTAATTGACACAGGATTATTGTCATCCTATGGCAATGGCATATAAATGTGGATTCTTGTGTTTTGTTTTGGCAGGTATGACATGTGAAGGAAGTTTTTTTTTTCCTTTTTTTAATGGATAGCTTTTAAATGCATTCATGTGTCATTGCCTGTTAAGTTTATCATGCAAAACAGAGTCAGGTGAGAACAAATAAATTTTCTCAATAAAATACAGTTGCGCTTTGATAAAATGTGCTCCTTTCATCTCTGTTTGCTTTCTATGAAAGCCCATTTTCTCAGAGTATAGAAAAAGTAATCATGAGATACAATTTTAATAAGAAAGTAAGTCACATTGCGGGATAAATTATCACACCGTATCATATAAATTTACTAGGGCTGGGAAACGATTAATCACGATTAATCGCATCCAAAATAAAAGTTTGTCTTTACATAATATATGTGTGTGTAGTGTGTATAATTATTTTGTATATATAAATACACACACATGCATGTAAACATTTAAGAAATATTTGCATGTATATACTTTATATATATTTATACAAAATTAATATTATACATAAATATAAATATTTGATATATTAATAACACATTTTTCTTAAATATATACATGCATATGTGTTTATATATACAAAATAATTATCCACACTACACACACATATATTATGAAAACATAAACTTTTATTTTGGATGCGATTAATCGTTTCCCAGCCCTAAAATTTACATTATGAGAAATAAACATGCAATTGCAAGATATCGAGCAAGATTAACACGGAAATTTTTATGACTAAGTCATTAAATCATACGTTCGACTGATTCGATCAAAAATGTTGTGAACATGACTACTATAATTAGGTGAGAAAAAATTACACTTGGGAACTTATGTTGTAAAATATGAATAATATCACTCACGTTCAAGATGAAGCAATGTTATTTTTATAATATTTGTAAAATAATTATAGTTAACAATACAACACTAAGATGTTATCATTAATTAATAAAAAGCAATAACCTTTTTTATCCGTTCATATTTTATTTAATTTTCTTTTTACTGCGTGTCAGAAACGGACTGCTATAATTTTCACCTATTCCAGTGTGAAATACACAGTGTCAGAGCAACTTTTCACTCCAATCTGATAAAGAAACAGCACTACCCATGCCGAAACAGTTACCATTGACATCTGCAAAGAGCTTTGGCCATGTTGGATAAGCATTTGCATTTCAGTTATGTGGCTGATAGCTCTTCTAGATAAGCTATTTGAACAATCCGTTATGTTTGAGTCTTGCTGTGTGCATTAAAACGGTTGATCCAGCAGTAAGAATGTGGAATTGAATATACAGTCTGCCCTGTTATATCTCCTTACAGACCTGACCACATGCTCTCCAGTCTTATTTCTCCCCACCCATGCTTCAAGGAAGACTAAAAAATAATAGTCCCCATTCTTCTGGCTTACCCTCATCTAATCATTCAGTGGTCAAATGCACCTGCTGAATCAACACAAAGAGCCCAATACAAATAGTAAAACACCTCTAACTGAAATGGAGAGGGAGCAGGAGACCGTTTAACATCGGTGGAAATCTGTTGATTTTGATGTAGTTTCAGGCATCATGAGGACCATAGAGATGTTTATGTAAAAGTTGAATTCAATGCTTATGGAATCTGATTGTTTCTTGCAGTGCATTGAGTGAACTTTGGACATACCCTGCCACACACATGCCATCAAAATCACAATTAGAAACATGCTGTATCTACAAAAAAAAATTAAGGCTAATTCTTTGTAAAATGGAGATTTGTCAATATTTAAAATTAAAAAGGCATTTTCTGAAATGTGATTTTTTTTTAAAGTCCCCCTTAAAACTCATATTTGATCACCAAAATGACATTTAAACGTTTTTTTTCCCCTTGGGGAAAAAATATCCATGCCTTAAAATAGCTTGAATGTACAGAAAACACCAATTGCTTAATTTAAAGGTGCATTGTGTAATATTTCAGAGGATCTGTTGACAGAAATGCAATATTGTATACATAACTATGTTTTCAGTGGTGCATAGACCTTACTTATGAACCGTTTATTACCTTACAATGAGCCATTTCTATCTCACATGCTGCGGGTGAAAATGAAATGCGCCAATATGTTTCTACAGTGGCCCTAATCGGACAAACACGTTTCGTCACTATGTAGTTCTTCGCGCAAGAAAGCTAGCTAAAGTCAGTGACTAAAACACTGACAAAACGATGAACAAGTAAAAATAATATTCGCAATAACAAATCATTTTACTGAATAATATAGTAAACATAATTTCTTTATCTTTGTAAAGAAACCTCATTGCTGAACTAGCAATTCTCTGCTGTCTCCGACGACTAGGGTTGGGTATCGAGAATCGATTGGAACCGGGACTAACTTTTAGTTTATCCCGGAATCGTTCAAAAGTTAAAATTTCGATTCCTAGTTTCGATATTCACACTCCACCGACCAGAAGAAGAAACCGCTGAACAACACCAATGAAGAAGCGTCTACCGGAAGTTTTGGCATAACCGCGCGAGTCGAACATGAGTATCTTACGTCGGCAGTCCAAAGTGTGGCTTCACTTTTCTAAAAATATCAAAATCTCGGCAAAATGCAGAGTATTTCCCTTTAGAAAGGAGTATTTCCTTGATTAGCAAGACCGTTGGTTAGCTAAACTTTTTTGACCCTGCCTCTTAAAAGAATCGTAATCGAGAATCGTTGGGAACGGGAATCGAAACAAGGAATCGGAATCAGAATCGTTCAAATTCAAACGATACACAACCCTACCGACGACGACTTTATTCTGTCGCCAACCGTAACGTTTGTTGGTTGCAAATCGCAACCTCACCACTAGATGTAAAAAAAAAATGTATAAGGGCCATGAATATGCTAATTAGCCCCACCTCCACTCACTCACACCAGCTCAGAGATTCACATGGTCAACTTTACTGTGGTATTTAAGGGTATCTCCAACGCATTCTCATCCTTTAGTGTCATATAGAACGCTATATGACAAAACGGCGCTATACTACGCACATGGCACCCGTTATCGTTAATATAACCATAGATATCTATATAAAGGCTAGATATGTCGTCCACGCTGCTGGCCAATGGAGGTCGATGTCTGCACCTGGCGGCCATCTTGTCACAGGCAGCTCGCTCACTCGTAACATTGTGTTAATGGTACATGTACTATTTAAATGACCATAACTTCTTGCTCAATTTTCTACCGATTTTCAAACGGTTTGTTTTGTTATAAACGTCAGAGATGTAGTTATGACACTGCATACTTAGGAATAAAAAGTTTATAAATAATCATCCAGATAATTATAGTCACGTTAATAACGTTTGTAAGAAACCAAACCGTTTGTAAATCCGTCAAGATTTCAATGAGATGAGAGTATTTGTGTTCGTGCTGACCACTCATCTTACATCAGCTTGTCTGTGACAAGATGGCCGCCGGTGATGACGATGGAAACTCCACCGTAACACATCTAGCCTTTATACATATCTATGAATATAACGCGCTGTGATGGGTAGGTTTAGGTGTGGGGTAGGGTAGGGTAGTCTCATATTACGCTAAAGGACTTATGACACATTGGGTTCGCGTATTATATTAACGATAAAGGGTGCCATGTGCGTAGTATAGCACCTTTTTGTCATATAGCGTTCTATGTGACGCTAAAGGATGAGAACGGGCTGGTATCTCTTTACGTCAGACACAAAAATGGCAGTTCATATGATTAGCCTTTTGCTTGACCAAGTTATCAAACAGTGTTACTAATATTAAGACAATCTAAAGACAAGTACCATTTTACAAGCAAAAATCCACAAATTTGGAACTGCATTTCTTGAAACTATATAAAGACAGATCATTTTAGGATTTTTTTTTTCTTTCTGCCAAGCAGAGTCCTATGTAATCAGTTGGATGAAAGGAGAGATGACCATGATACTGATGAGTGACAAGAACCGCCACACAGTGTGAAAACATCTGACGTTTGTTTTGATTGGCATGTTCATTGTATATTTCAGAGTTTGTGTATGTAGTCCACAATATAGAAACATTTCATATATGGCCTGTTAAACTAATATGGAGCTGTAGGTATCAATTTCCTGCCTCTATGTGAGTGCCACAGACATACATGCTCATCTGGAGTTCATTTACTAGAAACTACGTAATAATGAGGATAGCATTTTGAACAGTTATTCATAGACAAGACACTCTACTGTGGAAAAACAAGGCATAAACGCTTCTACAAGTTAGATATTTTGATGCAAAAACAATGCAAGACATGATTTCTCCTAATTTCCACTAGTGATATCCAGACTAGGAAAAATGTAATACCCATGAATTATAAGACATCCTAATTAGGGTGCTGGTTGGTGTTTGGTTTTGTGGCTACAGGAAGTCATAAGCAATTCTTCCCGTGAATGAATAAATCTCTCTGCAGCAGAACAAACACCTCTATTAGAGGTGAAATAAAAGTCAAACATCTTAAGCCTTTTGACCAAGGTATGTTTATAATTAAATTAATTGACCAATTTGACCATTTGCCTGGCTACAATAACACTCTCTCTACAGAATCATAGTGAAAGCCAGCAGTGTAGTTTACATTAAACATGCAGATCGAATAAATATTAAGGCATAAGCAATTCCTCCCACGAATCGAGTCCATACGCGAATCAAATCAAGAACGAGTCACAGGAAGGATTTGTGATTAAAAAACAAACACGAGCAGTGTTCTTTTTGGTATCCGTTCACATTAATCTAGAAAATGAAATGAGTCAGAGTAAAACACGGTGACTAAAATGGATCATCCCACGTGTTATTCAGACAAAAGTCATCATATATTACATTATTTAAACATGCTTAATGTATCTCAACTCATGAGACCAGCAGATTCATTGACAATCGTGTGAATTAGGCTTCAGAACAGCTGCTAAAGACGCATTATTTACAAAAGAACTCCTCAAAAAGGTAGAATCATGTTAAGCAATATTACAAAAAAAAACTAATATGGGATAAAGAATATGAATTTAAATAAAAAGCAAGGGATTAAAATGAGAGCATCAGAGATGATACGCAATAAGCAGATGAAATGTAGTACAGGTACAAAGGACATTTGATGACTCATGTCGAGTCAGATCCTGCCGTTTCTCGGCCCCGCCTCTCCTGTAATCCCATTGGCCAACACACATCAGGTCAAAGGTGGTGCTCCCATTGAGGGGGAAGCATGTCAGCTCAATCCTCAAAATCTGGCCTATCAACATGCTCAGGTTGTAACCTTCAACGGGACTTCTTTTACATAAACGGTTTACATAGTGATGCAATAACTGAAAAATAACATGACGGAATACTGGGACTCAACGACAAACTGTGAGACGGAGAGTGTGCAAACTGCAAAGGTCCCTTTGACCAGCCCTAAGGGAGCAGACCGTTCCCCCTCAGAGGAAGCTCTTCTTCTGAAGAATCTCAGTTTGTGGTGGTGCGTGTGTGTGTGTGTGTGTGTTAAACCAGAGAGCAGTATCCCCCGCAGGCACCCTGACGCTGCTGCTCGTGATCGGACAGCACGACCCCGTGGTTCTGGAGGCTGCTCTCCCAGAGTCCCGGCGTCTGCAGGATCTTCTCCACCAGCTCTTCAAACGCACACTGGACTCCGTCCCGCGTCTTTGCGCTGGCCTCTGATGATGTTGCGATGGACGGGAGAGATTGAGAGAGGTGGTGAGGTGACTCAGAGTAAGAATTATGTGATGCAGTCACAGTTTAAACACACTGGGACGAATATCTGCACGCGTTTTTCAACACGTTTTTTGTGTTCACACCCAAGCGATTTTCGCTGACGATGAGCCGAGTGAACATGCAAATTCATTCCCTGACATTAGATGGCGCCAATTTGCTCTGCAATACCACTCCATAACAGTTCTCTTTTATCAAGATGTTTGTAGTCGCTGTCGCGTTTGTCTTATAGTTCTTTATGTTCTAGCACCAACGAGAACAGCAGCTCTACATTCATCTTGCCTTGCATCTTCCTCGTCTTATTTCTTCCTGGCAGTGTAGACGGCGACGACACTTGGCGTAGATCTTCTTCGCCGTTGCATATGTGTGCTCGGCAAAACTGTTTTGTGTTTGAGCGCCCCCAATTGTGTTTTACTGTAACTTCAGAAGCTCCAAACACGTAAGCAAAAGCGCCAATCTCATTGGTCGGATAGTTTTCGACGCAGCGCGTCAAACTAAAAAAACGAACCCGAGGCGTTTTTCTTTTTTTTTTTAATTAAGCTTTTACGCGTGGCGTTTTACACGTCAGTGTGCACACTCACATTGGCTCCCATTGTTTAGTCACGAGGCGTTAAATTTCGGCAAATAATGCGCATTAAATTATTTGCAAAATTATAAGCACGAAGGCCTTAAAGGGATACTCCACTTTTTTTGGAAATAGGCACATTTTACAACTCCCCCAGAGTTTAACAGTCGAGTTTTAGCGTTTTCGAATCCATTCAGCTGAATTTCTGATATTTAGAAGAATATCAGTAACCAGACAGTTTCTGGTCTCATTGACTTCTATAGTAGTAAAAAAATATATATACTATGGAAGTCAATGAGACCAGAAACTGTCTAGTTACTGATGTTCTTCTAAATATCAGAAATTCAGCTGAATGGATTAGAAAACGGTAAAACTCAACTCTTTAACTCTGGGGGAGTTGTAAAATGTGCCTATTTCCAAAAAAAGTGGAGTCCCTTTAAGAGTGTTAATTGTCTGCTCTATATACTCTGTACGGCCTACAATAAAAAAAATAAGAAAAAAAACGTATGTGAAATAGTATTGTTGTCCTCTTGAACCTCAGCAAGTCCTGCAAGTGACATCCTTTTATCTCAGAAGATAATTTGCAAAGTTTCTGAGAAGAATGTGTGAGGTTTAGCATTCAAAATCAAAACATGTAGGCACTCATTTTGAATAAGAACTAACTTCACGTTCACTTAAGTATGTTATTCACTTATAGTACTATATAGTGTAAAATGTATGGATGCTCGTTTCAGCCACTGGATAAAACATAAAAAAGGTAATTGGAACTTTTTCATCTCACAACTGATTTTTTTTCCTCTCACTTGCGAGTGTACATCAAAATTGTGAGATAAAAACTCAATTGTTTGTTATAAAGTCATAATTGTGTGGTAAAAACTCACAATTCCGAGTAATAAAGTCAGAATTGAGTTACATATACCATTTTGCAAGATGTAAACAACACTGGTCCAGAAACACTTCCTGTTTCAGTTTGTAACTGTTTTCTTCATTTCACACGTAAAGAAAACATTTTAAAGTTGTTTGTTTGACTTTTTAATTCAGTTTAATATGTTCTGTTGGTTGTATTTTATCCTAGCTTTTATGTAGTGTTAAAAAACTGAAACAGGAAGTGCAAAATGGCAAAAAATCTTGCCAAATGGTCTATACACTAGCACCTAACTAAGAAAAAAAGTACTCTTTTATTTTAGAAAAGACTTCTTTTGTTCCATGATCTCTCCAGGAACAAAGAGACATGGCTATTTCAAAGCACCAATTCAACACAAAATCACTTTTTAAAACTGACAGCCTTTTTGGTGTCTGTAACTTTATTTTAAAGGGCCTGGAAAATATAAATAAACTCCTGGCAAGACAAAGACAGAGCATCATGCTCATCCACATCCTCTGATGTGCTGCCAAACACGCAAATTAGCTTAAGATGCAAAGAGACTCCTCCAAAACATTCAATCCAACCAACTGCAAACAAAAGGAAAGGTAATAAAGAGGAAACATACCTATAAAGAGCATAGAGTGTTTCCGTGCGAACTTCAAGCCTTCGTTCCGGTCTACTTCACGGTTGTCCTGAAACAGAGAGGGCTTTCTGATTAGAATTAGAAAGAATCCACCCAAAGATAAAGCAAACTGAAGAAAGAAAACTCCCAATGTCAGCACACGCAACTTCAACATTTGTCTCTAGGTTCACATTATTTTTACTTTCTTTAACAAAAATACAGAGTCTACAAATTTATACTTGACTTGTTGGGAGATAACAGTCATGCTGTTTCAATCACCCAGAATTTAAAAATTGAATGAATTACATATTTTATCACAGTTGAAATCACTGACAAATTAGTATCAAGTGCTGTAAGTTTACATACTATAATATGTTAGTCAGACTTCAAAGCCACTTGACTTGATTCTTGATTTTGAACAATCAACTCTTAACGGAAACTCTTCCATCATTACCTCAAGATTACAGTTTTCTGACACAGAGTTGACTGAACATCAGCCCTTTTTGTTAAAAATTCAGCAACAATCCAAATATGTAATAACACCTTATTTTACATATTGTCCTAACCTTGCAACATGTGAAGTGAATGTAATATTAATTTTTGTCTGCATTATAGGGATGGGGGTGGGACTACATGTACCTGGCGACTGATTTTGCCCGCAGCCATGCTCCTTTCCATTTATTTATTTACTTATTTATGTTTACTCTATTATACGGCAGCCTAATAATCATGAATGCACTCATCAAGACTGTTTGAAATGTGTGTCTACACAGTGAAAGTCAATAAGACAATTTTCCACAAAAGGAAGTCATCCATGAGGGTGAGTGTGTTTTATCCCTTCAAGACTCTTAAAGGAGTAGTTCAATTAAAAAAAAAAAACTTTTGCTGGCAATTTACTCACCCCCATGTCATCCAAGATGTCCATGTCTTTCTTTCTTCAGTCCAAAAGAAATTAAGGTTTTTGATGAAAACATTCCAGGATTTTTCTCCATATAATGCACTTCAATGGGAACCAAATGGTTCAAGGTCCAAAAGACAGTTTCAGTGCAGCTTCAAAGGGCTAAACGACGGAACGATTGGTCATTTAAAAAATAAATAAAAAAGTTTAAGTTTTATAAGCACAAATGCTCGCCTTGCTCTGTTCTATTCTGCATTTGTGACTCTCCTGTTAGAACATCGTTCATCAAAATGAACATTTTTTTTTTTTCAAATAGAAGGATCCTTGATAACACCCTTATTCATTGTCTGGTGTCGTTTAAAGCCCTTTGAAGCTGCACTCAAACTCTCATTTGGACCTTGAACCGTTTGGTTCCCAATGAAGTCTATTATATGGAGAAAATCCTGGAATATTTTCATCAAAAACCTTAATTTCTTTTCGATTGAAGAAAGAAAGACATGAACATCTTGAATGACATGGGGGTGAGTAATATATCAGCAAAAGTTTTTTTTAAAAGTGAACTACTCCTTTAACAAGCTGTACACCAAAACATTGTATCAGGCAGGTTAACATTCAGGATATAAACAAACCTTGTCAATTTTGTTCCCCACTAGCATTTTAACCAGGTCATTACGTGTACAATATGTCTCCAGCTCGTTGAGCCAGTTCTCAAGCCTTGTGAACGTGTCCCGCCTAGTAACATCATACACTAAAAGAAGAGAAAACCACAACAGAGTAAATTTCACAGTTAATATCTAAAGGATAACAAGGTGTTGGGTTGATAACCACCTAACTGTACTGTACATTATTATACTTACTACATGGCTACTAACCAAATAAATAGACTAGATGGTCTGCAGAACTCTTGACTGACCAATCAAAAGTCATATAACAAATAACAATATCAATTATGCACAAACACTAACCCAAAATGACCCCCTGGGCTCCTCTGTAGTAGCTTGGCGTTAGAGTTCTGAACCTCTCCTGACCCGCAGTGTCCTAAAACAGAAACTCATGAGGATTTCTGAACAGATCTATAACCCTTAATTCTACAAAGTGTGACAGTGACATCTAGTGGAAAAAGACAGCGTTGTAAAAACAGTGTAACTGCAGTGGACATGACAAACAGTAATATAATATTACACACATTCAAGCCATTACATCCCTTGATTGAGTGTTGGCCAGATGAAAAGCATTTCTATAATTCCTCTGAGACAGTCATCCAGCACTTACCCATATGGCCAGCTTTGCTCTGTTGCCATCTATTGAGATAGTTTTCACTTTAAAGTCCACACCTAAATCAATGAAAAATGACAAATGTGGTTTGAAACAGTGGTTCAACAGATCACAAAACTCACAGCTCAGAAATACAGAAATGTAAGAAATACATAAAAGTAGAAAAAAAATAGATTTAAGATAAAACAGAAAGAATAAACTTTCAACGTTTTTTTGGCTTTTAATATGAAAATGTTAGCCTTACTGTTATCTATAAGCTAGTGTGCTCAAAAACAATGACAAAATTCGCATTTAGGAGATAAAAAGCGTTCAAAACTTTTGACTTTGATGGCATTACTCTGCACTTCAGCTTCTTATCAGATTTCCTGTCCAATCAAATGCTCTCCAGAATCTGAAGCCCCGCCCTATATACTATAAATAGACGCTGAAGCTACGGCTGAAATCGGTCATTTGTTCACACATTTACTATTTTTCTACATGGTGAACTTATTGCACTTATTACATGGTAAACAATTAGTCCAGTATATTGGGGATATGAAAAGATTCAGAAATTAAGGCAAATGAAGTTTGCTCCGGTCCAGAGACACAGGATACTATAATTCAAAACGATATGGACAAATGGTTAAAGATTAGAAAAGAAATAAGGCTTTAACTGTGGTATTAGTTGAACTCTATTGGCTTTATTTTAAAAAAGGGGGAGGAGCTGTACCATACGTCCCACCCTATCTTCCTGTTTCAAATGACTTCAACATTGAATAATGCTGTGAGTTAAATGCACTTCAGTGGGCCTTTAAACTTTACTTTAAGTAATCCACAAATCACATGTGCGCCGAACTGTGGGGCCTGGACCATACGGATCAACCACGATCCGTTTAACTTTAAAGTACGCTCTATTTTCAAAAATTCTAACAAGACTTAGTAAGATTTCATTTTTAAGCTCATTCGTTTTGAGCATTAACTGATTACAGGCATGTTAACAATGTGTGGTTATTATCTGTAATGTTCACAAGCACTCATGTGTGACTCACCAATGGTTGCAGCTAATTCTGGGTCGAAGGTGTCATCGGTGAAACGCAGGAGCAAACTGTGGACAGAACGGATAATTAGAAGCAAATAAGCATTTATGACAAAATTTATTGGTATTAAGTATTACATATGTGCGTCTCATATTATTGGTTTCTTATCAAACTTAATTTTCTTTTCTTGAAAGCATGACAATGATGAAGAGGACATTTACTTTCCCTTTGGACATGTACGTTTACTTTGGACACCAATTCAGCCAAGTCACTTTGTCACCAAAGTAGAAATGTTTAAGGTGC
Source organism: Cyprinella venusta (assembly GCA_038021265.1). Taxonomy (NCBI): domain Eukaryota; kingdom Metazoa; phylum Chordata; class Actinopteri; order Cypriniformes; family Leuciscidae; genus Cyprinella; species Cyprinella venusta. Next base: position 11,265,967 of record CM075870.1, on the reverse strand, counting down.
CATCTGTTCACACAGCAAGTGTCTGACCCCTCTATTTAAACTCAATCTAAGGCCTTTAATGTTATTTCTAATGGCAACTGCCACAAAACGAGCATTTAGCATGACTGCTACATGAACAGCTGGCAGTTAACACTGCTGCTTTGCTTTTATTAAATATTTAAAGGGATGCGACAACAACAGTAACAGTATACGAGGTATTCATTACCAACGTGCTTTAAAACGTGCTAGCAATTTAGCTTAGAAAGAAATCAACACAACATCTCAAAATACCAGGAGGGGGACACAGTGTCATTTTTCCTTCGGCTCTAGAGTCAAAAACAACATTTACTGGTAAAGTTTAACGGCTGAATTGAATTGTCAGAGTCGACGGACAGTCAGCATTAGTTTAGCGACGCTTGTTGCTCGTTCAGACGAGGCTAACGCTATTTAACAACTCATGCTACTGGACGGACAAGAGTAAACAACACAAAAAAACAGCACATTCAGACCTCACCTTGATTTACCGACACCACTCTCTCCGATTATTAAAATCTTTAGAGTCGTTAACACGTCGTCGTCCATGTTGTGGCTGTTTACACTAAACCTGGTTTAACTCGCGACGCGTTCACTGTTGGTGCGCTGGAACTTCCGACTGAGGCGTGACGTCACGGGGATCGAGTTTGATGTTACGTAAGAAGTCCAAGCAAAACTGTTGCAATAACATTTTACTGAGTACACTAACCAGGGCTGGGCTACTTTCAGTTTTGATGTCATAAATGGTGCTTATATGAGAGATATGAGTGTAAAAACTAATCATGAGGAATTCACTGACAAAATAAATCCCAAATCATCTATAACAGGTAAACAAAAAAAGTATTGCACAACATACATAGGCCTGTAGTCTTTAAAATAGACTATGGTGCACCCTGTTATAAAGTTGTTTTTTTATTCACAATTTTATACTTTAGTCTAGATGTTACTATGGGCCTATACTGTGCTGGAAATTGTATAATAATCATGAGTTGGCTATTAGCCTACTGACAAAATAAATCCAAAATTCTTACAGTTTTTTTACAATCACATTGCTACTATTTTCATAACCTTGATGTCATTTTTCAAAACCCTAGACACAAAAATCAAAACGGCTATGACTTGTAACAAAGGCTGTCTAATGTTCAAAACATTGCATTTTGCATTCACATCTTTAAAGAAATCTTACACTTGCACAATCATTGGTTCAAAAAACAAATTTACTATGAAATACCATTGAAACATAACTATAGATCACCCACACACAAGCAACCAATAGTTTCACTGTCAATTGTTTGTACAATCATTAAATATTGTAGAACAAAATAGGTGATACAAATTTCATTATGGTACTACATGTACAGTAAATACATCTCTGTAAAAGTACTGCAGTAGTAGAGAGAATACAGACATAGTGGAATCATTGAACAAAGTGTGTGCATTTTGATCATTGGTTGTGAGTTTTGTGTCTAGAGTTGTGAAAAATGACATCAAGGTTCTGAAAATAGTAACAAAGTGATTGTAAAAAACTGTAACAATATTGGCTTGTTACCAATAAAGCACTGCAATTAAGCCACAAGTTGAGATATGTCTATTGAAAAATACTGGTTAGCCCATTGTTTTTAATTCCGAAGTTTCATACTGATTCTAATAATACATTTCTAAACGTTTTGTGTGTTTGTGTGTGTGTGTGTGTGTCTGTGTTTCACCTTGTAAAAACGAAAGTTTCTGTGTTTAACCTTGTGTGCTAAATTGCATAAATTGCACTTCCAATCTCAAGTATACATTTTTACATTTTTACAGTATTTCGATATTTTTAGGTCAAACCGTTCTTGTCTGTCACTCATATAATGGAGGTTTATGGTCACCACCTCAAAGAGAATGCATGATGCACACAGAAGTCCAGATTAAACATGATTTAATGACTCGTAAATGTAAGTACACATTGATGGCCTAAGACACGAAACGAGCGGTTTGTGTGAGAAAACAAACAGTATTTACATCGTTTTTACCTCTTGTAACCACAGCCACAATGCACCCTCAGATTACTTGGACGTGGCAGGCAAGAACGCACAAGAACGGTCTGACCTAAAAATTTAATAAAATTTTCTAAATTTAAACTACTGTGGAAACAAAGACACTCAAGGTAAGCTAAAACATACGAAAAATTAATTTCATAGTGATCCCTTTAAGAAAGCAATCTGGTCTAATGCATTTTCGACTACCACTGGTCGAAAGTGGACAAACACAAAAAGTTTTAGACCCTGTTTATACCTGTAGTTGTCCACTAATGATCCATTTTAATACCGCAGGTATAAACAGCGTGTTTGCTGTAAAAATGCCCTTTTGGAGACTTTATTTAGGACCTCGTGTAGGTCCTAAAAGATGCCCATCATGTAGGGCAGGCTATGAGGTTTGATGAAACCAACAAAGGACATCTATTTTTAAGAAAACAATTTCTCAGAAAATCTCAGAATCTTTACTCATTTTCATTGTCAGCTACTTCAGAGGTCCATTGTTTCACTGGGAGCAAAGTGATCCAGGTATTGGAGCAACCACATTTACAGGAGGAATACCTGGATCACTGCTTCAGAAAATTGTCTTTCAGAAGAAGCTCAGCCTATAGGCTACTGATTATAGGTTTGAGAGGTCACTCTAGTGGAAATAGTTATCAAGACAACAAAAGACAAAGCCTGAAGAGAACACTGTGTTCTTATGTACTGTTCCCTGGAGAAACATGACCTGCTCTTTTGATGTTAGGCCTATATGTGTGTTCCAGTATCTCCTCAACACCAGATGTGCAGGTGACCTCTTCAGAAGTCATGGTGTCCTACATCACAGACTGCATTGAAAAGCCCATACGAATGTGTTTCGAAAGTCTCGGTAAGTTCGTAGGGCTTCACCCGTGGTGGTTTGTCACTTTACCGATGGTGCTGTCTGCAGGTCTCGGAGGAGGATTTTACTTTCTGAACGACCTGAAATCCAACGACATCGTCGAGCAGTTTACTCCGAAAAACGGCCGCGCCAAAGCGGAGAGGCGTTTCTTTCAAGAAACTTTCCCTCAAATCGAGTCGCAGTTTTCAATTATACGATTAAACACTGACGGGGTTTTTGCATCTTTGATATTCTCCAGTCAGACAAACGTACTCAGTGTTGCCGCACTAGAGGAGGTCATTCGCATCGATGGACAAGTTAGAGGAATCACCGCAACGCACGACGCACAGACGTTTGTGTTCTCGGATATTTGCGCAACTGTGAATGGAACATGCTACTCTAATGTAATGCTTGATGTTCTGCACTATAATGCCAGCTACATTCATTTCGTCAACATAACGTTTCCTGAGTACTGTCCGTCAGAATTCAAATGTCTCCACATGGGAAATGTCATCAGTGAGGTGGAGGTGGATCACAATGGAGTTGTTCGAAGTGCCAAAGCATTGAGACTTTTCTATTACCTGAAAGAGAGCAATGATACACTGGGAGATGCCTGGCTCCAAGAGTTGATAAACTTGCTCTCAAATGTAACGACCTCTGAAACAGAAGTAAGTATGTTAAATGTTTATGTGGTCCATATTTGGAGTCTTTTTTTTTTTCAATAAATACATTTTCCAAAAAATTCAGTTATACCCATTAAATAATCAAACAGGCTTTATGAATGATTAATGGGTAAAATCTAAAATGACAGTCATATTTTTTAAGAACTGCTTTAAATGAACTAATGATTGATGATCTATACAAGGAAAAAATCAACACTGAACTGACATTGCATCTTTTTGCAGTTATCATTGCAGCTTCTTTCTTATACAATCTGTATTGTATAAAGTGCTACATAAATAAAGGTGACTTGACTTAAATGAAAGATTATTCTAATGATATTTTTTTTCTTCTCAGATCTCCTATTTCACCTCCATGTCAAGACAACAGGAGTTTGAGAAGAGTACTTTATCTGTCACTGAACTTTTTGCAATTACTTACTTTCTTGCCATCTCCTTTTCAATTATATCTTGCCTGAGGTTTGTGTAGTACCCAGTGTATTTTATTTCATGAATATATTTTTGAAAGTCTTATATTGATTGTAAAAAAAAGCTATTGTTTCATTTTACTCAACAGGTTTGACAATGTGAGGAATAAAGTGTGGGTGGCTTCTCTTGGAGTTTTTTCCACCGCACAAGCAGTGCTGTCCAGCTTCGGGCTGCTGTTGCTCATGAATGTACCATTTGTTATCACTGTGGCATCTTCTCCATTCCTGATTCTTGGTAAGAGATAATGTATCCACAATGTTTATTATCTTCACAGTTGCCGTTAGCAATGCCTTGGTTGACTCCCAGGTAATGGATCTACTGATAAATAAATAAAAATCAGGGCATAATGGGGTAAGTTGTGCCACTGTGCAAGTATCTAAACCACAAGGCCTTGGAAATATGACTTGCCCACGTTAGAGGCAAGCTGTGTGACAATGAGTGGGGAAGTTGGGCAAGTGGGGAATTAAACAAATAAATAATTCTAAATTAAGTTTAGTAATCCATTTCATGTCTTATTTTTGGTGCACATTATTAGCTTTTTTATGTTCTATTGTATATTGCAATCAAACAATGTAACAGTATTTGACTGTGAATCAACTTTTGCTAGAATATTTGTAATAGTCCGGCATTTCGAAGCTTGCTATCACTATTAGACGACCCACTGGTATAACGTATACCAAAACACCTGCTCAAACGTGTTGCGTAACACAAGAATGAACCTCATTGGTTCTTGCAGAAGCTCAAACGTGCTCCGTAACACAAGAATGAACCTCATTGGTTCTTGCAGAAGCTCAAACGTGCTCCGTAACACGAGAATGAACATCATTGGTTCTTGCTGAAGCTCAAACTCGCTGTATAACACAAGAATGAACCTCATTGGTTCTTGATGAAGCTCAAACATGATGTTACGTAACACGAGTTCATTGGTTCTCACTTGTTAAGCGAACATGCTTGAGCTTTCATTTTACCACAACTGATGTATGAGTTGATGCATGTTTTTATGTGAATATAAGCCTAAATTGAATCTGTTCATCATATAAAGTGATAATGTCTCTTCAGAAAATTTTGGCTAAACCAATTAATTAATATGGATTATTTTCACAATCTGTTCATGAACTTTTTAAAGTGTCCAAGTTGTAGTTGCATAACTATCAATGGAGGGACAGAAAGGTCTCAAATTTAATCCAAAAAATCTTTATTTGTGTTCCGAAGATGAACGAAAGTATTACAGGTTTGGAACAACCAGAGAGGGAGTAATTAATCAGAGAATGTTCGTTTTTGGGTGAACTATCCTTTTAATTGCGTGGCACACCTTACCCCACTCACTATAAGTCACATCGGATAAAACGGTTCAAAATGCATAAATGCGAATGTAGCACCGCATTTCAGACGGTCCGCAAATGACACATTTTCATTTCAAGATGTGAAACTGTTTTTCAGGAATCGGTATCGATGACATGTTTATCATGATCTCCAGCTGGCAACGAACCAACATTCGAGACACAGTGCCTGACCGCATGGCGGATACCTACAGGGAGGCAGCCATTTCCATTACTATCACCACCCTGACTGACGTGCTGGCCTTCTACCTCAGCTACGGGAACCCCTTCGGATCCGTTCAGTCTTTCTGTCTGTATGCGGGAACGGCCGTCTTGTTCTGCTACTTCTATAACATCACTTTCTTTGGAGCTTGTCTGGCTCTGAATGGCAGAAGGGAAGGGGCGAACAGACACTGGTTGACTTGCATGAAGGTCCCAGAGGAGGTCCCGCCAGGACGGTCCAAAGTGTACACTGTCTGCTGTGTTGGAGGATCTTACAACCAGGACATAGGAACTGAGGAAGATCACCCAATGACATTGTTCTTCAGGAAGTACTATGGCCCATTTTTGACAACAATTTGGAGTAAAGCAATAGTAGTTTTTTTCTACTTAGTATACATTGCTGTTAGTGTATATGGCTGCCTGCAGCTTAAGGAAGGCATTGATCTCAAGAACCTAGCACTTGATACGTCCTACATCGTCCAATACTATGAGGCTGAGAAGACACACTTTCGCTATAATGGTCCAAATGTAATGTTAGCCGTCAACGGCACATTTCCATATTGGGAGGAGAATGAACGTAATCAACTTGAGTCCTGTATTATGCAATTCCAGGAGCTGGATTCTGTCAAGAACTTGTCGACATCTTGGCTTCATTCCTATGAAAAGTATGCAGAGCAACACGGAAGCAACATCAGCACAGAAGCTACATTTAAAACACTTCTGTATCAGTTTCTGGAGCACCATCCAATGCTCAAACAGGATGTCAACATAACCAATGACAACATAGTTGCTTCACGTCTGTTTCTTCAGACAATTGTTCAGAACTCCACGGAGAAGAACATGTTGAACTCGCTACGGAAGACAGCAGAGAGCTGCCCGTGTCCGTTGTTGGTCTACCATCCAGCCTTCATATACCACGACCAGTACACTGTAATAGGGCATGTCACTCTTCAGACCATCACCATGGCAACCGCAGTAATGCTGGCTATCTCTCTCGTCTTGATTCCGAATCCTCTTTGCGCCTTGTGGGTGGCCTTCGCCATCGCTTCGGTCATTTTGGGAGTCACCGGCTTCATGGCTCTGTTAAACATTAGCCTCGATTCGATCTCCATGATTAACTTGGTCATCAGCATCGGCTTCTCCGTGGACTTCTCCGCTCACATCTCCTACACGTTTGTGTCCAGTACTAAGCCCGACGTGAACGAGAGAGTGGTGGAGGCGCTGACGCACCTGGGCTACCCCATCCTTCAAGGGGCTCTTTCTACAATTGTGGGTGTGGTGGTACTTTCAGCTTCCAGTAGCTACATATTCAGGACGCTCTTCACCATCGTCATGCTAGTCATTGCTTTCGGGCTGCTTCATGGTATTGCTTTCATTCCAGTTTTTCTAACTTTCTTTGGATTTTGCCAGAAGTTGCGGCAGCACTGAATTTAAATATTAAGCGGATTTGTATCCACTCCATCTTTCGGTATAATTGTAAAATTAACGTTTTACTAAATAAAAGAGACATATAGCATGTTACATAGCTTAGCGATGTTTCTGAGGTGGAAAAGGCTGTTCTTGTAACATATGATATGTGATTTTCGAAAGATAATTTGCGGTCTAGTATAACACCTAGGTCTTTTACTGTGGTGGATGAAGTAACAGGACATCCTTCTATATTAAAGTTGTTTTATAAGAGGTTTTGTGGGTAGTTTTTTTGGACCATTAAGTAATATCTCCATTTTATCTGGATTTAATTGTAGGAAATTACACATCATCCAGCATTTTATACCTTTAAGACACTCTGTCAATTTAGATGAGTTAGTGTTTTCATCTTGTTGTGATAAAATATATAATTGAGTGGCATCAGCATAAAGGCCATTGCACACACTGAGTACGAGATTTTCGTATGCGTTTCTTCATGTTCGTCAGCCTAAAAATTCGTCACGCACTGAAACCTTCACTGAGTCCGATGCGTATTTGTTAAACCTTTGCGGGGAAAAAAACGCAAAAATACAAAATGGATTCGTCAAGCAGTGAGGATGATTTTGTTGTCCTCTCTCTTATTGAAAAGAGAAGAAAGAGAAAATATTACATCCATCCAATCCTGAAATTGCGCCGAGAGGAAACACTTCCTTATCAAGGAGTTGCGAATTTATCCCGAGCAATTCAAAATTTACCTCAGAATGTTAGTGGAACAGTTTGATGCTTTGCTTGCGATTCTGGAGCCACATTTTTAAAACAAGACCACCAATTTCCATGAACCAATCGATTCTAACGTGCAAAAATTTCGGATGTGAATTTCGGACTCAGTGTGCAATGGCCTTGACAGTGGAAATTAATTCCATGTTTTCTTATAATAAAATTACTTTTTAAAGATCTTGGAAGCATGTTTAAACTATGTGTTTGTGCTGTGAACAGTAAGCAAATTTCATTTTTTAAATGTTTTCCATGTATATATTACTTTAGAAATATGTGATGGTAACTAATTTAAAGTCAGTAACTGTATAATTACAAGAATTTAAAACGTAAGCTGTTACTAGACACATAACTTTGCTCTTACAGTTATAAATGATCAGGGGTTCTCCTCAGCACACCTCCAAGTGGGCGCTTGAAATGTTAGAATTTTAAAAATAAGCTAAAACAACTAAAAGATGCAAACTGATATCTATAGAGAAGTTAAAGGATCAGGGAAGGAGGTGGGAACCAGTGAACGTATACATACTTTAATAATCACAAAACACAAGTAAAAACCTTGTCCTGCTTGCAACAATATCATATTTCCTAATTACATTTGAAGAGTTCAGATGCAAAAGCCTCTAAATGCCATTTGAAATTTTCTTCTAAAATGACCATTTTTTATCAAACTTGTATATTTAAGTTCAGTAATTTCACTTAAATGACAATTAATAGGTAATCTTCATTGCCATTTAAGTGAAATTACTGAACTTAAATATACAAGCTTGATAAAAATGATCATTGTAGAAGAAAATTTCAAATGGCACTTAGAGGCTTTTGCATCTGAACTCTTCATTTGTTCCCTGAACATTTTTATTGAAGAACCAGGTTTTTTCCAAATTGTTAGAAAAACTGCTAAGATTTGTAGACCTGGAAAAGCTATGCAAATTAGTAAAATTAGTAAAATATTTTTCTAGTTATTTCAAGTTAGCTCTAAAATATTACATCAGGTAGAATCTGTTCATAAATTGCAATTTATGATAAAAAAAAATAACCCTACAATGTAAAAAAAATATATATATATAGTTGGTTTAACTTAAATTAAATAAACTGGTTGTTCATTGAAATTGAGTTAATACAATGAAGGAGGTTGATTTAATCATCAGAAACTCAAAATATTATGTTATCTGAACCACATAAATTAAGTTGATTTGACAAAAGAAAAAATGTAGTGATTACAAATCATGAACATATTTTTTAGTGTACTCACGAATGATTGGAAAAGTCATTGATCACTAAGATTGTGAACCAACCCTGAGGAACATTCTGGTATTTTAATATATTTTATTATAATTATTTAAATACATAGCCATCTAATAAAACAAAAGCAGATCGTTATTACAGAGGAGGTACCAAAAATCTCTTGGGACCTTAAAATATAGTCTCGGACAATTTAGGGGCCTTGGAGCCATTTACTTCCTTAAATCATGTGCATTCTAAAGGAGAGGCTCTTGTAATTTGGGCAAGTGGGCAAATGGTTAGCATTAGCAATATAAAAAAAAATACCTAGCAATATACTATATATATTGTGGCACCAACTTTTGCATCACTCGCACGTTCTTCAGAAAATAGAAAACCTAGTTTACATTTGTTTGGTTGTGTAAAATGATAATGTTCTGGCAACGCAGAGATTGTCAAAGTACACAGAGTTTTATTATGTTTCCTTTATTCAGTTCAGCTCCCGTTCATTATTAAAGGTGCAATAGTATCAACCGAAAAATAATTTTAAAAGACAAAGCAGGCAATCCGATTAAAATCAATTTATACACTTATATACAATGATTTCATTTTCAATTTTATTGATTATAAATATTTACTGTATGTACACAACTAAAATGAGCTTGGATAAAAGGCAAACATACATGGAGGCAAGGTAAACTCAAAGATGAATAAGCTGTACATGAATAAATAAGATGTAGAATAAAGCTGAATAAACCCAATGTAACCACTGGAACCCGAGAACATCAACATTTCATTTTGCTCCTCCTTTTGTTTTATGTTTGTTGTGTATAACAAAATTAATGGAAGACAGGAAGCATTTAAACCTACAATATGGATCGTGTGATATTCCAGATTGTATCTTGTGTAGTTCATGAAAGTGCAGAAACAGAGCATGAACTACAGGAGTTCATTGATCACTGTGAAGCTGATCTAGGAAACATCTAATAACATACTTGGGTTCTATGTCTAAACAAAAAGTGACTGAAACTGTTCTGAAGCAGCTTTGTTCACAAGCAGATATGATAATAAAATACATCGCATCAACAAACATGTTTCAGTACCAAAAGGCTTTGAAACATTACATCCCTTAAGTTTCTCGAAGGCCACCATGAAACACATACTTAGTCTGGCTCAGACAATAGGTCAAATTGTAGACAGCGATTGTTCCTGACTTTATAGTAAACCGAACCATCACTTACAGCTTAAGGATTTATTCAAAATTAGCTTCTGTTGCACTAAAAATAAGGCAGAACCTACAGTAGAACTGAAATAGATACTAAATGAGTTGAATTGAAGATCAATTTCTTCGGAAAGAAAAATCCCATGGAGGTGTTTGTGTTACACCTTCCTTATTAGCATGTAAAATTGAAATTTCAGAGAGATCTGGCTAAAAAAAAACAACAAACAGTTTTAGTAATGGGGAGAGTAGGCCTACCAAGCTCTTGGTTGCATATGTACATTTATGACTTTTAGGGTTCCATTGTCCGTTCCCCAGTCCTGGTGACCTTCATCTGCCCTGAGGGTCTAATGCCTTTCCCTCTAGGACCAACTGGATCTCTTTGGCATCCAACGTCTCATACCGCAGTAAAGCCTCGGCCAGATTTTTGTGCTCTTTAGCGCGGGACTTTAAAAGCACTTTAGCTCGCTCGTAGGAATCCTAGAAGCAAGCAAACGAGTATGAGAGTCAAATCCTCTGGTAGTGTGTGAATCAAATGTTGCATTACCGATTTGTTAGTGGAGAGGACAGAGTTAGAACAGAACAGAGCTTACCCTCAGAAGTATCCTGACTTCCTGTTCAATGGCGGCCTGCGTTTCTGGGCTCTGCTTGGTGAGGTCAGCGTATGTCATGACACCCAACTATTGCACAAAAGAAGATAAATTGTTTAATTTTATGCCATGTCAGCATCTAAGGGTATTTTCATGGCAAAATTCAAGACAAAAATACAAATATCATATGAATACAATAAAACCAAGCAAACAAACAAGTCCCTAAGTGAAAATAACTTCATAAAAGAGCATTCTACTTGTATTAAACTCAGGACAATCCAACAAAATACGTTTAGCAGAGAGGAATCTTACAAAACACGCATAAAGTTGGCTCTTCACCTTTAAGCAAAAAAGCATGGGTCAAATTTGTATGACTTACACGACATCTGGTGAATTCATACAAGAGAAGTCCAACAGAAGTAAGTTAACATGTTTCTAATTTATTAATGAAATACTTAAACACAAGTTAAGACTAGGGTTCCACTGGAAAGACCTAGGGTTCAGTTGGTTGGTTGGTTGGTTGCTAGGGGGTATCCGTGGAAAAAAATGTATGGAAATGTATGGAATGTAAATAATAATATTTAGCAATTTTTACTATTTCACTTTGTTTTTACTAAGACTGGTGGGAAATCGTGAGATTAATCACAGCTATTTTATTCTATTTTAGCCAATTGCAGATACTATTTAAACTAGTTTTACTACAGTGCCAATATAAAAGCTAATTATATAACTTAATTGAAAAAAGCACTCGGCAAATACACAAAAATGGGTAAAACAGACAATTTGATGATTCTGCACGATTCTGGATGAATTGAGGATATTTTTGGATTAAAAATGGAGATTGTGATTCTGAACGGATAATTAAACAATATAACGTAATTTACTAGAGGTTCTAACAAAATATTAGTTGCTACAGTCTATTGAAAATAATGTTTTTTCACTATATTATTACATATTAATTTGAATTACTTATATAAAAAAATCAGTTTGATTGAACGAATCACTGATTGAAACGAATGAATGATTTAATGACAAAAACTAACTAGTTTTACAAAATTTCTGCAGCTTTTATCATTTATTACTTTACATGCAAAGTCTGGCTTGAAGCCTGAAACCATATTTCAGCACTCAGAGATGATCAGATAAATATGACAAACCTTTTCACTCATTCCAAATCTGGTCACCATCATCTTTGCTATTTTTGTAGCGCTGTCAAAATCACTTGATGCTCCTATACGAAAACAACAAAACATTACACCGGTGAAACAAACAGCAATAAGTGATGGGCATAATTTTGGCATGTTTACTAGTCACGCAGTGCCCTCTTACGTATTTGCATAATATGAAGTACATTTAGTGCTGGGCGGTTTGACCAAAAATTTATATCATGCTTTTTTTTTCTTTTTTTTTTCAAAATTAAGCCGGTTTTCCGGTTTATGACGTTTTTTTATTTATTTTTTTTATGCATAATCAAAATTGTTATTTCTTAAAGGGATACTCCACTTTTTTGGAAATAGGCTCATTTTACAACTCCACCAGAGTTAAACAGTTGGGTTTTACTGTTTTCAAATCCATTCATCCGATTTTCAGATATTTAGAAGAATATCAGTAACCAGACAGTTTCTGGTCTCATTGACTTCTATTGTAGGAAAAAAAAATACTATGGAAGTCAATGACCAGAAACGGTCTGGTTAATAATATTCTTCTAAATATCAAAAAAAACAAAAAAAAACGGCTGAATACATTCGAAAATGGTAAAACCCAACTGTTTAACTCTGGGGGAGTGGTAAAATAAGCCTATTTCCAAAAAAAGTGGAGTATCTCTTTAACATTCTAATAACATTCTTATAACCAGGAAATAACTTTAAAATACAACATTTATATAACGGGAGAATTGAACGTTCTAATGACGTTTGAATGATGCTCATATAGCCAAGCAAGTACGTTAATACAACGGGAAAAATGAACGTTTTTATAACGTTTTGAATAACGGTCTTATAACTAAGAAATAACGTTAATACAATGTCTAAAAAACTAGATGTTTTGAATGTTCCTAGAACATTCCGAAATATGTAAAATGTAAATAAAAAAAATAAAATGTACATTTTACATTTAAGAAAGATGTCTTAAATGTAATCCATAATTGAATTACACCGCAATACCAGAGCGAATAGTACTGCAACCTACCAGTAGTGATATTTTCACTGCCAAAAATGAGCTCCTCAGCCACTCGGCCGCCCATGCTGACGTCCATCTGAGCCAGAAGCTGCGCACGAGTTTCACTCCAGCGGTCACTCTCTGGAAGCATGGACACCTACAGAGAAGAGGAAAAACTGGACCTAAATCGAGGAACACTCTCAACTGAGATGTCCCATAACACACACAATGCCTCTCAAGCTTTGGATTCGGGTGACGAATTAGCATGTACTCACGTGTCCCAAAGTGGGGCCTCTCGGCATAATGGTGGCTTTATTTATAGGCATGGCGCCTTTGGTGTAGTATGCAATAATAGCATGGCCTGACTCGTGGTACGCTGTAATTTCTTTATTCCTCTGATCAATCTCTGCACTCTTGCGTTCGGGGCCTGAGGAGGGAGCGAGTGAACGGAAAAGGTATTCATTCATCTTCAGCTAAGTTTACTTTATCATTGCAAAAAGAGTTAGAGGCACTTACCCATCAGTATTTTGTCCTTAGCAAACTCCAGCTCCTTCATGGTCACCATGTCTTTCCCGTCCACAGCGGCCCGAAGTGCAGCTTGATTTACGAGATTCTCCAGCTCGGCACCGGAGAACCCCACCGTTCCTCTAGCAATGACCTCTGCCTGCACAGCTAATGTCCGGAAAAGACAATAATCCTACTTTACTAGCTGTATTACCACCTTTTTTAACCCTCTGGGGTTGTTCGTTTCAGAGTCACACTCGGGGTGTTCGGGTCCAAATGGACCCAAAGGGCGGGATTCATATTTAAAAAAAAAAAAGAAAAAAAAAATCATGATTTTTTTTACTCTTTTTTTTTATAATATTTTTTCTTTTTTCTTTTTTTTGGTGTTTTGAGAAAATTTCAAAAATAAAAAAATAATTAGTATAAATCCAGTAATTATGACAAAATTTCCCCCCATTGAACATAATAGAACAAATATTTAAAATAAATATTTTTTTATTTTATTTTTTCAAGCTGTATTTCATTTTAGAGTCAAGCCTAGGCCTCATAAAAGCAATTTTTGAAACGAGATGGATGCAATCTGGTGGACAAACTGTGTGTTTTTGGTGTGTTTGTGTATAAAAGTGTGTTTGTGTGTGTGTGTGAATGTGTCTGTTTTGCACTCTTGATGTTTTATAGATTCACCCCTTCACTGTTGTGTGCTTTTTTTCAAGATTGTGGCTGCTTTGTAGATTGTACGCACAAAAAAGCTCAGTATTTTCCCATTTTTGCCAATTTCCCATTCATTTTCCATGTGGGTCCATTTGGACCCGAACACCCCAAGTGTGACTATTTTTTTCACAACCACTTAGACTATTCACATCCTGTCCCCAATTTTTTTGGGTGTTCAAATACCAACAAAGTCACCAAATTTCGGACCATTCCGAGAAAGCTGTGATTTATAAAAAAAAAATATTTAAATTCTTCGGGTTCATTTGGGCCGAACAACCCCAGAGAGTTAACCGTACAACATTAACAGTTTGAATCTTGTGAGTATTCAACATGCCACTCACCAGAGTCCACTTTAATTTTTTTAAGGTACCACTTGAGGATCTCAGTTCGGCCCTTCACATCTGGTCTGGGGACGGTGACCTGCATATCAAAACGGCCCGGCCGGATCAGAGCACTGGGAACAAGACAGCATTCAGATTCAATTCACATTTCTAGCGTTTTTCACAATAAATATCGTTTCAGAAAATGCATGTCTACATTACAATTTAGAGTGATCTTGGTCCAAGTTATGTATTTCAGAAATGTACAGTACACATTCAAAACACACAGTTAGCTAATAATATATCAAACAGGTCTTCTGAGCAATCAGCAACATCATATGAAAAAAAACAATAAACTGTATAACTTATTATGTATCGAAAACCATTTAGATGTTTGAAAAGAAATTACATACGTATCCAAAGCTTCAGGGAAGTTTGTTGCTCCGATTATAATGACGCCTTCATTTGGCTTAAACCTGCAGACGTTAAACACCAATGGTTAGTAAAGGCATGTCACAAACTTTCCACATTCTTTAGGCAGCATGGCTCACCCATCCATCTCTGCTAGAAGCTGATTGATTGTCTGTCTAGAATAGGGGTGCATGGGAGACTCAATCCTCTTTCCTCCAACACTATCCAGCTCATCAATGAAGATAACGCAAGGAGCGTTGGCTTTAGCTTCCCCTGGAGGACAAATGCAGGAGAACTGCTTTAACATTTGTAGCAGTCATATGATCATTCATATGGAGCGCTTTTGGCTACATTCACAGAGCTCAGACTCAGGCATATAGTACGATCTATAAACAATCATGTACAGGAATTGTGATTTAGAGTGGCACCATGTACTCACTGAAGAGGTTTCTGATACGGCTGGCACCAACCCCAACAAACATCTCATCAAACTCGGAGCCAGATGCGTAGTAGAATGGCACATCTGCCTCGCCAGCTACGGCACGGGCCAACAGGGTCTTTCCTGTACCTGGCGGCCCGACCAACAAGATTCCTGGAAAACACACACAAGTTAATGTGGTGGGAAACCTAAAGCTGGCAAATAGAATCAGTGTGGAATTTTGCTTCAGACAAACAGTTGACTTTACTTGTGGAGAACTGTGTAAAAATGTGTTTGGTGAGGAAACAATGGTATAATTTCAACACAAGTAGTTATTTAAATGGTTCTGGCTTGGTGCCTTTTGTCAAGTGTGTGTTCTTGCCTTTAGGCAGCTTTCCTCCCAAAACGGTGAACTTCTGAGGGTTGCGGAGAAACTCCACCACCTCCTGCAGCTCGTTCTTGGCCTCCTCCGCACCCTTCACATGCTCGAAGGTGACGTTCTTCATCTGGACAGGGTCCACAGCGGAGTCCAAGCCTGATGTGGTTCGGAATCGCACTGTCCAGAATGGTTACATGATAGTTCACACTCAGACACACACACACACACACCAAGCACCAGGGGAAAGCCAGCTAAAGTAAGCATTACCAACGGTTTTCAATCTAAGCCAAATATTTTAACTAGAGCAGCATGATTCTAGATAAATTGAGAAGCTGCAGTCTATTTAATGTAAAAAAAATCAGTTTGAATGAATGATTCAATGACAAAATTGCTGGATGAATCGCGTTTTTTAACAAATCCCTTGAATAAATGATTCAATGACTCACTTATAAAATCTCACTTGTTTCATTGCAGGATGAATCAGTGTTTTTAACAAATCCCTTGAATTAATGATTCAATGACTCACTTATAAAATCTTCACTTGTTTCATTGCAGAATGAATCAGTGTTTAACAAATCCATTGAATGAATGATTCAATGACTCACTAATAAAATCTTCACTTGTTTAATTGCAGAATGAATCAGTGTTTTTTAACAAATCCGTTGAATTAATGATTCAATGACTCACTTAAGAAATCTTCACTTATTTCATTGCAGAATGAATCAGTGTTTTTAACAAATCCGTTGAATTAATGATTCAATGAATCACTAATAAAATCTTCACTTGTTTCATTGCAGAATGTATCAGTGTTTAACAAATCAATTGAATGAATGATTCAATGACTCACTTATAAAATCTTCACTTGTTTCATTGCAGGATGAATCAGTGTTTAACAAATCCCTTAAATTAATGATTCAATGACTCACTAATAAAATCTTCACTTGTTTCATTGCAGGAGGAATCAGTGTTTTTAACAAATCCGCTGAACGAATGATTCAATGACTCACTAATAAAATCGTCACTTGTTTCATTGCAGAATGAATCAGTGTTTTTAACAAATCCCTTGAATTAATGATTCAATGACTCACTAATAAAATCTTCACTTGTTTCATTGCAGAATGAATCAGTGTTTTTAAGAAATCCATTGAATGAATGATTCAATGACTCACTAGTAAAATCTTCGCTTGTTTCATTGCAGAATGAATCAGTGTTTTTTAACAAATCCGCTGAATTAATGATTTAATGACTCACTTATAAAATCTTCACTTGTTTCGTTGCAGGATGAATCAGTGTTTAACAAATCCCTTGAATTAATGATTCAATGACTCACTAATAAAATCTTCACTTGTTTCATTGCAGACTGAATCAGTGTTTTTAACAAATCCGTTGAATTAATGATTCAATGACTCACTTATGACATCTTCACTTGTTTCATTGCAGAATGAATCAGTGTTTTTAACAAATCCCTTGAATTAATGATTCAATGAATCACTAATAAAATCTTCACTTGTTTCATTGCAGAATGAATCAGTGTTTTTAACAAATCCATTGAATGAATGATTCAATGACTCACTAATAAAATCTTCACTTGTTTCATTGCAGAATGAATCAGTGTTTAACAAATCCCTTGAATTAATGATTCAATGACTCACTTATAAAATCTTTACTTGTTTCATTGCAGAATGAATCAGTGTTTTTTTAACAAATCCACTGAATTAATGATTCAATGACTCACTAATAAAATCTTCACTTGTTTCATTGCAGAATGAATCAGTGTTTTAACAAATCCGCAGAATGAATGATTCAATGACTCACTAATAAAATCGTCACTTGTTTCATTGCAGAATGAATCAGTGTTTTTTACAAATCCGTTTAATGAATGATTCAATGACTCGCTGATAAAATCTTCACTTGTTTCATAGCAGAATGAATCAGTGTTTTTAACAAATCCCTTGAATTAATGATTCAATGACTCACTTATAAAAGCAGAACTTATAAAAGCAGAAGTTTCTTTGGAACATTTACCTGATAAGAAAGGTGTTTTTGAGAGTCCATACAAGCCCAACACCAAAAGCACCAATAGAATCAGTCGCATCCTCCTTAGAGACTCTATTGAAGATGATAGCATGTGTTTTTTTTATACAATAAATAACGAGAGAGGAAACCAATATCAAGTTGAAAACCATTCATTCACAATTCATAATTTGTTATTGATCTAAGATGACTTGCCTTGTGTTCTCTGTGTTAGGGCCTGAGCTTTAAGGAAGCCTTCAGCAAAACCAGTCTTAAAAACATCATGTTGCCCATCTGGAATATTTTTGTTTTTAAGGAGCTTGTCCAGAGTTTCAACATCTGGCCCTTTGTCTCGTGTGAGGAAACCCTAATGAACAAAAATATAAATAACATTTTAACACCAATATAAACTTTAAGCAAATATACATTTACAATGTAGTGGAAACACACTAAATACACTAAACATATTTAGATATGTTCAGCACACTAAACATATTTGGATATATCGAAATCGTCTTCCATTGCGATTTCCCATATATCTAAATATGTTTAGTGAAAGGTAAAACTTCCAAAATCTCCATGTAAACAATGCGTGACGTAGACGCGCGAGAGATCACTTCCGGCTTAACGTCTGGAGACGGTTCAGTTCGGTTCAGTTGGACATCTGATTCAGATCAGTTGGACATGGCTGTTAACAAGAGGTAAAAACTATATAAATACTGTTCGTTTTCTTACACAAACCGCTCGTTTCGTGTCTTAGGCCATCAGTGTGTACTTACATTCATGAGTGATTAAATCATGTTTAATTTGGACTTCTCTGTGCATGCTCTTTGAGGTGGACCCCCTAAAACTGCATTATTGGACTGATAGACAACACCGGTTTGACCTAAAAATATCAAAATTGAAAATACTGTGGAAACAAAGACTCCTACATCTTGGATGCCCTTGAGGTAAGCTAAAACATACCAAAAATTAATTTCAAAGTCAACTATCCCTTTAATGACAGAAATTTCATTTTTGGGTGAACTATCCCTTTAAGGGAGATACGACTTCAAGGTTTCTTCCGGGAATGACTCTCATGTGGTCTTGTAGTTGAAATATTTTGATCCAAGTCCCATCCAAGAAAATGTAAATTTTGGGTGCATCTCTATATGGAAATAAACGCATATAATATAAATAATCATATTCAAAAGGAAGCACTGTATGGGTGACCTTCATAAACGATGGTGTAAATCCCTCCGGCTCCGCTGAACTGTCTAAGCCTCCCTGTAGACGCCGTGTTTTGGACTTCAGAGTTTTAAAACCTCGATTTTGGACCAACACTGAAAAACACACATTACAATTTGATGAACATAAGCGACCAACACATATTATAATTTTAAAATGATGCTGCCTGTTGTGACAACTGAATAATAAACTGTACACATTACATGGCAAATATTGGAGATCTGTACATAGTGTTTGGAGAGGTGACTTGTTTTGCCTGGAGAAGACAGGAGTAACACCACCCATTCTGGAAAACCCTGAATAAGAGAAGAAATTAATCTGTTAATTCATCAGATGAGTATGGAAGCTTGTTTCTGCTACGGAATAAAACATTATAAAGGTAATTGCGACTTTTTCTCACAATTGAGAGATTACAAATCCGAATTACCTGATATAAAGTCGCAATTGTGTGTTATAAAGTCAGAATTGTGATATAGTCAAAATTGTGTGTTATAAAGTCAGAATTGTGTGATATAGTCATAATTGTGTGTTATAAAGTCGAATTGTGTGATAGTCATAATTGTGTGTTATAAAGTCAGAATTGCGTGATATAAAGTCACAATTGTGTGTTTTAGTCAGAATTATGTGATATAGTGGCAAATGTGTGTTATAAAGTCTAAATCATGTGATATAGTCGCTATTGTGTGTTATAAAGTCAGAATTGAGTGATATAGTCTCAAATGTGTTATAAAGTCAGAATTGAGTGATATAGTCTCAAATGTGTTATAAAGTCAGAATCGCGTGATAGTCGTAATTGTGTGTTATAAAGTCAGAATTGCGTGATATAAAGTCGCAAATGTGTGTATAGTCAGAATCGAGTGATTAGTCGCAATTGTGTGTTATAGTCAGAATCGCGTGATAGTCGTAATTGTGTGTTATAAAGTCAGAATTGAGTGATATAGTCTCAAATGTGTTATAAAGTCAGAATCGAGTGATATAGTCGCAATTGTGTGTTATAGTCAGAATCGCGTGATAGTCGCAATTGTGTGTTATAAAGTCAGAATTGCGTGATATAGTCTCAAATGTGTGTTATAAAGTCAGAATCGAGTGATATAGTCGCAATTGTGTGTTATAGTCAGAATCGCGTGATATAGTCGCAATTGTGTGTTATAAAGTCAGAATTGAGTGATATAAAGTCGCAAATGTGTGTATAGTCAGAATCGCGTGATATAGTCGCAATTGTGTGTTATAGTCAGAATCGAGTGATAAAGTCGCAAATGTGTGTTATAGTCAGAATTGCGTGATATAGTTGCAATTGTGTGTTATAAAGTCAGAATCGTGTGATATAGTCGCAATTGTGTGTTATAGTCAGAATTGAGTGTTATAAAGTCAGAATTGCGTGACAAAGTCGGAATTGTGTTATAAAGTCAGAAGAATTGAGTGATAGTGTTATAACGTATATGAATCATTTTTTATATTAGAAATAAACTCGCAATTTGAACGTTTTTTTCTCCGAATTGCATGTTCTCGCACTTCTGACTTTATAACACAATAAAGTCAGAATTGCGTGATATTAAGTCACGATTGCGTGTTACAAAGTATTTTGTTTTTACTTAGAATTTGTCTTTTTCTCTCAGATTTGCGACATTCACACAATTCTGACTTTATATCTCGCAATTCTAAGAAATAAAATCAGAATTGCGAGGTGCAAACTCACAACTGTGAGAGAAAAAGACGCAATTATCTATTAAAAAGTTGCACGCTTAAATAGATAAGAGATTCACCATGAGAAAGCTGAACAATCAAATAAATAAGTACTCAAAGGTTTCAATTACAGCTCCAATGAACTATTGTGATTCCTGTTAATAGGAAACTGGCACAGGAAAATGCTGGAAAAGCACGGAAGAAACAACAACTTTCGCAAGGAATGTCTCCGAATTATAATGTGATGTTATCAAACGTACAGCAAGTTCTACAATATGAAATTGATAATAAAAAAACAAGATTACAAAATCAATACAAAGCTTATGATTCACCATGTTTGTTGTGGAAGAAAGAATCTGAGGAGAGATGGGAAGTCCTCCAGATGTTTGTCTCGCTCCTCAGTTGTGACGGCGAGTCCTGCTGAGAAACACGGGGCAGGAGCTTCTCCACCAGCTCATCTAGCTGACCGACTCCTAGATCTGTCAGACCTAAATCCCTGAGCGTCAGTGACGGCTACCCAGGACAATGCCACACGTGCACAATTTAAAGAGGAGAAACGGTTAAGCTTCAGAACAGCATACTTCATTTAAAAGCTGATAACGTTGAACTGATCCGTATTATGAGCACACTTCCATAAAAAACTAACAGGGGGGGAAAAACACCAATAACCTACATGTGTACAGTATGATACAAGTGATGTTAAATGTAATCACCTCTGTGCTGTTCAGCTCTTGTTCTGGGCTGTTCTCTCTGTGTTTGTGCTTGACTGAAGTGTTGCTGCACACTGAACCCGTCAGAGAGTGCAGAGCGTTGATGAGGTGACTCAGCTGGACTGTTACCTTACAAAAACACAACAAAACTTTTTCTTTTTTTAATGTCCTGAGAAATAAATATTTTATTAAAAATATTATTTATGCATGTTAGGGTAACATCAAAACTGTCCTGGACAATTTTAACCAGGTCTTCAATATAAGTTTTTTTTTTGTTTGTTTTTAATATATGCTTTTCAAATGCCACTTAAAAGATTAGATTTGATCTCAAAATATGAAACTATATTATACATATTACACCTATGATGATTTAAACCCGGTTTTTTTAAGCTTCGTTATTTTTAGTAATATTTTGAATTAGCTTTGTTTTATATTTTCAGTTATGATTTTGTTTTTATTTTTGTGCTTTTGTCATTTTATTTAAAGTATTGCTACTTAGGTTTAATTTATTTATATTTCAGGTTTAGTTCAATTTTATTCATTTCGGTTAATAACTTTAATACTTCAATAACAATGTATTTCTGTTTATTGCCAAAGGAACATTTCTTTTATTTAGTTTAAACTGTTCAATTAACATTTATATCTATAATAACCCTTATTTCACCAACAGTTTTGCCCCTAATGAAAGTTTTATAAACAATTAGTGTACTTTTTATCAAGGAAACAGCATCAGTAGAACTGAGTAGATTGACATTTAAAATATAGGCCTACAACACATTTGAGAAATGTGGGTGGGGGAAACATCATTCGTGAACACAATATTGTGAATATTTTACTATAAAACTGTATATAAAGCACTATATAGCATTATTTACCTGTGTGCCTACGTTTAAGTCGGTTATAAATACATTTCTACAATTGAATCTATTAAACAAATTATTTAACACATCTGAGACATTGTGGTGGATTAAATATCCATGACTTTTCATAAAAAATTACTCTTGTGCTGTAATGTTATGATTATACAAGCAATGATAAACACGAACTATCAATAACACTGTAATCAAGTCAGCTAGAGCAATATCAATTGACTGAACTTATAATAAGAGACATAACGTTGACTTTTCAGAGTGATGCTCAAAAGCTATTCTCTCAAATCTTGAGATTACAGACACACTGCAAATCTGATGTAAGTGCTAGCTAACCAGCTAGCCTGCGTACAAGGAAAGTTATGAAACAAGCTGTCCTGAATAAACGTGATTTGATACCTGTGGCTGTAGGGAAGCAGAAAGAGAAAACATTTCCGATTAGCTGATGACAAACTCTTTTGGACAACGTGAGTTTATTGATTAGCAGTAACATGCAATGTCCTCCACCGGTGTCCTCTTCCGTTCAACTAGCCTCGGTGGAACTGCGAAGACTCATCAGCATTGACATTACATTATACAACATCCGGCATTGAGGGTGACAAAATAAAAGTCTTAACTGCTGCGTTGCCCAATGCTATCCTTCTTCTTCTTCTTCTTCTTTAAGAGTTTTATGGCGGTTGGCAAACCAGCTAAAAAGGTGCATTTACCGCCACCAACTGGACAGGAGTGTGAAGCATCAACAGAGTTAAGCAAAAAAAAAAAAAAAAAAAAAAAAAAAATAGTAATTCTATTTACCTATATCCTATCAACCAGTCCTGTTTCCCTTAAATAGCTAATCAAGGCACTATACACCCTTTTCACTTTCTGTGCATTTTGGAATATGATTTCTTTTGTCAATGTATTAATACCTAAGTGTTCCAATGTTTCAATAAAAATTCTTCTTTCCCTGTTGTATCCTGAGCACTGAATCAACACATGTTCAACTGTTTCTGACAATCCACATTTATCACAATTCCCTGATTCTCTTTTCCCAATGGTAAATAGTGAGTAATTAAGTCCTGTATGCCCTATTCGAAGTCTAGATATAATAGCATCTTCCTTTCTACTTCCGTATTTCTTTCTCTCAACCCCAACTTTGTTTTGAATTTTATATAAATGTCTACCTTTGGTCTCCTTATCCCATTTCTCTTGCCAGATCTTATTTAGAGCAGATTTTATTATTACTTTAACTTCAGATTTACTCAGAGATACATTAATGTCTATTACACTGCGTTTTAAGGATCTCTTTGCCAGCCGATCCACTTCCTCATTACCCTCTACCCCCACATCATGTGCTGGAACCCATATAAAAAAGAAATACTTACTCCTATTCTATATATTCTATACAGGTTTTGTAGCACTTCATACAAAATATCCTGCCTAGAGGCTGATTTTCCACTATTTATACTCATTAAAACTGAAAAGGAATCAGAACAAATCACTACGTCCATTGGTCGAACTTCTTCCACCCATTGAAGTGCCATTAAAATACCAATCATTTCTGTAGAATACACCGAAAGATGATCTGTAATTCTCTTTTCAATACTGTATTTAAAATGGGGAATGTAAACTGCTGCTGCTGTATGTCCAGTGTCTGGATTCTTAGAGCCATCCGTAAATATCTGAATACTATTGTAGTATTCCTGATTAAGATGCTGTTTCACCACTATATTCTTTGTCATGTATACTTCCTTTGTTTGCATTTTTTCTTTCAATGTTAAATCTACATATGGTTTAGGGAAAAGCCATGGAGGTATAGATGGTATTACCACTGTGGGACTAATATTTATATTATCTATTTCTATATTCTGGGCTTCTTTTTCTACATTCCATCCAAAACTTTTTATTTCTCCTTTTCCATACTCCCAGCATTTTTCTAGGACCTTTTTCACTGGATGATTCTCTTTGTGTCCCTTTATTGTACTCCAATATGTCATCTTTAATTGTAACCTCCTAACTTCCAGGGGCATTTCTGCCATTTCTACCTGCATTGCTGGAATAGGGGATGTTCTGAATGCCCCACAACTTATTCGTAAAGCTTGCGACTGAATGATGTTTATTGTCTTTAACCTGGATGCTGATGCTGAGCTGTATACTATACATCCGTAATCTATTACTGGTCTGATCATTGCACAATATATTCTTTTTAATGATTGCCGACTTGCTCCCCAATCTACCCCTGCCAGACATCTTAAAACGTTTATTCTTTTTTACATTTATCAATTATTTTCTTTATGTGACTGTCAAATTTCAGTTTTGAATCCATCCACAACCCCAAATATCGAATTTCCGATACCTGCTCTAACGTTTGACCATATAATTTTAATTTTATTTGTGGGCTACTCTTCTTTTTTGAGAAACAGACAACTTGCGTCTTTTCTACTGACAGTTTGAAACCCCAGTTGTTTACCCAATCTTCCACTTCTTCTACTGCTCTCTGCATGTTTTTTTCAACAAATTTAACATTCCGTCCTCTTTTCCACATGGCTCCATCATCTGCATAAAGGGATTTACCTATTCCTTGTCCTACCTGAGAAAATATATCGTTAATCATTATATTAAACAAAATGGGGCTACAAACACTACCTTGTGGAGTACCGTTATCTATTGTATATATTTTTGAATAACTTGAGCCAATCTTGACCTGTATTGTACGCTTGAAAAGAAAATCCATTATCCAGTTATATAACCTTCCTTTAATACCTATTTTATGCAACTTAATTAATAATCCCTCCTTCCACAACATATCGTATGCTTTTTCCACATCAAAAAACACTCCAACTAATACTTCTTTATTTACAAATGCTTTCCTAATTTCTGATTCTAGACATATGATAGAATCCATTGTATTACGACCCTTTCTAAATCCCCTTTGATGTGAGCATAAAAGATTTTTATCTTCTATTATGTAATTTAGTCTAGCTATTACCATTCTTTCCATTATTTTACACAAGTTTGATGTTAGTGTAATTGGTCTGTAGTTAACTGCTCTGGAATGATCTTTCCCAGGTTTAGCTATTGGAACAACTACTCCATGTTTCCAGGAAGAAGGGAGTTTTCCTGTCTCCCATATTTTATTGAACAAATGTAATATTAAATTCAATGATACATCTGATAATTTCTTTATCATCTCATTACATATTTCATCCTTTCCTGGAGATGTATTTCTTAAACCCGTCAATACCTGTTTGAGTTCATACAAAGTAAAAACTTCATCCATTGTGCTTTCAGAGGGCCTTCTTTGGACCATGATATTAGGATTATCTCTTATTGCTTGCTCTCTTTTCCTTCTCATTTCCTCTGATATATTACAATTACTGTGAATCTTTACAAATGTTTTTGCTAATACCTCTGCTTTTTCACTTTCAATATTTATACATTTGCCCTCATCTATTATTACAGGTATGTTTCTATTAAATGTACTCCCTCCCATTTTCCTAATCATACCCCATAATTCTCTTATATCTACTCTCTCCCCAATTTCATCACAATATTGTCTCCAGTATTTTCTTTTAGCAGTTCTAATTACTTTTCTAACCATTGCCTGAGATCTCTTATATATTATTACATCCTGAAATGAAAATGTTTTCTTGACTTTTTTAAACGCTTTATTTCTACTTGCTATTACTTCACTGCATTCCTCTGTCCACCATGGTACACTTTTTCCATTTCTTACTCCTAAACTTTTCCCAATTACCTCTTCAGCGGTACTACAAATGACCTCAATAATTGTATTATTTAATTCCTCTGGTTCTTGATTATCAATTACCATTCCTAACAATTTAGCCTCACTAACTTCCTTAAACTTTTCCCAGTCTGCTGTTTTAAATTTCCATCTGGGGATTTCCTGTTTTATATTCTGTTCTACTTCTATACCTACTACACATCTGATGGGGTAATGATCACTACCTATTGTGTTTTGGTCAAGCACTTCCCCCAATGCTATCCTGTTGTCATGTCATCATAATGTAGGCTACTCATCATCGAATCTCTATGCATTTCTATTTCGGCAGAATTAATGGGGTTGACTTTCATAATGTATGTACGTTTGTTATTCGTAGGCTATACATTCTTCTTTATTCGTATTGATAAAACATCAAATTAATACAATTTATTACAAACAATTCCATCCCTTAAAACTCATCTTTGGTCATAACAAATGCATATAAAGTAGGATTTACCTGATGAAGGTCATGAGACCGAAATGTTGCTAATATTGATACTTTTTGAGAGTATTAGTGTGCATATTTATTATTGTTCTGGGGTGTTAACCACTACATTTTTGGATCCTGCTGAATTGCCAGTACAAGTACATTCACTGATTCCAGAAAGCCTCTGGAATCTGTAGAAACAGGAAGCACATGTGGAGTGACCACGGCTGAACTTTTTGTTATAAAGGGGTTCCCCAAAATAGGGCTCATGAGGCACATAGGTTGTGGGAACCTCTGAAACAGGATACTGTACTCGTTGAACGTGGGGGCTTTGAACGCTGTCATAAACAGGCCATGCGCACATGACCCTAGGGCTTTTCAAAAACCCAGAACACACGGAGTGACTGAGGTGTTGCTCGTCGAGAGGGCTCAGCATAAAACCGCCTGAGACGCAGTCTGCAGTGGGACAGTTAAGATCGGAACCAGGAGGTCACAATGAGAGATGCACGGTTTGTTCAAACTCTCCAATGGAGAGCCTTGCCTTCGAGGACGAGTGAAGGAATTAGGAACTGCTTCTGGGAGGCCTTGGTCGTTGAACTCAGGTCTATCTGTCTGAGTTCCCACGAGCGAGTGGACGAGTCCTAGGACCCCAGTCTCTGCGAGCTGGCTCCATAGGTGTTGGCTCACTTTGATGCACCTCACAGGGCGCTGTAGACAAGATGACCGTGAACGAACTTTAGCTATTTGCCGATTGATCTCCCTAGACCTACATGGAATGAGCTAGTGAAAAACAGCAGATTCAGAAACAGCTGTTTCACTGGCCGAAATTTCTCCACCACAGCAGTCACAGACTCCCCAAATAGGCTGTCCTTAGACATGGGGACATCTAACAGGAAAGATTTACCTTTTTCTTTATTGTCAGTAAGAGTGAGCCAAGGATGGCGCTCTACTGACACCATTCCAGCCATGGAGCTGCCTATTGCCCAGTCAGTATGTTTGGTAGGTCTAAGCGCCAAGTCCTTGGCCCGTAGCCCATCCTTAGCCAGTAGCCCGTCTGAGCTCCTTAACAGCCTCTGGAGTCAGGCCCTCTCCTTCATCAAGCTCTTGAACCAAGTCTGCTCGATAAGCACAGCCATAGAATGAAGAGCGGCAGTGCCTGTCCAGCAGCAATGTAAGATGTAAGATTTTCCAATCAAAGTGGAAGTAATCTTGGTTTGGGTGACCGCAGGGACTGTGACTTCCAAGTTGGAGCCAAAGTTGGTGCGAGATGGGCCACAACTTTTAGGGGCATCACCAACGTAGCTGCACTCCGCCATAGATACAGAGTCGTAATCAGCAGCAGGGGGATTAGTAATGCGCACTGAAAAGGGCAGTTTACAAGACTTTAAAATCTCCAGGTGGAGGTCTTGGAAGAAGGGGAGAGGCTTATGGGGTTGGGTTGGGGTGCGGCTGGTCAAAAATCGGTCGTCCAGCTTCGACTGGGTTTGATTTTGAGTGCTCGCTATCTCATTGAAGCCGCAGCTTGTCTACAACGCGAGTAACAACGACTAATAGCTCACAGTATGATGGGGAAGTGCCTTTCTCCTGTCCGCTTGGAGGGGGGAACTTGCACAAATCGCCCTCTGAAATGTCCAGTGAAATCCATGCTTGCAAAGTCCATTGCTGAAATCGGTTCAGCACAATCATCTCGTTCGTTATTATTGTCAGGGTCTGAATCGGGGTCGAAATGGTTTGAAAACGACGCCATCTTTAATATTTACATCTAAGTAGAGCTTGTGGTTATGAAGGGGCAGGATATTTCCCGAACATGCGCTAAAGTGCTGCCAATCACAACAGACTGGGTCAGCCAACCAATCACAGCACATTTCGTATTTCGGAGGGGCTTCATCGACAACTATGTGTTCAACCAGAGAGAGGAGCTGAAAAATGTGAAAAAAATAATGCGTTTTTTTAGGGCTGTCAAACGATTAATCGCGATTAATCACATCCAAAATAAAAGTTTGTGTTCACATAATGTATGTGGGTTCACTGTGTATAATTATTTTATATATACAGTATAAATACATGCTTGTATATATTTTAGAAATATTTTCATGTATATACTGTATATAGATTTATATAATTTATATTATATATAAATATTTAATATATAAAAAATATTTTTCTTCTTAAATATATATATATATATATATATATATATATATATATATACAAAATAATTATACACAGTGCACCCACATATATTATGTAAACACAGACTTTTATTTTGGATGTGATTAATCGCGTTTAATCGTTTGACAGCCCTAGTTTTTGTTTTGTTTTTTTTTTACAACCAAGCAAGAAAACCTATTCTAAAACACCCCAAAAACAAAATCAAGACTTTGTAAAAGGGCATAATAGGAATGAAAATAGAAGTGGGATCATAACATTTATTGGCTCAGTTTAGTGAAACTTGTAATAGGCTACTCACTGTTCTCTCTTAATGTTTATTTCCTCGTTGTAAAATTAATTCTGCTATAATGGTTTCACCTTTATGTCACCTGACAAGTCAAGGAAGAGTCTAAAAGTTAAAAAAGACAATAAAGTATTTAGAACAAGGATACTTTTCGTGAATATTGATTCTAAATTTTCAATTTCCTTTTTTCAATTGTTTATTTGAATATATAAGGCAGCTCTACAAGAAATTAAACCTCTGCTGTCTGTTAACTTTCTCACAACTTGCTCCCTCTACAGGTTACAAGTGGACAATTTTAACAGAGTGGTAGAACTCTAGAACGTGTGAAAGATCTAATGATCAAGAATGAGTAATTAAAAAAATAATACTTTTAAAAAATGATAATATAATAATAATGTGGGTGTGAGTTCTGTGAGAAACTTACTTTAATAACTAACAGAATTTTCTATAAGTAACATTTTTATAAGTAACAGAAATCAAACCTATCAAAAGAATTCTAAAGGGTTAAATTAAAAAAAAAAACACTTCTTAAAAGTGGAATGGTTTCTATAAGTCCAGTATTCAAAAAGCTGTTTGGATCTTAGTTTTCAGTGATAGTCACATGAGAGGCTGGTTTGTCTATGCAATTGCACAAACCCAAACATCTAGTTTTTTTTAAATTAAGTTATTCAGAATTCTCTGCTTTTATAATTTTAATTCTTATAAATGCCGTTTTTTTTTTTACTTCTTATGCATCTATTGTGATTTTATGAATTTTAATTTTCTATGTAAAGCACTTGGATTTTTATTATTTTCAGACACAATGAATATTTTTATTTTTATTCATTGTGTCTGAAATTTGCTTTATAAATCATTAGACTACATTTTATATTGTAATGTAATCTAATTACAAGTACTTCATTTTTGGAATATGATTATACAATCCAGATAAGTTTTATATGATTGTTAAATTTGTCTTAATATGACACATACACTTAATATTAAATGTTAAATATATTAATATTAAATATTAAAGAAATGCATGCTTGAGCTACAAGGCAATCAGTGCTACTGAGAAACTGACTTTGATTTTATTTTTGACCCTGAACTTACATCCAGCATAGGATTTAGGTTATATCAATAGAAAACATTTTTAAATTATATATTGTGATGTGACATAAATTTTTTAAATACACAACCGCAATATAACATACATGTAAAATAATAATGCTTGATGATAATCATTGAGAGTGAAATAATGGGACAGACCCCACAAATGATTTTGTGTCTGGGCTCTGCTCACTTTAAATCCTGACGTGACGTCATTTTACGCCACGGGAACTGCTTGGATCCCAAACAGTCCCACCTCCACTGACTCGAGCTCTGAATCTGATTGACAATAATGGCGACGCGATCGTCTTGAGTAGCACCTCAATGAAACATCTCTCTAGAGCACATTTCACCAATCCTTTGTCATTACCTGGACTTAAAGAGCGTTTTTAAGGATATACTGCAGAAATGATCTCCGGATCCTTTTCGATCAGGAAATATCAAGTTCTGCTGCTGGTGTGATATTTTGGGAAAGCTCTAACAAAGGTCTCTTCATCCGTGGCGTTGTGGTTGCTGTTTACAGCCCCGTGCGTGCATTTGTTTCGGGCATGAAGAAATGCGATTACTTCACCTACAGCTTTTCATTTAGCAATCCCGTTTCCATTAAAAACCGGGAAGCGTTGGTGAAAGTGGATTAGCTGCACTGGAAGCTCTTCTGCTGCCGTTTGCAGGTTTTCACGTACAGCGGCTCGCGCAGACCGTCGGGATCGCGTCACGCGAAGTTGGACCATCTGTTGAACGTTTGCGAACGCAAGGCAAACTTCGCAAAACAATTTATTACATTACACGATAAAACAACGATTATTTTTTCCCTAAACCGAATGTTTTTGTTGCGTTTTTGCTAACGTGTAGTAACCGCTCACAACTTTAGGAAGGTTAGCCATAGCTGGTTAGCTAGCTATCTGGCCTTTACTAAAAAACGGGCCGTTGGAGACGGAAATTTACCGTTTTGCCAACATTTTCCACAACTATGCTTCATTTTCTTATCAAGTAAATTCGCTTACTTTACCACGCAAACAACTTATAGGTTACGTGTATATGTCGTCTATCTAATAGTTCACTGTATAAATGTTTAGTCAGTTTACCAATATACATTATTTTTTATGAATTAAGCAAACAAGGGCATCCCTTTTCTTGTCCATACCGCTAAATGGTCCTCCCTTACTGGCCACTGACCCATATGTAAAACAGGACGAATTAGTTAAATTATAACCTCATATTTTCTGTGCTGGCTTAACTGCTAGTCATATTTAAGTTACATATAATCGCAACGTCTGCTCGTAAATGACCACCGGTAGGAATAACCGGGTCATGATGGAAGGAGTGGGAGCTCGAGTGATCCGCGGTCCTGACTGGAAGTGGGGTAAACAGGACGGAGGAGAGGGGCACGTCGGCACCGTCAGGAGTTTTGAGAGTCCGGAGGAGGTGGTGGTGGTTTGGGACAACGGCACCGCCGCCAATTACCGCTGCTCCGGAGCCTATGATGTGAGGATATTGGACAGTGCGCCCACAGGTGAGTGAGACTGCTTAACTAGGCTAGGACTAATCCGGTCAGGTGTGTATGTCTGTCACGTGACATAAACAACAGCACATTGATTTGAACGTTTAACGCAAACGGGCTAAATAGCTTTATCCAAAGCTTTACAAATCTTTCAAGTCATATAACTTTGCTTGTTTGGTCTAATTTTGACTTGGTTCGTTCATCACATATAGCAGTTGAATAGGATTGTTTTGTACCGTATTCATGTGTAAAACAACTAGAAAATATTCTTTATGAAACAGGGTAGCACTTTAGTTTAATTTGTCCTTGTTACACGTTACATGTAGACTACTTGTAATAATTACTAAAAAATAGGCATGGTAATGCAACTAACCCCAAACCAAACCCTAACCTTATAGTTAGTACATGTACTTAATATTACTAGCACTTGAATGTATGTTTACACTGTAACAGAGACACATTTTGAGTGGATAGAGATATGTCTACCACATTTAGTGTAACCAAAAATAACATTTTTATAAAAACATTAAGAAAGAAAATACATTCCATTCTGAATCAAAAACATGAATGAAGTGCATTAAACTAGGGGGGTTTGGAGGAACAGCAAGGGATTTGTGATGAAAAGCTAATAATTACATAAATGTATATTTTATTTGTATGTCTGCACGTCAAGTGACCATTAACAACATCTGAGAATCAATAAGCTGTGAATAATTTACTGTCATTGTGTGCATATGTAATCATTGAATCAATAAATTAATTGTAATCGGATGAATATTTAAAAATGTAATACAGGCTAATAGAAGTAATTAGTATGTATTGCAAATGCAGGTTGAAGGTAGTTCCCTATAATGTAAACTATACTCCCAAATGTGTGTGGAATTGCAATGTTACAGGAATCAAGCACGATGGCACCATGTGTGACACCTGTCGGCAGCAGCCCATCATCGGGATCCGGTGGAAATGCGCAGAGTGCACCAACTATGACCTCTGCACCACCTGTTACCATGGCGACAAACACCACCTGCGTCACAGGTTCTACCGCATCACCACCCCGGGTAGCGAGAGGTGAGTGTGGCTTTCCTCCCTGTAGTCTTCACTCCTTGACATTATTCCCTCTGTGGATGAGGGAGCTTCTCTGGTCAGTTTCAGACCCAGCATGCAATATTTTCTTCAGTTATAGGCTGTTGTACAGTGACGGGTACGACAGGATTTCAGTGGGACTACCAACCTTTAATAGCACAGACCAGTTTGCATGATTGGTCAGGGCGTGTGTCACTTTGGGAGCGATACAATCTAAACTTAGGTCTCAGTTGCATTGTAGATGATGGTAAATCCGGCCCACTGGTCTTGATTTAATTGGTTTTGACTTAATTTGTACTGTCATCTCTACTGTCAAGTCTCTGGAGGAGAATAATCCAGATTTGTTATCCAGGATCAGCTAGCTAACGTATCTTGCTTTTGTGCATTACTTTAAGCGATAGTAGACAGGACCACCCAGGTCCAGATACATACATATATCATTTTATGGGAACAAACTATTTTTTTTCTTTACTGTGCCGAAAGGCTTCATAGATGGCCAACTTTATATACAGTGCATTATCACTGTAACAGTTAAACAAATCAAGTGAAAATGCAATGTTGTGTTATTTCACCAAATTTAAAGTTTTATCACATTTTGTTCCTAATGTATCCCTGATATCCTCCCAAAAAGTTTTGAAGGACACATACTAAAGTATTTGGCCGTGAAAATAAATAGCCTCAGCTTCTGCAGCTGATTTTGCATTCAAATCTCTAGTACCTACTACTGAAGGTTGCTTGATCAGGACTTGTTTTTGTGGTCAGAATCCCTGTTTTCTTTTGAAATCTCTCTTTTTTTTAGATTTGATCCAATTGAATAACCAAACTCCAGTCAAACATCTTTTGAACAACTGAGCCCTGGTGTCTTCCATGCTTGATTGGTCTTTTTTTTTTTTTTAGCAAGTTCTTATGTTTCCTCTCGTTCCAGCCGGTTGAATCTTTAGTGACGCATGTTATGCTTTTCCTTTGACATTAACTGCAGTTTTTGTGTGATACATAAGTTTGCCTACTCTGTATTAATTACTTGTCAGTTGGTGTATAAAAGCAATTCAATTCACATCAGACCTTAAATTACATCAGAACTTAAATTCACATCAGACAGGTAAATTACTAGCCAATGAAATTGCTTGTATGTAACTGGGATACGTGGTATCCAGAGAGGCTAGTGAATGAAGTTTGGTTTGTCACATTTCCAAATTTAACTTGTAAGGTTGGATCAGACTGTGTTAGTATACTAGTAAACTTAACATTTTAAACAAATGTCCAAAGTTTATCATCTCTACATTTCCACTGTGAATACAGTAGAATACAGTAGTGGAATAGAGGATGGTGCATGTTTTTAGAAACGTGAATAATTGGTTTAAATAGCATTGATCACTCTTTATGACAATTTAATGATTTCCATTATTATTATTATAATTTTTTCCAGACTATATACATATGTCCAAATTTATGAAAGATGTATAAAACATTATTAACTCTTCCGCTACACATTTTTCATGGTGAAATTACAAGAGGGAATCTAAAAGTGTTAATAAGTCAACATGTCATAAATATTAACATTAACACTGTTTTCTTGCCTTCTACCATTATATTTGTGAGGCAAAATGAGTTGTAATGAGCAAATTAACAACAATTAGTTATTGTAATTTTCACATTCTCTATTAAGAAAGCTTCAAATTGGTGTAGCCTATGATTTGGTTGATTAAAAATGACTGCGCTACACATGTTTTTGAGTCAGCAAAGTCAATTTTGTAGAAAATTCGAGTTAAAGTTTTCTGTAATAACACCAAAATCTGGCACACAACAAATCAAACCCAAATATATATAGAAAAAATAATTATTCAACTCTTTTTCCCATGATACCACAGTTGTTTGATGAACATTAAAGGGATAGTTCACTTTAAAATTAACTTTTGATATGTGTTAGCTTACCTCAAGGGTATCCAAGATGTAGGTGTCTTTGTTTCCACAGTATTTTCAATTTTGATATTTTAGGTCAATCTGTTCTTGTCTGTCAGTCATATAATGGAGGTTTATGGTCACCACCTCAAAGAGCATGCACAGAGAAGTCCAAATTAAACATGATTTTATGACTCGTAAATGTAAGTACACATTGATGGCCTAAGACACGAATTGAGAGGTTTGTGTGAGAAAACGAACAGTATTTTATATTGTTTTTACGTCTTGTAATCACAGTCACGTCCAAGTGATCTCTCGCGTATGTACGTCACACATTGTATACACAGAGATTTCGGAAGTGTTACCCTTCATTGTGACAAACAACAAACATCATCAAAGAAACAACAAACAAACAACGTTTGCAACCGCGTGAGAGATCACTTCCGGCGCATTCGCAGACCGAAAGCGTGCGCGCTCTCAGATCACTTGGACGTGGCTGTGGTTACAAGAGGTAAAAACGATGTAAGTACCGTTTTTACAGGATATTTTAATTTGCGAATTAATTTGCGGCGGTAAGACTAGTCGATCACGAGTGGCTCAAAAGGTAGATCTCTAGACAAACTCTTCTTTCAGGCATTTGACCGAAGGGATTGACACTTCAGCGTGAGAAATCGGGCGTATGGTGTGAGAGCGTGAGAATTGGCTCAATTGCGTGAGTCTCACGCTAAATGCATGAGAGTTTGCAGCCCTGCCTGGTACACATTGCAGTAGACGCATTGCATCTTGTTCTCTTCCTTTATAAATATATAATGATCCCAAACTTTAGACATTCTCTGCCGTTTATGAGGTCACATGAAATCAAATGTATCATGCGCTATGGTGTGCTTCCTGAACAACGATCCGTGTGAAACAATCAGATCCCTGCGTGCGCGTCATAGGAATTTAACAAGGCTTCGAGGCAGGAATTTTTGTAATCAAGTAACTCGAGGAATCGTTTCAGCCCTACTATAGTTTATAACCTGTGTGGACACGACTGTGCACAAGACGAAGCCTAACACTGAAAATTAAGTATACCCGCCCGGCCCCTTATTTACAGCCTGCCAGGAGTAGCCTAGTTAACTCTTTTTTTCTTTTTTGCACATTGAATCTAGAAATTTGAGCTGCTGTTCTGTTTGAAGAGTTGCCATCTTGTCCATTTGAATGGCTTGACTAACGTGTCTCCATATGGTAAGGCTATTAAGAAGTCCAGCAGTTGTTTAGACGTCTCTCGTGTCAGCCATCCGACTGCCCTCAACACGAGCTCAAAGAAACAATAGGTCAGCTCAACAGCTGGTCTCCTTTCAACTAAGCGTGCCTCTATTCCCCTCGTGAGAATGGTTAGGGAAATGCAACGCACAAAGACAGTAGTGAAGTCAGGCCTTTTTGCAGGGTGTTTCCCTCTGGCAGCTGCTGTCTCATGCTGTGGTTTCCAGCTGCTTTAAGGATGCATCTGGTATCTTAAAGGGATAGTTCACCCCAATATCAAAATATTGTCATATAAATATAATTTACTCACCCTCAAGTTCCAAACCTGTATGCGGGTTTTTCTTATGTTGATCACAAATAAGATATTTTAAAGAATGTTGGTTCTCAAACAGTTGATGCTATAGTTGGAAAAAAATACTAGGTAAGTCAAATGCTACCATTAACTATCTAGTAACATTCTTCAAAATATCGTCTACTGTGTTCAATTGAAGATAGAATCTCATACAGGTTTGGATAAACACGAGGGTGAGTAAACGGACAATTTTCATTTTATTTTGGGATGAACTATCCCTTTAAAGGGATACTCCAGTCTCCACCTTTTTTGGAAATTGGCTCATTTTACAACTCCCTCAGAGTTAAACAGTTGAGTTTTAGAGAGAGGCTATCCCACGAGGCTATCGTCACCAACGATATTGCCATTTTGAAAATGAACATGTCAGCAAAGCTGGAGAATCTTAGACGGTCTGCTGTGGTTCAGCATGGGGCAGACAAGTTGTCTTCCAGAAACTGAAACAATAAGAGATGTTAAACATTATCCAGGACCTTTCATTCTGGGTGCATTGCAGGTTTCAGGAGACATCATAGGTTCTAAGTAAATCGAGTTGAACAATATAATGACCATCCAACAGTGGAAGCAGGAAGCTACTTTACTTCTAACTGGGACCAAAACTTATGCTCTAATGTTCCAAAGCAGAACTGCTTTACTCTTGCCATTTGCTTTGTAACATGCTTGTATGTTTTGCACAGAGTTCTTCTGGAATCTCGTCGCAAGTCGAAGAAGATCACAGCCCGGGGCATCTTTGCAGGAGGACGGGTGGTGCGGGGAGTGGATTGGCAGTGGGAGGATCAGGATGGCGGGAATGGAAGAAGAGGGAAGGTAATGCCTCAACATGTTTGGCTATGCTCTTTGCTCATCATTTATTAGATGAGTAACATTCCCTCTAGCAAGTATTGTGTGTTATGCTCTTGCATGCTCATTGACACAAAATGAGATGGTGCCAATACATGCCTGTTACACATTTATTTAGATGTGGTTATCCAAAGCAACTTATAGCACACAACATACAAGATCCTAAATGAGCGGTAACATGAGAAGTTACTGTTTTTTTTTTAATTTTTTTTTGCAATTTCACACTCTAGTCTAGACATTACTTAAACTATAATTATATACATAGCTCATTGATTTAAAACATACTACAAGTGCACATATAGGGTTGAATTGGAGAGTTGTTGAAATCCCTCTCCATGGTCAACTAAACCTAGGGTGTGTTAATGCGATTTAAACTACTGGAAAGTCAACTAGTTGACACACTTTCTGCAGTTTCAAAAGTGCTTTAAAAGCATTTTAAAAGTGTTTACCTTACCTTTGGTACATGCTTTTAAAGGGATCATGAACTGCATTTATTTCTTTGTATTTTATTTTTTCTGAGGTCCAGTTATGATGCTATATCCTAATTTAGAAGTAATAAGCTATTTTCTATCCTGTTTTTGATCCTCTCTTTCTAACACTCCGTTTTGATGGGCATCACATTCAAGACTTGGAAGTAAACCCCCACTGCTATGAAAGGGGTAACAGTTTTGCATATTAAATAATTATAAATGTCCCTGCCATGCATTGTTTTGAAAATGGACAATCTTGAAAAAATATCTCGTTGCATAGTTTGCCAACAATATGCGTGTTGCATATGCTTTGTAAGTCTTGTTTGTGGCAAATAAAGTTTAAAGGTAGGGTAGGCAATTTGTTTTAAAAACACTTCTTGTTATACTAATTTAAACTCAATTTACATCCTGATATCAAACCAATATTAAAACCAGACCATTCTCAGTTGTAAGTGAGTTATCATCTGGCAAAGCATCATAGACAAGTCATTTCCAGAGGGGCGTCACAAACGGACGTCGCGGATAGACCTAAAACCAATCAGAGCGATGAAGATGACGTATGCAGAGCAGCGGCCGGCGGAGAAACATCTCCGGGTGTTTTTCTTTGTTCGTTTTTTAACAAAAAGGAAACGATCAAATCACTTAAAAACAGAAACACCAGAGATTTCAAACCGTGCTTTGGTTCACCAATT
This sequence comes from Cyprinella venusta, assembly GCA_038021265.1. Classification (NCBI taxonomy): domain Eukaryota; kingdom Metazoa; phylum Chordata; class Actinopteri; order Cypriniformes; family Leuciscidae; genus Cyprinella; species Cyprinella venusta. The sequence continues at coordinate 11,227,972 of CM075870.1, read as the reverse complement.
GCTGAAAATACTCAGCAATGGTGTTGAATTTGCACATGGTTTGTTCTAAATCGTATGTAATTAAAAACACCACATGGAAAAATCAAGCTTTTAATGTTGTTTATATGTCTATCACAGGGGGACTTTAAGTACTTGAAGTAAAATAAGTTCGTGAAAAAGATCCAAACCGAGTCGTTTTACGAGCTTGGCTTCAATAAAAGCCAAGCCAAGCTTTTGGAGTAGCAAGCAAGTTTTGAGTTCTGAAACTTACAGGATATTTTATAGTACATGACCTCTTTTGTCAAAAGAAGGAAAATTTGATTTCTCAATTCATGACCCTTTTAAGCCTCTTCAGTAACAGCTTTCCTTATTGTATTCCAGTGTTAATATAGGCATGTTTAGAGTTTTCATTGTAATGATTTTTCACTCTATTGCTCTATTGATGAACCTGAAAGCCCAATTAGAGAACAGACATTTTTAAGATGTATTTGTACTTGGTCTGCCTCCAACTGAAGATTTTTCATGAATATGCCCTTAGTAATAGCGCACAGGTGTCAAAGTTATCTAGGTTAACTTTAATGTGAGAGGAAGCAGCCATTTTAATGTTGGTAACGTTAGGCTACTAAACTTTTTCAAATGATAAACCATGTTTGATGTCGATGAATTAAAGGCAAAGCTTTGGACTTCCTGCCCAATAATAACTACCACATGGTCATGGACCAGCTGTTAACCTTCTGTCCGTCAGACTGCATGACTTCGCCATGTTTTTTTTTTCTTCTGCGACTAACCGACATTAAAATTTGGTCGACTAAGCATCTTCTCGACTAACTTTAGTCGACTATAATGTGGCTGCCCTAATTTGTACACATTGTCTCAGTTGGAAACCATTTTTTCAGCCTTAAGGCCATAAGGCTGTTTGCTGTTCTGTAATGTTTCCTATAAAAATGGTAAATGGACTGCATTTTTATATAGTGCTTTCACAGACCCAATGGCCAACAAAGCGCTTTACATTTTGCCTCACATTCACCCATTCACACACTCATTCATAGGGGTGGGGTTAGGTGTCTTGCTCATGGACACCTCGACACTTGGTCAGGTGGAACCAGGGATTGATCCAACCTACCAGTTTGTACCACCTTCATGAACCACCGAGCCACTTTCGCCATAAGTTCAACATGGATATTTTTTAATGCCATATTATCCATCAAGAGTGATGCCACTCAAAAAAAAAAACTATTTTACTATTTATTTGGTCTTTGAATTCTCAGATATTTCTGAGACTGCCACTCCAGTTAAATGTATTTAAAGAGTGCTCTCAAACCCACTTCCTTTAAAGCGAGAGCCGAGTTCAAGCCTACTTCACTGTTTGTAATTAAAGCAGCGTTTCTGTCACTCTGATTGGCACGTTGAATGGCACGTCTGGCGGTGGAAACATTTACTGGTGGTGAAACGCTTCCTGCTTGTTTAATGTTTTGGTATTTTTAGCTTTTTTTACCATTACATAATATTTCAAACTCATAGCTGTAATGTTTAGTAAGGTTCTTATGTTTTCTGTATATATTTGTTTAATTCTGTGACTGAAGTTATGTGGTACATTGTTGTGGAGGAAATTTAAGCATGTTTGACACTGGAATATTAAACACAACTGACATTTGAGGCAAGTTTGGGTTGCTTTTGATTCAAGCTGACAGCTTAAAGTCGGCATAAAAGGGAAATTCTGTCTATTTTCTTAATGTGTGTTATGGATCTTAGGCCCTGTTTACACCTTGTATTAAGACGTGGATAATACAAGTGGACAATGCTAAATACAGGTGTAAACAGGGTCTAAAACCCTTTGGTTTGTCTAAAATCCTTTGAGTTTGTGAATTTGTTTGTTTTGAGCACTTCCAGAGCTAGTCAAAAACGCCTTTGCTTTTGTAGTGTAAACTCTCATGTGGTCGAATGCATTCGAACAGCCACAAAACACCATCCACTCTCCGCCTACTGACCTAATGAGTGAACATAATGGGAAGCACACTAGCCAAACGGGATTTATACTTTGTCGGCTGAAGACCTAAGTTTAGTTTAAAGGAGTAGTTCACTTTTCAAAAACTTTTGCTGATAATTTACTCACCCCCATGTCATCGAAGATGTCTACGTCTTTCTTTCTTTAGTTGAAAAGAAATTAAGGTTTTTGATGTAAACATTCCAGCCTTTTTCTCCATATAATGGACTTCAGTGGGAACCAAACTGTTCAATGTCCAAATAGACAGTTTCAGTACAAACTGCAAACTGTTGAACGGGCTTTAAACGATTCCAGACGATGAATAAGGGTCTTATCAAGCGAAACGATATCACATTTAATGAATAAAAAACAAAGTTTAAGTTTTATAAGCTCAAATGGTCGCCTTGCTCTGTTCTGCGATGAACGTTCATGACTCTCCTGTTCGAACTCATTCATCAAAATAAACAAATCTTTTTCCAAGTCAATTCATTCCTTTCATTCGGTGAATGATCCAAATGACTCAAAACGAACGAATCTTTTTCCGAGTCGTTTCGTTCGTTAAATGAACGAATCTTTTTCCGAGTAGTTTCGTTCCTTGAATGAATCAAATGACTCGGAAAAAGATTTGTTCATTTTGATGAAAAAACTTAACTTTACATGAGTGATCGTTTTTCACTCGATAAGACCCTTATTCATCGTCTGGAATCGTTTAAAGCCCTTTGAACAGTTTGCAGTTTGCACTGAAAGTGTCTTTTGGACCTTGAACCGTTTGGTTCCCACTGAAGTCCATTATATGGAGAAAAATGCTGGAATGTTTTCATCAAAAACCTTAATTTCTTTTCGACTGAAGAAAAAATGACATGGATATCTTGGATGACATGGGGGTGAGTAAATTATCAGCAAAAAATGTTTCAAAAGTGAACTCCTCCTTTAAAGTCGAAAAATGTACCAAGCTCAAATGTTCTCTCATCGGATCTTCTCCACTCATTTAGTCTGCTTAAATTGCCGCTCAAGCTCACGTCCTCCCAATATACTCTTCCCATCACAATATGGTAGAAAAAGTCCGTTGCTACTTCCATTTCATTGTGATTTTAACCTCAAGTCAAAGACAAGCTGCTTAAAATATTAACCATTCAGTGGCATTTTTTTGTTGTTGTAACTTTATAGTTTCACACAATGTCTATATTGGGATATCCACGGTCCTTCAACCTTTTTTTCCCTTGAATATTGTGTTTGTTAGTTGCATTAATCAGACTTTTGACTGCTTTAGTCATGTGACTGAAGTGATATTTAGTAACTCTTTGAATTTCTTGCTGTCTGCATGACTTCCCCTTCTCTTTGCTCTTTTTTACCATCCTCCTCTGTTTCAGGTGACAGAGATCCAGGACTGGAGTGCGGCCAGCCCCCACAGCGCAGCCTACGTCCTCTGGGACAACGGGGCCAAGAACCTCTACCGAGTGGGATTCGAGGGCATGGTGAGCCACCCCCATCACTATACACATACACAAAAGACTGCAGTTAACTGGCTTTTGTGTTGCTACCCACTTCCCCCCCTCCACCGCGCGCACAATGCACCACACACAGACCAGCATCCCATAAGCTGGGCTTCTTTATAAGAGCCATGTGCAGGGCAGGCATTGTGAGGGGCAGCTGGATGAGCTATCTGCATGATAAAAGAAATCTGTCCCCTTTCTGTCTCTTCACAAGAGAGCGAGAATCAACATGAAGACCAATGGGAGTGGCCTGCGTAAAGCGTGCCTCCGTTATTAAAGCGAGAGGCTGCCCGTTCATTGGCTGCTCGACTTTCTGCGACGTCTGAATTTCAGCCAGTCTCTTCGCAGTTGGGCTACAGCTTTTGTCTGTTATTGCTACATATCCGTAGGGTGTGCGCAGCCATCTGCCACTGGAATTATTAATTAGATTCGGATAAAGAGGATGAAGCACAGACTACTGTATCATTGACACTGGTTAGACTTTGGGAATTTGTTAGGCACACAAAACAGTTTGAACAAATCTCTCATAATTGTTTGGTTCTGTTTCTTTTTAGTCTGATTTGAAATGTGTGCAAGATGCCAAAGGAGGCGCTTTTTACAGAGACCACTGTCCAGTGTTGGGTAAGCTTTCAAATGTCTCATATTATACAAATACTTGTAGGCACATATTATTTATGATGAATATGACTGAGTGAAGTGTGGTTGGGTGAAGTCCTCCATTGCATCTTAATTTAATTTTTTGTACGAGATGCTTCCACTAGGTGTCAGCACTAGATGCTGTGATCTTCAAACATATATATATATATATATATATATATATATATATATATATGTATATATACACATACACATTCCAGTTTAAAAGCTCTTTTGGCCCCAGTTCATAATTGACTCCTTGCTATCCATGCCAATAACAGAAAGTTAAAAAAAGAAAAAAAGAATTTCTCTTGAAACCTTCAGACATGGTCCCACATATAGCTCAAAGTCTGTAGCTGTCAATCAATCATGCACTGTTCACAGTTACCTGTTGAAGTTCAGTTTACCAAAATGGATTGATTTGAAACGCACTGTAACGCAGAAACCTGCAAACTTGAGTTGAGCATATTTGAGTTACGGTGTGATTTATGATATATTAGATACATATATAATGCTACTATTTGTATTTATATAGAATATTTAATATTAATTTAATGAATAAAATCTGGAAAATTGCCATGCTGGCCATTCACATGACTTTTGCAAATCCTTTTATTTTCGGGATTGGTGGAAAGAGGAATGTTATTCAGTCTGATTCAGACCAATTATTTATTATATATACTCATTATATAATGCGTCAACTAATGTTAACAAATGAAACTTTATTGTAAAGTGTCACTAATTACAAAAAATAAAAATATATTTATATATCTATATATATATATATATATATATATAGACCATTTTGCGAAATGTAAACAACACTGGTCCAGAAGCACTTCCTGTTTCAGTTTTTTAACACTATATAAACTTTGGGATAAAGTACAACCAACAGAACATATTCAACTGATTCAAAAAGTTAAACATCTTTAAGATATTTTCTTTACATTTGAAATTAAGAAACCATTTACAAACTGAAACAGGAAGTGCTTCTGGACCAGTGTTGTTTATGTCTCGTAAAATGGTCTATATGAAAAGTTCAGATGCAAAAGCCTGTAAGTACCATTTGAAATTTTCTTCTAAAATTACCATTTTTATCAAGCTTGTATATTTAAGTGCAGTAATTTCACTTAAATGGCAATGAAGATTACCTATTAATTGTCATTTAAGTGAAATTACTGAACTTAAATATACAAGCTTGATAAAAATGGTCATTTTAGAAGAAAATTTCAAATGGCATTTAGAGGCTTTTGCATCTGAACTCTTCATATTTTTATATATTTATTTATATATATGTATATATTATAATAATTCTTACTCACCCCAAACTTTTAACGGCAGAGTAAATTACAAAAGCTTTCTATTAAAAACAATAAAAGATTGGTAACACTTTACAATAAGGTTCATTAGTTAACATTAGTTAGTTAGTGTATTAACTAACATGAACTAACAATGAGCAAAACGTGTTACAGTATTTTTTAATGTTAGTTAATAAAAATACCTCGGTTCATTGTTTTCGTTCATGTTAGTTCACAATGTTAACAAACACAACCATTGATTTTAATAATGTGTAAATGTTGAAATTAAAGGTATAGCGGAGGATCTTTCCGAAATTTAGAGAAGACCCGCCCTCTCCAATTTTTTTTAAAAAAATGCAAAATGCACAAACACAACACTCTTGCTCCCGCGAGGGAACACGCCTATTACGCCTTGCACAATTATGTTGTAAATTATAAACTAGCTCAAAAACATTCATAAAAAAGACAACATGTCAAATGCCCTTCCGTGTTTTATTTACTTATTATACTGATCGATTGAGTGACCGAGGACTCAAGACATGATATGTGCAACCCTGTATCACACGAAATACTTTCTGAGGAAACTATTTTGCAAATCGCAATTATGTTACATGGCAACATATGAGCAGTGCTATTACGTTGGTCCTTGACCTAATATGTCTCATTGTTAATACGTAGGTATTAATACGTTATTTTTATACATAGTTGCATATGGAGAAGTAGCTTGTTGCGTTTGTGTAATAATAAACACACACGGTTTTAGAAAATGAACACACACGGTTTTAGAATATTTCAGCGCGATACCATTTACCATTTGGTCAAAAGGCTACTTTAGACAAATTGAGATGTTTACCGTGTCTATGCGGTGCATGCTTGTGCCAGGGCTAGCATTGCTAAGTCGCTTGCATTAACTTTTACTAGTGATTTTAAATGGATTTCTCCAAATAGCATGACAAACTTTACCTGTCTAGTAGAATCTTCGCGACTGCGGCATCAGTGAGAAGCCCGACCTGTGCTTTTAGCGCACGCCAGCGTGTGATATTCACCCAAAATCACTCTGGTCTTGTTTCTATATTCTGCGGCCTTTCTCTTCTTATCATACACTTCGTATACATTTTTTCTCTTTCGACCCTCAGTCATTTTCAAAGGAATGGCTGAAACAGTAACTCCGACATAATACACCTGAAAGTGAAAACTACATAGAGATGAGCACGTACGACGGCCTTACGTAAACATATCACCAGAATGATTGACACTTAGGTGGATCAATAAAATAGACTACCCACCCGGAAAAAGAAAATCCTCCGCTATACCTTTAATATTGTATTAACTAACATGAACGAACAATGAGCAAAACATGTTACAGTATTTTTTAATGTTAGTTAATAAAAATACATTGTTTCGTTCACGTTAGTTCACAATGTTAACAAATACAACCATTGATTTTAATAATGTGTTAGTAAATGTTGAAATTAATATTAACTGCGATTAATACATGCTGTAGAAGTGTTGTTCATTATTAATTCATAGGTAGTTCACTAATGATCCTTTTTGTAAAGTGTTACCAGTCTTACTGCTCTAAAACTTTTGAATGCTAGTGTAGATTAAGTAGTACTTAAGCAGGACTAGGCCAATTCAGAATTTTCAAAATGGTTGGTCACAATAGAATAATGATGTCCCTAGCTGTTCTATTGCTCTCTCGATCATTTCTCTCTCTCTCTTTCCTCTGTGCCCTTCTGTAGGTGAACAGAATGGAAACAGGAACCCCGGAGGCCTGCAGATCGGAGACTTGGTCAACATCGATTTGGACCTGGAGATCGTTCAGTCGCTGCAGCACGGTCACGGAGGCTGGACTGATGGCATGTTTGAGACCCTCACCACCACAGGCACTGTGTGCGGCATCGATGAAGACCATGACATTGTTGTGCAATATCCCAGTGGAAACCGGTCAGTCACACGGCACCTCTGAAAAGACTGTTTACATCATCATGGGCCATATATCACCACAGTTTTTTTTTTCTCTTCATTTGCTTTTGTGTAATCTTTCATTTATGACAAATCATATTAATAATAATGTTGATTAATAAGAATATACATTACACACAATTTGAAATTTGTATACACATTCTACACATCCAAGTAAATAATTGGTAATACATAAATAGTAATAAGTAATTAGTAAATCAGTGGATTAAGAATTTACATAACGAAACACTTGTTTCTTATATATAAATTTATGTGTGTTACTTATATATAAAATGTTGTTATATATAATATAAATTATATAAACAGTATATACATGCAAATATTTCTTAAAAAATGTACATTGTCGTTGAGGATCCATGAATTTCCCTTTGAGTTGCAATGAACACAGACCCCTGTGCGTGTTCTAGGTGGACGTTTAACCCAGCGGTGCTCACCAAGGCTAACGTCGTTCGCAGCGGAGAGGTGGCGGCTGGAGCGGAGGGAGGCAGCTCTCAGTTCCTGGTGGGAGACTTGGTCCAGATCTGCTATGACATAGACCGCATCAAACTACTCCAGAGAGGACATGGAGAGTGGGCTGAAGCTATGCTGCCAGTGAGTGTCGCCTACCTCAGCCATAAAGAGATCTATGACTCTCTTATCATTTAATCACGCTCATGTCATTTCAAGCCTGTGTGACCTCTGTGGAACGCAAAATATATTTTTAGTTTTTTGTCCGTACAATGAAAGTCAATCATTAGCAACATTTTTCAAAATGTCTGTTTTGTATACTGCAGAAGAAAGTCATATGTGTTAAATAGCATGTGTGTGAATAAATGACACAGTTTTAGTTTTTTCATCTCTTTAAAGATTACTTGACATTGTTAATGTGAATGTGTAACATTATATTACTCTTTGGCTGAGTTATGAGAATATTTTAGCCATTTTATTATATAATAAGGGTGAGGACAAAAAATTAACAGGATCAGGAAATGTTGCTGGATTTAAACCTCTGTCACCCATATTGGCCCCATTGCGACACTAATTACTAGGCCACAACTAGTTCACTTTGAAATTAATTTTTGATATGTTTTAGCTTACCTCAAGGACATCCAAGATGTAGGTGTCTTTGTTTCCACAGTAGTTTCTTTTCTTGTCTTTCACGTAGGGTTGGGTATCGAGAATCGAGTATCGATCGGAATCGGGACTAACTTTTTGTTTTTCCCGGAATCGTTCAGAAAGTACTTCAGAAAGACCATTGGTTAGCAAGGTTAGCTAACCTTTTTTGACCCTGCCTCTTAAAAGAATCGGAATCGAGAATCGCTGGGAACCGGAATCGGAATCAGAATCGTTCAAATTCAAACAACACACAACCCTATCTGTCAGTCATATAATGGAGGTTTATGGTCACCACCTCAAAGAGTATGCACGGAGAAGTCAAAATTAAACATGATTTAATGACTCGTAAATGTAAGTACACATTGATGGCCTGAGACACGAAACGGGCGGTTTGTGTGAGAAAACGAACAGTATTAAATGTGTATATGGGCTGTGGTTACAAGAGGTAAAAACTATATATATACTGTTTGTTTTCTCACACTAACCGCTCGTTTCGTGCCTTAGGCCATCAGTGTGTACTTACATTTACGAGTCATTCAATCATGTTTAATTTGGACTTCTCTGTACATGCTCTTTGAGGTGGTGACCATAGACCTCCATTATATGACTGACAGACAAGAACGGTTTGACCGAAAAATATCAAAATTAAAACTACCGTGGAAACAAAGACTCAAACTCCTTGGATGCCCTTGAGGTAAGCTAAAACATACCAAAAATGTTTTTCAAAGTGAACTATCCCTTTAATTTTTATAATTAACCTTTTTTCCCATACTGAGACATCTGACTCGAGTCTGCACAGAAATATCTGAGACTAATGAACAGCATAGTCAATTGTTCATAATTCAGAAAAGACATTTACTACTACTAAGCATCCTAAATTTCTCTATTTTGCCCTCAAATAAAATGACCCGTAAAGGCAGGCGATGATGAGACATCATCATTGTCATAAAGACCCAGTCTGAGGCTGATGAGCAGTAAATTGCAGGCACTGGCAACCCACTACCAATAGCGCCGTTGTTTTATTTGATCTACCGGCTGTTTGGAGCAGCTCTGCCTCCTGAAGCAGTTGATGAGATGCTGTGAGTGGCATTAGTGTGTGCTTGGTTTATATTTCTCAGAACGCCTCCCTTTTGTTGTCCTCAATGGACAAAGCTTAGATTTCCAATAGCTTCAGTTATGAGCCATATAGATGAGAAATGGGTCCTGCAAGCTTAGGAGCCTTTGGGTATTCTCTTTTTTTAAATGAGCCAATCTCAATTTTAAAAGCAAGACCTTACACTTTATTGATTTTTCTCCTCCGACCACCACATCGCTCGCTCTCCCTCCACTGTGCTTGGGATGTTGCTCTCTGAGGGGCGTTTGTACCTGTGCATAAAGAACAGTTCGAACACAATGTTGTCTAGCATTCCAGATATTTCTGAGCTCTGAGGGAAAAGAAAGTGTGTTAAAAGCAATGAATCTTGTTTAGGACAGTCACGCACTCACAGTTGTGTTTTCTTCCGAGCAGACTCTTGGAAAAGTGGGCAGAGTGCAGCAGATTTACTCTGACAGCGACCTGAAAGTGGAGGTGTGCGGGACGTCCTGGACGTACAATCCAGCTGCCGTCACTAAAGTGGCTCCTTCTGGATCGGCTGTTACTAATGCTTCTGGAGGTAACACACACACATAAATACATATACTGGAGAGGATAGTAAATAGTAGTATATATTTAAAACATTTTGGTCACTTATTCCCATAAACACCATTTGTGTTATTACATAGGTTTAATGACTTTACCAGTATTATTGATGGAAAAAAAGTGGAACGTAGAATGAGTAGGTGTGTCCAAACTGAGTGGTAGTGCACATGGGTATTTTACTTGTATCTTTTGATATCACTTCATTTCAATTAAACTTGATCAAACTTTGATAATTGATTTCGTCTTTTCAACACTTTTTAACAACTGAGAAGATGGTGATTAAACTACATTTTATTAAGTCGTCTGTCAAGCTCCTGAATCGTACGTAGAAAATAAAAATAGTAAAGCAAAGGTTTCTCAACAAAGGTTGAGAAATGTATTTTTTATTCTGATGACTTTATTTGAACTATTCTTTTAGGACAAAATGATTTGAGATATACTTGATAAGTATGTGGCTGTTACTGGTAATGGCTTGCTGGAAAGTGTTATGCTCATTTTAATAAATTAGTTAAAAAAAAACCCAATAGAAATCATAATTAGCACTATAAAGTAGTCATATTGGGTCAAAAAACTGGTAATAACATGGAAAATGTGTGTATACATATTTATATGTGTATGTATATACACACACACACACACACACACACACACATATATATATATATATATATATGTGTGTGTGTTTGTATATACATATATATACTCTCTCTCTCTCTCTCTCTCTCTCTCTCTCTCTATACATATACAAGCCATGAACAGTGTTTGACCCAATATGGCTAGTTTAAAGTAATTATTATGTAATATTGTATTGTTTATTATTAAAGTAATATATTAAAAACGTTAAATGCATTTATCATAATTGTAATATATATTTTTTTTACTGTAAAATAGAGTATTTAATGAAATAATACTTTACTTTTAAAGAACAACTGTAAAATTACACTGCTCATACCCATTTCTCTATTTTCAAAAGTTAAGCAATCAAGCTTTTTTGGGTGGAAGGATAATTGCACTTAGCCATATGACAGTTTTGCTGTATCATGCAGCCCTAATTTCAATATTGTGACATGAATTGATTTGCCAGAGGATGAAAGTGTTCTATATTTCAACGGCGTTCAGTCAACCACAAGCAGGCATCAATCCATCAGTCATCGTGTACTGTGCATGACACTGTAGTCCTTCTCTGCCCTCAGAGCGCCTGTCTCAGCTCCTCAAGAAACTTTTTGAGACTCAGGAGTCTGGAGACATTAATGAAGAGCTGGTGAAGGCCGCCGCCAATGGAGACCTTGCCAAAGTAGAGGACATCCTGAAGAGACCGGACGTAGACGTAAGAGTTCTACCATAACACACGTATTCAGACACCTTCAACATTTCTCACATTAGCACAGTTTATTTGCTATAGTTTAGAAAATGGTACTAAAATATGACAAGAACTCAGTTGATATGTCACTGGTTTTGGCCGTCCTTCTGTTAGAGTGTAAACTGAATTATGTTGAATATCTGTCAGCTGTTAAGTTTAAGTTCACAATTAGATAATATAAACTTAGCTCAACCAATCACCAAGTAATGCTTCGTTTAGTTCAGTCTGGTGTAAAAAGGTCGCATTAGCAAATTAAAAAAAAACAACAAAACGCTTAAGCAAAAGATGGTCAGGTCAAAGTGCCAAGTTTTATTTACATTTTACAGGTAGTCCACTATATGAAGATTTTTTGGGTATGATATGTCACGGTTTACTTTTTTTTTTTTTTTTGCTGTCGGCACTTGCATTAATTAACTATAGTGTCCTGCACCCACTAGTTGAAAAGCAACACAAATCTGGTCTCTGAATAATTTTTGGTTTGCCTGTACATTTTAGCTTTCTGTTTTTCCCAACTGTACACACCACAGAGGTTTCCTAACTGTATTTGCTATTTAGTCATAACTATGCCTGAATTTGCACACCCACGAAAAGCTCAGCAGATTTTAGACTGAACATGACAATCAAGCAATTTTACTCTGAAAGGAAGTGTGTGCCTTTTCTCGTGCCATCTGCACACTCCTTAAACCGTGTGTGTGTTTCAAAATGAAAACTCAATTGACCAATCTTGAAATGTCTCAAAGCACTTGGTCTCACCACAATAATGATGGTGAAGTGTAATCACCACAATAATAATATGATTGTGCCAATGGTTGCACAACACGTTGACTACAGGGAAATAACGGGGATGTTAATTTGAGTTTTGTTTGGGAAAGTGAGACTAGACGCTTAGTATGCGGTCCACAGTGAACATGTGTGAAGGCATTGATCCTTGAAATGTTTTCGCAGGATCCCTGTGGTCTTTGAAGACTTGAAATGTGAGGGAATTTTTAAATTGGGACTTCCAGGCCAAGAAATTCTTAACAGCAGAATGTGCCATACCAGAATGTGTTTTTATATAACACACACACACACACACACACACACACACACACACACACATTTATATATATATATATATATATATATATATATTAGGGCTGTCAAAACGATTAATCGCGATTAATTGCATCCAAAATAAAAGTTTGTGTTTACATAATATATGTGGGGGCACTGTGTATAATTATTTTAGATAAATACACACAATGCTTGTATATTTTTAAGAAATATTTTCATGTATATTCTGTATATAGATTTATATATAATTTATATTATATATAAATATAAATATTTTATATATAAATCATATTTTTTTTCTTAAATATACATGCATGTGTGTTTTTATATATATACAAAATAATTATACACAGTGCACCCACATATATTATGTAAACACAAACTTTTATTTTGGATGCGATTAATCGCGATTAATCGTTTTCACAGCCCTAAATATATATATATATATATATATATATATATACACACACACACACCAAGGTATTTTCAGCATCATTACTCCAGTCTTCAGTGTCGCATGATCCTTCAGAAATCATATGATTATGATGATTGGATGCTCAAGAAGCATTTCTCATTATCAATGTTGAGTATCAATGTATTATCAACAGTTATTTAAATTTTTATTTCAGGATTCTTTGATGAATAGACAGTCCAAGTGAACAGCATTTATCTGAAATAGAAAGCTTTTTTAACATTAAACACTACGGTTCAAAAGTTTGGGGTCAGTGTGAATTTTTATTAATTTTTTTTGAGGGAAATAAATAAAAGAAATCAATACTTTTATTCCTCAAGGATGAATTAAATTCATCAAAAGTTTCAGCAAAGATATATTATATAAATTACTATATACAAGTTATATACAAATTATATATACATAATAATATTATTTAATATAATTATTTAATATAATTTAATATAATATAATAACAATAATAGATAAATTATATATTATATACAAATTATAGTGTTAAAAATGATTCTATTTAAAATATATGCTGTTCTTTTGAACCTTCTATCAAAGATCCCTGAAAAAAAAACATTGATAATAACAATAAATGTTTTTTGAGTGTCAATCTGCATATTAGAATGATTGCTGAAGGATCATGTGACACTTAAGACTGGAGTAATGATGCTGAAAATTCAGCTTTGATCACAGGAATATATTACATTTTAAAATATATTTAAATAGAAATCATTTATTTTAAATTGTCATAATATTTAACAATAATATTTTTTTTTTTTAATTTTTAATTTTTTAAATCAAATAAACACGACCTTGGTGAGTAGAAGAGACTTCTTTTAAAAACATTAAAAATCTTACCAATCCAAAACTTTCGAACGGCAGTGTATATCAATCTTTCTTCTCACCGTTTTGGTGTATGTCCTCTACCGCCCCTCACTCCAGTAATTGCGTTGAGCCGAGGGAGGGATGGGTAGGGAAGTCAGATTGGCTTGGGTGACTGGCCAAATTATATGCTTGGCAGGACAAGACATGTCCTGCAAATACACCAGGGGCTCCAGTATTAATATTCATGCCTTTGCACACTTGTTTAGCTCACCGCAATGCAGATCACAATTAGACTCTCATGTAAACACTCACACATATGAGCCCACATACACCTTTTTTTAAAGAATGACACAAAAATGCACATTGCAGGATGTGATCAAATGTGTCTTTTTTTTATCCCCAGGTGAACGGGCAGTGCGCAGGACACACCGCCATGCAGGCAGCCAGCCAAAATGGACACGTGGACGTCCTCAAACTGCTGCTGAAACATAATGTAGACCTGGAGGCCGAGGTTTGTACTTTCCCATTGCTTTATCCGGCTCCTGAATCACCTTTGATTCTATGTTTGTTTGATTTCCCCCCCTAAAGATTATTACATTTACAACAGGCCGAATATGCTGTAATTTAACACGCTTAGACCTTGCTTTTCATAGTTCAAACACTTTTAAACAGAAGTTCTTGTCAAAAGTAGATGGTATGGTATGGCCATCACTGTCAATGTCCCATCCATATCGACTGTCACTAAAAAGCAGTGGTAAAACGTGAGGAAATGCTAGATTTTTTTTTTTTACATAGCTGGAAAAATTAAAGTCTTATATTATTGTCCTTTTAAAAGTAACTGAATGCCCTGCTACATATATTAGCCTACAGTAATCGTAATTCTATTTTAAACAAATTAATTTCGGCTACATTGATAATTATAATGTCATTATAAAATATATAGTGGTTTATATAGACACTATAAATGCATTTGAAAATTAATTTTCCGCTTAAAAAAATCATTCCCTGCATAGCCTATAGATCTACGCGCCCCCTGAACCCTCATAATAAAGATGTATCTTGTATGGATGTCAATATGTATGGATGATAAGTGGATATAAAGTGCCTAGCAAGTGTTTAATAGTGTTTATCAGGTATGGTTAGGGCTTTATTGTCCCAATCAGACGTCATTTATTTAATAATTTAATCATTTACATGAATAATCATTTACACTCTGTTTATTATTGCATCCTGAGGTCCAAATGGTATCTATAAATAGCATCTAACAACTATTTACACTTACTGCAAAGAACTGCTGCTTTATACAGTGTTAATAGAATGTGTTGCTATTTTCACTTAGTGTACATAGCATATCGCTAATGAAAATGGTACTATTGACACTTAGTTCAAATAGCCGCTGCCACGTTTTAATCCATGGAGTGATTTTACAATTAACTTCCACTGATGAAATGACATTATTGTAATAGGAATGCTAAGTGAAATAAGTTATATTTACAAGTACTTCAGAGGCATATTGAGATTGAGTTAGTGAACCTGGATTGCCGTGTTATGAGGATAAGTTAACGTTAGCATGCAGTCAGCACATCTACTGTTTGATTATGTGCAGGGAGGGGAAAAAACAGGACACTGGGAACACTAACATTGTTATTCAAGCCACGTGAAGGGTTCTCCGCTCACAATCACAATCAAGCCCCGAATATTTATTTCCCGGTGATGTTTCAGGGGCAGAAAAGATCACGCATGCTGCTGTGAATGCTGTTAGCTTTGTTGCATTGAAACCATTGTTACAAACTTCCACAAATCACTTTCTTCCCCTTTTCACTGGTTTTGTTTGGTTGTTTGTTAGGAATTGTGAGCGACAGCAAATTAATGTTATATTTATATTGCCAAATATTACATAAAATATTATAAATATTACTTAAGGGCTATATACAAGCAAAAGTTAGCAAATTCTGCAAAGTCATTCAATTATATCACTTAAACATTGCGGGGCTGTGCTTATTTTAACCAGTGTTATTTTAGTATTATTTATATACTGTTATAGGTTTTATAATTTAGTAAGAGTTTATATTTTATTTAGGGCTGTCAAACGATTAATCGCGATTAATTGCATCCAAAATAAAAGTTTGTGTTCATATAATATATGTGGGTGCACTATATATAATTATTTTTTATATAAATAAATACACACACATGCTTATATATATATGTATATATATATATATATATATATATATATATATATATTTAAGAAATATTTTCATGTATATTCTGTATATAGATTTATATATAATTTATATTTTATATATAAATAATGTTTTTTTTTTCTTAAATATACATGGATTTGTTATGTATTTATGTATTTACAAAATACTTACACCGTATATTTATACACATATATTATGTAAACACAAACTTTTATTTTGGATGCAATTAATCACAATTTTTTTTTTTATTTGTTGAAGTTTTTTCAAATGTGTAAGATAATGTTCATTTCAGTTTTAGTTTATAAATTTAACTTAAACTGATTTAACTTGAATTTATGTATTACAGTCAGTTGCCAAGGAAACATTTCTAACATTAGTTAGAATTATTCATATTTTTAGTTATACATAACAATAAAAACACTGATGTTAACTTTTACTGGCTGAATGTTAAGAAATCCCAGTCCCTTTATAGGAAGTTTTATGGTTTAAAAGATGTTTGTATTTCTGTTGTAATTCTTAATGAAATATTGTGATCCTGTGGAGAAAAAGTCCAGTTTGGGCTTCTTGGAATGAATAGATTATTAGGCAAAGGTTCTTTTCTGGCTGCAAATCACTTTTAACCTCAAATTAATTAGCCAGAAGATTTGCATCATTATAAGGCGTTCGCTTCAGTAACGACTTCGTGTCCATAAACATTCCTCAGTGTTTTGACTTTTCTAGGCCAGTTCTAGCTGTAAAGACTTTAGAGTCAGACGCTGGTGTTTAAGTGGTGAAGCTGACAGTGATTGATGTGTGACTCTTTCAGGATAAGGATGGAGACCGAGCTGTCCATCACGCGTCCTTCGGGGACGAGGGCTCCGTCATTGAGGTTCTGCAGCGAGGCGGGGCCGACCTGAACGCCAGAAACAAACGCAGACAGACGCCCCTGCACATCGCTGTCAACAAGGGCCACCTGCAGGTGGTGAAGACGTTGCTTGACTTCGGCTGCCACCCCAGTCTGCAGGTGAACGATCTGTCCAAGTGTTTTTAGCCCCCGGTGTCTCCGTACCTCTCGGTATAGAGAGTGAATCAAGAGTGTACAAGCACAACAAGAAGCCAAAGTTATATGTATATATATATATATATACATGCATCTACTGTTCAAAAATTAACATGCATCTAATTTTTATCCAAATGAATCAATATTAAATCAAGATCAGAATCAAATCACAAGATTTGAACTGAAATCGTGAAATTTGTATCAAGCAATAATAAAAACAGTAGCCAACCAGTTACTGTACCATGTAAACATTGTAGCATGTTGTCACTAAATTTAAACAAATTCTGTTTAGTTATCAAATGTTTTGACAATCACAATACACTTACACCAAAAATTATCTGTGTTTAGACAAAGCATAAAAAGTTACATCCTGCTTAAATGCCCCTGCTCTCTGGAAAAAAATGTTCAAAATATATATATATTTTTTTTTTTCATGAGCATACACATTTTTTTATTAGGGCTGTGCAAAAATTAATTGCGATTAATCACATCCAAAATAAAAGTCTGTGTTTACATAATATATATAGATAATATAGATATTTGAAAACACTGTGCATTAATTAGTTGTTGCTAGAGTTGAGAAATACACATTGTCGCATTATCACTAATCTGTGTGTACATTTTCAAAGCAAGAACCAAGCAAGTTGTCTCATGAAAAACATTTGTTTATTATATCGCAATCGCAAAATTTATCTCAATAATATATATATATATATATATATATATATATATATATATTTATTTTAGAGAGAGAGAGAGATTTGTAGGATACAAATTCTGAATTTCAGGACTAAAATACATTGAAATTGAAAACAGTACATTTTAAATTGTCATATTTTACAATATTACTGTTTTTACTGTATTTCGATACTATATAGAGACAGCCTTGATGAGCATAAGAGACTAACTTCAAAAACACAAAGTATTAATGATTATAATTTATATTTGATAAAGGCCATTGGCAGATTTTGGACAATAGTTCAGTAATAGATATTGGCCGGTGCAGAAAATGTACCTCAAAAAACCAAAATATCTGCCAATTTTTGGCTGATATTTTGCCGATAACAATGAGGTATTGGCTTGATTTATATCGGTTCATATCTTTTATATTTTGTAGAAAATTCAGTAAATATTGTCACCTCAAGAATGATTCAACACCGTCCTACATTTCAGTTTTAGCCCCCAGTAAAATGTGTTTTTTTTTTTTTTCATAAGCTATTGCCCCAATTTTGAAACCGTTATTTGATTATCATAGTACTGTTTATACTGCAGACTAGACAAATATATGATAAAGGATGCCGTTTTCCCAAGTGATTAACACTGCGGCACTTTAGACATTTTTCCTCCATTCAGCAGTGAAACAGTGTATTGCAGTTTTACCATGATTCAGCACTGCTTGGTTGCCTGCATTTCAAAAGCTTAGGAAATGCCGTCACACTAAACATGGCAATGGTACGCAAGCATTTCTGTGTTAACGGTACATCACAGCCTGTTTTATTCTCTTTCTGTCTGTAAATAAACCTGCTAGGCATTATATTAGTGTAACTTGAGGCTGCCTCCTACAGGACTCCGAGGGAGACACACCGTTGCATGATGCCATCAGCAAGAAGAGGGATGACATGCTCTCTGTGCTCCTGGAAGCAGGTGCGGACGTCACGATAACCAACAATAACGGCTTCAACGCGCTTCACCACGCGGCTCTGCGAGGGAACCCCAGGTATGACTTCAGATGTGGCATAACTGAAATCGGGCTTCTGTTTAGTGACAATTATGCAGCTCTAAATTTATTCAATGGTTTCAGCTCATATCTGGGGCCGGTACAGGTCTAATTTGAGATGTGTGAACGCAAAAGAAATCATTTCATCTTGAAATTATTTTTTTTTCATGTCTCATACTGCAGCACATTTACCATTGTAGTTTCACAAGTGGTGATGCCCACTCACATACAAACTACAATAGGCGCTTTGATTGGTATTCTCCTTGGAGCTGTAGAAGATTCTGTGTTATCCTCCTCTTTAACACACACTTTTCTTTGCTATCAGCCTGAATGTCCAAATCAAGCCGTCAAAATATGCCTCGTGGTTGTTTTAACTCTTCAATGGCAAACTTTTTCCATTCTTTTCTTACTTTTTTCATGGAATGGTAGAGTCATTCCTTCTGGTGGAATTTGAAACTTGTTGAACTTATTTGAGCTGGAAAATTAGCTTTTTTAAATAAAACTACTGATTTGAGAACAAAAAAAAAATGCACAAAAGAGGCTTTACAAAAAAACATTTGTTTTAAGATGGTTATTTATATCTTAAGCTTTAGAGTGCCAAACATTTAGATTTTTAAATATTTCTTCTGCAAATATTCTAATTAGGGCTGTCACAACTCCTTGATTAAAAACAAACAACAACAGAAAAATCATCTATTGAAATTTAAATTTATCAGTTTACCAGCAAAAATACCGGAAGTGGCACAAATCCATAGATGTTTACAATAGATGTCACCTTAAAGCTACACTGTAACTCTTTTAGTTTTTTCTTAGCTAAAAACATTTAGTTCTTTCAAAAATATATGTGCTCAATAATGTATATTTACTTCGTTCAAGTAATATTCTCGTGAGTGTATAATATGTTATTGAAAATACATACGGGTAAGGGTTTCTAATGTCGGTCTCCATGTTGATCCTCCATCTTGAAAGTACATTAGCCAAAGAGGGACAGACCCGTTAAATCAAGCTTTGCCTTTCGCGTTTACGTTTGAGTTAACACTCATGGACGAGGTCGAACTGGAAGCCATGTTAATCTTGGACTACATTGGACACCGTAGGAGTTAAAACGAAATCGGAATTGAGATATTCACTATGTGGTCATATACCTTTTCACCACTAGATGGGGGTAAAAATCACACTGTGTTGCTTTAATGTTCTAAGCATGCGTCAAAACCGCCGCCATCTTGGAACAGGGGTCTTGTCATAGGAAGTAGCTAGGTAACGCGACTATCTCCGCCTGTACTTCGAACTCAAGTATTTTTGCACTTTTGTGCTGCTTATGGATGTTCACACAAACAATATCTGAACTAGGAAGAATGATTTTTTTTAAAAGAATGTTTTATAATTTTCTCTGGACTCAATGATAAATGCATTCCTGACCGTTGGAACAAACCAAAAAACTAGAAAATTCATTCGCATTCATGATAGTTTAATGTGAATTTATTTCTGTTAGACCTTTGCCTACATTGACTCTTATGCATTAAAGAGGAGGGGCTCCCCGTTCCAAGATGGCGGCTCTATTGACGCATTCGTTCGAATGAACTACCGTAACCAAGGTGACATCTAGTGTATTTATCTATGGCACAAATCACGATGAGATGAAATAGTTCGCATTTTTCAAAAAAGTTGAAACCCTTCCTCTGAGTTTGCATGTTTTGATGTTCTTGGTTAATAAATTACATTGGCTTTAGCATTTCTATCATGAAGAAGTGCCAAATATTAAGTAGATGTTTGAATTAAATGTTGTTTGGCCAGTATTAAACAAGGATTTGATCAGAGTGCAACAACAACAAACCGTTTGCGCCCTCTGCTAGCTTTGGTTATAATGTGTAATGTACATAAGTCGATTGTTTATATTATGTATATTACATTATTGAACAGTGTTGTTCAATAAAACCATGCTTTTGATACTTTTATTATTCCCTCAGGGTTATTATATTTATGTATTTAAGTCATTTTAATGGTTATCGTTCACTTAAGTCTATTTTTTAATTACCACATAAATAAATATCCGATTAATCGTCAAAATAATCCACTGATTACTCGATAGCCAAAATAACCATTGGTGACAGCCCTAATTGTAATAATCCAGTGATATTTTTTGTATGAACGTCCTACAACATTATCAGATCTCTGTCTGGGCCACACTTTCTGTTTGTTGAAATGCAAATCTGGATTATTACAATATTTGCTAATAGATTGTTTGTAAACCTAAAAGTGATATTTCCAATTGATACACTAATAACCATTTAAAAACATTATTGTGAAGCATCTAATCTAGTAATAAGACCCAGGCTCAGTGTATTTAGTGTTATAGTAATTAATAAAGGATTGATTTGGTGCACCTTTTGGGGTGTACCTTTTGTGCAGTACAAAATTGTTGTACAGTTCAAGTTACAAATCCCTCAGTGAAATGATCAATCTTGACTTCAATCTCCCAATGGCAATATGGGGATCCTTTTTTATCGACTGTGCGGATGAAGAACTGCCCCGGGTCAGTATTTATGGCTCGCGTGTACAGTAGAGCCTCGCTTAGGAGCAGAACCTGTCCCTTCACCATCCGAAAGTCCTAGAGATATATAGCTCTCCTCCAGCTCACCATTTACTTGTATTTCTTGCATGAGCTCTTCTCAGCACTCTTTCTTGTGCCGAAGCTACTCCTAGTCCAATCCTGTAGAATAGACCTATTCATTACACTCTGCTTTCAAACATTACTTTTTCTTAATTTAATAAATTAAAATTAATGTAGCAAACTAGCAATAATGATAAAACACATTTTAATGAATTCAAAGACAATTCTTACATGAGACACTACTTTTTTTTTTAAAATCTGGCAATGCAGTATTGTCCACTCTTTCATAACATTCCTGTAAATATTTTTTAAGCAACCTGGTAAATATTTAAAACCAGTACCTGTCCTCTTGCACCATTTTAACCAGCTGTTGAATTTAATCACAGAACCTGTTCATCACAAAGTCTTTAACATGTACTAATGTACATACATCGCTGCTTTCTCGATTGTTTGGCCTCGGTGGGCTTTAATGGTGGCTTGGTGAAAAGTAAAGTACAGTCATAACCTTAAAAAAAGGAATTTTAAACATCCAGACGAATCATACAAACTTTGTTCACACACACCGTCTTGGTATGTGCACTTGATTCTTTAAATTCGCTCTACTTGGACAGTAAACATAACTATGTGAAATATTAATCCACCGGTTGGTTGTGGCTTTTTCTATGTAGTAGTTTTCATTTCAATTTGTATTGAATATATATTGAATAATCCCCATATTGTGAGTTTGCACCCTGGGGGTTGTCGTAAGTGTTCATAAATTAGTTTGTGTTTTCCTCCTCCTCGTGTGTTTATGACAGTCCCTGGCTGCGAGCAGGACTGGTTCCTCTCAGTGACTCTCTGCTGTAAACAGTACAGTTAATAGCCCATGACTCATAACACTGTCCGCAAACAGGCCATCCAGACGCAGCCACTGCATAAGCCCCTATTACTACTGTACAAACGGGCCTGGTTGTTCACCGCCACATGGTGTCCCACCCTCAAACGCTGCCTCTATTACAGCTGCTTAGTTTGAGGTTTAGCCAATAGTCCTATCTAATGCTGCCTGTGGAGCCCGGTGTGATAGGAACAGAATTTGGCACTTATAAAAATGATTGGTCAATGAGCCGTTTTATATGTCTGTAGAGAATATGTAGAATTTGAAAGCCAATGATGAGCACTGATTATTATAGGCTGTTTGTGCCTCTGCTGTAGATCCATATTGCCAGGTGCATTACCATTTACTTTTTTTTTTTTTTTTTGGTAAAAATGGAGTAATGGTAACATTTATAGCCAATCATTGGATTTATTTATACTAGAGACCTGGTTCAAAGTTGGTCTTTTTCATCTTGTGGTAGTTAACAAAAAAATAAAATAAGTCATTTTATTTTTCTGACTGCAATATTTAATTAAAAGTCAAATTTATTTTTCCTAATAGTTATTATACATGCAGTTTTTGGGGTCAATGGCAGGGATTATTATTATTTTTTTATTCAAAAATAAATTAAAAATGCCATGCGTACATAGAATGATTATGATATTATTATTAATGATATTATTAGAATGATTATGATAGAATGATTTTGATATTGTGAAATAGTTACTGGTATGATTTTGATCATTTTGCACACCCGTAATAGTGGTAAATGATCATGATTACAATATTGACCACAATAACAGACCATACATTCAGGTACAAAATTCTTGCTAACATAACAACATTATTAACCATAATTAATGTGGTTTTCCACCATAATAAATAATAATAATTATTAGGTTTGTGTTTTCCTTCCATTTTTGTCCTTTTCTGACCACATGCCTGAGAAGTAACCTTGTTGCCTTAATTTTAAGTTCATTGAAATGGAAAAAGTGAGTTAATACAATGAAGGAGATTGATTTAATCACCAGAAACTCAAAATTATATGTTATCTGAACTAAATAAATGATTTAAGTTGATTTGACAAAAGAAAAAATGTTGTGATTACTAATCATGAAAAGATTTTTTTACAGTTTATGTAGTTTAAGGCATAATCTTTTATTATTTTTTGGACAAAAACTGCTTTATTTGCTTACATTTGAAAAAAAATGACATGGCAATGTCCCTTATAAAACATGGTGCGACTTAGAAGTGGGCGATATACCGGTAGAGACGATTAACAGGTAGAAATTTTGGACTATCGTCGCGTATCATATCGCGTTTGCTACACTGCTCTGCTTGCATGGTCACGAAAGCTTATTGTTTGCATGCGTTTTTAAGCATTGCGGATTAAAAACAGGTGATTTTAAACCGTTGACGCTCCATTAGCAGCGAAAGAGAGCTCATTTCAGTATATGCACACTCTCTGAGAGACTGTTTCTCAGCGCTGTCTGAGACACGTGTGACATGAAGCCACTGCTCATGAGTATGTGAGAACTGATCCGAGTGATTTTGCCACCTAATTGGGCTTGAACGGTTAAATACACATACCTATGTTTCAAAGTGACCATGTATATACAAGTAAACATAGTCATTTATGGCTTAAGTGAATGTAAATGCATTAGTATGTACTTCGTGCAGTCGGTCTTAAAGTGGCAGCATCCAAATTTACCTGCTGACATTTATTTATGCTAATCAAACAACGTCAAAAGAGAGAACATCTTTCGCTGCTCTTGAAGGTCTTTTTTTATTATTTAATAAAAAGTCTATTTAATTTGTGTCTTTGTTCTAATCAGCTTTTTCACCTTTGTTGCCTTTAGCTTTTGGCTTGCTTAGTTGGGGACATTAAATTTAATATTCAACAATATTATTGATCTGCCTGCATTGACATCATTATATGAGAACTGACCTGAGCTGCATTTCTATATATATATATATATATATATATATATATAAATGAATGAACTAAATGATTAACTTTTTACCGCAAAAATGAAACATCACTGAACTTAAGTTGGACTGTGAAGCTATTTTCTTCTTGAAAAAAACGTTGTTGCATTATTTTCCTGTTATCTCTGTAAAGCTGTATTGTAAAAAGCGCTATATACTATAAATAAGTGTGTCTTGACTATTGTAATTGGTTTTCTTAGCTTTTTCTTTATCACTGTTTACTTGTGTTCAGTAAGCTGATGATATTGAAAATGGTGATAAAAATTACATTTGAATTCTATCACATTTTTACAGCATTAAAACCTTATTTAAAGCAAAAATAACTATTGTGATATAATAAATAAAAATGTTGTCGTGAAATAAAATTACTCTTATTGTGATATAAGATTTTGGTCATATTGCCCACTCCTAGTGCAACTCATTTATAGAAGTGAATTAATCATTCATATACTTTTTAAAAATATATATCTAAAATGTTTTTTAGGTGCACCACATTTTTAGCGTCTTTAAACTGTAAACTTTTATGAAAAAATGTGGAATCGTTTTTAAAAGCAGGAACTTACCAACATGAACTTAACAAGATTGAATTCACCTTTTGTTTATTGTGCCTATTTGTATATATTTTTTTACCATTGACCCTTTTATGAGCTCATTTCATTTGTCTCACTCAGGATTTAGGATTAATATAAGAATAAAAGCCAAAAGGTGATTTTAAAAATCCTGAAAGAAATAGTGACCAGTGGCAGCACTTAAAACATACATCATTACATATAAATATGAACCTAAAATCTTGATGTTGGGAAAAAAAAACTACATCTGTGTATGATGGAAATGGATGGAGGTGCAGAGCAGGTTCAGCATGACATGGTGGCAGATCAGCGTAATTATGGGTGAAATTATGATGCAGCGTTGCCATCCATGTGACTGAGGGAAGGATGCTGCTCTGATGCAGAGGAGAGGGAGGTTCACACCGCATGCCTGCGCTGCGTCAGTGTGCCAGGGGGCCATAATTGGTGGACTCTCTCTGTATATGATTTGTGTGTACAACCCCCCACGCTTAGAATCATCTGGTTTTCATCCCCACTCCCGTCTGCAGGCAGAGAAGGGTTACCGAGAAGCACTCAGGCGACCATTCCCGCATGTGTCGCAGTGAGCATGTGCTGCAACTGCTCTCCTCCCCACTCCCTTGACTTTCTTTTCTAATGTGGATGTCAGTCCTCTGCTTAGCCCAACTTTAAACCCCCATTGCGTAACAGTACCCTCTTGTCTTTGCCTGCTCTCTGATGGTGACTGACACATTCTTATTTTAACCCACTCTTTAAAAACACAAACTTGTAAAACCAATGCTTTGTAAAATTTTATTTCTTAAAAAAAATGCTTAGAAAAGGTAGTCACAATACATAGTATTAACGTTTATTAAAATAAACTTGAAACTTGAAATTGAACTACATCATCTCGGTGTCCTGCGGAAGCAAAAAAGGCATGATAGAAAGAATTCATGTTGTCATCAAAGCATAGCTACAGCTGGTTGAAGGGGACCAAATCCATTGAAGAGGTGATTTGGTTCCATTTTACCAGCTTTAGCAAAGCATTGTGGTTTGCTGTTAATGAGACTGATAGGAATCACCTTATGTGACCCCGTTCTATAACTTTGTGTAACATGTCAAGCAATGTCGCATGGGCTCATTTCAGACTGTTTCTCTATACTTATCCAATAATACATTTCACTGCACTCCAGAGGTTTTCTTTATCATTATTAAAAAGAGAGAGAATTGTGCTCAGTGAAAAAGATAATAATCCATCATGGTGCACTCGAATCGAGTGTCCACGAGTCTTGTAGCAATAACAGCTGCTGATGGATTAAGCCTGCCGAGGGCAGAGTGTCGCTTCAGCGATCAAGATGTCAGCGTGTGCTGTTTCTTTTTTTTTTGTAGTTGTCACTTTCTAAAATTTAAAAAGATTCAGTCATACTCGGCTACATTACTGGGCTAATTTGTGGTGGGAGCGCATCTGAGACTGCTCGTGTGGTAATGCTGAGATGACTAACACAGATATTTGTACCACACGTCAGTCACAGTCCGAGGGAGAAGCCCCAGTGAGCTCAAGGCAAAACGTTGTTTTATAACACAGTTTAGCTCCTGAGCAGGTGGCCATCTGAGAGTGTAAGCAAGGGGTCATTGCTGCTCAATATGGCGCTCATTAAACCGGGGGGCAGTAAAGTGCTATTTTACTCCACAGATCCCCCTCCCTGCATCACACGGACACTTGCTTGCGGCATTCTGGACAAAGTTCGGCCCCTAAATACACTGGCCATAAGAGGGCAAAAGCCAGGGATAGCAGCTGAACATTTGATAATGTCAGCATCTGCTGTGGGTGTCACTCAGGCTGGGGTTGAGGGCGAGAAAGAGGGAACACAGCCATACGACTGACAGGAGCGAACCATACAGCAAGCGGTGCACAAAAATGGAAAGAGCACAGCCCTACAGAGGACAGACGGGAGTGTCTGACATTCAGAAAAATGGGCCACAAGCTCTCCCAGGCTCCAGTCATGACCAAAAACCCTTACTGAGTCTTTGCACACCATGCGTCAATTACGTTTTTCCTGGCCTGTAACGGGAGGTTTAAAACGGAAGTGTTTGTCGGACAAGAAATTTCAGGTGCACTCTGACCTTAGTCATCACCACGAATCAAAGATTACCTCAACAGATAGATGACCCGGTGCACTGCCAAATGCTTGAAGTAGGTTCAAAGCAAGTACCACTGTCCTTGATTACCTTATCCCCTCACAAAACCGTTTTCTACACCTGTTGATCAGCTTTAAAGTTCAGTTTTGTATAGTTCCTATTGTTCACAGTGATTGCTATTGTAACCTGCTGCACACCAATAGACCAAAAAATGAAAGGGAACATGCTTGGATGTCCTCTTCTGAAGGCCTCCCTCTACATTTTGTAAAGGACAATTGGAATCAGCTGACAGGCAGACCCCCTCTGATCCTGCATTGTCACTTTTCCATGCTCTAATCTGACTACTCTGGCCCAGCAAAGCATTTGGCAAGCCTAGCAAACATGAACAATAGGGGCATGAACGGGTGGCAGGGTGCAACAGACCACCGTACTATCCCGCAATGTGAGAGAAGCTTCCTTTTAATAGCTAAGTGCTGCTCACCTTTATGGGACTGTTACCTCAGCAGCTTTCTTGTAGCAAGATTACAAGTTGTCCCAAACTTACCCTCTTTAGACAAGTTTGAAACTATTTTGGGATTAATGATTCTGATCTATCTAATGTATGCCGCTCCTGCAGTACAGGATCTTGGTTGCAGCTGGCCACAATTCAAAGCCTAAAATGCCGCAAACTCCAATAATGAAAGGAGCTCCTGTTCCTATGGCGACGTCTCGGGCCGTCATTGGATCTTTAGGGTTGCAGTGTTTAAACCCATTCCGTCGGCAAGAAAGTGGGCCCTACAATCCAGTATTTTAATGTTTGTCTACCTGCAGCATGCCATAAGCTTGTCAATTGCTGAATTAGGGAGGGGTTGGTGTGGATTGCTGGTGAAGTCACTAAAAGAGCAGCGACTTCTCTCAGAATCCACTCCTGTAGTAAGTTTCTGCACTCCAGTTACAAAATTCATCACACTTTCTTCTTGTAGCAAAATTCAGTGATGCAGAGAATCATGGCAAAGTTTATAAACTGAGGATCAGTGCCTGACCAAGAATACATACTTCTTTACATTCCATAGCTGTTATATGTTCATATGGGCACATAAAGAAGTATGTACACCAAGTAGGCAGCCCCCGACACAGCTGAGTTTCCTTACCTTTTCTGATTTGATGTTTGGTTAGCGCAGCCCTTATATAAACCAAAAGCATATTTAATCACCGTCGGTAGATCAGTGGCAATTCTTTTTACCATTCTGCGGAATGTAGTGGATTAGCATTATATATAAAACGTCACTCTCACAGTTTCTTTAGGTCATGGTTTCTTTTGCCCCATCCCAACACTGTGTTACCAGTATGCATTACACATGTTGGCGTTCACACAGTAATGAGTCTTCTGTTGACCTTGGCTGCCCTCTGAGAGTGTGGGGTATCCATAGGAAAGTTGGAAAAGAACAGTGCCATAGGTTTCTTTTGGAAAAAAAAAAGTTTAGTCTTTTTCTGTGATTGGTAAAACGACTTGTCCTCTTCCATCCTCGTAGCCGGGATATTTCTTTTGTTGTCCATGAAAGTTCAAATGACATGTTTTAAAAAGTTGCATTTCAAATGTAACACTGTCCTCAACACAGTTTGTATCTCCTTTCTCCCCGTTTCCGTGTGGTTGTCCGTTCTTTAACCACATTCTCAGTTGAATGTCACACTGGTTGCTGAGGTCCAAAAATGAGGTTGATCCAAGTGGAACAGGAAGCTATTGTGAGCAGGATTTGGGCTTTAGCCACACAGACCAGGCCAGAGGTCACATGCAAGAGCTAATGCCCACTCAGCAATAGTGATTTGGAACTAGTGTGCTGATTCTTCTTTCCCTTTTCTTCTCTTTTTAACCTCTTCCTGCAACCACCCTCCATACCTTTTTTTCCCTTGAGTTGACCTGGGTCTGTTCGTTCTAGAAGCTTCTCTAGAGCTCTAATGCTATGTGCTAGAGATCAATAACTGTTTGCATGGCAGCATGAAATGTTCAGTAGCTCTCTAATGAATCTTTGCTCCAGCTCCACACATTCCACAAGTCAACACCGCCCTGTCTCATCCCCCCTCCTCTCAGGAGCCTATCCAATACCAGGCCAAAAGGAGAGGCGCATGGGTGGAAACATAACAGAACACTTAGACGGGCTATTCTGAGCAGGGGTGGAAATCCTGGGTGAGTTTGGTGCTTGACGGGGTTAGATATGATGGCGAGGTATGGCTGGACTCTTGTGGCGCCACAGTGTTAGTAAAGATTTAGGGATGAGTGTGTTGAGAGGGGGAGATGGCACTGCAGCACTACAGCCCTGCCCCTGCCTAATGATTGGAAAGCATGCAGAGAGAAATTGGGTTACTACCCTTGGTGTTGTGGGTTCACTCACTGACACACATATCAGCAGCCCTCCCCGGAGAATTAATATGCCAGCACATCTGTTTTTTCATCAGTCCGATTCACCCCCCAACTGGCCTGAAACTCGCGCCTCACCGTGACACCAGCGTCCCTTCGTGGCTGGCGTACACCTGTCCCCTTGTAGTTACATGAAGTCTTGAATCCCCAAACATGGTTCCAGTAATTTGAGCTGACCAGTTGAAAAATGAGTGTTGGCGAAGTGGGTAACCATCCCGACAGTCGTATTCCATTCGAAAGTGGCTCGGAGTGAAAAGATCCAAGACGAATGCTGCATGTTTCACGAGCAGTGAGTTTCAGTTACTGAGTCCGTCTCTTAGATGTCTTCCGTGCTGCAGCCACGAGGAGGTAATGAACCAGAGAGTGCTGTGCTGCAGCAGCCTGACCAGCACTGGAAAAGCAAGAGACACGGAGAGAGTGAGGTAGGGCACGAGAGCGAACGAGTGAGCAAGTGACAGCATTCGAGCGAGCAAAGCAAGCAAATCCATGCAGAGGACAGCAACTTTCCCCCCGTTCCACCTACACCTGTCTGTCGGGCTGTTTCACACATCCCTGCCGTTTTGCTCGTGAAGGGGGGTAACACTTACGTTTCCTGCTATGTGTGGTGTTCCCAGAGAAGTAGTTTTTCCTCTTGCTGCTGCAGAGCTGTAAATTCCACTCCCTCTCACCGACCACGCGCTTGACCCCCAGTGCATCCGAAACGGAGAAGAAAAGGCAGAGACGCCAGTGCGGACCAGCCGGCACGGGGGGCGAACTCCCGTCCGGAGGGAGGAAGGCACATGGAGCATATATTACCTGTCAGCTCAGTTTCCTCTGCTCTCTGCTCCTCCCTCTTTCTTCTCTTCTGTGTGTGAAGAGCCATAATGACCTCCAGAGCTCTCCAGCTGCTGCAGCCATCGCATGCCTGACTCGCTGATTCAGCTTCTCTGACAGGGGGTTGGGGAGGGAGGGGGGTGCACTGAACGTGTGGTGTGGAGAAGAAACAAGAGGGGTGGAGCCGGGTGAAGAAAGCATACTCACGGCTTACATTTAGGCAGGGGATAGACATCATGCTGACACGAGGAGCTGTCGTTGCTGCTCTAAAAACGGACAGAAAAAAAAACTGCAGCACTTTCACCCCCTCCTCCCTCCCATCTCTAGCATGTGCATTCTCAGTGAATTCTGTGAAGATGTGCATGACTGCTGGAGCTCTCTCTCTCTAGCGCTTTAGTGTTTTGGTTTTAGTGTCTAGTTTATTTCTGCTCTACATTTTGAAACGACAGTTTTATACTCAAGCCACTGCCTTCTATATTTCCTCTTTTTCATTTCACAAGCAAATTTATGAAGTGGAAAAGTACCTGTTCTAATTTGGAAACAAATGTACATCAACAATCCAATCCACCAAGCAAGCTCGCAGACACCTTTTTTATTATAAACCATTTTACCCTTTTCTTAGTAAACCTTATCTGAGGTGATTATGTTGCTTTCAGAAACTCTTAATGATGTTCTTGAAGGTGAACGAAGAGCCGCTAGTCACAAAACTAGCCAGCTTTTGCACCTTAAAATCATTAGCACTTTTTGACCATGGGAAGAGTTTGAAAACCAGCTCCTCTTTAGTATCTTGCTCATCTCCCTGTGACCATATTTAGTCAACCAGTGCAAAAAATAACCCCCCTCCTCGCACCGAGGCAGCTGTCCCCCTACAAGCTCTGGGAAGTATCCCGTCCAGCTTTCCACCTATCGATTGTGCATTCAGCAAGGCAAGTAGCTAGCCTGCGTTAGCGCAGCACAGCTTTGCTGGCCTGCTATTCGCTGTGTTATTTTTAGTAGCACCAAATAAAGTGGTCTCTCATGGTTCCACTTATGTTTCCCTCACTCCTTTCCCCTCCCCTGCTTTTCTAACACCCAGCCTCTCCTCCCCTTACTCTCTCCATCTAAACACTTCGTACTCTCGGTTCTCTTTTAAATAGTGCCGGAACATGCTGCATATGGCAGATCTTGCCTCTCCCTCCACACTATACTTAGTAACATACGCAGTTCGGTGTGAGATAAGATATGTTACGTTTATGAAAAGTCTATAGAGTACTGGAGTGTAATTTGGATCAAACCCGTTACAGTGTTTTAAAGTACATTAGCTTATCGGCAGCTGTCGAACTTCTATTGAACAAATGCTTTAACTTGGTTCTTGGATATGCCAGGATTTCCCATTATCTAGTGTGATGTCTCTGTTTAATAATTTAAATCTATGGCTGTAAATTGTCCTGATGCTTCTCATCTCCCATCTTCCATAGCTTACAGCAGTGTTGGGCAAGTCTTTGAGGATAAGAGTTTTTAACATTTCAGTAAATCACTAAAAACATATCTCTGGACAAAAAAAATTAAAAAATCAATCCGCAAGATTGTATAATGCTTGCAGAACATTTTGTAATCAAGTCTTTTTTTTTTAAATTATGAAATACTATTCAATTAATTCACAGTCTGACATATTGGCATTCAAATGCTGTCTGTATTTATGGGCGTTATGGAAATTGACTATTTGCCAGGTGTAATGCACTCTGAGTAATACATCAGCTTGAGGCCGAACCCTCAGCCAAACAGCACAATTGAAAAAGACAAAATTTATAGTTCATGGGACTGCTTGGAGCTAGGGAACCACAAATTCATGAAAATTTAAAAATGTCACCCAAAAGCTGGGACCTGAAAAAAAATTGATCTTCAAAAAAAGTCACCCCTCATTGAAATGTCAAAAAAAAAAAAAGCAAGAATAGGGGAGTTTTAGCCTAAAGTGCCCATATTATGATTCTCCTACAACAGGTTTACATGCATCAAAGGTCAAAAAACTGTTTCAGGGCAGCGCTTGTCCAGGACAAGTAAAAGATAATTTTACTTGCCCAACCGGATAAGTAGCCGGCTTAGAACATCAATAACAAAAAATTAATAATAATAATAATAACTTGGGAATCACTAAAATGAGAGAAATTCTGATTTTATTACATTTATTGTAAGTTACGATCCATAAGGATCCATTGTGGATAATAAATGTATTACTGACGGTAAGGTTGTGCTGTTGACGCTTACGCAGCCTCTTGAGGAGAAATGTACACAAACGACTCAGTTAACAACATACTGCCTATGAAAAAAATCAATAAACAGTTCAAATGTAGTCATTTATTTTTTTTTTCTTTGTTCAGATTCAGCAGCGAAAATAGTTCCAAACAGAAAATCAGAACCACGGCGCATCTCACAGGAACACTCAACCTGTATTCATTGCTGAATGATTCACCATTTTGAGCAAATCGGTTGAGTCAAAGATTCAATGACCCATTCATAAACATCTGTCTCATCTCTCTGAATAAATCAGCCGTTTGAACGAATCGATGGAATGAATGAATCATTGAATCATTGGTTGCCAGTAGGGTTGGGTATCGTTTGAATTTGAACGATTCTGATTCCGATTCCTTGTTTCGATTCCGGTTCCTAACGATTCTCGATTCCGATTCTTTTTAGAGGCAGGGTCAAAAAAGTTTAGCTAACCTTGCTAACCAACGGTCTTTCTGAAGGAAATACTCCTTCTCTCCTAAATTTTGCATCTTGCCAAGATTTCGTTATTTTTAGAAAAGTGAAGCCACACTTTGGACCGCCGACGTAAACTACTCATGTTCGACTCGCGCGGTTATGCCAAAACTTCCAGTAGACGCTTCTTCGTTGGTGTTGTTCAGTGGTTTCTTCTTCCGGTCGGCGGACTGTGAATATCGAAACTAGGAATCGAAATTTTAACTTTTGAACGATTCCGGGAAAAACAAAAAGTTTGTCCCGGTTCCAATCGATACTCGATTCTCGATATCCAACCCTATTCGCCAGCCACCACCTACTGGTGGTTTAGTATTATGTTTAAAATTAGTATCATTCTTTCCAACGTTTCTTATTTGTAAATTTAAATCAATTTCATAACATTATTTTATGCAGTTATAATTTTTGAGTGTAAATTATTTAATTTGATCACCCTACCTAGGGTAACAGCCCTATAGCGTCTTATTATTCTAAATAATTGAATTTATTGATCAAATTTAGGAATTTAAAATGAAAGATGAAGGATACATTTAATAATATTGGGGGAGGGAATGCCCTTTAAAGGTGCAGATATTACAATATGCCGATTAAAATATATCAAAAGTGATTGAACACTGATGAGAATATTGCTTCAGAATAAATTAACACACACACAAAATCCTTTTTTACTCGGACAAGTGAATGACAGATTTGAAAAGGCAGATTCGGAAAAGTGAATGACAAGCACGATGTCGAGCTTAATTTGCTCATCACATTTTCAATGGTTCTCAAATGACTTGTCAGATGAATCAATCTCTCTAAAACCCTCCTTTCCGTGAGCTTCTCTGCTCTGATTGGCCAGACAGTTCAGGGCTTACCACGTACAGTCGAAAACTAAAACGCCCATTGTCATAACGTCAGCTCTGCGTGTCCTGAGGCTTCCTACACTGTAAACTGAACACAGTAACGAACAATGACATCAATTTTACCACATCAATGCGAGCACGAGTCCGATGATGAAACACTGGAAGGACTAATTGTCAAACCCGAATCTCCATCGCAAGGCAATTTACCAAGTATTTTTCCAATATATTAAGGTAAAAACGTTGAAATGCAATGTCTACATTAGCCATGCAGTTGCGTGAATGACTGATGAACGTTGGTAAAACAAATCTTGCGCCATGCTTAATCTTTCCTCAAAGTAGTGAGAACGACAGACAATCTGCATTAGTAGACAGTTAATAGTTCAGTAAGACAGTGATAAGTTAGCAGGAGACCAAGATAATTTAAAACTCAAAACGAATAATGTTTAAATCCATCTTTCAAGACCAAGCAGTTTGCAAATCCTGCATTGAACTCTGAGATTTGAGAAGCAGTCGTCAGTACAATAAAGGAAACACCGCAAAAGTTTAGGATTTCACTGCTGTGGTATTGTGGTAAAGATAAATTTTAACCACTGATTCTTCACATGCTCATCCTTGGGCAGTGAAAAAAACTGGCTTTACCTTCACATTGTAGAGCACAGCAAATTCTCGACATGCATCCACAGGAATCAGCTGCTGGATTGAGGTTCAAGTTTTCCCTGGTGTCTGCGCGCGCAATAAGTGGGCAATAAATTTGCTAATGTTTCGTCTTGACGTCATAACTCAACGGCTTACGACTCGTTTGAAAAATTCTTTGCAGGATATTTTCGTTCACTTAGAGCTATGTTACACTACATGAAAGTCCATTTTCCAAAAATCCATAATAGGGGCCCTTTAAGGGGTTTTCAACTAAAAACGTAAAAAAAAAAATATGCTTTTTTTGCCGTTTCGTTTATCAGTAACAGCGTTTTGGATGGATAAAATCACAAAATTTTCAAAACGGTTTTCAAAGTGAAAGTTTTTGAAAAAGGTTTCGGTGGTGTGAATCTGAAAACGATGACATCATACACATACGTATTTCATGTTCAGTCTCTAGTGCATCATCGCCATCTAATGGCCTGGCAGCAGAATGCATTACTTTTTATATCGTTTTGACAATGGTGTTTTCTGTACGTGGAAAACTCAAATGAGTACTGTTTCAGTTTTAAGAATAGTTGTCGCGTAAGCACACCCTAAGTTTCAATAGTGAGAGGTTGATAAGCTTTGCCATGACAAACATAAGGAAGAATACCTATGCCTAATGCCTCCATCAGTGAGGTGATCTATTGGTCTAGTCAGCCGTTTTTCAAGTCAATAGTCTCTTGAGTTAAAGTCCACTCACACTGGGATAGAGGAAGCATACTATGCATATACTGTATAAATGTGGGCCATCTAGTTTCCTCCTCTCAGTCATAAATTGTGAAAATTTTGTTGAATAGGTTATCGATCAGAGAAAGCAGGACCACTAATTGATGCCTCCTTGTATTCTACTTCTCATCTGCAGTTTTAGACAAATTGTTCTACATTGAACAGTGGCGGAAATACAACTGTGCCTGTGTCCATTGTAGAGATCCTGGTTCAACAACCGGATTACAGTTCAGGTGGTTGTGAAAATGTAGATTAATTATTTGAGTGAATCTCATATTCTCACCTATTCAAGTCTATTTATTTAGGAAAGTGGCCTAAATAAGTTGCTGAACTAAAGTCAGTCATTTTAAATGCCAGAGGTAAATTTAGACTTCACAACACCATAAGGTACAGTATCCAAAAATTACATTTACTATCGAGAAAATTGAGAAATGAGAATCGTTTTTGTTTAACCCGTTCAAAACGAATGTATAGAGCCATACTGGATTTGTTGATGCGTGCTTACATTTGCTGTAGTTCACTGCAAATGCGGCACAGTTTAGATTTCCAGCCACGATCTGACTCAGCTTTACCTCGGACAGTCAGTGTTTTGACCGGATGCACCACCCATGGGTAATTCTCTGTAGTTTTGAAAGCTGTCCCGGAAGTGCTGAGATCGGGGACCTCTGTAACAAGAGATCTCATCAATCACACTATTACCTGACAGGCTAAATGGTGATAAGTATTGAGTTAAGCAGGGCTTTTAATTACTATGGGCCTTGGAGTCTGCACAAAAAGACAAATTACTTTTCTAATGTTATTTGTCTGATTAATTTTGGCACAGCTCTTTAGTCTAGATGCGACTGATTACAAACAACAGACCTGTTTGATTTCTTATTTGGCATTGAACATCAACTAAAAGGTTGGCGGATGAGTCAAAACATTTGGTTTTAATCGTTCTGGATCAAAGACACCTTCACTTCGCTGTATCATCTTGTGCTTCTCCTAAACACGCCTTCCGTATTGAGTGTACTTAAAACACTATCCTCCAGCCGTTTTTTTTTCTCTCTCCCTCGTTCCTCGTCCTTTAAGCAGTCCATCATGGAGTGGGTAAAGCTGCTGAGCGGCAGACGGCATAAAAGTGATTTATGGAGGGCCGACCTGAGTGCTGTCGGGGGGAAGCCTGTGCCAGCCGGTCTCTCAGCTCCTTACCATTGTTCCACTCAGCCCCACTGCGGCTGTACCACGGCTCGACTCTGATCTCACACCTCAGCGCCAAACCCCCTACACATTTACTGTAAGACCCAACAGTAGATAAACAGCACAGTATGAGCAACATTGGAATATTGCAAACAGAGTTACCGGTCCGAAACCAGTTTTTTTTTGCCATATAATTTTTTTAAACTGTATAATTTATTTTTTATTTTTTTTTTTTTTATAGGTGAATCAATTGAGCAAGTACAAAAGAAAATCTATTTTTTGGAGTTAATAGCCTCATTAGCAATGCTTTGGACAAACAGACTTCGAATCCTGCTTCGTTCCCCTTCTTTCTTTCGTTTTTTTTAAAATTTTTATTATTTTTTTTAATTTTGCTTGGTTACGTCACATCTGTAAACAAAGAGATATTATAGCAGAAAACAGCAGTCAAACCAAAACAGTCAAACCAGACACCAGATATTATTTTTAATATATTTTTTTTACCAGTGGGTGCAGGACTCTATAGTTCATTTAAGTGAGGATACCAAAATAAAACTCTTCATAAAGTGGGCTACCAGTAAAATTTATACAAATTTGGGACCAAAAATTATTCCGACACTTAAAGGGAGACTCCACTTTTTTTGGAAATAGGATCATTTTACCACTCCCCCAGAGTTAAAAAGTTGAGTTTTACCGTTTTCGAATGTGTTCAGCCGATGTTTTGATATTTAGAAGAATATCAGTAACCAGACAGTTTCTGGTCTCATTGACTTCCATAGTATATTTTTTTTCCTACTATGGAAGTCAATGAGACCAGAAACTGTCTGTTTACTGATATTCTTCTAAATATCAGAAAATCGGCTGAATGAATTCGAAAACGGTAAAACTCAACTGTTTAACGTCGCCTTCACACTGGCAATTGAAATCAGCTCCGATGCGGCTGTGAAACGACTGGATGTCATTCATTTCCTATGGAGATTCGCAGACCTCATGCAAATGGGTCCGAAACGGGTCCGACCGAGTGCGGTGCGAAGAAAATCGTGTCCGTTGGTCATCCGGATGCATGCAAAAATTGAACTCTTGTGAAAATCTACAGGCGGTTTCTATCCGACAATTCCAGCGGAAGTTGAGCGTTGCTATGGTACTGATAAACAAACCTGAATTCTTAACGTTTATTATAATAAATAATAAACGTTAATATAAATAATAAACGTAAATAGACAGTCTAACAGAAGGATGGCCAAAACCAGTGACATATCAACTGAGTTTTTGTCATATTTTATTACCATTTTCAAAACTATAGCAAATAAACTGTGATAATGTGAGAAATATTGAAGGTGTCTGAATAAATGTTGGTTTGACTGTTCAAGCTGTTCTGTGTAGAAGATTTTGATTTTTAGTTGTGTACACCAGAACAATCACAAACTTGGAGTGGTTTATAGACAAGGAATAACGAGTGTTCTTCCATGTTAATAAATCAAGAGTGGTGGCTGGCTAGCTAGTTGTCCTATATTAATACCTTAAAATATCAGGGTGGATTTCAACATTTCTTATTGTCTTATATTTCACATTTCCACAAATCACCATAAGATGTTCTACCCGTGTCATTGCAACCAAAGAACGGAAAACTATTTGGACAATGCACATTTCAACCTTTCCCCTACATGCATATGTCCACCTCCACTGGGGTAAAGGACTGTAATCAATCAAACCAGACTATCCAAGGACAAACTGACACAAGCCAAACTGCCTTTTCCCAATCAAAGTGCTTGTTCTTGTTGTGTGGGTTGGCCAAGTTGTGATTCTGAGCCAATAGTTGTCGTAGTGAATTTGGATGATATCATCATGAGTAGCAATGATATTGAAGTCAAGCACTAGAATAATTAGTAATACTTAAATTTATTTGACTTATCAAAGAAGAGTATGACATTTTAGAGCATTTAAATGTGAAGTTTTTGTTTGCTTTGTACATGCTATTGATACAAGATCAAATTTGTTTCTAATAGAAGATTATAACCCCGTTCCACAAGGATTTATCTTTTTATGATGCTCTTTTTGTAGACTAAAGAATCATTGCATCACTAGATATTCAGCTCACCTTCAATTGCTTCAAATCCCTCCCATTAATGAATCAACATTTATTGAAGCACAAATTGAAAAAACTTCACCTAGACCGTCATCCAAACTGAACTGCATAAGTAATGTTTACATTTACAGTTTGCATACTGACCCATGTTAATAACTGACCCATGCTCAAGTGTTGAATAATTCATACATGGTTGCCATAGAAACCCATATGGTCACTTGGAGGTCACTGTATCTACTTAACTCAAACCAGCAGGTAAGATAATGACGGAGAAGTTGAGCGTTGATGGCCTCATGATTCAGCCATTATCTCCAGATAGAAATAGTTTCTATGCATGGTATTTTATCCAAGCATCCACTTTAAACATGAATTACTTGTTCGTAACACTTTTTTGCATTTATACACAAAAATGTATCATTTGGTTTTTTATTAGATTTTTTTTTTATTCATTTGAGGTTGCATACAAATTACCTTGCTAAATACAGTTCCGGTAATATAAAACCCTTAGTTTTGGTCATACCGCCAACTCCTTGCTTATAGTATTAATACTCTTTGCTTGGCAAGATCCAAACATGTATTATAAATGCATTTTCTGACTGTAATGCATGAGCAAGCTGTAAATAGAACCCCAATGCGGATCATTAAATCAACCTTTCAGCAATGCCTTATACTGCTGTTAATGGGCATCTGACTTCAAGTACACCCAACTGTATCCTTAATACAAACTTATTAGACATGTGTCTGCTGGCTTGTTAGTATAGTGTTTCTACTCTGCTTGTGTCTGAGAACTTGAACACCAGCTGAGCTACTTTGTTGGATTGAATTTTCCCACCTCTAGTGAACAGTTTGCGGTTGGAGTGATTTAAAGCTTAAGATTTATAACACTGATGTCTTCCTCTCTCCCATAAGAGAGTCAGCCACCAATCAAAGATTTTTCCATCATTACCCAAGGAAAATAATTGTAACTCGTTGTCAAATGACTTTCCTCCAATGTAGAAAGAGACAGAAAAATGATTAAATTCCCCTTGTAGTCAATCATTGTATGCCTTAGAACTCTTTGATCACCAAAATGACGCATTTAAACGTTCTTTGGAATTTTGAAAGAACTTCGTAAATTGAATGCAACTACAACCTTGCCTCAATTATTATATGCTGTTCTATGAATATGCTCAGAGATTCACTCGTTGACGTGATATTTACATGATATTACGTGATATTTTGTGCCGTCTGAAACACCAGCGATTTCAAACTGCGTTTTTGGTTCACTGCAGTTTTAAAGAGGAACTATTGGTGTTGGTGAATTTAAGAATTTGCATATGGTTTGTTGTTAAAGCATATTAAAAACACCACATAGACATATAAACAACATTAGAAGATGGATTTTCACCAGAAGGCGACTTTAAATCAATTTTGCTTACATTTGAATTTGTATTTATTATGCTTTTAAAGGGATACTCCACTTTTTTTGGAAATAGGCTCATTTTACAACTTCCTTATTTTACAAGAGATACGCCGCCTTCACACTGGTAGTTTAAATCAGCTCCGTAATACACAATATGTTCCCAACGGATGTCATACTACACAGTGAAAAGCTTTGGACGCGGGTATAAAAAATGGCGGAGAGATTAGAAAGGTTGATTCTGTCAGTTCTGTATGATCTCTCTGATGAGGGTTATAGAGATTGCTGAGGACCTTGACATGTCAGATCGGCTAAATGTGATATATGGTGGTCAACAGCTCAATGGCTGCCTACAATTTAATTGTGTTAACTGCCCTAAAAACGTTAGAAAGTCATGAGATTAAAAAAATGACATGACAACTTATCGTTATAAAATCATTATTTATTGTAATAAACGTTAAGAATTCAGGTTTGTTTATCAGTACCATAGCAACGCTCAACTTCCGCTGGAATTGTCAGATAGAAACCGTCTGTAGATTTTCGCAAGAGTTCAATTTTTGCACGCATCCAGATGACCAACGGACACGATTTTCTTCGCACCGCACTCGGTCGGACCCGTTTTGGACCCATTCGCATGCGGTCTGCGAATCTCCATAGGAAATGAATGACTTCCGGTCGTTTCGCAGCCGCATCGGAGCTGATTCCAATTGCCAGTGTGAAGGCGGCGTTAAACAGTTGAGTTTTACCGTTTTCGAATGCATTCAGCCGATTTCTGATATTTAGAAGACTATCAGTAAACAGACAGTTTCTGGTCTCATTGACTTCCATAGTAGGAAAAAATATATACTATGGAAGTCAATGAGACCAGAAACTGTCTGGTTAATATTCTTCTAAATATCAGAAAATCGCCTGAATGGATTCGAAAATGGTAAAACCCAACTGTTTAACTCTGCGGGAGTTGTAAAATTAACCTATTTCCAAAAAAAGTGGCCCATCCCTCTAAGATCAGTGGAGGACTTGAGGTATTTTCAATTGAATGTTTCTTGAAACTCAATGTGCAGCAAAGCATGTATGCATGGTGTAAGTGAAATATAGATTTCACTTTTAAATACCATATTTTTTTTAATCAGTATGCCTCAAGTAACAGTATAGATAATTAGGTCATGGATATTACTGTGCCGTTGTGTCCCTCGTTGACAGCGCGAGACAGACATATCTGTTAAAGTAAGCGAATATGGTTTGTAATG
The DNA here is from genome assembly GCA_038021265.1 of Cyprinella venusta. Classification (NCBI taxonomy): domain Eukaryota; kingdom Metazoa; phylum Chordata; class Actinopteri; order Cypriniformes; family Leuciscidae; genus Cyprinella; species Cyprinella venusta. The sequence goes on along the minus strand of CM075870.1, from coordinate 11,186,921 downwards.
CTTTCTTCAAAGATTTCCACTAAATGTTTTACTACATCAGAGTCATCCGTAACAACCAGTGTAAAAATTCAGTTATTGACCACACTTTTAATGCTAATGGATGTTATTACAGTTGCACAGCCACATGTCCAATAAAGAGCAAGTTGGCAGGAAGTCACTTTAAAGAGGGCATTATGAAAGCTGCATTTAATAACAAACTCCTCTTCACTCAGCAAAAATCCTGAGATGCAGATCCACTTTCCCTCTTGATTATTCTTAATTGTTTCAATTAATCTCATTTCAGCCATTGTTCTCTTTCTTTCTTTATTTTTTGGCTTTAGTGTAGGTGTTAGGCTGTTATTTGTAATCTGGTGCTTGACATGGCTTACGAAAAGCTAGCACTCCAATGGCACAGCACACACATTTATATGAACTTAGTGTCTCACAAAATTGGTGCTTATTCTTGTGTAACCAGAGTTCACCTTTTCCAGGCCCATATATAATTGGGGTGTGGGGCGGTGGACCAGATCCCGGGTTGGGAATCACTGTACTACAGTAAAGGTAGCGTTAGCCTAGTAACAGTAAGCTCCAGGTCTATGACAAATTACCTTGAGGCTACCGGAGACAACAGGCCCTGTTGGCGTACTCCTGAGGGATCTTCGTACCTCACAGGATGACCCAGTTCCATCATGTCTTTCCTTCACCTTACTTCTCATCTTGCTTTTTCCACTTTCTTTCAGTTCTACATTTGCCCCAATGTTCATTTTGGCATTCAGACTGCTACTTCAGTCACATCTGAGCCTTGTTCTTTAGCTCTTAAATGGCAACTGTTTACCTACCTCAGGTCGATATCAAATCCCTATAAAGAGTTGCCACCAAAAACAAGCCATTCATCATCTGCATTTCCTTTGCTCACGGTGTAGCAAATCAGTTCCTGGAAGGAATTAAAAGGGTTTTGTGCCATAGACTGCATATGTTTAGAGTTCTTTGAACTCCTCCTCAAAAAAAAAAGTTGACTGCAATGCAGTAGTGCCAGCAAGCTGCATTAATATTAATGCCTGCCCATTTCCACCACTGTGGCAGGCAGCCTGTCAATCTAATGCCGCATCTGCTCACTCACAATGGCAGCACCTTATTGGAACCAGTGTCAGGCCATTTCCTGTACCTTTCTGAAGGTAGGAGTCAATCACCAATTCTTGTCTTGCCCCAGGATGCATCTATTGTTGTACGACTTGATGCACTCAAGAGGTTGATGCACTCAAAACCTTGGTTTTCCTTACTTTCCTCACTGTGCCGACAATCAAATTGACTTGAACTTACGCACAAGATGATCGGCAGTCAGTAACGTAAGGAGCATGCCCACAGACTCCAACCCACCATGAACATTGCAGGTGTAAAGATGTTTCTGGGCTGCTGTATGTGCATGCCGTGTACACTGCAGTACAGCTGCTTTGCTGCACAGCGCTCCAAATGTGTACTGAGCTGATGCTCTCTCTCTCCGTACTTCCTTAGAAACTAGATACAAGCTTTGGATTTACCAGAATTCAACCTGCAGCAAATAATCAGCACTCCAGAGGCTTCCACAAATCCACCTCACCTCTGAAATTACATGCATCAATCTCTTTACTTTCATTTCTCTCTTCTTTAAGAAGCATTTTCACTAGTTTTTGCTTGTGACATCACACCAATGACACCTTAAGAACAACCTTAACATTTGAGAATAGTAACCCTGCATTTGTTCTTGAGTACTGTGAATAACCAGATGAGCAATGCATAGAGTGATTCACAATTTCTTTGATTTGTCAGTCTTTCAGAGGTTTGATGGGGTTGGATGGATGACATGACCTCCGTTTTACTTATTTGCTTCCTTTTTACATTCATATGTATTTACTAGGGATTAGAGCCAGATGTTAGGCATTTTCCAAATTAACAATATCGGCAGTTATAATGGCCGATAAATGAATATTTCAAAAATAAAATAAAAACGGACGAAACACGCTTCAACCATATCATGTTGGAGTGTTGGAGTGTTGGTGTTGTATAATTCGTCCGCCAGAGGGCACTCTACACCATCCCAGTTGGCAACACTTGTTTATAACTTGCAACACATTCTAGCTAAGCACAAAGCTAACTAATGCCACTATCATCAGAGGAATTTAATGAGCTTTGTTTATTAATTATGAGCTTTGGTTCCTCCTCTGTTTTGTCGCGACAATAAAAGAAACACGTTTCTTTTTAAAATGCATTATCATGTTATTTTAATTAAAACTCATACATAACTACAAATAACTAACGTTAGGGAAATCTGTTAAAGTTTTGTTGTGCGTTCCTGAAAAAAATAGGATAAAAAATATCGGCCGATATATCGGAATATCGTATTTTAAAACTAACAAATATTTGTATCGGTATCGGCCTTCAAATTCCTTTATCGGTCGGGCTCTACTAGGGATGTAGCTATTCAAGTACTGGACAGATAAATCAGAAATTATGTGTCACATTGATCAATGTACTTGATGTACTGTATTTTTTCGATTTTTACTAGACATTTTAGATGTTCAACTATTAAATAGCTTACCTTGACCAAATGGTATTAAGTTGAAAAAAGCACTCACTCAGTTGTTTTCGTGATGATCCATTACTGTAACTTCCAAGTAATGTATGTTTCTACTATTTACATATTTCAGCATCACCAAATACAAGAAAATTATATTCTTCCTCATAATAATCATTGCACTATTACCCCTCATTACCCTTTAGTTGTTTATTACCGCAACCCATTACTCGCCCCTTCCTCTCTTCTCGCACGGTCATCATTCTGCCTGTATTACAGCTAATCTGTGGTTTTCATAGATCCTCTACAGTCATTTTCAACATTTTTTTGATGTTGAGCGCTAGTTTCTCCAGTTCAGGCAACTATCTTATTGCATCAGTTCTTGATCAACTTTCTGTTTTCACCTCTGTGTTATGGTTGTTTGCTGTGCTCTTACCTGCTGATCTGAAAAGCTGGTAGAAAAAAGTTATTTCGTTCCCTGTTGATTTGTGATATCCTTTCAGTTTTTATTGTTATGGGTTTCTGACTTAAGTTGAAACCACATCCACAGAAGCCATCACACTAAGTACATGTTTATTAGTTAATCTTTTTAAATGCTAAGATTTGTTTTCTCATCTTTGTTTTGCAGTGCTATGCGGGTGCTGCTGTCTAAATTGCCACGGCCATGGATAGTGGATGAGAAAAAGGATGATGGTTACACTGCGCTTCACCTGGCCGCCCTCAACAACCACGTGGAGGTGGCAGAGCTTCTGGTCCACCAGGTCAGCAGTTCTAACATGCACACACGCACTGCATTATCCGAAGGGACCCATCCTGGAGACCCTGTACTGTATCCTGCAGATTCTGATTCAGGGGGATAATAGAGGTGCAGAAGAGCTGAGAAAGTTCAGTTGTTACCCAGCTCTCATTGAAGTAGGTCAGTCATAATTAGGGATGCACCGATCATGATTTTTCATGGCCGAATCAGAATCAGCAAATGGGCCGATTCTAATACAGGTTGCCCCCATTTTTTATTTTTGCTCTATTACAGCCTTAACTGGTCATAAACAAAATAATATCTGTAAACATTTCAAATTATAGGCAACCACTGCATTTTAACCATGATCCAAACAAAGATGCTACACACATGCAGCATAACCAGTTGTTTTTTATTTTAATTATTGTATAATTTGTGATGATGAAAGTTCCTCAAGTTTTTAAAGTTGTTTATATGTCTATGTGATGTTTTAATATGCTTTAAAACAAACCATGTGCAAAGTCATAAGTCAACACTAGGGGTGTAATTTGGAGCCTTAAAGGTTCTATAAGCGATGTCGAGGCAAAACATTTTTTGTCACGTACAGCAAACGTCTCCTCACTATCGGCTAGCTGCCTGTCCCCTAAACACACTGTAAAAAAACGCGGTCTCTGTCGACACCACAGGCTCCACAAACGGCAACAAAAACAATCATGTCTTACCCGGACCATGAAACCTAACAAACAGTGTTCCAGCCAATCACTGGCAAGAAGTATTTGAGGGTGGGTCTGGGGGGTTAGTGCGCGTGCACATGAAGGGGGTGTGTGTGTGTGAAGGAGAGACAAGCGTCAGAGGGAAGTTTGAAAGATGCCCGAGACACGACCAAAGAGACGTCGTTCTGAAGAACAAATTAAAAAGAAGAAGGAGTCGGATAAAGAACGTGCGAAGTTCCGAATTTACATCGGTAGTAAAGCTTTTGAACGATGGCGAGAACTCCGGCGGCAGAAGGGCTTCCAGTCCGACGGTTACAATTATTTCAGGAAGCACGGAAGGGAGGGGGAGGAGATGAGATGCGGAGGAGGGAGGGTCTAGCTAGCCTCCTATTTGTTTGGAAATATTGCGAACGTCAACACTCCCAGGATCACTTATAGAACCTTTAATGACGATTCGATAAAATACCGATTTCTTAGACCAACGATTTGATTATTTTTGATACTTCAGAATTTCCCACAATTCGATACTAGATATTTTTACATGATCTCTATTAAGTTTCAAATAAATAAAAAATAGCCTTTTATTGAGAATATAGAAACAGTATTTGTGGCGAGCAGGACGCGGCCAACGTGAGAGAATAGCGCAATCTATTAACACCACCGCCCTCGCGTCGTTCTCTCACGTCGGCCGCATCCTGCTCGCCACAGTATTCTATTCACATAATGTGTATGTTACACTATAGCAGTCTTCTTTGCAAATGGCGACATCTCTTACCACTTCTCCATCTGTTTTCCTGGAGTGTGTAACATTTCACTTTCATTGCCAGCTCACTTAGACGGTTCCATCGCTCTTGAAAGTCAGACTCAACAATGTGAATGTGTGTAAACATAGACTGTGAAACGCAAGTAACGCGTGTGAAGCGGTGTGATGTAGACGACTATAATGAGGTTAGCGACACCCGCAGCTTAGAAATAGGTTGTGCGCATATGTCGGTGCGGATGCTGAAAATAGACAGGCGGCAAAATAAACACATTAATTGATACTCTTGCGGACGCATCGATGCATCGATTAATATTTACACCCTTAGTCAAAAACATTACTAAATATTTTCTCCTTAAAACTCCAGTGAACCAAAGATTTGCAGTTTGAAATCGCTGGTGTTCCTGACGTCACAAACTACCTTGTAACCAATCAGGTCAACGGGTGGGCGGGCATTAGCATATCTTTAACTGCGAAGCAGGGCAGTCTCGAGAAATGTCAGGTTATGTTATGATGAACTATGTCTTTCTCCACCGAGCTGTTCAAAGCATTTCTAAGGATTTTTAGAGATAGCGAACAGTAACATGGTTTGTGTAACATTAGCAATACAATATTAGCTGTTTAATAACATAGTCAACCAAAAGGCTGATCATACCGTTTTGTGTCTGACGTTGTAAAGAGCGATACCATTAAGCAGAGTTTAGTACAGTAAAGTTGACCAAGTGAATCTCTGAGCTGGAGATCCGGGTATACTATGAACCAAGTGTGTAGTGTTACATTGTAGCTATGTTACGGCATGAAGAAATTCTTTTCACAAGAGTTTTTTTTTTAAAGCTACACTGTGTGATTTTAACCCCCATCTAGCGGTAAAAAGGTATATGACCATCCAGTGAATATTAGTTTCTGTTCCTCTCAATTACGATTTTGTTTTAACTCCTACGGTGGCCAATGTAGTCCAAGATTAACATGGCTTCCAGTTTGACCTCGTCCATGAGTGTTAACTCAAACGTAAACGCGAAAGGTGAAGCTTGAATTAACGGGTATGTCCCTCTTTGGGTAATGTACTTTCAAGATGGAGGGGCAACATGGCGACCGACATTAGAACCCCTTACCCGTATGTATTTTCAATGGCATATTATACACTCACGAGAATACTTTATTACTCGAACGAAGTAAATATACATTAATGAGCACATGTGTTTTTGAAAGAACTAAGTGTTTTTAGCTAAGAATAAACTAAGAGTTACACATTGTAGCTTTAAATATGTCACTTTGGTGATCAAATATGAGTTTTAAGGGATACAATTATTGACTAGAGGGGGACTTTAAAGCAAAAACAGTATGGTCTGTCTTTAGCTTTTTGTAATTCTGCTACATAAAACATACCTGCTCACTGAAAAAGTAAATTCACTCTCTGACAGAAGGTGGCGCTTAGAGTTGCCGCTGTAAACGAAAGTAGTGGCACTTAAAAACACGTCTTTAATAGGTAGGGGTGGGGAAAAAAAACGATATTGCAATATATTGTTGTGCTCTCTGTTGCAATAAATAATCGATACACTAACGCCCAATATCGATATTTTAACACGAAATGATTAATTTACCCGTTGTCAGTGTCACTACCCAATATCTACCATTCTGTTTGCGGGGGGCGCTGTTCGAGTAAATAGGAGTATAGTGGCGCAAACAGCGGCCGGTGAAGAACACAAGTGAACTAACAACAAGAGAAGCGAGAAGAATGGCGGAAAACAATAAAAAACTAAATAAAGACCCACCCGCTAGTTTCCACTCTAAAGTGTGGAGACACTTAGGGCCCTATGATTTCCGCGAATCTCGGATGGAATCGCCGAATACGTGTTCTTTCAGTATTTCCCCGGTCTGCCTCCGTCTCTCACTCACGCGTCTCTCTCACATACACACACACATAACGTGCACACGAGAAAAGCGAACCGAACTCCGTGAGCGAAACTGGGCGAGAGAGAGACCGAGTGTGACTTTATTTAAACTTATATAAACTAATATAATTTATGTTACTGGACAGTTTAAAGCTCATAACCATATTTTGTTGTTACTTGTCTTGAAGAGTGCAGTGTTATGTTGCATCATGCAGTATTTGTCCTGAAAAGGATACTGAGTAAATGTCTAACCTTAATAAATTTAGTCATTCCTAATTTATTTGTATTTTTAAGTACATTTTAATCATTAACTTTAAAAAGCACACTCTTTTTACGACTAAAATAACAGCTAAGAGTAAAAAAAACACCTAATTCCCAAAAATTAAAACTGAAAAATGTAATTTGAGAAAAAATAAAACGGATTTCATAGGGCGCTAAGACACTTCGGGTTTTGGATATGTTGGAAATGTTGTCATTAATAAATGCATACAATTTCCTTATTTCCTTTTCCCTTCTTTTTCTTTTCTGTCACATATTTCGTGATATATCGTTGATGAAATTTCTTCCAATATATTTTGAATATCGTAGATATCGCGAATCGTGATATCGTCATATCGTGGACCACATATCGCCACAGAATTGAATCGTGAGGTACCTGTATCGTCTCACCCCTATTAATAGGCAATGGCATTATACAGAAGCAAAAGGAAAAGAAAATGCCATCAAATTTCACAAAGACAGGCAGTTCCCTCGAGAGTTATTTTATTCAAATAAACCACATCTCCCAATTCAATATTTATATTTTCTTCCAATGTTTTGAGCAGCACAAACTTGCTGGTGCAGTATCTGTGCCCTCCTCTTCAGCGTATCTCGTCTCGGGCCTGTTAACGTCCTGTTTACAGACCTTGTAATACTTCCACATAAATGACACTTTGGCCTATTATTGCAATGCAGTTTGTGTCCGAAATTGAGATCGGCCGATTGAGAAGCCGTTTGCCGTCTGTTGGCGTCCGGTTCTGATTTATGGCTGGTCGACCAGTGCACCTTTTGTCATAATGACTCTTAAAACAAAAGTTATGACACTCTTTTTGTCCCTATTGTGAGGTATATCCAAGTAAAACAGCATCTCGAACAAGAAAAAAAAATGTAGGCTTGCCTTGGATTTTGTCCAACGGAAATTGATTGTTGGATCATTGATTTCCATTAGCTATGATCTCATGCGAGTGGCAGGTTTCTCTTTTAACCCTTTCAAATCTTTGCAAGCTCAGATTCATCAGATGTAATTATGAAGATATTAATGACAAAAAATAATGCTAATTAAATTCTTGAATTGAAGAACACTCTCCAGTTGACCTGTCCCTAAAAATGCAGGATTCTCCATAGCTCCTCACCTCCTACGCCACAGTGCAGAGTGACACCGTGGCTCAGCGTTATGCCGCGACACAGTAACAACGTTATTGCAACATTCCAGCAGTGTTATGAGACTGCTGTGCTGGCTCAGTGCAGCCCTTTGTCAACTACCTGCCATGAGGGAAGAGAGGGAGAGACAAAGAAAAGGTTCACACCAGTGACTTAAGCCTCAGTCTGCGAACCACAGTAGAGCTGCACTGCAGTAATGCAGAGAGATGCTGCTATGGGGGTTCAGTCAGGGAATATCTGAATACAAATCACCATTAGCTCACATTTCTTAACACAACCTATGGGACTCGAAGGCATGCTCATGAGGAGCGATTTATCTTCAGTGGATGAGAAGTGAAACGGACACTGACTGTTATTGAACATTGGAAAACAGTGGAATGTAAATAATGAAAAACACACAATCATTTTGTTTTGCTCTTATCTTCTAGCATCTATATAAATGCTTATATCATAGTTGTTCAAGTTTAAACCATTTATGTTTCTCAGAGGTCAACCGATTGATTTTGCTCTTTCTCTCTATAGGGAAATGCTAATTTGGACGTACAGAACGTTAACCAGCAGACGGCATTGCACCTTGCGGTGGAGCGTCAGCACACCCAGATAGTGCGAGTAAGTGGCTCTGTCTTCCTCCTGTTCTGTTCTCTTCATTTCCCTTCAGTGTTTGATGTCTACACCCCTCACCCAGCGATCCCACTCAACACAAACGCATTGATGAAGCAATGTAGCTAAGTGCCCCGGCTTAAGATTTAAATGCAGGGAGTTCTGCTGCAGATTTATCCCCTTCATTTAGTCCTGAGCAATCTGGACTACGCCAGGAGGAGCGGGGGTGGTGAAGGAGGAATCAATAGAATCGAAAGCGCCATCGTGTGGTCATATTAGAGCAGTGCAACTCTCCTCTTTTCAAAACGCCTGTACGTTTTCATGGTCTGTTGAGAAATATTTCACTTAATGATGCTTTTTTTGTCTCAAACATGACACTTTTTCATTTTGAAGCCTATTTTTTTTTTAAATTCGAGACCTGTGCCCAATGTCACTGTTATCTTGTTTCATCAGCATTGATTAACGTGGGCATAATTTGAATCTACCGTGACTGAGAACACACTGGTTACATTTAGTCTCGGTGTTTGTGTCCAGCTCTTGGTGCGAGCCGAGGCGAAGTTAGACGTGCAAGACAAGGACGGAGACACGCCGCTGCACGAGGCCCTGCGTCACCACACTCTGTCCCAGCTGCGACAACTTCAGGACATGCAGGACGTCAGCAAAGTGGAACCCTGGGAGCCTTCCAAAAACACAGTATGTACACATAACTATATAAACTGTGCAGGTGTTCTCAGTAAAAGCTTCCGATTAACAGAACGTGATGTATTACACATATTCAGAATTATTATAAATAATAATTTTATATAAATCATATAATATAATACTATTATTTTATAATAAAAATAAAAAAATACAAAATAATAATAAAAATAATATAAAATATTATATTAATAATTTTATATTATTATAAATAATAATAATAAAAAATAATTATTATAAATAAGAATTATTATAAATAATTCTGTTTATTAAAAAAAATCATACATGTATTAAAGACTTCTTATATTGGGCCCTATACAATCCGTTTAAAATTCAATTTTAGACATCAAAAAGCAGGTTGAATTAATTGCAATGATAAAAGTAGACATTTTTACTCTTTAAGTATCACAAAAATTATATTTTTAGGGCCCTATGATGTGCAGAACATACATATTTAAACAGCAGGGTTTTTTTTACACTTCAATATTCATAGACACTAGTCCATATCATGATTAGATTAAGTATACAGCATATATAGCATTACATTTTTTCATTACAGACATTCTGTAATATACTTTTAATCCCAGTTTTTTGATTGGATTCTGCAAATCTGTTATCATTTTCCGCATGGCTAAAATCATAGGGCATACAAGTACATTTTGTTTTATCTTATAAAACACAAATGTACACTTTATCAATGTGATTGGTGTTGCCAGTGCAAACTCACACAGGGGCCTTCAGATATGTTTAATAGTCAAGGACAAAATGAATAATTTTGGCATCTTAACAAAAAACAGCACCAAAAACCATCAAACAAAATCTTGCAAGTATGACCAGAGCTACCATATCCAAAATCATCTTGAGCCACAATTTCCAAATGTGGAAAGCTAATTTCATACTAACTGAAAGCTTACATCAAGACTCGGGTCTCTAAAAAGAGCCCTAAGATCAGTACTAAACACTGAGGCAGTGAAGATACTCTCAGGCTTTTCCCTGTGTTAACAATGATAGATGGCACTCTGCTATAAGAACCATTTCCCTGCTGTCACATGAGTTACTGGCCCAATGAGCCACAGTTCCACTGCAGTCCGACATCCTGTACGCCACACGATCCTTCAGGTGAGACGTTCTCCCCTGATTATCCCTTCCCCTTCTGTGGGATTGCATATATTTGTGTGAAATTGAGTGGGTGGAGAGGAAGCTGAAAGAAGACAGCTTTAGGAGACAGCACTCTCTGTTATACGTTGGCACAACGATGCCAATCAAATTACCAAGCCTATGGGGTCTATTAGGGCCGATTTAAAATGTAATCAATACTGTGATCTCATGTACATGGTCTTAAATGTGACCGTAAAGAGAGTAAGCACTTCATACAGACCACCAGTGAGAGAAACCTACCATGTCTTGACATGATGTTACACTGTCAGCTGACAACTCATTACAGCTTTCCTGCTCATGCAGTTATATTTAATGGTTTACAGTGTGCAGGTTTTGACACACTGGTCTTAAATGGGGTAGTTCATCTGTAAATGAAAATTGTCAGTTACTTGGTAATTACCTGAAAAGGTTTCAAAAGAACAATTAGTTCACAAATTTGTAGCAATTAATTGAAAATGTTTTAAAAGACCAGTTAGTTCACAAATTTGATGGTTTCAGTGAAATTTTACTTAAATTTCTGTCTATTCTTCACGTATGACTTAAAGGGATGCTCCACTTTTTTTGGAAATAGGCTCATTTTACCACTCTCCCAGAGTTAAACAGTTGAGTTTTACCGTTTTCAAATCCATTCAGCCGATTTTCTGATATTTAGGAATTCAGTAACCAGACAGTTTCTGGTCTCATTGACTTCCATAGTAGGAAAAATATACTATGGAAGTCAATGAGACCAGAAAATGTCTGTTTACTGATATTCTTCTAAATATAAAAAATCGGCTGAATACATTAGAAAACGGTAAAAACCCAACTGTTTAACTCTGGGGGAGTGGTAAAATGTATGTGTAAAAAAAAAGTATCCCTTTAAGATGACTAGCAATTTAGTGAACAATTTGGGCCCTATCATACACTCGTTGCAATGCAGCGCCAAACACAACGCAAGTGTTTTTTTTTTGTTTGTTTGGTTTTTTTGCTAGTTTCAGCCTGACGCAGTTATCATTTTCACAAATTGCGCCACGTTGTTTAAAGCAAATGCATTTCCGCCCATGGGCGTTCTGGTCCAAAAACGAGGTGTGTTGAGGTGCATTGCTATTTTGAGGCAGCTGAAATAACCCGCGTTTCCACCGCAATTACCAGGAACTTTTTTCACAGGAACTTTTTTCCCCCAGACCGCTTGCTTAGTGCGTTTACACCACGTACCGGTCCGGGGCGGGAAGATGACGTTAAACAGCGTGCGACTGCTCTTCTAGCCTGCGCGTTTGTTTTGAGTTTTGTATGGAGGAGATTCAAGCTTTGCTGCTTTTTGTGTGCGATTGGTTTACTAACAAGGTAATTAACAAAACGGCAGAAAAGAGACAAGCACCCAAAGCATATTCAGAAAGCTCGTATTCGTAATGCTAGATATAAAAGTATATGTTTGTTATCAGCGGACATTGACCGTGAGATGAATGGGACGAACGCGCGCCATCGGGCAGAAAGAATAGCTCGATAAGAACCAATCAGAATGTTCAGTGAACAAGTCCCACCCCGAAAGTTCCTGAACTCTGAAAAAGTACTACCTCGCCAGCAGGTACTTTCTGGGGGGGAATTTTTATCCCGAACTTCATTTAGACCCTGGTTCCTGCGGTGGAAACGCGGCTATAGACTGCGCCATTGACCAACTGAAACCTGGACTAAAGTCAATGGCACAATACATATTTTGTCATTTTAAAGAGCATATCATTAAAATGTATTAGTAAACTGGAATTAGTAAAACCTATTGGCCTAAACGCTAGGGGTGGGAATCTTTAGGTACCTCACGATTCGATTACGATTCAGAGGGCTGTGATTCGATGCCAAAGCGATTATCAATTATCTGAATCTTTTTGTGTGTGTGTGACTAAATACTTTGCTTTAAAATAACAAAATAAGAGTAATTTGTAGAAGTAATGTAATGAAGAAATGACCCATATGTCTAGCCATTTTGGTTGACAAAAAAAAGAGGACGGGTCTTATTTGGTACAGCTGATAGATCACATCACAACTGATCTGCATGTTTTCTCTCGAGTGCTGCTCCTGTTGTTAGGCTTTAATTCGCCCATCAGTGCCATTACTTCTCAGGCATCCCACGGCACTTACCGGTGACCTCCCATCCCGCAGCGTTTCTTTATCTTCATTAACACATTATGCTATCAATACACTCTGGATCAACTGTCAGAAAGTCCAACCATACCGTCTGACACCAGACAGACTGACGATGCCGGCCCCGTGCACCCTATCTGTTACAGCCTTTGTAGTTCTTCTTACGCCTGACCCCAGCCCCGGCAGTTCACATCATCGCCACCCCCACGGCTGTCGTAAATCAAGCGTTGTGTGACAGGAGGCTGCTTCCAGGCCAGCAGTCTGCCATTTATTAACACAAACAGTGTGACAAATCTCTCTCCCTATCAAACCATCACACTTACCGCATGCAGCAGATGGAGAGTCGAGCCATCCATTTAAAACACTCCACTGAGGCCATCAGTATGCAGAAGTCTGCCCACTTTCATCTCAATATGGTCCATAGCTTTTCATCACTTCAGTTGAATCTGTTTAACCAACATTACATCATAGACTTGAGTGGAGCTCTTGTGTTTTTTTAAAGCAAAAGTCAATTACTAATCTTTTATTGGCGTTTAAGACGAGCATCACTGACGCTGTGTGTCCACCAAAGCATTTTTACATGCGCCTAGTGTATGTTTTCAATTGTTTTGAATGGGAGTGCCGCGTTTTTTAAACGGCATGAGCGTAACGAGGTGCTGAGCGTTTTGTTTTTTTTCACATTGAGGCCGTGTGTCCACCAAAGCGTTTTTCCACGCGCCTGGCGTATGTTTTCAATTGTTTCCAATGGGAACGCCGCGTTTTTTAAACGCCATGAGCGTGACGAGGCGCTGAGCGTTTTTTTTCACACTGAAGCGCCGAGTGCCCCGCGTTTTTTACTGGTCGCCGAGAGTTGAAAAATGTTACACTTTGGAAAAAACGCAGCGCTCATCACTGTCAGTTCTTACCTAGCCGTCCAATCACAGTGGAGGAGGGGCGGGACTAAACCACACCGACCAACAGTCACAACGTTAAACTGCTGCGGATATTCTGTATCATAGCAACGAAACGCCTCAACGGAAAAAACGCTGCGCTGCCAAAACACTCTCAAGCGCCCAAAGAACGGCGTCTTCAGCAGAGCGTGTAGCGTTTTCAGCTGGCAAAAACGCTTTGGTGGACACACGACCTGAAGCGCAGAGCGCCCAGCGTTTTTTTTACTGGTCACGAGAGTTGAAAAATGTTCAACTTTGGATAAAACGCAGCGTTCATCACTGTCACTTTTTACCCAGCCGTCCAATCATAGTGGAGGAGGGGTGGGACTAAACCTCACTGACCAACTGTCATAACATTCAAACTCTGTTGCGGATATTCTGTATCACTGCAACGCTAGCCTCGCGAGACCATCCTGATCTCGCGAGCTTTCAAGGTTTCACTCGCAGATCAGTCTGGATACTTTCCGTTAAAGAAAATTTGGGAGCAGTTCACCAAACGAACGTCCAATCAGCATTGGCTTTGAGGCGGGTTGAGGTGTGACGCAACGAGAAGCACGACAGTTCAGTCTAAAGAACATGACGGCTTCAGCGGATGAAACTAGCATCAGCGTGGCTATCGAGCAAGTTTTATCGGAATTACAGAGTATTTCTTCACTGAAAGAAGAGCAAAACACTGCTCTGGAGGCTTTTCTCAGAGGAAAAGATGTTTTTGCTCTTCTCCCGACTGGTTTCGGCAAGAGTTACGGTACGTCATATGCTTCGTTGATCTGATTGGTTGATTTGGCCCATCTATCACCAACATAGGCCAATCAGCTAACCAGTATTTTCGCCCCTTACCAAAACTATTTCAACGGAAGGTTTCCAGATGGATATGCGGAGCAAATCCATCTGGCGGAGTCAGTTTAACGAAACGTCTCAGCGGAAAAAACGCTGCGCTGCCAAAACCCCCTCAACGCCCAAAGTACGGTGTCTTAAGCAGAGCGTCTAGCGTTTTCAGCTGGCTAAAAACGCTTTGGTGGACACACGGCCTGAGAGTTTTGCTTATTTTGCTTAACTAGTGATTTTTTTTTCACCTGGTGAATAATAAAATTGACAAAATCTTGCAATGATGAAGGAACCCGAACCATATCTAGAAACGTGGGTGTTTGACACTTGACTTGGCCAGTAAGAAAAAAAAAACTCAGAACAATTGTATAGCAACATCGCTAAAGAAAGAAAGGAAAAAAGCCCAGAACAGCTTGCTGTTACTACTCCCACAACATAACATTTCATTAAAAACTCTTATTTAATGCACTAAATGTCTACTGATGTGTTCTTCTCTGGTATTAGGACAAATGCTCAACTTTGTTTGCCTAAGAAAATCGTCTTCAATTATTCATCCTTATTTCGTTCCAAACCCATCAGACTTTCATCCATCTTTGAAACACAAATGGAAGATATTTTTAATGAAACCTGAGTGATTTTTGTCACTCAATAGACCCTTTTACAGCCCACATGATCAAATAGATGCGCGCGCATTTTGGCAACGGAAGTGGTGTTGTTTCCCACTGACTGTAACGTGTTAGCAACTCCGAAAGTTTATTAAAGCGGTTTCCCAGCTTCAAAATGTCTGGTTGTTGCGTTTACGGTTGCACTAATCAATATTCCACCAAGGGGCTTAAGTTTTATATTTCCGACTGAATCACGGCCGTTTCAGAAGAACCGGCGGCGCCTGTGGCTGCAGGCGATTAAACGTGTTGATTGGAGCGAGGACATAATAAAAATCCGCTCGCGTAGCTTGACCAAGCTTGACACACTGCTGATTCTCGCCATACTTCCGTTGCCAATATGCATGCGCATACGATGCCACGTCATCATTGTGTACAAACCGTAAAAGGAAAGTCCATTGCAAAAAATTGAAAGCCCACTCAACCAAAACTTCATAAAGACTTGGTAAATGTAACCATATGAATTGAAGTATTTAATCCAGGCCTTCCAACACTTAAACATGTCTTGACACACGAGGATCAGTTCCTCATGTTTGACAAGCTTGTCTGAGGTTGTTCTTACACGTCAAGCAAGGATGGTTTAGCTTCTGTTTTTCATAATCTGTGTGACTGTGTGTTGATCAATGTTTAAAGGGGTCATGAACTGGCTTTTTAATTTTTTTTTTTTTAATATATTGTTGTCTGAGGTCAACTTATGACATTCGCTTGGTTTTTACATTAATAAACATCAAAATGAATAAGTAATAGGCTATTTTCTACCCTAGTTTTCAGCCTAGCTCAAAAACGCTCGTTTTTTATGAGCGTCTCGCATTGAAGACTTGAAAGTAAACGCCCACTGCTGTGAGTGGATAACTGTTTTGCATATTATAATGAGTTTCACTCTCGATCCGGTTTGTCATCACGAGGTAGGCATCTATTTTATTTAGCAATATGTGTAATGCGGGAATCGGTGGGCGGGGCTAAACCGGGGGCGGGTCTTTGACGTCATAGTTCCTCACTTTGAAAAACGAGTCGTTTGCTGAGGCTGGTTTCAATAAAAGCTTTTATTAGACTAACAAGAACGTTTTCAGTTCTGAAACTTACAGGATATTCTTCTAACATGATGACCTCTAAGATATCAAAAGCTCAAGGAAAATTTGATTTCTCAGTTAATGATCTAAATTAGATCTGTTCATCATATAAAGCGATTCTGCTTCTTCAGAAGACTTGGATTACACCACTCAATTCACACAGATTACGGCTACTAGCAACTTTTAGTAACTTTTTGAAGCTTCCAGGTTTTGGTTCCATGGGCTTGCAATAGAGGAACAGATATCTCCCAGTTTTCACCAGAAATGAAGGGAAGATGAACAGAAGTTATAGGTTTGGAACGACATGATGGAGAGTAAATTAGCAGGCCTAATGGTAAGAGAGCCAAACTGGTAACCTGAAGGTTTTAGGTTTGAATCTCAATACCGACAGGAAATGACTGAGGTGCCCTTGAGCAAGGCAACTAACCTCCAATGTGCTCCTAAATGTGTGTGTGTGTTTGCTGCTCTTAATGTGTGTGCACTAATTTGGATGGGTTAAAAATGAAGAGGACAAGTTCACGTCATGTCACTTAGTTTTTATTTTGATACAATTTTCATTTTTGAGTCTACTGTTCCTTTAAATGATTTAGATAAGTGCTGAAAGGAACACTGTGTCTCTGCACTGTTCTCATTTTAAAAGCGCAGTGTAATTATTCAAACTTCATGAGTAATTGTGAGTTTCTCTAACAGATAACCTATAGTGTTTGACACTGTGGTTGCATCTTCACAGTTGATCATGGGACTGGGCACTCAGGGGGCTGAGAAGAAGAGCGCAGCTTCCATCGCTTGTTTTTTGGCGGCTAACGGAGCTGATCTCACCATCCGAAACAAGAAGGGCCAGTCTCCTCTGGACCTGTGCCCTGACCCCAGCCTCTGCAAGGCTCTAGCTAAATGCCACAAAGAGAAGACCAGGTATGAACGTCCATCCCCAACCTGTAGGGATGGGTTTCCCTGCTACGAATAACGGCTTTTCTCCATCTCCACTTTATGTATTTGTATCTCAATCAATATTGTGTTCTCTCTCCCACTTACTCTCTTGCTCTCAGTGGGCAGGTTGGCTCCCGCAGCCCGTCTCTAAACAGTAATAACGAGACTCTCGAGGAATGCATGGTGTGCTCGGATATGAAAAGGGACACGCTTTTTGGCCCCTGCGGTCATATCGCCACATGCTCTCTCTGCTCGCCTCGTGTCAAGAAGTGTCTCATTTGCAAAGAACAGGTCCAGTCTAGAACCAAGGTATAGAAGTTTTTCCTCTCTAGTTTCCTTCTTTTGTCCATGCACGTGTTCTTATGTGCCATAGTGAAGATGTGTTTTCTTTTTCTTCACCCACAGATTGAGGAGTGTGTGGTTTGCTCTGATAAAAAGGCAGCCGTCCTCTTCCAGCCCTGCGGTCACATGTGCGCTTGTGAGAGTAAGTCAGCTTTCTCTCTCTCTCCTCCCACACTACAACACTTCTTTCCTCACCACATGATTTGTCTCTCATCCAGCTAAAAAAGCTCATTCTGTCATCTGACTTGTCAGAACGTCACATCACACATAACATGACTATGATATAGGAATGAGATAAAGGAATCTAGGTGTGCAAACGGGATAGGCATAAGTTATGGGTGAATATGGAGTCATTTTTCACTCCATAATCAGAAGAAAATTAGCATTTTAGGACCATTTTATTAAATGTGACAATATTTGGTGGCATATTAACCACAGTTCCACCCAAAATTACCATTATTGTAATGCTGTTTTATTGCTTAAATAAGTTATATTCAGTTATTTATTTATTTATTTTTTAAGTAAAACGTCTGCGTTACTGTGTAACAATTCACCTTACGCTAAAAAAGCAAGGGTATAATACATCACGCAAATCATAAAGTAACGGGTGGATCTTGATATTTGCTTGGATGATTACAGCCAACAGCCTGCTTACTTTAGTTAATCAACCCCTACATAAACCGTACTTGAATATACTCAAAATAATTATACCTTGACGAAAAAAAAATCATTTTGGCAGGTTAGGCAACATATATTTAAAGATACGCCAGGTTTATACGGCGTCGGCAATAGGCAAATATTGGAGGCTCGGCTGCACTCCGACACATCAAACCAACATATTGCACACCTTATCACAATTTTCCCCACACAAATAACCCTCAAAACCCCAATGTCCCAGCAGATTAAATTTCCATTCAAACAACCAAAAGAGTCCAGTTTGAATTAGGTGTACCCCTCGGTAACGAGAAGAAAGAAAGAGAAACAAAAAAGAAAATACTGGGTGAAGCGTGGCGAGACGCCGCAGTCGGTAATAGTCCACAGTTAACTTACGCAAACCTCGCCACAGTCTGTTTAGTCGATGGGATGTTGTAGTAAATCCAGGAAAAATTGCCACATATATTCCATCAAAAGGAGTTTTTGTCCCTTGGTTGAGTTCCTCTGGCAAACATTACAAAGAGCCCGCTAAAACATGACCCCCTTCAGAGCGCTCTACCCACATCACTTCCACCTCTCCTTAAAACTTATCCGGTGGCAAAACAATGAGGGAAAAAAAATACATGATAGGAAAATCTTTATTACAAGCCGTGATTACAGCATAGGCATCTGATTTAACAGTTCTTTTTATTCATGTGAAGGAAAAACCAATACACACAAAGCATGATTATCCAAAAGCTGTACATGAAGGCAGAATAGGTGACTATTACAATGACAGCTTGGGGGCAAAATGCATCTCTCTCAATACATATCTCCTACCTGATCCCCTGAGTTTCATTCTCTCTAAATACATTTGTCACATGTCAGCTAGACCTTTTCAGTTTGGCTTTATTGTTCAATGGGCATTTACTTTACTTTCTAAAGGTTAACAAGCTAGCTTAATCTTGTAAAGCAAGATTGAAATTGAAAATGTGAAATAATGGCCAGAAAATGTAAATTTAATAATTGAAATGTAATTATGAAAATGTAATAATGGCCAGAAATGTATGTTTTGAAGTGGAACAGTTCCCTTTCGAAGGGAACTCAACAATATGTCAAATGACGCAATGGAGACGTATTGTCTCGTTCCCTGTTCTCAGGGAACATAGGTTACAGTTATAACCTGAGATGTTCCCTTTCGAAGGGAACTCAACAATACGTCTCCATTGCGTCATTTGACGTATTGTCTTGTTCCCTGTTCTCAGGGAACATAGGTTACAGTCGTAACCTGAGACGTTTTTAGAAAAGAAAAAGTTTTCATGTTTTTTTTTTTTTTTGAGTTTTAATTTTTGATGCATCAAGCTTTTATGGCCCATTTACTATAATACGGAGAATATGGACCCCGAGGAGGTTAAAAAAAGCTCAATTTTCAGTTTGATTATCACTAAGACTGAAAAAAACTCAATTTTTAGTTTTATCATCACTAAGACTGACAATCTTGTGTTTTTCAGCTGTCTTTCAGTTTTTTAAAATCGCTAGGATACATTTCTCAATACTTGGGACACTTTTTTCAAAACTCTTCTCACAATTCTCCTAAACAATTTTCATCTTTGCACAGCAGTTCATTTCACATTCAAAATGCACTAAAATGAATCACATGAATTCTCTCCTAGAACACTACCAAAGTAGCCTGGTTAAAACCAGACCATTCTCAGTTGTAACTGAGTTATGGTCTGGCAAAGCGTCATAGACAAATCATTTCCAGAGGGGCGTCACCAACAGACATCGCGTATATACCTAAAACTAATCAGAGCGATGAAGGAGATGACGTATGCGGAGCGGCGGCCGGCGGAGAAACATCTCAGAGTGTAACATCTCCGCTTAAAACAGATGCGATAGCTGATTCGAACAAGTGACGTTCGACGACGGCATCCATCTTTGTAATGTAGGCTACAAAATCTGCTTCAAAATCCCAGCGCTGTCGTCATCGTGTAAAGCCCGCCCCCAACGTTTCTGATTGGTGCCGCGATTTCTGCGGATTGGAAATTTGCCAAGACTAACTTTCAGAGCAAATCTAAATTTGCTGGAAGTTGTCTGTGTTTTCCCAGGCTACTACCAAAGGTTTTCTCCCAACAAACACACTTTGTCACTCGTAAAACAACAACCTAAAATCATTAACAACAGGAAGGAACATTATACGATGTTTTCTTTTGTAAAATTTCTTTACAAAACCAGTATGAAATGAATTCTCTATTGTTTATAATTCACGGCACATGTTTCCATTAGTGTCCAGAAATTATTCCCAAGTTTCCCGTTTTGATTGGATGGTAATGAATTTGAAAGGCTAACATCTGTGTTGGTGTACTATAGGGTTGTGCCGATAGACGATAGTATCGTGTATCGACGATAGTCTGAGATATCGCCGATGGCAGATGCCTTTGACGATATCAATACGATAATTGGCTCGTTTTAAAATAATGTATTCAATTATTATTATTAGGCCTATTATTATTATAAAGCTAGTATTGATATTAAATTAATATTAGGAACTACAATTATTAATTTGCCTTGCCTAAATTTACAACGACATCACCTCATAACAATTGCAACAACACCGACACGCACTAATGAGGACTCCTCTAAGAGAATGTTTTTAAACCAGACTAAAAAACATCCCACATCAAAATTTAATTGCAAGGTGATCCATTCACAAATTATCAAGAGTTCTCGTTTTAACAGACGCATAATTCAATTTCCAACAGATCCAAGATGAACAGCATCGTTGTTCGTCAGTAGGCTATTTGTTTCCGTAACACATTAACAAAACGTTTAATGAAACTATCACTAAAAACAGTGCAATTACTAAATAGTATTAATAATAATATCACTAAAATAGTATTATAGTTAGTTACCGTTATCATCGTCTTCTCTGAGGGAACGCGGCGTTAATGCAGATGCCGAAAGCAGTCCGTTTTTACTTTCACTTTCAGTGATTGAGCGCGTTTACATGCGACGACGTTCTTAACCCCATTATGTTGAATAAACTTGACAATGCATGTGGTCATGTAAACGCATTAACCCGTTTTCCTTTACCAGAGTCAAGTCATAAGTATAAGTATGTAAACCGATCGACTTAGCTAGACGTCTGGCCCTTGCTCTGGTTTTCTTTTAAAACACATTAACCCGCGTACTTCGTGCTTACTGAAGTGCGCATGTGAAGTGCATCCAGACAGAGAGCGCACTGGTAGGACACATATCGCAAACTCCGACTCTTTCTGACCCAAGAGATTATTAAAACGTGTTTTCATCTCGTGAAGAAATAGGCCCTAGTCAAAATGCTGCATGTAACGGCATGAGGATAGGCAAATGTGTCCGTAAATTTCCCGTTGACAAACAAAAGGATTAGAATCTTTTTTTTTTACCTCACTATACCAGGAAATAACCTGATCCTATTAATAAACATTCCACCTTTGCTAGCAAAATAGAAAAAAGATTCTCGTATATAAAACGAAGTAGGCTAATAAAACAAGCAAATCAATGAGTAGGCTAAATAATCAAGTTAATAATCAAATAAGTTAGCCCCACCCCCTCACGATAATATCGTGTATCGCCGATCTCACAGGCTGACGATAGGACGATATGAAAATGGAGCATATCGCCCAACACTAGTGTACTAACTAATTGCTTTGATAGTTTAACGGTTTTTAGATACATTTTTAATACGGAATTACTTTTAAAATGTAGCAAATCGCTGTGTTATTCAGTTTTGTATTATGTTAGGTTTTGAAACATTTTTGAAAAGGTATGCAATCGTGCGAATCGGCCTGTAGGTGCGTAGAGTTTGGTGGAATTTGTGTCTGTGTGAGAAGTGCATTCATGCTAATTGAAAGTAGTCATTGGAAGCAATGATAGATGATCCACAGTTTAGCCCTCATAAACTGCTGTTGTGTTCACTTTTGACTTACTTACTACATGCTAAAAGTATTGAACTATCAATGATCCAGTAGGCTTTATAGAATTAAGAAGCTAACCCACTTTGTGTGTGTTTGCGCATTTGTGTGTTCCCGCAGACTGCGCCAGCCTGATGAAAAAGTGCGTACAGTGTCGGGCCGTGGTGGAGCGCCGCACTCCCTTCGTTTCGTGCTGTGGAGGGAAAGGTATGGAGGATGCCACTGATGATGAGGACCTTAGTGAGTGAACTTCCACACGTTCCCCGTTTTTTAATTTCTCTTTCCTCTCTCTCTCTTCCTACGTTCTCATGTCTCTCATGTTTGATATTTACGTTGGCTTTGGTTGGTGCTTCTCTGTTTCTGTATCCACTCATTTCTCTCTCTCTCTCTCCATTGTTATGACTAATCTGTTATTTCCCAAATGTGTTTTCATGACTCCAATCAGACGCGTAGCCCCTCATCTTAATGTTTAATATCAACACCCTGGAATGAGCTTCGTAACTGCTCTGGAATGTCTTCGTAACATGCGCTGCGAGTTTCTAAGGATTTTTAGGAAGCCACTCCAAGCAGACGACTGAAAACGCATTCGTTTTTCACGGAAAGCATCGAATATTTCTATAATTGGACACGCCAAAGGGGCTATGCGAGATTTATTTTAGTCCCATCTTCTTCTTTTTTTTAAGTTGTGATTCACTTCTATTTGTTACAACATCATTCCTTTGTATGTGATCATGACACTGCCCATGTTTTTTATGTTGGTTTAGTTTGAGTTCAAAGGGATACTGGTGTAAGTTCACTTTTTTTCTTAGTGTTTATTTATAGAGAGGAGGATCTGTTTCTTTTTAGCCTCGCTTAGATGTCCAACACATTCATCCACGCTGACATCTCTGCTGACCCTCAGACATGCTGATCCACAAAAACACACACACACAGTCCAGTCAGCAGAGGAATGTAGCCTTTAGCTCTTATCTTGGTCTGTCTTTAGTGCCTGAGCTCTGTTTGTTGTAAGGCGCCACTTTTCCACACACACACAAGACCGAAGCAGCATCTCATATAGACCTAACACAGTCCGACCCCCCCTTCATGTAGACGAAGCAATGAGAGAGAAATGCCACCATAGATGGGATTCTCTCCTGCTTCAGTCACTTTGAAGACTAAAGCACTTCAATCCCCACATACAAGAGGCTCCTCGCTCTAAAAGAGGATGCGATAAACTGGCATCTGAAGGCTGTGGCCAATTACATGCCTAGAACTTTAATTTCCACTGAAGCAAAGTTGAGTATGAACGCCGGAAACATCCACTAATCATGCTGTTAGACAGATCCTACATCATTTTTGGAAAGTAAGAGTGGGGGGACTGTGAAATGATCCAGTGTTGTTAGCCGACCCCTGAAGCCAAGAAATGTTTCTCACTTTGCCACCATTAATTTCCCATTTAGCGAATATCCATCTAATTTTTTCCAACTTGTCAGGCTCAAAATTAACCAGTCTGTCTTCTTTCACACTAATCCATCATAAAAATCTCCCTTTCGGGCCTCTCAACGCCCCTGGTCTCTAATTCTTTTGCTATAAATGTTTTTCCACTGAATGAAAACCTTAAAATTAGGGTAACACTTTACAATAAGGTTCATTAGTTAACATTAGTTAACTTCATTAGTTAGCATGAACTAATAATGAACAGCACTTATACAGCATTTACTAATCTTTGTAAACGTTAATTTCAAAATTTACTAATACTTTATTAAAATCTTGTTAACATTAGCTGTGAACTAACATGAACAAACAATGAACAGCTTTATTATTATTAACTAACATCAACGAAGATTTACAAATACTGTAACAAATACATTAATTAAAAATGTAAAAATACTGTAATTAATACATTAACTAATGTTAAATAATGAACCTTATTGAAAAGTGTTACCAAAATTAGGGATGCACCATACCATATTACTATTATTAGAAATATTAAAAAAAAAAAAAAAAAATATATATATATATATATATATATATATATATATATATTTAAATATTTCTAATAATAGTAATATGGTATAGGACGATGTTAGAGTTTTAAATGTGCATGTTCATATCCCCCTATTTTTACATTTATATTACCTTTGCCATCATATAAATCTCGCTTAAAAATAACTTCATCTTCAGCAAATCTCTAAATAGTATTTAAGTGATTCAGATCATCAGCTCTTTAGGTGAGAGCTTCTGTAACTGAGTGTGTCAGATAAGAGAGACATGTGAACTGTGCCGAACCGTGGGTCCTCAGGACCAGGATTGAACCACTGGTATAGAATTTATCATTTATTGATTATTATTGGATCTTATTCTCTCACTCTTTTGCAGTCCCAGATGTATGCGACATACACAAAGATTGGTCCTACATTTTATGAATGTCTACTAACATATACTAACATTTAAGTTAATTTAAAAACACTGTTTTACAGTGTCCTAGTTACATGTACTTACCATCGTAATAACAGTAAATTATCCATAATTACAACCAATAGTAACATAACCCTCAACTAAACCCTAATCCTACCCTAACTGTTTTGTAAGTACATGTAGTTGCTTAATATTACTCTGTACAATGTAACAATGACACCTTAAAATTGTGATAACTAAAGATGTTCCAATATTTTACAGTACAGTACTTACAGTGTACTTACCTAAAAAGTACTGGCTAATATAAGGTAAGTACATGGAACAGGGGTAGGTTTAGGGGTAGGTCCAGGGTTAGTACTAGTTATTACCCAGTAATTGTAGTTACTAAAATAAGTACATAGTATTTACATGGGTAACTGGACTGTAAAAGGAAGCGTTACCCAATTTCCTTGTTGTGTAAATAGAAGTTTTTTACATTGTACTTCTATTTTAAAAATGCCTGCATGCAGTTATATCTGTTGTTAATTTATGTGATTGAATCTATAATTACAATGTTAACCCCCCCTACACCTTAACCCCCCACCAAAACTGTCCCATAGTTGATACATAGTTGTTAAAAACGCCTAATATAAAGTGTGACCCAAAGGTTTTTAGAAAAATAATCCATCTCTGAGTCCATATAATGCAAGTAGATGGGACCCTCAATGTTGACTCTTCAAAAATTATACATACACAATGGTAACCCATAGGAGCCCAGTGGCTGAATCAATGTCTTCTGAAGCAAAATGATAGTTGGGCGTGAGAAAAATACTAATATTAATATTCAACATTTTAAACCCTAAACCATCGCTTTTGGCCAACTGTCCTCTGTGCTTCGGCGTCACTTCTCCTACGAGCTTGGTCGGAAGGGATTGTTTAAAGTTTAAAATATTCAAATTTTCCAACAAACCCTTTTTTTTTGCTTTAGAAAGCATTGATTCATCCACTAGGGTCGTGTTTGATATTGGTGTTTTTAAAGCTGTCCCATCCACTTGCATTATAAGAACTCACAGAGATGCATTATTTTTCTAAACATCTTCGTATCCATCTGCATAATGAACGTCATATATATCTGGGATAGCATGAGGGTAAGCAAATAAGATCATTTTAATTTTTCTGTGGTATCCTTCTAACATGGAAGTAGTTATCGTCTATCAAGCCGAATTTTAATATCAGTGCATCCCTACTTAAAAACTTTCTTTTTATGACAGTGATTTTTGTCACTTCTGCTGAATTGCTGCGGAGGATAGTCCTGCAGCCATAATTGGATAGTTTGATGAACAAGCCCTCCCTTGTGTCAAATACTTGCGTTAACTTGCTCTTCCCTTTGCTCCCTCTAATGAATATTTATAACTAGCGTATACCACAGGCCAGGCTGAATTGGCCCCTGAGCCAACAGCAGGGGTACGTGCAATACGTAACACTGTGGCTGGTTGCTTCTCAGCAGGGAGCTCTAACTCATTGGCAGGGGGGTCGCAGGATCTTCTCCAGCCCAACAATCTGGCACTAAGTTGGTGTAAGTATTCAATTAATCACCCCCAAGTTCTTCCTGCCTCCACTTCTTCCTGCTCCTTTGGGCTCAAAGTCCCTATCTCCACCCCAGCTTACGCCATTCTCACTGGCCCACACTTTAACAATTAAGGTAGCCGTCAAGTTGGGACCATAATCCTGCTTGCGGCCTGCTGCGATTCAGTGCTATGGGCTGATTTCACACCACAGTGCCCCATATACGCCATGTAAAGTATCAGAACAGGCACAAAACTTCTAGAATCAAGCTATTCCTCTGTAAAATGTGCCAAGTTAGAAGACTCTGCGGTCTGCAAATGCTGAGGCCCATGGGTCCTCTTTCACCAACTTCATGATTAACTGTTGACCCGCTGAAACTTTTCTCAATGGCCCCTGCTTTGCTTTTCAGCCAGTGGAAATATCCCTGCCTTGCAGAGGGACAAAGACAACACCAATGTCAATGCAGATGTACAGAAGTTACAGCAGCAACTGCAGGATATCAAAGAGCAGGTGAGCGTCGCAGTTTGAAGCGATTCACTCGTTTCCTTGATGCATCAACAACAAACCCTGCCCATCTTTAGTTGTCAAGAAGTACTGACTTCGGTATCAAGTCGGTTCTGAATTTTAAAAAATGTGATGATACCATCATTTCCCTCTAGCATTTTGAGCACTGTTGAACTGATTCTTGAAGATTTCTTATTGGCCATTGTGTTGACGTGCTCAACATATATGCCTATGATTGGCTACAATGATCATCGATGACGTCTTTGACGCTCTTCAGAGAGTGCTTGCACAGATTCACACAGGAACGTTTAAAAGCAGCACATACGCTGATAGATGCAGCTTTCAAATGCTCCCGTGTGTATCTGTGTAAAGCACAATGGCCAATCACAGACATATATGTTGAACGTGTGAACACAATGGCCAATTACAGACATGTATGTTGAACGCATCAACACAATGGCCAATCACAGACATGCATGTTGAGCATGCCAACACAATGGCCAATCACAGACATGTATGCGTGTCAACACAATGGCCAATCACAGACATGCATGTTGAGCGTGTCAACACAATGGCCAATCACAGACATGCATGTTGAGCGTGTCAACACAATGGCCAATCACAAACATGTATGTTGAGCGTTTCAACACAATGGCCAATCACAGACATGCATGTTGAGCGTGTCAACACAATGGCCAATCACAGACATGCATGTTGAGCGTGTCAACACAATGGCCAATCACAAACATGTATGTTGAGCGTTTCAACACAATGGCCAATCACAGACATGCATGTTGAGCGTGTCAACACAATGGCCAATCACAGACATGCATGTTGAGCATGCCAACACAATGGCCAATCACAGACATGGATGTTGAGCGTGTCAACACAATGGCCAATCACAGACATGCATGTTGAGCGCATCAACACAATGGCCAATCACAGACATGCATGTTGAGCGTGCCAACACAATGGCCAATCACAGACATGCATGTTGAGTGCATCAACACAATGGCCAATCACAGACATGCATGTTGAGCGTGCCAACACAATGGCCAATCACAGACATGCATGTTGAGCGCATCAACACAATGGCCTATCACAGACATGCATGTTGAGCGCATCAACACAATGGCCAATCACAGACATGTATGTTGAGCGCATCAACACAATGGCCAATCACAGACATGTATGTTGAGCATGTCAACACAATGGCCAATCACAGACATGTATGTTGAGCATGTCAACACAATGGCCAATCAGGGGTGTTTAAGCAATCCGTTCAACAGCGCTCAGAATGCTAGAGGGAAACACTGGTATCACCACATTTTTAAAATTACTGACTCGGTACCCAAGTCGGTACTTTTGAAAACTCTTTTTAAATCATGAATTGTTTGTTGATAATCGGTTTAAAGTCTACCCTTTATTGAATCCCAATCCGGTATTATTCTTTTTTTTTTTAAGCGTATGAACATTACATAGTTAGACATGGCAAGTACAGTAACAGAGACTTAATGGTATCGTTCACGTTCTAATACACAAGGAATTGTAAAAAATCCACCTTGACAAGTTTAAACGTTCCTACCGTCTAAGTCTCAAGTGAGCGTAAACGTGGGTCAGGACTTAAAGTGACAGCAGCCTAATGCTCCTGCTACTGTCTGTATTCTTAATCAAACGACAAAAGAAAAACGTAATCACTGCTCTTGACTGAATTTGTTGCTTTCTGTAAGTTCAGTGAACAAAGTGAGGACTATGCAGGATTTTATTTTGCAGTTGATTATTTAATTTCAACTGTAAAATTTCACTTTCTCATATTATTTTCTGATCAACTTTTTTCCAGCAACAAAATAATAATAATAACTCATTTAACATGTTTGCCTTCCACTCAGACCATGTGCCCCGTGTGTCTGGATCGCCTAAAAAACATGATCTTCATGTGCGGTCACGGCACTTGTCAGCTTTGCGGAGACCGAATGAGCGAGTGCCCCATCTGCCGCAAGGCCATCGAACGCCGCATCCTGCTTTACTAGAGCGCCGGGCCAGCGCAACCACCCTGTTTCTCAGCCACAAGTCTGTGCTGCTGCTCTCATAAGCACCTTTCCTGTATCCGCAAGGCTCTCCGTGTCTCACGCTAAGCTACGAGACATCAGTGTTACACCATCCATCTTTATTCAATCTCTTAGACCTCAATATCTGTCCGGTTTACTTCAGTTTTCTGTTTGCTTGGATTATGTTCACCAGGAGGAGGATGAAACTTGCTTAACTACTCCCATCTTGCCATTTTAGTCATGCAGGTGCCCGCATTTTTCTGCTTCGAGTGGCTCAGCTCCACCCACAAGACATGAACTGACACTTTCAGGGTCTGCTAGTGTTTCATGTTTTTTTATTATGTCAGTGTATTATGCTTCTATATCCTGAATCTACAGTATCTGCGCCGGTCATGAATTTAGGACACGAATGAACTCTTAAGAGTCCTACTGAAGCTTTGGAAATTCATTTTGAAATCTCATTTTTGTGTGACGTAGCGTTCAGTTCCAAATAACGTGGAAAAGCATCTGCATTTACTTGTCCTTACTTGTCCGAACAGTGGAATTCACCTTTTTTAGCAGTACTGTTAGTGTAACATTGCATGTTCCTCTCTTGAATTGCTGCTGTACTACAGTATATACACAGAGTATTATTGTCAAACCCATGGTGTTGATTGGCTCGTCATCCGATCAATACGAGAGAGTGCATGCTTTCCATGCAACTGATCCCTGTTGTCTTTAAAAGGATGTTCATTTACTTAACAAGCATCATTATTGGATTGTTCTCCAGCAGTCTTGCTTTATGCACCATATTGTCTCGCTAGATATTTAATACTGAGAGACCGCCGGTCTCGTGCCATCGTTCCAAAAACATGTTAATTTATGTATTTTTACCTTTTTCCACTGAATCTCGATGACTTGGAGTATACTGTAGAATACCTACGCAAGATATACATGTTAAATGGGGCCTTACTTTAATTAGGCCACTAGAAAGCCTGATCAAAAATGCTTTGTAGCGGAGGACTGTCCATCAATATAGTCTTTCATTGACAATTTTGGTCGTCTTTCTGTGCTTGTCAAAATATATTTTGAAGACCTGTATTCTCCCCGTTTCCTGTTCCCATCACAGACTTCTGCAGTTTTTTGATGGCATGTTTCATTACAGTGTGACTCAACACAGTTTTCCTGGAAGCAAAAGTAGTTTCATACTTTACCTTTTGAAGAGTTGTATCATTTTTCACATATTTCGTGATCTTTTTTTCAGTATCAGTCTCTTTGTGTCATTTTAACACTAAAAAAGTAGATGCACTAATATACCTTAATGGTAGAATGGATTTGTCATGGTATTTTGTACCTTGTTTTCAGTACACTCAAAAACTGCCCTGGTTTAAACAAAACTTTTTTTTTTTGGATGAACGAATGAATGTTTAATGTATGATGTACAACATTTATCATAGGAGAAATTCCTTTTGCCCTGTATTGAAATTTGCTTTGAATATGCATTGCCGAATAAAGATCTAACAAAATGGAGCGCGGTATTTTTCAAAAGATGTTGCACTTTCATCTTTAATTTTGACTCTAAATGTCGCTTCAGTTGTCACCATCAAATTTGAATTTAATGGTATCTTTCCTTCCAAAATGTGTCTTTCACTTCAATCCTTCCAAAACGTGTCTTTCTCTTGGCCAGATTCACTTTACAAGTGTTTATATTTTAGACCTGTCAGGATGGTTTTGTGGGAAATTGCATAACATAACCATAAGATCTACTCTTCAGCACAATGGTAACCATAAAGCCTTCAAATTCTTTTAAATGTTGTACATAACTGAACATTAACAGAGCTTTCCCTTCACTTAAAAACACAAAATTAAATATAGCTGCGAGCAGCGATGATGGGCCCAAGCCAGTGGCACCGCAACCCCAGTTCCTTTAGTTACCTAAAGACACCGGGGTTGCGGTGCGCCGGCTTTGGCCCGTCATCGCTGCATATACATACATACATAAATTCATACATACATATATACATAAATACATACATACATACATACATACATACATACATACATATATTTATTTATGGAGCAAGTTTTCGGACCCCGTTCCAGGGGGTGCTGTCAAGACCCCCTACCCCGGGTACCATCTTTAGCCCTGCCCTGATGGCCGCGGGTTCTGACGTCTGCAAAGTTTCATGAGTTTTTGAGCATGTTAAGGGCCCCAAAAGTACCAGAATAGTCATAAGAAAAATATATACTAATATATCTGCAGAAATAGACAGTTGGCTCATTATACGCAGGCGCAGAACGCACATTCTAGCTGACAGTCGCATGAAGTTCTTTCGTTGTGTTCAAGTGCAGCTTTTTACCTCGACAAGAGGGGACGAGAGGCAACAACACAGTTGGCTTTCATCAGCGCTATTTCGTTGGCGTCTTCTTGGTGTGTTCCGGGCTTAAGAGATTCATTGTAAACATGGGTTGTGAAGGGTCATTTCATTATAGCGCTGCACTGGAATTTATTTTCAGGGAAGTGTCGTGTCTATTATTGGGTATAGCTTCGGTATCTAAGATCTTTCTTCTGAAAACCTGCCGATCCTCGATTCTGGCATAGTATTTAATAGTGATTTAGTGATAACATCTAAAATTGCATCTTGTAATTATCCCACATGCCGCGCAAGTGTTTTAAAGTTACACTGTTTGATTTTTACCCCCATCTAGTGGTGAAAAGGTATATGACCATCCAGTGAATATTAGTTTCTGTTCCTCTCAATTCCGATTTCGTTTTAACTCCTACGGTGGCCAATGTAGTCCAAGATTAACATGACTTCCAGTTCGACCTCTTCCATGAGTGTTAACTCAAACGTAAAACTCGAAAGGCGAAGCTTGAATTAACGGGGATGTCCCTCTTTGGCTAATGTACTTTCAAGATGGAGGATCAACATTGCGACCGACATTAGAACCCCTTAGCCGTATGTATTTTCAATGGCATATTATACACTCACGAGAATACTTTATTACTTGAACAGAGTAAATATACATTAATGAGCACATATTTTTGAAAGAACTAATAGTTTTTAGCTAAGAATAAATTAAAAGAGTTACAGTGTAGCTTTAAGATTCGATTGAGAAAAGAGCTTAATGGAGCTGATTATAGAAATGGGTGTCATTGGGGTGTACTGACCTTTAGTTGGCCATCCTTCATCCTGACTGTGGCCTTTGCACCACAGAGTGTCTGTTTTGTTTAGGATGTGGAATGTTGTATTGACACCAGATTTAATCTGATCATACACTATGTACAAAAGTGATTAGTGA
Source organism: Cyprinella venusta (assembly GCA_038021265.1). NCBI lineage: Eukaryota > Metazoa > Chordata > Actinopteri > Cypriniformes > Leuciscidae > Cyprinella > Cyprinella venusta. The sequence goes on along the minus strand of CM075870.1, from coordinate 11,155,185 downwards.
GCGATTTTTTTTAAATGTTTCTGAAAGAAGCCGCTTATGCATTCACTCTATTCCCAAAGCTGTTTATTTGATAAAAATGCAGAAAAAAGCCAGTAATAATATGAAATTTGAAATAACTTTTCTATTTAACTATATTTTAAAATTCAGTATATTTCTGTGATCAAAGCTGTATTTTCAGTATCATTACTCCAGTCTTTAGAGTCACATGATCCTTCAGAAATCATTCTAATATCATATGCAGATTTGGTGTTAATCAGTCATTGTTTAATATTTTTGTGTAAGGATTCGTTATATGACATGAATTCTATACTGTCACTTTTGATCAGTTAATATCACCTTTGCTGAATAAACCTATTGGAATTAATGTTATTTTAAATCTTATATCAAATGGCAGTGCTTTCCACAAAAATATTAAGCACCATTTTTTTTTTTTACATTTTTAATAATTACACTGAAAACTGGAGTAATGATGCTGAAATTATACCATTGCATCACAGGTATAAATTATATTTAAAAGTCGCTGTTTGGATTTAAGTTGGCAAATCGGTCCATGATTGGATTATCACCGTGATTATTATATGTTTGGCAACAGAAAATGGATGCACCTCTTAATGGTAATAACACCACATTTATTTCCATCAAGAGGTGCATACATTTTTGGTCCAGAACTTGTATTGCCAATGCACTCTGTAAAGTCTCCTCCAAGACAATAATTTTTCCATAGTTTCAGCCTGATGAATCATGGCATTGTCATACTGGCATATGGTCGTGATGTGTTTTCCTATGGTTGTTAAAGACATGAAAAATATTGTGTAACGTTTCCTCAGATTACACATATTTCTCCACTCTTCCCTACATCTCAGTGTTGTGTGTTAGCAGAGACAGTGTAGATTAGGAGATTTAGGAAGCAGTTATCTTCTCAGTGGTCACAGGCCTTCAGTTTGTGAGAGAGGGAGACGGAGTGAACGCCGGGTATCAGACACAGACGGAGTCTCCCACTGAGAGTGACTGACACCAGGCTGTGGGGTACGAGAGCCAGATAGATGACTGCTTTATCTTTACAGAGATCACACCTCTGCTAGAGACAGCTAGCACAGAGAGAGGTGTTGCTGTGATTGATTGTGATCACAAAGTGAAAGTGTGAGATGCCACCACAAGGGGGCAGCGCCTGCTCTTGACACACGCCAGAGCGGTGCCTGAGGAGATTGGCACTGATATGTTGGATGAATCTGAAATACTCTCTCTCTCGAGTTACTTATTTTCAACAAGTAATTGCATTGCGACCGGTAAAATAATAAAATAAATAAAAATCTGGACACACTATGTCCGCCATGTTGTCATTATCATGTGACCTTCCAGCGTCAGTTGCGTCGCTTCATCTACAAATCATCTCCCATGGCCTCATGGGATAGTAAAGTGTCCATCATATGCACACTTCAGAATTTCTCTGGATGAACAAAGACTACCTGGATACTTTTTGGGTCTGTCATACTTTGTTTTTCACTGTTTTTCGTCTATATGTTATTTTGTATATGCAGCCATTAGTTTGATACAACTTCAAGACTAAAATCGTGAAAATTAAAATAATTTCCATTAGGCTACCTGAAGTTTTAACATGTCCTCTTGTGTAGCTAATGGAAATAATTTTTTTCAGCTGCCTAATAGGCTATGATTTTGATGCTAAAGAAACATTTCTTATTATCAATGTTGAAAACAGTTGTGCTGCTAAATATTTTTGTGGAAACATGCTTTTTTTCCAGGATTTTGTTTTTATGATGAAATAAAAATGTTTTTATAAATGTCTTTACGTTTACTTTCGAACAATTTAATGCATCATTGCCGAGTGAAAATGTATGTATTAATTTAAGAAATACTGACCCCAACCCCCCCAAAAAATAAAACATTCTTTATCAGCACAAATGTTCTGTGGAGAACCTTTACATGCTGCCTTTCCATTGGACAAAAGGTTCTTTAGGTTATACTTCACCCAAAATAACACTGAAAAGTTATTTTAGGAGACCAAAATGTTTTTTTTATGTCCCTTTTAGGAACTATTTTAGCTGAAAGCAACTTCTTAAAATATGTCAGTGCACACTTTTTCTAAATAAAAAAATAATAAAAATCATGCGAAAATCAATTAACGGTGAAAGACTGTAGAAATGCTTCGGTGAAAAATTGATTAACAGAACGTTTCTGTACTATACGGTGAAAAACTGTGATATATTTAACCACACTGTAAAAAGTATTGTTGGTTTAACTTAAAAAAGTAAGTAACCTGGTTGCCTTAAAATTTTAAGTTGATTGAAATGGAAAAAGTGAGTTAATACAATGAAGGAGATTAATTTAATCATCAGAAACTCAAAATAATAAGTTATCTCAACTAAATAAATTATTTAAGTTGATTTGACAAAAGAAAAAAAATGTGATAACAAATCTTGAAAATATTTTTTTTTAATTTAATTTTAATTTAAAATGTAAAATTTACATTTTGGAAGTAAAAAAAATAAGAATGTCATTATAAAATTTACAATCACAAACCATTATTTGACATTCCCACAATTCCCTGCGTGCATAACATTTGATGTATTTTTGTTGAAATAACTTCATGGCTTCATGTTCAACACTGTAAAAAAATATATATTTTCAAGATTTGTTATAACAACATTTTTTCTTTTGTCAAATCAACTTAAATAATTTATTTAGTTCATATAACATATTATTTTGTGTTTCTGATGATTAAATCAATCTCCTTCATTGTATTAACTCTAAATTTTTCTAGTTCAATCAACAAAATTTTAAGGCAACTAGGTTACTTAATTTTTTAAGTTAAAACAACAATATTTTTTTACAGTGAATATATATTTTTTTCTAATCAGTATGTACATTAAGGTTATATGTTACATTTAATGTTGTTAAATTGTTTATTGCATTTTAAAAAAATGTCATGTGTAGCTACTGTCATTACGGTGGCTCTCAGTGTACAATAATGTTACAAAACAAATACTAATACTTATAAAGGTCGTTTAATTTACAGATTTTTAATGTAAAATTAATAAAACCTAAAATGTTGCAACTGTATTTTTTACGGTAAATTTCTGGCAACCACAGCTGCCTTTTTTTTACGTAAATTATTATTTTATTTTATTTTTTTTATTTATTTTTTTACAGTGATGATATACAAACTGTACAGGAAAAGGTCATGAAGGCCTAAAGTAAAGCTTTTTTTTTATGAGACAGTTGAATTCCTGACATAGAAACCAAAGTTTATAAAACGATCCTTATTTGGACTGAACTAATACATCAGTGTTCAATAAACTCCTGATCCACACGTTTCAGATCTGCCACACCTGCTTTGGCCTGTGCGAGGACATTGATCCTCGTGTCTGAAGGTCCTCACACGTCACCTTGCTCATGGCAGCGTGCGGGGATATTTACGGCCTGGCGTAGATGACAGGCACGGGCAAAGGCCGCTCGGTCTGGACAGGCTCTTCTGGGAGTGCTGAGAGCATGTAGGACACAGGGCTCTGGAGTTCGGACCCTACAGACGCCACACAAAGTCATAAAGAGGCCATGTTTTCTCCTCCCTTCGCCATCTCGGCTCTATGATTCTGCCATTTGAAGTGTAGATATGGGTCTGTGAGACACGCTGCAGAAAATGACGATAGTCAGAGATAAACAAGCTACGCGTATAGTAGCACTGCAGGGACATTTTCGTAAACATGGCCGCTAACTGAAGAAGTAATCTGATCAACGAGCGGTCCATTATGACTGACTTGACTAGTTTTAGCAGTTTATGCAACTGGCCAGCGTTCCCCATTCTGGATTTCGCAACCACGCGCTTTCTCCCACTAACTCTGATGCGCCAAACTTCCGGGAAGGACGGCTCTTCAATTCCTCCAACATTCTTTTAGTGTACATCTCGTCTTGTTCATATTTTAGCACGTAGCCTACTGTTTGCGTCTTTTCTTTTTTTTTTTTTTTTTTGGCAAACTGTAGTGTGTTGTTGAGATTATTGTATTTGGATTTTTTTAATTTATGCAATGCTTGCTGTCTTAATCGTAATAATTACAGGGAAGGTTCTTAAAGTAGAAGTAGGCCTACTTGAATTTTACTTTTTGAAATGTAAAACCCTTGAAAACAGCCATATTTACGAGGAGGTACTTGAAAAGTGCTTGACTTATTTAAATAGCTTACAATATACAGTCAAACCAAAATTTATTCAGACTCCTTCAACATTTCTCACATCATCAGTTTATTTGCTATAGAGTGTATGTACTATATATATATATATATATATTTATATATAGGCTCTATAAATATAAAACATAAAACATTTTATATAAATAACACATTTATCTTAAATATATATATATATATATATATATATATATATATATATATAATTATTATGTAAACTTCTATTTTGGATGTTGTTTATTGTTGCCCATCACTACTTTTTAAATTTGCATAAATATAACATTTACCTTTTTTTCAAGATCTGTAAATCATTTGGTTCAAGATAAGGACCAAATAGGACAATGATCATTTTAGCTTATCTTTATTTCTTCAAGAGTTTGAATCAACCTGTCCAAAAAGTATTTTGAGAAGGCTTGCTTTATTTGACCTCAGCAAGTAAAATCTGGAATGTAAAAATATTTGGTATTACTCATGTAAAAGCTCCATATTGGTGTTCCTATTCCGCTTGTGCCGTCTCAGATAACTGCTCAATTCAGTAGTGAGTGCTTGAGGGAGGCGAGGTGAAGTACTGTTTGTTCATGCAGCACATTCACAAATTCTGCCCACATTTGAGGTCAGCGGGAGTACTTCTTTGCTTCTATGGAATATGACTATCCCAATAACTAGCCAGAAAGCTTACAAATTAACTTTTTCAAATGACTTTCTCTCTGTCTCATAAATATTTGTTTGCAAAAATTAGTCACTCCCCACACCCATAACCTACTAAATACGCAAATTATATATATTTTTTCAAATACTTTAAAAAGCACTACCATTATTATTAATTATCGGGGGCCAATATACAGTCAAACCTAAATTTATTCAGACACCTTCCACATTACTCACATTATCACAGTTTATATAGAACGCTATACTGAAAATAATAATAAAATATGACAAGAAATCAGACTGTCAACTGAATTATGTTGAAAATCTGTCAGCTGTTAAGTTTAGATAATATAAATTTAGCTTAACCAATCACCAAGCAATGCTTTGTTTAGTTCAGTCTGGTGTAAAAAGGTCGCATTAGCAATTGAAGAACAAAAAATGCTTAAGCAAAACATGGTCAGGTCAAAGTGTCGGAATACATTTTGGTCTCAAATTTGTTTAAATTTTACTGGTAGTCCATTTTATGAAGAATTTTTGGGGATGATGTCACAGTTGACTTTATTTTGCTATCCTCACTTACATAAATTAAATATAGTGTCCTGCACCGACTAGTAAAACACATATCAAAAATGATATCTGAATAATTAACTACGGTAACAAATATTCTGTGGAAGCTCAAAAAAGCATTTCACTGTATTAGTGTTTTTGCCATGGAATTGCCTTTGCAGAATCCATGAGTAGACGAGGATTGGATGTTGGTGTCGCTGGGGATGCCGTGAGGAATCGAGCTAGTCCGCTTATCAACAGGCCTCGACTGGAGCTGGAGCCTCCGGGACACATTTACAGTGCAAATGTTATCGTTCCAGTGACACTTTAAACAGTCTTTATCAATATATAGTCATTCAAGGTTTATGAGCGTTGATAAAAAATACCACTAGCTTTAGCAGGGTCATGCTAACCCTTCCTCGGATCCACCGTGAGCTTCTGATGCTCGCCATGAATAAAGACAAAATTCGCCCGGCAGACATAACATTCACTGATTCTGTGGAAGAAAAAGGAAAAACAAAAGCAAAACAAAGAACAACATATTGACTTTCTGACGCGAGGGGGTGAGCGATAATGCTCCTCTTGCAGAATCTTATCGTTCTATTATCTTTAAAACGCTGGGTTATCATAATTGCTTACTTAATAATTCTATAAAACCTCCTTGAGCTCAACCTTTGACTGGGTAGTAAACTGGTGGAAGTACTTGATTTCTAGATTGGAGACGATAGCTGTTTGTTCACCGAGCAGCATGCCATTCATCAAAACTTCCTCTCAACTCTCCTCTGTTTTTTTGGCTCCCTGCACATAGGCCTACTGTAATCACGTTGTAGACGATACTTTAGTCAGTGATAAGCGGTGATAGTAGTGACTCAATGAGATATATTTAGCGTCCATCACATGCTCTCTGCACTTGCAAAGGCTTTAACATGCTTGTGACATCTCACAGACTTAGGTATTTATGGATTTGGGGTTGGTTGGGATGGTCTTTCCATAAGGATTAGATTTTTAAGGGATTTTAAAGGTCGAGAAGTGCAAACAAAACACAATTATCCAACAAAATAAGAAATTATAAACACAATGGCAAGTCTAAAAACAAAATAATGCTTAGCGTTGATTGGAAGAGACATCTGTCAATCAAGACATGCAGAGCAAGCTGCGAGTGCGAGATAGTCGATTCTCATGTGCACATGTAAGTAGCCTATTAGGGATGTATTGTCTCCGATAGTTGTTTTAACAATGTGCAAGCTGGCGTTATTGAGTCAAACTTTGCACACAAAAAAAACCTCGCCTTGAGACACTGTCTTGAGGTATCACTGCATGACGTTTCCTCAGAATGCTGTTATAATGCTAATGCTTATTATTTATCTTAGGCCTATATGCACACAAGCAAAAGTGCTTTCCCCCCTTGAATATCAAGTGATATTGATATTGTCATTAATTAATATAATCGTTAATTAAACGAGTGTGATTTTGATTTTATACAGTTCAATATACAAGAAGTTGATATTGTTGTATCTTTCTGTAGACTACTTTCTGCATGTCATGATTGACAGATGTGTCGTCCAATCAGTGGTAAGTATTCAGTTCGCAAAATATAGCCCACCAACCTTTTCAGACTTGTCAATGTGTTTTCTGACTTATTTCGTTTTTAGAGTTACCGTTGTGTTCATAATTAGCTATTTTTGCATTTGTTCATTCATAATTGATTTGTTTTGCGCTTTTCAGTCATCGTTGATTTGATTTGTGAAAATATAATCTTTTTCCTTATTTTATTTTATTTAGTGAAAAATTCTGTAGCCTAAAGGTGAAATGTTAACTGAGTTTTGCAGGGATGACATCAAAACCCAGAAGTCTAATTCGCTACTGGTTCTCTCGAGATTTTCCTATAGGGTTTTATAATTGGGGTCTTCAATGCATGAGTTTAAAAGACAACGATGCTAAAAACTGAAAAGTTTTTCCTTTGTGTTTTTCACATAGAGACGAGAGACGACAGTGTGGTCAAAATTCACACAGATCCGTGAAATGGACCAAAACACTGAATTATTCATGCCAGGCCAGTAGGTGGCGATGGTCACTTTGCAAAGAAAAACTATAGACTGAACCCATAATAGAGAGCCTAAGTCCCTCCCCTTCCGGTCGACCACCATGGGACCTTATTTCGGAAAAATATTGAATGGTAGTCAATGGCGAGAGACAACAAATATTTTGATCTGGTTTGAATTGTGCGCTGAATTACACATATGGTGTTTGTCAATTTAAAAGATACATTTTAAAGTAAAGAAAGTCGCAGTTTGATGTAAAACCGTTGAGGTATGAGACTGAAAATACGTAATTACAAAGACTACAAACCCCAAAGGCGCACATTTTCTCTCAATGAATGAAGCTAACTTTACTGAGGCTGTCTGTCATTATTGTTTCTACAGTCTTACGTTATAATCGTAACGTTACGCCGTCCTACCTGAGTCTTTTGTACCAGACTGCACACACACGAGCAGCGGGTCTCGTTTCGCTTCTTGGGAGATGTAGTTCACAGAGTGATTTTCACATAAAACTAAATGTTACTCTTCTGTTGTGTGACAAACTGCAACGTTTTTGACTTTGAGAATCATCTTTTAAATTGACAAACATCATATGTAATTGAGGGCACAGTTAAGACGGAATAAAAAGATAAGTTGTCTCTCCCCATTGACTACCATTCATATTTTTTTCAGAAATATGGTCCCATGAGCCGGAAGCGGAGGGGCGGGACTTAGGCTCTCTACACTGAAAAAAAAGACCTGTTGGATTAACATAAAAAAAAAACATGTACATCGGTTGCACATAATAAAATAGGTTTGTGCAACATGATTTATGCATTTTAATATACATAAATCATGTTGCACAAACCTAACTTTATTATGTGCAACCGATGTACACGTTTTTTTTATGTTAATCCAACAGGTCTTTTTTTTCAGTGTATACGCATACGCATGACGTCACTGTTTTCACAAATTCACGTTTTTGGAGTTTCCACAGAGACAATAACTTATAATTTTCAAACCTTGCACTTTGAAACCCTCTTTTCAAAAGTTTGTGTTTTCAGGCCCCCAAAATGCCGTGAAATGAATGGCCAAAACGTATACAATTTTTCTGTTTTTTAGTTGAAAGCGGTGTCGTGTAAATGGCCCCTAAAATGAGTGGTAAACATAATTTGACGATACTTTAATGTTTTTAACACCTATATCAAAAACACAATTTTTGAAGCTGCTATTGTTATTTAAAAAAAAAAAACGTTTATAATAAGTAACTAGATAAGAACATCATGTGAGTAATTTACGTAGTCGAACAAAACGTCCAAGTATCGTCAAACTATGTTTTCCACAGACCTTATTTTTAAGAGGAAATCTAAAGGGAACCAGAGGCCGTTATTCTCCCATGTTTTTTTTTTTTTTATTGCAGCATATTCATAGCAGAATTACAAAACATAGCAAAATTGTACGATTTAAAACGTAGTAAGAGCATGAACAATGCTGAGCGCTGGAATATTTGTGCATCATCTATTGATTTGGGGTTCAACCCCGGGCTGTAAAGAGAGATAACGCAGTTAGCCATTAACTTCTGTCAGGGGTCACTCTGCAAGTTTCACATAGGTCCACAAAAAAGAAGAGGAAAAAAAATGGATGGACTCTGGAATATTGATTTTTACTCTAGCCATTCTCTCACCCTCAGAGAGAAGAAAATAAGAAGAGTTGGCTTTAAGTTGTACTTGCGCTGCGAGAGATAATGCCCCTGCATTCCGGTCGACTCCCTTCAAGGTTGCTGGCGTTTGGCGCGCAACACCTGACAGATGCAGTCTTGTTTTTGTTCTCGTCTAAGGGCTCTTTGTTTTCTTTTCGAACCTTCTTTTGTGTAACGAGACCTTGTACAGAGTATCTTCTAAAAGTTTAAAAACTTAATGTTTCAAGTGAGAGAATATTATGTAGAGCTGAGGTCAACGCATTTAGTCTGTGTCACGTCAGCCATTAAAGGAAGTAACTAAGACTTAATTTTTATTCATTATAGTACCATTTAAAATTTTGAATTATAAATATATATATATATTTTTTTAAATGGACAGTTAAAATTGGAATTAGTGAACAATTAATATTCGGGGATATCAATCCAGCTGCAGTGCACTGACATTATCATATGAGAGCAAAATTTTAAACTTGAACATTGAATTGAGCTGAATATTGTCTTCTGTAGAAATATCTATTGCTGAATTGAGTTTGTTTCATAAAGAACCCTTTCCACAGACTGTGATGCGTTTTCACAGTTATTAACATTGTAAATCTAGTATATAAAAAAGTTAATTTAAATTTTCTTAATATAATAATAGTGCACATTTGCAACAGACGAGCTTTCAGCCATCTTTAGAATTGTGTCTTTGACTTCCGTTTTTGCGGAGGCTTCGTATGTTTCTACGGCGTCGCTGTCAGAGTAATTTGCTGGTGAAGAGAATTTACTTATTGTAGAGTTAAAGAAAGTTATAATGAGTGTTAAAATGTTTGAAGCGGATGTCATAACAAATGTCAGTAGACCTTGAAAAATTTCACGCTAGCGATTCACTCAAAATCCGCAAGCTCTTATCAGAAGACAGACAACAACGAGCACAGCGCTGAAAAGGGGCAGAGTTACTTTTACCCACATAAAGTTGAGAATTTCGCAAATGACTGCAATTGCAGATTTCAAACAGAGATGGCGACAAAGAGGAAAAACTACAGACTGCAGCTTTAACTTGTTGCTTTATGAATCTTTCTATGCTTGTTTCCACCACAAAATAAAACATTTTCTTTTCGCAAAATAGACAATTCGCAAAAACTTTTTCGACTTTTTCTCTCGCAATTGTGAGTTTATATCTCGCAATTGTGACTAAATAACACGCGATTGTGACTTAATATCTCGTAATTCTGACTTTAAATCTCTCAATTGCGTGTTATAAATTTAGAATTGCGAGATTTAAACAAATGAGAAAAACAGTCAGATAACAAAAGATAACTGTGACTTTTTTCTCACAATTGCGAGTTTACATTTTTTTCTGAAAGTCAGATTTGCGAGATGTCAACTTACAATTGTTAAAATAGATGCGATAGATTGAAAGTTGCAATTAGGATACTTTTTTATTTTTTTATTCTTTGGTGGAAAGAAGCAACCATATTTCTAATACAATGATGAATGGAGTGATGGCAAATGTGACATCTTTCTTGACCAATATTTTTTTATATTTTTTATTTTTACTCTTTTGGACTGTCAGAAATCACTGTGTGTTTTTATTTTGCTATCGCAGCAAATGGTAACGTGAAAAATTATATTTGTTGTATTTTCCATTCACCACTATAGAAGTTTACTAAACTGTCAACATTCTGAGAACCTGAAAGGGTCAGGGTCTTCTGTAGAGCTGCTTTACTGCTGAAATTGAATTTTGTTTCATAATTGATTAATTTTGCAACATGGACATCTAAATTGTGTAAAGCGCTATATGGAAATGCGACTTGACTTTAAATATCTGGAATTACACAGTAATTAATTTCACAGAATTTGCATTAAATTTTAAAATCAAGATATTGGTTTATCTTGCTGTCAGCTATCATTTCTTTCTTTCTAAGGAAGAGTGTAGTGGTAAATGTAGTTCATTGCTGATTCATGAGAAGGTTAGGAAACTCTGTGCTAACGTCAAGGTTATTGCCCAGCCTGGGAATGAAACACCTGGTCTCCAAGTTTCTGGTTACACTGTTGCCCGACAGGACAGGAAAATGGGTGAGAATCCAGCTGTCATCTACGACTGTTGCTCTCCGCTCCTTTCTGTTACTTTAACAAATCTGGCCTTCAGAAACACACATTTCATTCCATTCAAGGAAAGAAACCATACGTAGACGGATTTAACCTTGCGTTGCTTTTTACTAGTTTGTGTTAACACTGTGGTGTGTGTTAGTGTTGAACAGTGATTATTTGTGTTTGACAGCAGATATATGTAAATTGAACGAACTGCTGAAACTGTAACCGTAATTCCTGACCTTACTGTGTTTGAGCTCATGATAGCTGATAAGGAAATGAAGCTACTGCATTGGCTGTGTGTGTATGTGTGTGTACCTACTTAACTATATTTTTGGGGACAAATTTGTACCCAAAATCCTCTCTAGTTAGGGACGTCCTCCTTTGTATATCTGGTATAAAAATAAAGTAATTAAAGTTTTTTTTTTTTTTTTTTTGAAATGTAAAACTGCAGGAAATTTTCTGTGATGGGTTGGTTTAGGGATAAGTAAGGGGAGAGATATACAGTTTGTACCGTATAAAAACCATTACACTTATGGAATGTCCTCATTTATAGCAAAGTAAACGTGTGTGTGTGTGTGTGTGTCTCTGCCTCTGAAGACAATTAAACAGCAGCTCAGATAATATGATTATATGTGACCTAATAGGGACCTGATGTGACATAAAGACAGTCCCTTCTGAAGGTTGAGGAAAACCGCATCTCAGATTAGACAATGAAATGTTCAGGGCTGTGAAATTATAAGACTACATTTTATTTCTTAGCATTTTGTGTGACGTGAGCTGAGGTTCATTTACCTCAACTTTCAACTTGTCATCAACTTACAAAATGTACAGTATTTCTTGAGCTTTTTTATTGTTATTATTTAAATATGTAATTAGCTAATTAATTATGTACCACACACAGACAAACCCACATATAATCCAATTTTTATCGATCGCATGAACATTTTTATGTAATTTTTGACACATTGTGCGTCCTGCTCAACTGAATCGTCCAAGTGAGTGCGGGATTGTGATTGTGTATTAGAGTTTATGTATTGTGTACTTTACTTTATAGGCTTTTGTCATAGTTTTCCAGACACAATATACGATTTAATCAGAGTTTAATGTTTAATCTGTAACAATTCTGCCGTTGGCTTGAATATTATCTCTCCCCTTTATGCAATTCACAAAACTGTTGCATTGTCCTGCCGATGTCATTTTACACATATTCAGTTTTTTTAAGATGAACTTTGGATCAGTGTACACTCTCAGAAAAAAAGGTACAAAAGCTGTCACTGGGGCGGTACCTTTTCAAAAAGGTACACTTTTGTACCTAAAGGGTGCATATTGGTACCTTCATGGTACATATTTGTACAATTATGGTACCAATATGCACCCTTTAGGTACAAAAGTGTACCTTTTTGAAAAGGTACCGCCCCAGTGACTGCTTTTGTACCTTTTTTTCTGACAGTGTAAGTTTATAGAGATTTAAAGCAGCCTAAGTTATCAATAATCATTTATTGCTGAAGACAGTTACTCCATCCCCATGATGCAGTCTTGCGGGTTAAGGGGTCTGTTCCTGACACTTCTAGACTGTTGCCATGATATTCAGACTCGTTATTTTACAGATTTACAGAATCCAATTATTTTGGAGGGGATAGTTCACCCTCATGTCTCTCCAAAACTGTTCGCCTGTCTTTGTTCTGCACGCAATAAAACATATCCAATAAAAAGGTGTTCAAAAAGTGTCCAAAAGTGTTCGTTCACACAATATTGTTGGTTTAACTTAAAAAAAATTAAGTAACCTGGTTGCCTTAAAATTTTAAGTTCATTGAAATGGAAAAAGTGATTTAATACAATGAAGGATATTGATTTAATCATCAGAAACTCAAAATATTATGTTATCTGAACTACATCAATTAATTAAGTTGACTTGACAAAAGAAAAAAATGTTGTGATCACTAATCATGAAAAGGTTTTTTTACAGTGCAATATTGTTTTGAACCCCATATCGCTGTATGGATGAAACAGAAGAAAAGAAAGTCAACCACACATTGAAAAAAATGTTGAAAATTGAAAAATTTAGTAATGTGAACTTGACACCTTGACATAACTTATTTTTTTTAATTACTCATGGTTTATTTACTTAATCATGTTACTAAAGTTAAGTCAGCTGATCAGTTTTTGGCAAACGTATCCCTTTAAAAACTGTTACGAATTAAAATGATACATAAAAAATTGTCCTGATTAGTAATCACAACATTTTTTCTTTTGTCAAATCAACTTAATTTATGTAGTTCAGAAAACATAATATTTTGAGTTTCTGGTGATTTAAATCAATCTCCTTTATTGTATGAACTCAATTTTTCAATTTCAATGAACTTAAAATTTTAAGGCAACCAAGTTAGTTCATTTTTAAAGTTAAACCAACAATAATCAAGCCAACTCTACCGCTAGCAAAATTCATCCCAGCTAACACAACAGTGTTCTAAGCATGTTTTTCTGAGGATCCCACTTAAAATGTTCTAAAAATGGTCAAATAGTCTGGGCTTGTTCAACTTTTTGGCCCAGTTTCACAAACAAGGCTTAGTCCCAGACTTACCTGCATGTTTGAGCTCTATGAACTCAAAGCAACTTGCTCTGACGTATCTTCAAATATGTCAGTGCCATTGTTTTGTCTTAGGATTCACACCAATAATGTGTTTTTCTAAAGCATGTTTATAAAAGCCACTTAAATGTTCAAATTTAACTCATTAGTCTAAGCCCCGTCTGAATCTAAGCTTAGTGTAAGTCCCGTCTGTGGAACCAGGCTAAAATTGGTTATGTGAACATTAGAGAAAACATTACGGGAACATCATGTTTGAACGTTCTCATGTAAGGTTCGACTAGCCAAAATGTTTCAGAGGACTGTTCCAAAAACCCAACAAAACAAGTTGTGTTTTGTTGGTAAGTTGGTAACTTGCCTTCCCAGAATGCCACTCACAGCTTGTTAACCGGGATCATCCACCAATTAGCGACCCCACAGAGGAATGTTTTAAAGTGCTCCTCTGTTGAATTGAGAACGTTGATAAGGACAGTGAAGTGGCCCGTCAGGTAGAGATGACCTGGTCAGCGGTGTGTGTGTGTGTGTGTGTGTCACAACAGGAGACGGAGCCTTTGGGTCATCAGGAGGTTATCCTGACCCATGTTTGAGCCCCGCTGGCAGTGTTTATCAAAGCAGCGAGGCAGGAGTCACACAGACAGGCAGGCAGGGGGGCACGAGGCTGTTGGTTGGGGGGTGAAAGAGCTTACTGAAGGTGTCTGTCAAGGATGGCGCTGCTCACCCTCTGCCTGGAGCCACAAGGCCATTATGGGGGAGATAGATAGTCCTTAATCATGTTCCTCTGACCCTGGCAAGGGAGGGAGGGAGGGAGGCGTTGGAGGCGTTCGTGAGTTTTGAGCGAACGAATGAGTTTTAGATGACAATCGTTGCAGGGGTGGCGTAACTTTTTGGCTAAACGAGCAGCAGTTGAAGGCGAATTCTCGTAAAAGCCTTGTATAAAATCTCCACTCCCTGTCGGAAAATTTCACATCCGTTGTCGTCAAACATCCCCGCCCTCCACAAACTCAGATTCACTCGACGTTTATGTGTTTACCTCTATATTTTTAGTTTTCTGATCACCGCCAGCAGGTCCGTGTCAGTTTAATTCTGTAAGGGGCCGCAAATCTGGGGTCTGTGTTAACGATTAACAAGCCCATATAACCACGTTACTGATTGACACCTCGTGTTCTTGAGAGACGCATGGCGACCCAGGCCTTGTCCTCTACAGGTGTTGTCTTATCCGTAGGGAATTTTTCAAAATGTCTTGAGAGCATCCGTTGTGGCTGCTTTAAACCCTTGACTCGGCACAGCCTCTTCACAGCTGTGTGTCTTCCTCCATATCCTACAAAATATCATGTACCTTTGGATTTCATTTTGATATTAGATGCAAAGGGGCATTTTGATGGGTTGTCAGCGCATCACTAGATCGTTTCTGGTGCGAGTCAAAAGAGTACACCTCCAAGTCTTTATGATATTTTGCTTGAAGATTTGGCAAATGTATATATGTAGCCTATATATGTACCTCTGTATATGTAGTAACCCGTTTTATCTGAAGCATACAGGTGATGCTGACATTTAAACTTGTTTATTTGAACGTTATAAATGACGACTTCGCAACTGTAAACAAAAATAAACTAAAAAGTTGCTGCCTTCAATTTTTAAGTACAATCAACTTGGATGTTTAAGTAATTTCAACGTAAATTACATTGAACTGACTTAAAATGAGTTAAATCTTCTATAGCTTTAAAAAGTTGAAAATTGCTTATAACTTCACTTATTTTGATGAGTTAAAGCAATGTAAAAAAAACACATTGTCAACTTATTTATCATACAAAAATCAGCTAAATAATGTAAACAACATTTTGTGATACACAATATCATTTATAGTTCTAAAATATATTTCATAATTATTTATTTATCATATTTCAATTAATATAATTTATATGGTTGATAATTATCTGTAACTCACATCCATGGATCTAAGAACTAACAGTGCAACAAAATGAAATAGAATTTATGAAAAAAAGAAAAAGTTTAGTTGGCAGACATTTACTTAAAAAAATAGTGAAACAATTTTCTGGTATTATGGCATGGCATATTGGTATGAGTATTTTACAACTTAACAAAATCTACTTTTGCCCTAAAATGTACAGATAACCACCATTAGAAATCCACATTATGAATTGGGAGTTAAATATTATAATCATAAATATTTTTAGACATTAATCAAACACTATTAAATGTAACATAAAACACCCTAGCGTACATCACTGAAAACAAAAAAGCTAAATTATATCAAATATATTCAATGTGCCATGCTGATTTCTGCTTTTGACTGTAAATTAGATGCTAATTTGTAGTTTTAACTTAATTGCAAAAAAAACAAAACAAAACATAAATTTGACCGTATTATAGCATAATGACGTTTAACATAAGTTTATTGTACAAATCTCTCACCAAGTATGAGCATTAGTGCACTCTAAAAAATGTTGGGTTGTTTTAACCCAATTTTGGGTAAAATATGGACAAACCCAGCTATTAGGTTACATTTTTAAAATACATTTTAACCCAATGGCTTTGTCCATATTTTACCCAAAATTAGCTTAAAACAACCCAGCATTTTTTAGAGTGTACAACTGCATACTTAAAAAAGTCTGTTAAATTCAGTATGCAACAAACAACATTACAATCATTACAAATAATGATATCTGAAATAAATTTGGTAATTTAGCATTTTTGTAGCAGTCTGATTAAATAATGCATCAACACACTAAAAATGCTAGGTTCTTTTAACCCAATTTTGGGTGGAAAACCCAAATGTTGGGTTAAAATGTCATTAAAAAAATGTAACCCAACGGCTGGGTTTGTCCATATTTGCCCTAAAGTTGGGTTAAAACAACCTAGCATTTTTAGAGTGTGATACTTTGTGGAGAACTTGGTACCGATTCCATTAATGTGTTTGATTTGAGGGTCCTTCAAACATGACCGGTTTCAACGTACGCACTGAAAGACTGTGGCAGTAACACATATTGTGTTCTCAGGTTGCTTGGGGTGAGCATTACATCTGCTTATCCAGTGAGCCCTTTGTCTTGTAAAAGGGGGGACTTTACACAATGGTAACAGGGAGAGTGAGAGAGTGAGCGCTCGTGCCCTTTGAATTCCTCTGTTGGCTTGGCTCGCAGACCAAAGGTAAACACAGGTACGCGGAACTACTGCGCGCTACAAGCGGACCAATTGTTCCTATAGAGATGATGTTTGAAGTGAGCAAGGTGAGAATGGCTGGTCAATGCTGTTTTTCTTTGTCAACCGCTTAGAACAATTCAGCTCTATCAAGTAATGGAGAAACAGGATTATGTGATCCATCTTTGATGATAAACGAGAAGCACTGAGGTCATAGGGTTCTTACTCATGGACTATTTTGGTTCAGATGATATCATGACTATGAAAGTAGATGGAAATAACGGTTTTTACCAAAACACGTGCAGATTCAGAAACGTTGGGGCTGTGGGTTAGCAGTTTGGACCTATGGTGCTCATATGGGTGTCGCAAGTTCGATTCTGACTAGTTAGATTCCTGTTTTTCCTCTCATATACATATGATATCTTGTCCTTCTTTCACTGTCTGTATAAATACTGGCAAATAGAAAATCACTATTTTCCTCATCTTTTCATCAATTTTGGAATGGCATAAAATGCTTTGAGAGCTTGACATGTCCTGTGTGACTTAAATTAGTACATCTAACCCTTTTAAAAAGTATTTTTCTTTCATTTCTATACAAGCACGTATACTTTCACTACTAAAATTCATTAATGACCACAGGACTATGTAAAATAAACCTCAGCAAAATCCTTCATTTTTAAAGTTACAACCTTGTTGACAAAGTTGACAATCATATCATGATGATAGACGGTAGACCCCTTGGTGTGGTCACTGAGCATTTTTAGATATGTAACACAGTCATCCTATGTGACCCTATCTGTGCTTTAAAGGGATAGTTCACTTTGAAATTAATTTTTGATATGTTTTAGCTTACCTCAAGGGCATCCAAGACGTAGGTGTCTTTGTTTCCACAGTATTTTCAATTTTGATATTTTTCGGGCAAACCGTTCTTGTCTGTCAGTCATATAATGGAGGTATATTGTCACCACCTCAAAGAGCATGCACAGAGAAGTCCAAATTAAACATGATTTAATGACTCGTAAATGTAAGTACACATTGATGGCCTAAGACATGAAACGAGCGGTTTGTGTGAGAAAACGAACAGTATTAATGTAATTTTTACCTCTTGTAACCACAGTCACGTCCAAGTACTCTGAGGGCGAGGGCGCTCCGGTCTGCGCAAGCGCGCCGGAAAGCCCCGTAAGTGATCTCTCGCGCGTGTACGTCACTCATTGTTTACACCGATTTCAGAAGTGTTATCCTTCACTGTGAAGATCTAAACATATTTAGATATACAGGAAATTGCAATGGAAGACGATTTCGAAATATCAACAGACAATTTGTTTTTTCGCAACCGCGCAAGAGATCACTTCCGACGCTTTCCGGCGCTTGCGCCGACCGAAGCGCCCGTACCTTTAGATCACTTGGACATGGATATGGTTACAAGAGGTAAAAATGATATAAATACTGTTCGTTTTCTCACACAAACCGCTCGTTTCGTGTCTTAGGCCATCAATGTGTACTTACATTTACGAGTCATTAAATCGTGTTTAATTTGGACTTGTCTGTGCATGCTCTTTGAGGTGGCGGCCATAGACCTGCATTATATGACTGACAGACAAGAACGGTTTGACCTAAAAATATCAAATTTGACAATACTGTGGAAACAAAGACACCCACATCTTGGATGACCTTGAGGTAAGCTGAAACATACCAAAAATTCATTTCAAAGTGAACTATCGCTTTAATGTATTCTATTTTAAAAAATCTAAATCATATCCAAACATGATTAGATTAGTGTCCAAGATGACGTATTATCTTTTTTCTTAGCATCTCAATTTGAATCATCGCGACCAGTGCAGGTCACAACAAAGTAGATGAGACACCGTGTCTCCTACATTATCAATGCATATCTTGTTTTTGAAATCTCTTCATTGGAGGTTTAGAGAACCCCTGCTTCTCTCTGGACTCGGATTGCATCTTGTTGTGCTGTTGTTCTATCCAAACATGAATCTCCAATGCGACCATGTCTTACTGCTGTGCATCAGCCTATCAAAACAGTTAGGCCTCAAAGGCTGGGAAGGGGGAGTTTAGAGGATAGAGAGGTTTAGGGCACTAGGGGGTCAGTGATGGGGTGGGTGGAGCAGATCATGCTGGTTCCTCGTTAGCTCTTCAGCACTTAGGGGACTTTGATTGACAGCAATCATGATACAGATCTTACAGAAGAAGTCACCACTGCTGTGCTGTCCAATACAAAAAAATTGTGTGATGGGAATTTAATGATTAATGTTATTACTACTATATGAAAAGACCTCAGTATACTAGGGCTGTAACCACCATAAAAATTGAGGAGGACAAGTCCCCTCCAATAATTAGAAATGAGCCAAAATTAAAGTTGGTCTGCTTTAATGGTCCAACAGTGCTTGTCAATGTTAAAATGACTGAGATGGCCAATCAAATCAAAGAAGGCAAGTTCGTTCGTTCACAGAAACGGTGCAAATTCCAGGATATCACTTTAGTTCTCTTTCGAGGGAACATAACGTGTCGCGGTGTGAGTCGCGTGTAGTAAGCCAGGCCATTGGCCAAGGATTATGTCAGGTGATATTTTGAGGTGAATCTATAAGTTTATGAATATTTTGGGCTACACTTTATTTCGATAGTCACTTTAGACGTTCTACTAATTATAAGTAACTTTTCAACTACATGTCAACTAACTCTCATTAGATTATAGTAGACTGTCAGTAGACTGTTATGGTTAGGTGTTAGGGTTCGGGTTAGGAGAACAAGTTAACTTGTAGTTGCCAAGTCAGTGGAATGTCTTTTGGGGGACTAGCAAAATAAAGTGTTAGCAGATATTAAGCTGACAGTCTACTAATACTCTAATGACAGTTAGTTTACATTTAGTTGAAAAGTTACTTATAGTTAATGTCTAAAGTGGCCTATCGAAATAATGTGTTACCATATTTTGCAAGAAACATTTATCAACAATGTCCAGTTTTGTGAGTCATAAGCCCACAGACAGAGGTTAGTTTAAATTGATGGTTCAGTATTTAACTTATCAGGTTGGTTACTGTGAGAAATGGAGATCAACTACAGTTTTTGTGTGAATTATTTGGCATATTCATTAGTTCTGATTAGTTAAAATCACTGGATCGTTTACAAAAGAAACAGCGGATGTGAACTAAATAATACATTCAAGCTTATGATTCGTTTACAAACTCTGATTTGTTCCTAAACCAAACACCAATGTCTTTAGAATTATACTTACTATATACTATTAATGACTGAAATTAAATATTCTAATAATTTAATTTTATGCTGTTTTTTGCAAATGTTAAATTAAAAAACAGATGGTACTATAAATATTAAAATGGATAAGGTTGAATCACAAAAAAAAGTGTGCTGTCTCTAAGTTGGAGTGGTTTAGGATTAGACATACCAAAGACATTAAACCGTCATGTGGTTGGCTTTGACAATGGCCGTCATGAGGCCATTATAACTGTATCATGAATATTTTTCGTGACCTCAACTACAGTTGTCCAAATTGAATTTGTCATTAAAATGTAATAATGGGCTCATGATGGCAAATGTCAAAACCAACCTGACAGTTTAATGTAATGTTAACCAATAAAGCTAAATGGTTTCTTAAGTTTGATAATGAATCTGCTATGTCATGTTTATGACAGGTTGTGTTATCTTAGTAATGTCAAGTTGTCATGACAAAGACACTGACAGGTTATGATGTATTGGTTTATGTCAAGGTGTCATAACAAAAACATCTCAAACAATGTCATATTTGCATTAAAAATGTCATTGAGCGAATGACAGTTGTCACAAACATGCATAAAACCTCCTTCATATTCATAACATATGTCATGTCATGATTATGAAGGTGTCATGTTAGTCTTATGCACACCCCTTTAAGTAAAGTGTTACCTAAAAGTGCAAAAATCATGTCATCATAACTTCAAGCACAAAGTTTTGTAAATGTGCATGATTGAGAAACTAGATCTATGGCAGATTTTCACTGAATGATGACAATTTGATCTGTTCATCAAACAAAAACTATCATGTGCCTATAATCTTATGGAAAAATAAACCTGTATACGTTTATTGTGTGGAAAAGAAGAGTGTGAACATTCTGTTCAACTTCTCCTTCTGTGTTCCACGGTCATATAAGTTAAAGGAGTAGTTCACTTTTATAAAAACTTTTACTGATAATTTACTCACCCCATGTCATCCAAGATGTCCACGTCTTTCTTTCTTCAGCTGAAAAGAAATTGAAGGTTTTTGATGAAAACATTCCAGCATTTTTCTCCATATAATGGACTTCAATGGGAACCAAACGGTTCAAGGTCCAAAAGTCAGTTTCAGTGCAAACTGTTCAAAGGGCTTTAAACGATTTCAGATGATGAATAAGAGTCTTATCACGCGAAACGATCGCTCATTTAAAATAAATAAATAAATAACAAAGTTTAAGTTTTATAAGCTCAAATGCTCGCCTTGCTCTGAACGCACGTTGGTGACTCCTATTCGAACTCGTTTATCAAAATGAACAAATCTTTTTTCATGTCATTTAGTTTATTTAACGAACGAAATGAACGATTTGACTCGGGAAAAGATTTGTTCGTTTTGATAAACGAGTTCGAACAGGAGAGTCACGAACGTGCATCACAAAACAGAGCAAGGTGACCATTTGAGCTTATAAACTTTGTTGTTGTTTTTTTTTAAATGAGCGATCATTTCGCTTGATAAGACCCTTATTCATCGCCTGGAATCGTTTAAAGCCCTTTGAACAGTTTGCACTGAAACTGACTTTTGGACCTTGAACCGTTTGGTTCCCATTGAAGTCCATTATATGGAGAAAAATCCTGGAATGTTTTCATCAAAAACCTTAATTTCTTTTCAACTGAAGAAAGAAAGACATGGGTATCTTGAATGACGGGGGTGAGTAAATTATCAGCAAAAGTGTTTTAAAAAGTGAACTACTCCTTTAAGAAAACCATGAAAGTGAGTAAATTATTTCATTGGGTAAACTATGTCCCCCCACACACACACGCTTCGAATTCTCCCCTTTCTCAAGCTGTGTACGTGCTAGAAACAAGGTATTGATTCTTTTTTTTTTTTTTTTAAACACCCTGTTTAAAAGAATGACAGTTCCAACAGTCTGCATACGTGCTGTAGAGACATTACATGGAAGTGCTGTATATCTGTATGCAACACACAACTCTGATCTCCCACGCCTATCAGAACCACTTCACAATGTTAGCATTATACATACAGCAGATCAGCCTGATACGACTCCCTTTCTGAAGTTCCGCTTCTTCGAGTCCTTGGATCCCTGTGCAAAAACAACACAACAAAACCCAATAGCATGGCAGCCTGGTCACTTCTATTGAAATATGACTGCACATGACTGAGCAGAAGGAACAAAAATTGAAGAACAATTAGTCTGGGAGAAGTGAGAGAGATCGACACATTAGTTTTTGATAGTATAACATCTCTCATTCTCTCTTTATCTTTTCCAAATCAGAGAGCAGATCCAGATTCACTCATTTCCATCAGCAAACGCAAGTGCCTCTTACAGCATTGGAAAGAATTATCACTTTTTGATGTCCTGATAAAAAACATAATTGAGAAGGTAGAACGCATATGTATTTTCTACCTAAACAAACCCAGGTCATGTCACAGACACTGAACCTGAATCTGTGTATTGAGTCTTCCAAACAAGTGAAGCGTGTTTAAGTTCATAGCTCTTTAACTGTAAATAGGCAAGGATTTTGTGTTGTGTGTGTGTACAAGGAGGTCATGAGGACAAGATGAATTTGCACAGTTATAAAGTACAAGAGGAAACAGTGCCATATCATGGTGGCCATGTTTCTTGGGACATCACTCCATTGGAGCAGACTGAGATCTTATCGTAACTAAAGTGCACAGCTTTGTTTGCCAGACAAAGAAATGGAAAAGTGGTCTGAGGCATGACTATATTTTTCCATGTAGAGGTGAAGAGTACTGTCAGTACAACAAGACAAAGGACTCAAAGGCATTATTGTTAAATAAAACCAAATCTTTTAAAAGCACTTTTTTAAATTAAGCTGAAATATAATATGAATATAAGATGACTCACTGAAAACTGCCACACACATAAAAAAATCATAACATAACTGTCCAGGCCTGGTCCTCTCTCATCCTTCACTGTCGCCGCTAATCATTTATGCTCACAGCTCTCGGCCTCATCCTCCTTACCACAAGGGGCTTCCCAAAGGGGTCCCAGGGTCCATGACAGCACCCCGACCCATGAGTGAGGTGTCCATCGATCATCTTGCGACAGCCCCTATAGGGACCCAAGGTTAGAAACTGGGGACTTTAAAGCTAAAAAACAAAAAACCCATAAAAGTCTTGTATGCTTTATTCAAACTCTTCTATGACGAAAAACAATATTAAGTAGTTTTTCACTAAAACATATTTTTAGTGTGCTCTCCTTGACGGGTTCGTAATAAAAATTCAATGGCTGACTATTAAATAAATAGTAAAAATATGAATAACAATGTTTAAATATAACAACTTTAATTGTGGTCTTTCCATCACAAAAAAAAAAAATATGATTTGGCTTCAGAAGAATTTAAATATGGTGGACCACTATACATAGAATTGCATTGAATAGAGAGGCCAGTAGGTGTACATTATATGCAGATAAATGGACGGGTTTGGATTCCTACCCTATCTCACGACCAATTCGTACGAATTCGTACGAGTGATTCAAAAGTGGCTAATTCGTACTAATTCATACGACCTCACTCGTACGAATTCGTACGAATTGCCTAAACCCACGTGATGGTTATGTTTAGGGGCGGGGTTAGGGGTAGGTCAATCGTACGAATTCATACGAATTGGCCAATTCGTAAAATATGTACGATTTCACAAAAATCGTACTAATTCGTACGAGTGAGGTCGTACGAATTGTTACGAATTGGCCACCTCGTAAAATTCGTACGAATTGCCGTGAGATCGGGTTGTGGATTCCCGAAATGTCCTCCTTGGATGAACTGTTCTTTAAATGATATTTAAATCTAAAGGTGAAGTGTCTGAGAAGATAATGAAGTTATACCTTACTGTCTTTGACTTACAATGCAAAACTTGCCTTACCCTGCCTATTCATGAGATATCAGTCAGTCACACACACACACACGCTCTGCCGCCCAAATCTGGGGTTCGAGTGATGTAACACGAGTCAGAATAGACAGCAGATAGCGTCCACTGGCGCTGAAACAGCTGATTCAGAGAAAGCCACGGTCTGACCTCCCCCCCTAGACAAAACACAGGCACAGCCTGACAGGATGGAGGCTGATTGGATGGTGTATGGAAAAAACAACATGGCCCAAAGAACGTTAGCTTCACCGCATTTTATTTTTGGAGGGCAGTAGTGGATTCAGACACATAGGGGCTAAACAATATTGATTTCACTCATGAAGTGGTCAAAGGTGAAGCACACACTGAAATGTTGGGCAGTGTGTAGTGTGATCACATCTCGCTCGTACCAAAAGGGCAAGATGCACCAGAACGCCCTCAGGTTGAGTTCATATCAAGCCACTGCAAATAATAAGGTTTGAAAGGCTCGAAATCGAATGCAATGTGATGTTTGTAATGGTATAGCTTGGATATTTATGTAAATGAACCAGTATCAAAAAATGTCTTTGTCAACAGACCTCTTCCTGAACACAGTCATCATTATCGGCTGTATATAGAGAATAGACAGACTCAAACAACTATCATGTGCGGCACTAATAGTTTCTTAAACACTTGAATGAAATGACTAATGATGGGACTCTTATCTGTAATCCTAGCTCATCTTTCATAGGTCATCTAATGTGCTTGACTGCTCTTGGCACTTCACTGCCTAATAGCCCATGGAAAACGGTTTGGATTTGATTTTCTTTTCTTTCTTTTTCTTTCTTTTTTTTTGGTTCATTGTCATTGTCTTTATGTGTACAACCAGCAGTCATGTTATTACAAATGGAAACACACTAACATATATTTTCAAAAGATGTTTGTATCCACCATATATAACTGAGCTCTATTATAGAGCTCTAGCTCTATAATAACACTATATATATATATATATATATATATATATATATATATATATATATATATATATAGTGTTATTATATTATTATTAATAAAATATTATATTATTTTATTTATTTTTTGCTATTTCAAAGTGGAACAAATGGCAGTGTGGGAAATGTCACAGAGTGCCTAGTTCAAAGTCCATGCCTTGTTAATAACTATATTTTCATAAATGTGGCCTCAAAATAATGTGGCAACCTTTTTATTTTAATATAAATTATTATACTGTAACAATTAGAAATGTACAACAAGAAATATATATGTGTTAGTTATATTTTGTATGTATATATATATTTTTTTAATTCATTTGAACATGAATTATATATAGTAACATTTAACATTTTACAATAAAGTTCCTTAGTTAACATTACACTGTAAAAAAATATTGATGGTTTAACTTAAAAAGTAAGTAACCTGGTTGCCTTAAAATTTTATGTTGATTGAACTGGAAAAAGTGAGTTAATACAATGAAGGAGATTAATTAAATTATCAGAAACTCAAAATATTAAGTTATCTCAACTAAATAAATTATTTAAGTTGATTTGACAAAAGAAAATATGTTGTGATAATGAATCTTGAAAAAAATGACAGTGTGTTAATATATTAACTAACATGAACTAACAATGATAAATGCATGTTACAGTATTTATTAATCTTTGTTAATGTTAGATAATAAAAATACATTGGTTCATTGTTTGTTCATGTTAGTTCACGTTGCATTAACTAATGTTAACAAAAACAACCTTTGATTTTAATAAAGTATTAGTAAATCTTGAAATTAATATTAAGTGAGATTAATAAAAGTATTGTACATTACAGTTCATGTTAATTAAGGTAGTTAAATATGGTGAAGTGAATATTGTGACAAATAAATATTGCGTGTGTGTGTGTATACAATGTATCCACATACTTTAAAGTTATGTCATTATTTACTCATCCATACAGCACTGACAAATGACTCAAAAGACAGTGAATCTTCTTCTTTTGAACTTCCTCTGCATTTGCTTCTGTATTTCCCCTGAATGAGAAACGCAGTAATCACAGAGGCGAATCGCATGACTCCAGCAGGGTGTGACCAGAGATCTGTGAGAAGGTTGTTAACACGTTTACTATCCAAGGCCTCTCCCACACGCCCCCATATATAAACTCACACACACACACATACACACACACAAAGGTTGCTTTTATACCTTCTTGTTTAATCATCTACTATTGCAAACAGCAACATATATGCCTCGAACTGTCCGAGTCTCTGACTTTTAGATCAACTGGAGAAGGCAGTGCCAGGCATAAACACATAACATCTGCCATAAACCATAAGTAAATAGGTCAAATTTTAATGCGACGGGAACGAGAGGGAATTACTCAAAAATGTAGGAAGCAACAAAAATGTTACGTTCTATAGAAAACGGGTTTATTCTTAGTCTGTGTCAGCCTTGAACGCTTCAATAGCTAGCATTAAGACCATAAAAATGGAGTGATATTTTAAAGTTTGTAAGGATGATTGTGATGTGTTTTGTGTGGTGATGTCAATGAGACAGGGAAAGGCCAACACCCTGCCTTACAATATGTCACCTGGTAATGACTATTTGATCGCTTCATCATCATCATTCATCCGGCAACAACTTCAGTGATGTACAAAACAAAGCAAACGAATCTCGCGATGATTGGTCTAGAAACATTGTTTGAAACAGCCCGATGAACCATGAGCAAATATCTAATATGACTGTAGTCTGACCAATGGCAAACATGCTTCCTCTACTGTGTTAAAGCTGTCTAATCAAATGGAGATAATCTGATAGCACTGTTGAATTACGAGTTTTTTTGTTGTTGTTTTGATAGAAAGCAAACGAATTCAATTAGTATGTAACAGTTTATTTTACAGTAACCTACACGCTACTGTCGCTATGACTATAAATAAAGCATAAATACATGCAACTAACCCTATATTACTCAGGTTAGTGTTACACTGTAACACCTTAAAATAAAGTGTAATTATCAAATAAATATGACAATGTGAAAACGATAGCTTAAGAAGTTTACAACCAATAGGCCTACTAGCCTACAACAAAAACACAAATGCCTAATAATAATAGGCTAATCAAATGTAATAAATTATTGTTGCTAATAGCACAAGAGACTATTGGAACAGACATTGTGTCCCTATTGTGTTCGTTGAATTGGTTTTACATTGTGGGGTCAAAGTACGCTGTGACAGCCTGATAAAGACTCTCTTTGTAGTGGCCTAGAATGTCATAAATTGGCTATATGAAATTTCATTTAGGTTATAGCCGCCTTTGGGAAAGCACCCATTCCCGTAAATAATTGTACGACTGTGATTTCGATTTTTAACTTGTTTATTTCGATTGACATTGATGTTGAATTTGCTTCAATTCAATAAACAGCATAGTGAAGTGATAATAACTGTGATATGCCTATGCCTAATGTTTGTAACAACCGCGCACTATCTTGAAATCTCGCATGCTCGCAATATTACATGCATAAAAATGTAAAAGATTTGTCGCTTTATTTCACTTTAGTACAAGATATTGACCTACATATTTAGGGTAAATATAGGCCTGATTTTGTTTCTTTGTGTCTAATGAAAATAAAAGCTAATCGCAATAAAAATAATAAGCTAATTATTATCCTGTTATTAAAACTAATGTTCGTTAGTGCGATTTTTTTTTCATAAGACTAGGAAACTATTTGTTTTAAAAAAATTAAAACGTAGCGCTGCAAGAAGAGGAATTTGTTTGATTAGGTTAGGATTACAGATGCATTTCTGTCTGCAATTTCGTTTTCCTCTTGAAAAGAGTTAATTTCGATGTAAAAGAAAAGCCACGACGATCCGATCGCAGTGCGTCTTTGATGATCCCTCGGAGACAGACACACATCATGTCAGACAGCAGATCATCTATTCACACGTGCTCTATGAATCTGTCTGAAGCCATAGACAGACAATAAAATCGCAAGCGATTATGCAGAAATCTTTTTTATAGCACGCCCGCATTTCGAGAGCAATATTTAGTCTTTTTAAATAACATGAACTAGGCTAATCATCCTTTTGTGTAGGCCTATAATAAATGCATATTCGAAATACATAAAACATTTATTTTAATTGTTGAAGAGTCGATAAAATGGCTTCAGATTCTTGTTTTACGGCGTATTACTGTTCAAAAATTATGTATCAGCTATCGTTAATAATATATCAATATATTGGCTCAGTTGTGTTGTAAATAATAAAATTCAGGGTTATCGAATAAACTGACCAACAAAAGAATCAGAGACCCTCTCGACTTCTGAATGATTAATCCAATTGGCGTCCTCCAATACCTGATCAGGTCACAATACAATGTATATTCTGCCTGAATGAATTATCATATGTTCAAAGTGAAGCACTCAGTAGTGCGTATTGTCCGCTGGGTGTTTGTGTAGGATCCTTTACTATCCTAAATGATGCCCCATCGTCTTAGATGAACTAATTAACAACGAGCCCAATTTGCATAGCATAGAAAAGGCTCAACATCAAAACAAATAGAAAAGTGATTTCATCATTCTGTTTGCGTGATTTCCCTCACTAAATAATATTCCATAAAACACAATTACAGGCGAACAACTATAAAAATATTATTCATTAGTTGCATTAATTGCGTATTAAAAGTTGTTTTTCTCTTAAATGGCTACTTACCTTTACTAACTTTTTGAAGCCACTTACATAGCCTAATCGGTTTAATGCGAATCGGACTCGTTTATCGGACTGCGAATTACCTTGTCTGCTAGTTGGTCGAACTAGTTATTTTCTAAGGTTATTCAACTGGTAGCCTACCAAGTTTAAATAAAGATTTTAATGATCGAAAATACATTTTGCTGCTCGCTCACATTTTAAGACTGCAATTTATAATTTTGTAAGTAGCCTATACGCTTATTATTATTATTATTATTATTATTAGGCCTATTATTAAAGAACTGTTTTAAATTACACCGATATATGTCGGCAAATTTATTTATTTAGCCTAATACATTTAACTAACCCTATCCCTTCAGGGAAATTTTCAATAAATATATAGTTTGCTTGTCCGCTAAAGCAATTAAACACGTCCCTTCCCTTTGTGAAAATGTAGTCAGAATAATAAGACTTGCATTTTCCATTGGATATGAAGGACATGCACACTAAGTAAGGTGTAAAGTGAAGCGCAGCACCCCTATCGAGCATATGTGTTTGCTCAAGCTGGAGTCCAATCACAGGCTCGGAGCGCGTGAGGCGCCTCCTCTCTTAAACATCGTCACGAGTGAACAGAAAACTTTCATTCCTAATAGTTCTCCACGTCCTGCAACCACAGAACCGCTGGATCCTGCGAACACCAACTTATGGCAAACCACCAATAGGTCAGTGGTGTCTTTTTCTTCCCTTATCCGAGTCTTGATTATAAATTTCCTTCCCAGCTCTTACCTTGGTGCTGAGTTCGGTGCCAGCCGAGGAGTCTAAATCATTTTGGGATTTATTTTTATCCTGCCTCTCTCTCTCTCTCTCTCTCTCTCTCTCTCTCCCTCTCTCTCTTCCTTATCTGTTGTGGGTCTTATCAAGTGGTTATCTCTTTTCTGCAAAGACATATTACGTTTTGTTTCCTATCTGTTTTTTGTACTTTTTTTTGTAATTATGATGATGAGGCTTCATCAAGTGGGAGGACGGATTTGCGACACGGATGGATTCAGATCTTCAGTGTAAAGCCCTGTATGGGGTGTGTATGTGCGCGCGCGTTTGTTTTCCTGGAATTAAGTGAAGTTGTGTGTTAGGTCATTCATGTCACCCAGATCAACTTTTAATTTTAGATACAAGATGTCACAACAATCATGAATGATTTGAGTAAGTTTGTAGCTGCACCACTGTGTGCTTTCTGAAGTGAAACTGTCTCCGAAAAAGTGAACATAGCCTGTATCATAGGCTAATTCATATTTTAAGCGCTAAATAGCAATAAACATTTAACAGTTGGATATGTTTATTTACTTTATGCTTAGAGCTCATCTTAAATTATCTGACATTACAGTTTATTTATATAGGCTATTGCGTTCTCGCAACCTTAAAAAAAAAAATCCCATTACGAGATTCCAACATTTTTATGTTCTC
Source organism: Cyprinella venusta (assembly GCA_038021265.1). NCBI lineage: Eukaryota > Metazoa > Chordata > Actinopteri > Cypriniformes > Leuciscidae > Cyprinella > Cyprinella venusta. Next base: position 11,125,024 of record CM075870.1, on the reverse strand, counting down.
ATTTTCAGTGCACTTTTACCTCTCAATTTTCCACACACTGTGAGATATAAAAGGGATCCTGGATGGACCTGGGTGATAACAGCTGGTCCATGGTCAAGCGCGAAGTGTCCAGCAGCAGCAGCCCAGGGTCTCCGGCTGAGCAGAGCTACCTGAACACTGACCGCAGGGACCGGCTGAGATCCCCGACGCCGACGCACCTGGACTCGGTGGGAACCCGTCGCGCAGAGGCCAGGCCCCTACACTCCTACGTTCACTTTGGGCATCCCAACAACGCCCTGCCCAATTCTGACGACGTTACACTCTTCACGGATTTAGACCAGGGCAACAAACTCATCATCTCAGGTGGACACCCCAGGGAGACGCATAAGGGAGGCCTAATTGTGGACCCTACCGACATGTATCAGACACTGGCCATCGCCGCGGCCCAGAGTCAGGCCGGTTATACCGACTCTCCATCGGCCAGTTACATGCACTCCAACCCTAATTCTCCCGTTTATGTGCCGACGTCTCGCGTTGGAACGATGATACCGAGTTTGTCCTACCTACAACCCGGGGTGTCTTCTCAGCCGAGCCATGCGGTAAGCAGTCATTCGGTTTGGTCACAGTCCGCACCGGAGAGCCCGTCCTACAGCACTGGAAGCCCGCATACCTCCAACCGTTTCCACTACTCCCCTAGTCCGCCTATGAATAACGGCACGTCGAGGGATAACAACTACACTAACCCTCTGAATGTAAACGCTCGAGAGCAGTACCTTTCACGACCAATAAGTGGATCTTACACAAGCCCGTACCCTCCTTATGTGGCCCCGCAGCTCTCACAGTTACAGGCGGCGTGGCCCGCGGGGCCCTTCGAGAACTCCATGCTGCACTCCCTGCAGTCAAGAAGCGCGCCACTGTCCCTCCGGGGGCCCAACGGGGGTAAGCTATATCGATTCATTCATTTTCATATCAAAATTTATTTTCTGGCTGTGAAATTCAAAACTCAGTTTCCCCTCACATTTCTGGCACTCTGTGAATAATCCATTTTTTTAATTATTTCATTATTTTAAATGTTAAGGCACATTGTAGATAATATGGCGTCAGTCTCACTGGTCGATCTTTTTTTGAACATTAACCATATATTTGTGATGTTTAAATCTATGATAATGTTTTATACAATGCCAGTATTTGTGTTTGTTAGCATCTGTTTGGCGACAGGTGAAAATATGAGCAATCGGACTCATTTTTTAGGGGAGAATTTAACTTGCATCGTTACAGAAACTTTTGAAACACCTGTTGAACCTCATGGCTAATTGTGAGAAAAAAATATTAACTTTTATTAAGACCTCTTTTGTTCTGAATGTGGGAGTTCAAGCCTTATAATTATGGCACATATAAAAATATCTAATAGCTAATTTATGGGGGAAAAAAGAAAAAAGGAATGGACAAAATTACTAATTCTAACGTTTCAAATAACAACGTAATAAAACAACAGTAGTAGCTAATTGTGTATAGTCTGATGACACTTTTAATGAGAACGTCATTGAACTGTTTTTTATTTATTTATTTATTTTTTTTAAATAAAATAATAAAAGCCATGCAGCCCATGGCTTGATATTCAATCAATCAATCAAACAATCAATTTTTTATTTATATAGCGCTTTACAACATCCATGAGTTGATCAAAGCGCTGGACAGGAAAAAAAAAAAAAAAAGAACAGGACAGAAACAACAATACAATACAAAAAAAATACTAACACTTCTATAAAATCATTTTGCTAATTTCCCTTATATAACGGTTCGTAACCTAAGTGTGCAAATGTTAATAGGCTATAATTAATTGTAATTAGAATAAAAAATGTGCAGGTAATTAATCAGCTCCGAAAATAAAGTGCTTATAGGCTATTTTCGTGCATGTTTAAATTTGGAGATCAGTTAAAACGAGAAAAGAGGGTTACACTTTATTTTAAAGTTTCTTTGTTACAGTGCAATTATATATTTAAGTACTGAGTAATATTGAGTAACTACGTAAGCATATACTTATACTATAGGGTAGGATTAGAATTCATGTAATTATGCATAATTTACTGTTCTTGCTATGGTAAGTGTTACAGAAAAAAAAAACAATAGTCACATCTGTCATTAATGCTATTAGTCTGTTGCAATGTGTCAAGTCTGCGCGATTCATTTGGCGCACATTAAAGTTGCTGGTGAATAGTGATGTTGACTGACGGGGCGACCTGTCTGTGTGTTTAGATTTGCTGGACGACATGATGGAGAGCCGGGAGTGCGTCAACTGCGGCTCCATTTCCACCCCGCTGTGGAGACGCGACGGCACGGGTCACTTTCTCTGCAACGCCTGCGGTCTCTACAGCAAAATGAATGGACTCAGCCGACCATTAATTAAACCTCAGAAGCGTATGGTGAGCATCGTCTTGATGAGCTACTTAACCACTCAATTTCCTGCCTATTTATTTCAAACAATAGCCAGAGGTTATCTGGGAACATCTTCACAGGTCTACTCCCATAATAAACGCTATTTTTATTGGCTAGAAAAGTTTGCAGGCATTAAGCGTTAAGTGTTTAGACTACAAAAAATACAGTGTGCAACTTTTTTTTTCCCAATTATATAGCCTATATATTTAATATTTGTCTAATCGAAGGCGAAGCCACTTTTCATTTTAATTGTTTATGCAATGAAAATGACTTAATATTGCGCATAGTTTGAATATCTGAAATATTAAATTAACAGCAGAAATTAATAACATAGATTTTTTTATCTACCATTTTAGATTAATACATATGAGAGGCTTGATCTTTAGCACGATTAATTAATTACATTGTGAAATGCTTTTGCCTCAGTCGTCTTCGAGGCGGATCGGCCTGTCATGCGCCAACTGCCAGACGAGCACGACGACACTGTGGCGCAGAAACGCGGACGGCGAGCCCGTGTGCAACGCCTGCGGACTTTACACAAAGTTACATGGGGTAGGCTATAATAGACTTTCAGTCTAAAGAAGATCGGATACAATTGAAATACTACAATTTTATACGATTCAAATATACTTTACAATCTGGATTCATGTTTTTTAGGTGCCTAGACCCCTTGCCATGAAGAAAGAAGGCATTCAGACAAGGAAAAGAAAACCTAAAACCCTGAACAAAACAAAGGGATCGTCTGGTATGTTAAGTGATACAAAATCAAATGTGTTATTCCACCATGCAAGTGCAGGTCAACTGACTTGTTAAAATAATTTACAGGAAGTAGTTCTGTTCCCATGACTCCAACATCTTCATCGTCTTCTAATTCAGAGGAGTGCACTAAGAACAGTCCTTCATCCACGCAGGTGCCTGTAACATCAGTAAGTTTCATGCACACTTATTTTTCCTTTTAAAAGGCTACATTTGTGTTGTAAAAATGCAGCATTACAATGTTGCAAACCTTACTGATGAAAAGTTGCAGTAACACTTTATTTCAATAGTCCACTTTAGGCATTCACCTATATAATTAACTTTGCAACATGTCAACTAGCAGTTATTCGAGTGTTAGTAGACTGTCTGCTTAAAGGGACAGTTCACCCAAAATTTAAAACGATCCCATAATTTACTCGCCCTCAAGCCATATGACTTTCTTCTTTCAGCCGAATCAGAGTTATTTTAAGAAATATCCTGGCTCTTCCAAGCTTTATAATGGGATTCTGAAGCCCAAAAAAGTGCATCCATCCATCATAAAAATAATCCCTTCGGCTCCATGGGTTAATAAAGTCCTTCTGAACCGTTTTTGAATGAAAAATATGAATATTTATAACTTTTTAATAACTATAATCACTGGCTTTCGGTAACGGTTGTACGCAAGTCTAGTTCCCGCAGAAGAGTAACGCATCACTTCACTTCAGAAGGCGTTTATTAACCCCTGAAGCTGAATGGACAACCCAATCTCACGACCAAATCGTACAAATTCGACGAATGATTAAAAAGTGGCTAATTCGTAACAATTCATGCGACCTCACTCGTACGAATTAGTACGATTTTGCCAAATCGTACATATTTTACGAATTGGCCAATTCATATGAATTCGTACGAATGACCTACCCTTTACCCCGCCCCTAAACCTACCCATCACGTGGGTTTAGACAAATCGTACAAATTCGTACGAGTGAGGTCACAATTAGACACTTTTTAATCATTCGTCGAATTCGTACGAATTGGTCGTGAGATAGCGTAGGAATGGATTACTTTTATGATGGATGGATGCACTTTTTTGGGCTTCAAAATCCAAGTTACCATTCACTCCCATTATAAAGCCTGGAAGAGCCAGGATATTCCTTAAGGGGATTTTTTTGGAAATAGGCTCATTTTACAACTCCACCAGAGTTAAACAGTTGGGTTTTACCGTTTTCTAATCCATTTACTGATATTTAGAAGAATATCAGTAACCAGACGGATCCCATTGACTTCCATAGTATATATTATTTCCTACAATGGAAGTCAATGGGACCAGAAACTGTCTGGTTACTGATATTCTAGTTATAAATATCAGAAAATTGTCTGAATGGATTCGAAAACGGTAAAACTCAACTGTTTAACTCTGGGGGAGTTGTAAAATTAGCCTATTTCCAAAAAAAGTGGAGTATGCCTTTAAAATAATTCTGATTGTGTTCGGCTGAAAGAAGAAAGTCATACACACCTAAGATGGCTAAGATGGTGAGTAGTAAATTATGGGATGATTTTCATTTTTGGGTGGCTTAACCCTTTAATATCTGCTAACACTTTATTTTGATGCTCCCCAACAGACATTCGACTGACTATGAGTAACTTATTCTCCTAACACCTAACAGTCTACCAATACTCTAATGAGAGCTAGTTGACATGTAGTTGCAAATGAAAGTGGACTATCATTCCGGTGTTTGATAAATGATTCATAAAACTTGCAACATTTTGTGCTTTGAAGGCATTGTTCAAATAGACTATTTGAGTGGAATTGGCCTTTTATTCCGCATGCTAACGCTCACTGGTTTGATCCAGGTCAACTCTTCGACGCTGCTGGGCCAAGTCGACGTCCAATGCACGACCGGCTCCATGGCGAAGTACCCCGGCCAGGAGAGCCTGTACACGAACGTAGGCCTGACGTCCACAGCTGACGTGGCAACCTCCGTGAGAGGGGACACTTGGTGCCCCATGACCTTGGCTTAAACCCTGGCATTATGGGACGGGAGCCATTTGCTGTCCTTCAGCTCTCTAGAACATCGCTTTCGGCGTTGTACTTAAAATCTGGCAGGGTGTGGGGGTTGTCATCTGTTTTCGGTCTGCGAGAGCCCTTATCTGTTCCAAATACTCCAGTTTTTGATTCACCCCGTGGAATACTGGACGTCCATGATGGAGATTATCTATGAGGACAACACTCGAGAGAGAGAGTCGTCTTTAACATGCCTTTGGTACTTTCAGAGCACACCCTGCACCGTGAATGTTGCTTGGAGGAGTAAGTGGATCAAAAATCATTTTCTTTTTTAAAAAATAGATTTGTACATATTAATGCCAACGGATACTTCGCCCATCTGGAAAGACAAGGTTGTTGGTTGGATTGTGATGATCTGATGAAAGATAGAGATAGAGAGAGAAGGTTGCTCTTTCTGAAACTGGAATTGAAGATTAAGTGTCAAGGTGTTTTTATTGACAAATGCCAACATATTTATGAAGCTATCGTTGTTCAAATAATGCATATATTTGTCAATAAAGATAATGTCAAATAGAGTAGGACTGAAGCCTTGCCCTTCCTTTTAAATCCTTTTTGTTTGTTTGTTGCAGTGGACGTCGCTCACAAATCTGCACGTGAATTTTAAAAGAAAATGAGACAAAAAAATAAATAAATAAAGCTCTTATAAGATTGAACTGATTTGTGACGGTTTAACACAGGGTATCAAAGATCGCAGGAACTCGCGCGAGACTTGCTCGGTTTTCCTAGAGATCGCTATCAAATTAATATGGTCTATTAAATCAAACTAAAATAGTTTTCGGGAAGTGTGAACCTACATCTGAAAAGCATAAATATAATGATCGTTATATATCTCTGTTTGAACAAACAGCACTCAGGATTTCTTTTCTGATGTGTTTTTTTTTTTTTTTTTTTTGTTACAACACAAAACTGCAAAAAAAAGGTTTTGCTGCAGTGATTTTGGATGTATAAGACTGACTACCTAACGGCATTGGTGTGAAATATCAATGCATATTTCTGTTTTTTTTTTTTTTTTCACTGTTAGTGTGATACACCTCTGTGGTCACTACTTTAGCTGATGAAGGGACAATGTTCAATCTGGATCTTGCTTTCACAATTTATTGAATGTTTTAGAGAGAGTAATGCGTGCCAGAATCAAGCTCTAGTGAAGGTTTCTTGTGAGTCGCCATCTGACATCATGACAGTAATTAATGAGTTGAATTCACTCGTGAAAGAGTTCAGTCTCGAGTGCTTTTGATTTACGGCCTCTGATCTGTTAAACAGTTACCCGACTACAAGTTTCCCGAGTAAACATCTTATGGCTTTGAAATTGGGGATTGAAGGGGTACCGGAAGAGCCTTTCTTCACACGATGATGATGATGAGTGAATCCGTGGCATTTTCGGACAAGCCTCTTTTTTTGTGTGTGTGTCATAGGGATGCCGTGTGGAGGACACAAGAAACATTTCGCTATCGTTGTGATTCGCCACCTTTACAACCTTTACAATTATTTATTTCTGTAATGTAGTGTGTTTGTAAAATGTCTAGCTATTGTATTTTAATTAACATGGTTGTTTTTTGTTTTTTTTTTTCAATTCCAAATTATTGTTTTGGTATTGTCTTGAAAATATCCAAAGCATTTGTTGATAAAATTGTGTTTTATCTCCTTTTTTTAAGTAGATTTTGAGGTTCAGACCTTCCATTTGTTGTGAAATGGTTTTTTCGCATGAACCACTGGAACCACATAGTTTTGATAAATTGAATCAAAATGATTTTCCTATTTTTTATTGTCATCACCAGTCATAAAGCAAATAGTAAAATGTTCTTAAACCGAGTGACTCTTCCTTCTGTTTTCCAGTGTTATTAAGAAGGTTGTCATTGTTCATTTTTCTTTCTCTCTCAGATTAGTTCACTAACACTGGAACAATAAATAAGAGCCATGACTGAAGATGTTTTTTCCCCCTTCCCTTTAATTTTTCTTTGAATTGTTTTAATTTAATGAAGTATTAATCCATATTGTTAAAACGACAACGCTTATTTTGCATTGATTTTCGAGTCACGAACTCAATTGTACTCGTAGGCCAGATGTTTGCTCATGGGTCACGGATCTTTTTGTGTTTTGTTGGTACACTGAAGCGAATTAAAAACTTGAAGTTTGTATTTCAACAATAGTGACTTTTCACGAATGTGTTTATTTATTTCGTTTTTTTTTGTTTCATTACAATTACCTTAATTGCGTTTCGTAAATGATAAGCATTATCAAAAATGGATTTGGGTCGACATGAACATCACAGATAAAGTTGTGCGTTTAACATTCGGAAGACTGCTTTAAACCAGAGCCCGGCCCAAAATGAAGAATTGGTTTATGTGAACTTTGACATTTGAATGTGCTGATCTTTGCCTCAAGGTTGGACTTTGATTTACGACCGATTGATGATGTCTCGGCCCCAATAGATTGGAGGTCTCTGATGTAATTCCTTGTGATGCTGGTGAAACAAACATGTTTTTGCTAGAAAGCATTGAAAGGAATCCCAGATCCAGTTGTTGTATTGTTTCTTCGTCATAAGTGTCTCTTTTTTTGTGGTACATTCAATATAAATGTTCCTCTTGAAATCTTTCTTTGCATTGTTCACGTTTTGGTTTCGTCTAAACCCATAAAATCCCTTTTACGACTGTAACTTTTTTTTAGAACGAGTTCCTTTTCCCATGTGTTGTTCTTCCTTTCTGTTTGCCAATTGCGACACTATAACACCAGCCCAGACTAGCATTTCCACAGAGCAAAAGTTGCTGCCCTTTTGAACTACGTTTGCCCTCTTTGCTTCAGAGAGAAGTACCAGCCACAACATAAAGCGCAATAACTCAGAAACACACACCATTAATAACAGCTTTGGCACGGCCCAACAGAATTCACTTAGACTTGCGCTAACGTCACATTACATTCCAGCTCCCCTCTCCTGTCACCTACCGTCCAGTGTTGATTAAGATTTATCCTGATGCATTCTGGTTATCTGCCCTGACATACTGCTATGGAGTTTATTGGGGGGCTGGGATCTGTGAAGGATTTCAGCAAATTCTTCTCTTGGTGATTTAAGGCGGGGAGTGGCAATCTTTGCCAAAACGCTCCACGCAAGCGCATTTCTATTGGTACAAGGTGGTATTGCATATATGACTGTTTTATTTTATTTTATGTGTGGGCTACACAGCAGAGGTGAGAGCCATAGTGCCAGAACACTGCTTTGAAAAACAAAACTATTCTTTATGAGTCCGAAAAAAGCAACACTTCTTTCTCCTGCGAGGATCTCCTACAAGTATGTTTTGTCTATCATTGTGCACTGATAGATTTTTCACTTGTTGTAAAACAAGGTAAAGTGAAATGGCTGCCAGCGCAGATAGACAAAATAAACGTAAATTTAAGGCGCCGTCTATGAAAACCTTATATAATAAGTAATGGTACTTCTTAAGTAAATGTATGTAGTTTTAAGAATCCTTCGACATTTTTATCCAAGTCAAAGAGATTGGTATAAACACTTTATTTCGATGGTCCACAACTTTGCAACTACATGTCAACTGACTCTCATTAGAGTATAAGTATTAGTCTTTACTAGACTAGAGTGTTAGGTTAGGGATAGGTGTTAGGATTCAGGAATTTGTCCTTTTGCGGACCATCAAAAAAAAGTTAGCAGATATTTATTAAGCAAACAGTCTACGTATACTCTAATGAGAGTTAGTTGACATGTAGTTGCAAAGTTACTTATAGTTAGAATGTCTACAGTGCACCTTTGAAATAAAAGTGTTACAGTTTATATTATATTTAACAGCTTTGTTTTTCATGGAATGATGCTTGGGACACTTTGCAGGGTTATTTGGTTACAATTCGGTTGAGGCAGAATGTTAAAGGCCCACTGAAGTGCAGCTTTGGATGATGCGTTGACGTAATTTCCACTGAAACAGGAAGCTACGGCGGGACATGTTGAATGGCTCCTCCCTCTTTTTTAAATAGCCAATAGTGCTAATGAGCGTCACTTGCGCTATACACCAGTCTCGAGTCTAATGGAGGCGCTCCGGAAGGATAAAAGGAAGAGTGACAACAGTGAAGGATGAGAGAGGACCAGGCCTGCAGCAGTTGTCTTTGAGGGGCTGCCGCTTTACTTTTGTTTTTTAGTTTTTTATTAAAGTTTTCTGTTACATTAGTTCATCATTGTGTATCAGATATTGCCAGCTTGTGGAATAAAGGTAAATTGCACTAATATTTTTTTTTTATATATATAAAATAAACTTACACTGTTACACACCTCGGGTCATTAGTGACCCTATACAAAAAAATGAATGGGAAAACAGGCATTATTTGTAATTGTATATTTTTTTGTTATATTGTTTATAGTGAATTGATTAAAGAATACTATAATGTCTAACTTAAAAAAAAAAAAGACTGAGGGTAGTGAATGACGTCCCGGGTCCCTTAAGACCTGAGGTATGCCTTTAAGGTTTAACCCTAAATTACACATATTAATACTGTGTGGTCTAAAATGTATGAAAAATACAACAGAAGTGCTTTCAATATATCCATCCCAAAGAATATTTCTACCCACAGATGAGGACAGCTTCACAATACCAAACATGCTCAGAATATTTCTTTGTCTGTGACGTTTGGGACAAGACACTGAATTCCTGGAAATATATCCATGACAAATCACACAACTGAGATGATCACCATCTTCTGAGTACTTACTGTGTAGAAGATTAAGAAATATGTTCCACATATGTATATTTATATGTGTATGCTGCTTTAGGCAAAAATGGCTTTATCCAGTGTATTTATGGTAGGTCTTGTTTCTGTAGAGCCTTTCAGATGTTACCCGGGGAACCAAATTTGAATTGAATTCAAACCTGAAAATGGCATGATATTGCACTTTATATTGCACTATACTGCAGGTATGCAAAATATTACTGTGATAGGCTTCCATCTAATCCACAGTGAGTTTGGCTTTAGTTCCACAGCCTGCTGTCCGGCACTGAACTCTGTATTTGGACAGTGAGTAAAAGGGTCAGTGTCACCCTCTCCTCTCTGGGGTGGAGTTGAAAGTCCAGCTTGTGCCAGAGTAAACACGGAGGAGGTCCCGGGACTAAGAGCTGGGAGCCTGAGGCTGTTTGAAAATGGCTAAAGAATGGTTTTCCCCTAGGGGGAGTCACCCAACGGATTTCAGTGAGGCACTGTCTGCGCCTACGGCCTCCGGAAGAGATGGGATCACTGACGCAGCCCTTGAGGATTTCTAGTCAAATTCAGAACAATTTCGAACTGATCTTTCCCTAAACAAACAGGCCTGACATTCTGGAAAAGGAAATCCTGAGGATATTTCCTCAGGAATATGTGTAGCAAATTTCTGACTTTACGAATAAATGATAGACTCTAAGTTGCGCATTTTGTATATGGTGATATATGAAGCCACGAAAAGGCATTTCATAACAGATCCTCTTTAAGCCACTTAAATAATTTTCACCAATATTATTGATTCGACTGCACTGGCTTATTGGACGAGAAAGTGATGTCATCAGTTTTCTCCAGAGCTGCTTTATAGATTAATTAAACTCATTCCATAATTGATGAACTTTACAGTTGATTTAAAAAATGATTTAAAATGAACACCATTGTATTTCTAGAGCTGCTTTGCAGCAGAATTGAATTCTTTTTGAATCATTGATTATTATTTAACTCTGTAAAGCTGCTTGGAAACAAACTTTTTGTATAACGTGCTATAAATAAAATCTTTACTTGGCTTAAGCAATAGTTCATTTACTCACCCTCATTTCATGTTCAACCTGTAGGTGCTTTCTTTCTTACACAAAATAAGATTAATGTTGTTTTGGACCCCATCGACTGTCTTTTTATATTCAAAAACTGTGGAAATATTCTTCAATTGTGCCCTGCAAAAGAAAAAGTCAACATGTTATTTCATCGTGTGACACTAAGGAAGATATTTCGGTAACACTTTACAATAATGGTACATGAATAATCATGAACTAATACCTGAATTAATAGTTACTTCAACATTAACTCATGATTAGTGAATATTTGAACTAATAATGAACAAATGAAGAGCAACCCTTAATTACAACAGGAGTCATTCTGATTCATGCATGAATAACAGCAGCCTTAAACATGTTAGTAGCCTACGTGTTTGATAGTTAATGCATTAATTAACATTTAGGGGTAAAATCAATCAGTCTCTATCTGAATTAATAAATAAGAAGTAATCTAAATTTGATTTAAACATATGATTTCAGAATGGCATTATTTAAACTGTAATATTATATTCTGCTATCTGCAGCAAGCATTGTGACAAACAATTGGAATGGCACATGATTTTTTTTAGCTAGTATTTAAACAGATCTGTTTTCTACCTGGAACTACAGTATGTAGGGTTTGTTTCTGGTGGGACACTCATTAGTGGCGCACTCGGTGTTCGGCACGTTGGTTGTGTACTGATTGTGTTCTTATGGTAATGCTGACATTTTAATCTCATAAATGATGACTTCTTTCGTAAACAGAATTAATAATTAAAGACATGTATGCATGTATGTTGTATTTGGAAGGTTTCAGGAGGTTATGGTTAATTAACTTTTTTTTTTGTTTAAATATGCTTCAATTAGCATCAGCTTAGGCTTTATGCCGCGCGTCACGTGACCAAACCGGAAAACGGGTCTCATCGCATCCGCTTGTCAGAGAAAGTGTTAACGGCCGTAAGAACTGACTACGATGTCTATGGATTTGTAAGGTAATCAGCTAACCTATTCCACTTTGTTATTGGCGTTTTATTCCACTTAAATATCTAAACGTTACTGTGAAGAATAAAAAATATAAAACGTTTAAATATCAATCTGCACATGTGAGGGATATTGGTTATGCTAATCTTTGATCGCTCCTTTTAAGTTATCTTGATTAAAACCGCAAAAAATTTCATGAAGCACATACAAAAGATCTGGACCGGAAGCGATGAGACCCGTTTTACAGAGAATGCGGAAGTAAGTTGTGCATAAAGCCTATTCCCTATTTTATATGTAATTGTGTCTTATGTGTGTCTTTACAGGTATATTTGGACTTTTTTAAAGTCCATTTATGTTTAATTGTGTAAATACAATTAAAAGAACAATACATAATTTTGTTTTCATTGGTGTAAAGGAATAAGGATGCCACTCTTATCGTATGTTTATTAATATATTAGTTCATGATTTGTAAGTACATCATTGTGTCATGACTTTACTTGAGGGGGCACATCACTACTAACTCATCATTAATTTCTTATAAAGTAACATGAATTCATGACTTAATGCATCGATGTCATTTCTTGTCTTGGCCCTTCAAGAGTACATATTTTAAAAATGATCAATTACACATGTGCTATAAATATTCAGCTCTTCTAAATCAGACATAATTTGGTATTTTTAGGTGGATTGTAAAGAAGTGGAAGAGCAGAGGTGCTGTGCCGAATTTGGATGGAGAAGGAACTGTACGGTAGGAGGAAAGTGGACACATTTTGAGGGGGAAAGAAAACTAGACTAACATCTGACTGTAATATGACATAAAGACAGTAAACAAATCCACAAAATAACCACAGAAATAACCATCATCTGTGCTAACACTGATTTTAATTTTGAAAATTGCATGTTTAATGGATATATTAGTGTAGGTTTTTCACTCTTGATGGCAGAAGTGGCATCACTTAAAATGGAATGAGATTACTAATTTTTTTTTTTATTGATGCATTTTTGTGTGGTCAATGAGTAAGGTTAAATGTAAACATTGCAAGACGTTCACTGATGTTTGTGGTGGCAAATTTATGAACAATTTTACATTGTGTGCCCTTTTAATAATCTTATCTTCTAATCTAGAGCATGTTTGATTTAGTTTACCCCAAAGTGTTAATTAATACATTAATTAACAAGCATGTACTAATGTGTAGTTAAGATGGTGCAGTCATTCAGGAATTCATATTACTCATGTCGTAGTTAAGGTTAATTGTTCATTATTACATGTCTTAATTCATCATTAGTTCATAGTAAAGTAATTAATAATTCAGGTATTAGTACATGATTATTCTGCACGAAGAATGGAATGTGAAATACATTTGAAAAGGAAAATAATTAGGCTATATGAATAACGAATAGTCAAAATTCTGAAGAAAAAACTAAAAGAATAAACCAAATCTTCCCCATTTGAATGTGTAGTTCAAGTAAACGGAGGCCTCCGGGTCACATACTTCTGGGGGATTCCTGAGCCAGCCGAGCAACTGATGTCAAAATGTATGCTGACAGATTAGAGATTTCTCTGTGTACATTGGTTATACCTACCAAATCTGATTTACTTGGTAATGAAGAAGCTTGATGAAACATATGGAAGCAGAAGAATGAGTGTTTGAAGAAGGCGCAGGAAGCCGAGGCATTAGTTCTGTTTTTGTTTTTGCTGCTCCTCACCAAATGAGGAATATGAGGAAGTCAAGGGGAAGGGCGAATCGGATTAGCGTAGAAAGAGCTAGGTAGCCTACTACTGTGAAACATGAGGGAAGGGCAAAAGTACAGATCCTTCGGAAACATGTACATTAGTTATAACTGACAACTGACTCCTGCATGGCCTCCAATAATGATCTGCAGGATATGACACTCACACTTCCACAAGCTCTGTTTGTGAGGGCAATTGCATATAGAATTCGTCCCATGAGGGACAGGCTAACCTTTCTGAAAAGCTCTTAATTTTAGAAAGTAGCTTTTTTGTAGTTGTTTTCATTTTCTCACTAGGGTGGGTTTAAAAAAAAACGGCCTTTGACAAACCCTGCTGCCGTGGTCATTTTTATTCTAGGCAAACATGATTCGTTGCTATTACTGTTCATCTGACAACTGAACTGTTGAGAATATTGGAGGGTGACACGGTCCCCCCATGCTTCATTCATATTTTTATGCTTAGATTTTGGACAATTTATTAAGTTAACAGCAATGTTGGTTTAGATCTTTAATCTAATAGGTCTATCAGTTAAGTCTTTTGTCATCCAATATGGGAAAATTAACACCAAAATATTTGTCAAATGCATGCAAAGTATATGATGTGAACCTCATAGCTTAAGGTAACATGTTTACAAATCACAGGAATATGTTGTTTTAACCTTCAAATCGCAATATATACACACACACACTTTAGGTGGCAAGACAAAACATTAACAATTTAAATTAAAGCTGCGAGCAGCATTTATCGGTGTTCAAGCAGTTCAGACCTTAAAGGCCGTTAAGCAAAAAAGCATCAAAAGGTATTCAGTTTTATTTAACATACATTTATCCACTGACATAATAGAAGGAAAACATCATTTACAGCCAATACAGGCAATTTACCATTGGAAAAACATAGTTTTAAAGCTTTTAACAGTTATAGCGCCACCTATAGTCCGATCTACATGAAACTGTGCATGCTTCTTCAGCATGTTAGAACACATATGCTCATCGATTTTTGTGAAGTTGTGACTTTTTGGGGGGGATTTAGGGGCTTTTGACCGAATTTTTCCACAGACCACTATCTAAATGACCCCGTTACAGCCAAGCAAATGCAAAATTTCAACTTTTTTTCGATAATTATTTATCTACAGAGTCCAGAGAAAACGGTCTAGGAGTTATGGGCAATTTAGTACTTTTGGTTGCTGTAGCGCCACCTATGGGCCAATCGGGCTCATACTCTGATAGGTTCTCCACAATTTGAGGCCCTACCATCTGACAAAGTTTCAGAGCTCCAGCCCTTACGGTTTGGGCTGCACGATGCGTTTTAGGGGATTTTTTTTTAGCAAATACAATAGGTTTTCAGCACTTCGTGCTTGAACACCTAATAATGAGAGACCTTTTTGACGATTATAGGGCCACCTATGATCCGATCCTCAGGAAACTTTTCATGCTTCCTAACCATGTTAGGACACATATGCTCTTCGATTTTTGTGAAGTTGTGACTTTTTGGGGGGGATTTAGGGGCTTTTGACCGAATTTTTCCACAGACCACTATCTAAATGACCCTGTTACAGCCAAGCAAATGCAAAATTTCAACTTTTTTTCGATAATTATTTATCTACAGAGTCCAGAGAACAGGCCTAGACTGGTTTGGTCCCGATCGGGCAAAAAACAGGGACTAGTTCGCAAAAGTGGGTTTTGGACAAAAACCTTTTTGCTCCAAATGGAAATCCGAGATATACATCTTGTCCGTCTTGAGCCAGGGATTACAGTGGTGCAAAATGATTCTAAATGATTCCATGATTCTAGCTCAAACGGTCTAGGAGTTATGGGCAATTTAGTACTTTTGGTTGCTGTAGCGCCACCTATGGACCAATCGGGCTCATACTCTGATAGGTTCTCCACAATTTTAGGCCCTACCATCTGACAAAGTTTCAGAGCTCGAGCTCTTACGGTTTGGGCTGCACGATGCGTTTTAGGGGATTTTTTTAGCAAATACAATAGGTTTTCAGCACTTCGTGCTTGAACACCTAATTAGTAAAATCCATGCAAAATGTTTAAATTATTTTTAAAATTATGGACAATATAAATATATTTGAATTAAGATATATGTAAAAATGGTAAAAAAAGGTAACACTTTATTTTGATGGTCCCCCTATAGATTGTCTATTGATAGTCTGCTGACTATAGACCATTTCAAAAGATGTAAACAACACTGGTCCAGAAGCACTTCCTGTTTCAGTTTGTAACTGTTTTCTTTATTTCACATGTACAGAAAACATCTTAAAGATGTTTGTTTAACTTTTTGATTCAGTTTTATATGTTCTGTTGGTTGTATTTTATCCCAGCTTTTATGTAGTGTTAAAAAACTGAAACAGGAAGTGCTTCTGGGCCAGTGTTGTTTACATCTTTTGAAATGGTCTAGTTACTTTACAAGTAAATATCTACTTACTGTAATCAGCAATGTATCGGTAGACTTTCAGTTAACATTCAGTTGTCTATTAAGAAGTTAGCATGTAGCCAGTGGTACTGTTATTTTCTTATAACAGTAATGTGTTCGTTTGTACTTACCAAATGTTCAACCAAATGTTCGTTGGTACTTACTATCTATTGACTGTCTGCTGAAAATCTATTGACTTTAACCTGTGATGCTGGCCTGTAAGAGTCATTCAACAGCATTTCTTAGATTTTCACTTCATTTTGATGGGCCAAATGTGGCAACAGATGAATATATGAATTTACCTCAAAGTTAAATGACAGTCTACTGAAAGGTAACTTATATGCAACAAATAGTTTGTAGAACACGTCTGAAAATCCTTGCAAAAGCAAAAGGTAAAGGGTAAGTAAGGAGATATACACTTTAGGTACATTTGAAATTACCTTGTTTTGCTACTTATAGACAACTGAAAGTTAACTGAAAGTCTACCGATACATTGGTTAATGGCTACAAGCTAACTTCTTTAGACAACTGAAAGTTAACTGAAAGTCTACCGATACATTGGTTAACATGCTACCTTCTTTATAGAGAACTGAATGCTAACTGAAAGTCTACTGATACATTGGTTAATGGCTATATGCTGACTTCTTTATAGACAACTGAATGTTAACTGAAAGTCTACTGATACATTGCTGATTACAGTAAGTAGATATTTACTTGTAAAGTAACTTATAGTCAGCAGACTATCAATAGACAATCTATAGGGGGACCATCAAAATAAAGTGTTACCAAAAAAAATATTTAAGGACATATTAGAAACTTGCCAAATGTATTATATTTTAAAACCTACATGAGCAATATACACTCACCTCAAGGATTATTAGGAATACCTGTTCAATTTCTCATGAATGTAATTATCTAATCAACCAATCACATTGTAGTTGCATTTAGGGGTGTGGTCCAGGTCAAAGGGAAAGAAAAGTGATTTAAGCAATTTTGAGCGTGGCATGGTTGTTGGTGCCAGACGGGCCGGTCTGAGTATTTCACAATCTGCTCAGTTACTGGGATTTTCACGCACAACCATTTCCAGGGTTTATAAAGAATGGTGAGAAAAGGGAAAAACATCCAGTATGCGGCTAGCCTGACTTCGTCATACTCATATTGTAATGAGAATATGAGTCTGAAATCACTCAATTGAAATTTAATTATGAGGCGTGTCGTAAACGAACCAGGACAAAAAAAAACCCCTCTGCACTCAATTGGATAGTCGGTAGACCTACCAACCAGTGGTGTAGTGCAGGGTATACGCAGGTATACGCCGTATACCCACTTCCTTTTCAGACGGCATTGCGTATACCCACTTCTAAATCCCCTCTGATGCGCATCATTTAGTTGCTGCTAATCCAATTTCGTGAATAAAAAAACACCCAGTTAGGGTCGTTCCCGTAATATTAACTCTAATTTGTTGCTGCAATGATTCTCCCATCGCGACGATAACTGACCTTCTCATCTGATCTGCTTCAGCACTCACCGGCTCGCGTCAATGTCAAAATGTTCGTGAGACCAATCAAAGAATGCAGTATTTTTGTTCACAGAATCGCGAGCCGAGTGCGATTCCCAACGCGACGCTTTACTTCAGTTAACGATCACATAGTGCGAGATAAGATGAAAGTAGCTCAAATTTACGGCTGTTTTTCAATAGACGTTTTAAATGACCGACAGAAATAATCAGTTTGATTAAAGACAGTGGAAATTATAAGCTCAATTTAACAACACAAGCACCCTATTAAATATATTATTGTATAAATATATTTGTATAATGTTTTTTCGAATGTGTTTGACTTTTCACTGTTTGTAGCCTATAATTCCGCTTGTCTGTGTTTGCGCCACTTGCATCATTAAGCCAGAGGGTGGCGACAAGTGACTGTCTTTTTGAGTGAGCAATTGAACCAATAATTATATTAACAGATTAGTCAAAAAAAAATCTATCTCGGTGGGGCATGCCCCCGAACCCCCCTAACAATATAATTTATGGGACCTGGCACCTAGGTATTTAGAAAACCATGTGCGCCCTGATATGCAAGAATACTACTGATTCTATGTGTCCTATTGTATTCTTTATAATCTATTCTATTGTCTTGCATATTGAATACTAATGCGAGACTAGTAGTCTTACATGTCACTGTTTATAACAGAGCATTAATTCATCCTTTGCTGGGACGCTTAAAAAATATTGGGGGCATAAATAAAGAGTATACCCACTTCTCCAGGCACCACTACATCACTGCTACCAACCAATCAGAGCAACGCATAAGTCAACTCCTTTGCATAGCGCAGTTTTCAAATACAGAATGTTGCCTACTTTATTTATTTTAGAAGTTAAATAACGAGTGTTACTTCTTTTACTTACTTCTGTGCCACCAAAGGAGAAACCACAACGACCACTGCTTTTCATTACGTCCCATCTTCTTAGCGACCGTCAGAACCAGCTGATAAGTTACTTTTCCCGAATCATGTAGGAAGGACGCCAAAAATATATTTCCGATCGACAAATGCCTTGATTGCAGTTCTCTGTTTGTTTATTAAAATGAATGTGCTGTCGATTTATTTTACAAAAGACGCGACGACAGCGGAATCTATACATCTCAATTCTCCAGCTGCACTCATCTTTGACAAGCGCTCTTTGATGACGTGAGGATTACGTTACTGAAGACCACCTATCAATCATCTTATAAAGCCCGCCCTGGCAATTTGATTGGCCCGTTGATCTCTGAACCGATCATAATTTCTCCTCAATGGATTGAGTCCAGACCGAACTTCCCGTCCAAAAAATGTTGTGGGCGGAGTTCGGGCTGGCATCCAGGCTAGTATACGGCAGTCCTGTGGGCGAAAATGCCTTGTTGATGCTAGAGGTCAGAGGAGAATGGGCCGACTGATTCAAGCTGATAGAAGAGCAACTTTGACTGAAATAACCACTCGTTACAACCGAGGTATGCAGCAAAGCATTTGTGAAGCCACAACACGCACAACCTTGAGGCGGATGGGCTACAACACCGGGTACCACTCATCTCCACTACAAATAGGAAAAAGAGGCCACAATTTGCAAGAGCTCACCAAAATTGGACAGTTGAAGACTGGAAAAATGTTGCCTGGTCTGATGAGTCTCGATTTCTGTTGAGATATTCAGATGGTAGAGTCAGAATTTGGCGTAAACAGAATGAGAACATGGATCCATCATGCCTTGTTACCACTGTGCAGGCTGGTGGTGGTGGTGTAATGGTGTGGTGGATGTTTTCTCGGCACACTTTAAGCCCCTTAGTGCCAACTGGACATCGTTCAAATGCCATGGCCTACATTGTTTCTGACCATGTCCATCTCTTTATGGGCACTTCGTGCCCTGGATGTGCATCCCACAAATCTCCATCAACTGCAAGATGCTATCCTAGTATCAACATGGGCCAACATTTCTAAAGAATGCTTTCAGCACCTTGTGGAATCAATGCCACGTAGAATTAAGGCAATTCTGAAGGTGAAAGAGGATCAAACACAGGATTAGTATGGTGTTCCTAATAATCTTTTAGGTGAAAATCTATCAAAATAATCTTCTAGTAGCTTCGGAAAGAACTTTATTGACTTGTTTTCTTTGAAGATTGCCTGTTGCAAAAAAAACAGGGTTACATTTTTCCCCTCTGCATTGTGCCAAACTAATCAGTCTTTTTCCAAGAGTAAACACGAATCATGAATCATAGATTACGGTAATTTCTGACTTGTTTTGAAGTCTTTGACCACTTTCAGATTAAAAAAAAACACTCACAGGCCAAAGTACAGCAGTTTTGATAGCAGTTTCTAGCGGCTATGTTAGTATTCTCTCATAGTGGTCCTCTACTGTTATTTTCCCAGTTTCCTTTTCACCTATTTTCCTCTATTTCAGAACCGTGTCTGTGAGCCGCCCCACTAAATCATGAAGCTCATTTAAGTATTTTCTCCGAAAACTCCAGACATAATCCAAGTTTTTGCAGGAGTTCACAGCGAGGTCATTGCTATCTCTCCTCTCCCACTAGCTCAACAGTCATCTCACATCCAAGAGGCTTGGAGCTGAGTTCAACACATCGGTCTATGGGAAACTGTGCTCGCCGCCAATTGCAATACTTCCCGGCGTATTTCTGTCAAAGCTCAAGCCTTTTAAAAACAACACAATCACTGAACTCATTGGAGCCCCATTTGAATCAATTACCTATGTGTCAACAAACCAAATTTTAATCATTCTTAACAGGGGGAAGGGATTGTTGTCGTATGCAAGCCATGAAAGAGCAGCAGAAAATGAGATAAATTCATCAATTGAAATGACTTTTCACGTGTGATCTTTAAATGCTGGCTACTGTACTGATGATAGCATTCAATCATGATGTTCAGTGTGTTTTTGTTTTCTTCAATATGATCTTTTCATAAAAGAGTCTGCGTTTAAAAAACAAACTTACTTCCGTCCACATGAAAACGCAAAAACAAGACATCAAGCGCTGTCAAGAGCATGCAACACCAGCAGGCGGCGATAAACCTAACCGTAAAGCCACGTTAGCCAATCAGAAGCCGTCAGCGTTGCAAAAACTCCGGTTTCGCTGTCTACACGACAACACTGCAACCGGCGTTTCAGAAAATACTCACCCTGGGTGGGGTTTTCAAAAATGTTCGGTTTCAGTGTCCTGATACTGTGTTTCCATGTGGACGAATGGCCGAACCGCGTAAAAAAGTCACAGTTAAAAAAATACTTGTGTCCGTGTGGACATGGCCTGAATATATCTTAATTTTGCCCTGCATAATATTTGGGCGAGTTCACCCAAAAATAAATAATGATATCATTATTAATCGTTCCATTTAATCTATGGAACAGAAAAGAAGATCTTTTTATCCAGTCAGGTTTTTTTATTTCTTAGTAGGGTCCAATGTTGTTTTGGATTCCATTCACTTTCATCATGGATTTTTTTAATATTAATTTTTAGGCGAATCACTGCTTGTTCCTAATTAGCCTGACACAAATTAAACCATGGTTTTATTATAGAAAAAGTGTAGTAATCATGTTTATTTTGTAGGATTGATTACCATTTACCACAAAAACCATGGTTAATTTGTGGTTACCATCGTTTAACCATAACCATTTTTTAGTAAAACCATAGTTAATTTTCATAAGGGTTGTGTTGGGTATCGAGAATCAGTTCTATTTTAGAACTGCTTCCAAATGTACAAGAACCATGGATTTGATAAGACGCATTGTGAAAGAAAACGGATTGTATAACAGTATATTAGATCTTAAAGTGACCGCAGCCTAATATTCCTGTGGCTGCCCGTGTCATTAATGTAAAGTACAAATGAAAAACAAAATCATTCATTGATCTTGACTTGAATAGGCAAGGCAAGGCAAGGCAAGTTTATTTATATAGCACATTTCATACACAGTGGCAATTCAAAGTGCTTTACATGGAAGAAATTAAAATAATCAAAAGAAATCAGATTAATTAATTTTGGAATAATAAAACTGATTTGGAATAATCAGTTTGGAATAAAAAAATCATAATAATAAAATAAAATACAGTAAATAATTAAAACAATTTAGAATCAAGAATAAAATGTAGTACAGTAAAAACAGTCAGACGAACAGTGGCACAGTGCTCATTCAGTAAATGCATAGCTAAACAGATGTGTTTTGAGTCTGGATTTGAATGTGACTACTGTAGGTGCACACCTGATCTCTTCTGGAAGCTGGTTCCAGCTGCGGCTGGCATAATAGCTAAAAGCAGACTCTCCATGCTTAGAGTGAACCCTTGGTATTTCTAGCTGATGTGATCCTAGTGATCTGAGTGATCTGTTGGGTTTATATTCAGTGAGCATATCTGCAATATATTGAGGTCCTAACCCATTGAATGATTTATATACCAGTAATAATACTTTAAAATCAATCCTAAATTTAACTGGGAGCCAGTGTAGGGACCTGAGGACTGGTGTGATGTGTTCATATTTTCTGGTCCTGCTCAGAATCCTGGCAGCAGCATTCTGTATGAGCTGCAACTGTCTTATGGTCTTTTTAGGAAGGCCAGTGAGGAGGCCATTACAGTAATCCAACCTGCTGGTGATGAAAGCATGCACAAGTTTCTCTAAGTCTTGGCTGGAAACAAACAGTGTTGTGCAAGTTACTTCCAAACTGTAATACATTAGGTATTACTTGTTACTGTTATTTAAAAGTAATTCATTACCTTACAATATTACTGTCTCAGAATTGTAATGCGTTACATTACTCATGTATTACTTTTGAGTTACTTTCACCAAAATAACTAAGTAGAACTTAACTTTGGGGCTGTAACGATATGAAATAAGAAACCGAAATTGCGATTCGCCACACGACTCAGATTCACGAACCTACAGAATCGCGACACACCTCTTCCAACTCCAGCGTTATTCTCCTTACCGTCCAGATCCAATGCTGCCTTATCTTTAAATTAGGCTATTAGTATTATTTGAAGTTAACATTATAAAATACGTAGACCTACACCACAAAACTAGTTGAGGATAAATTATTTAAAATTGGGGAAGTCCAGCATTATGGACATGACATTTGCAGTCAAAACTTGAAATAAAAATTCTCAGAAAATACACGTATTGAAACGTATATAGGCTACTTCCTTAAAGGACTCCAGACATTAGACAAATATCAGTCTTTGTTTTATTTTTAATATTTGGGAAAAGACACACATTCATGCGTGACAAAAAAAATAGGAGGCAAAATATATTTTTTGTAATTCTGTTAATTACACTGCGCAAATCGGATGAGGAAGGGTTGGCTCTCCGGTCTCCATAGAACTTAAAATATTCATTTTATTTTAGTTTTCGTGTTCGCATTTATGAGGAAAAACAATGTTACAGACGTGACCGCTCTGAACTGGCACTAAAAGACTGCTTTAAAACTTTCACATAGTCTGTTGCCTTTAAGAAGTAAAAGCAGACAATACACTGTAATACAACTGTAATACAAGCCTCACTGAACATGTAACGAGTAAAATATTACTGAAAATTGATTAGTAATGCCTTACACTACTGCGTTACAGCAAAAAGTAATATGTTACTGTAATGTATTACTTTTGTAATGCGTTACTCCCAACACTGGAAACAAAGCATCTAATTCTTGAAATATTTTTCAGATGATAATATGCTGATTTAGTTATTGCTTTGACATGACTACTGAAACTAAGGTCTGACTCTAGAGACACACCAAGATTCCTGACTTGGTTTTTAGTTGTTAGCCCCCTAGCGTCAAGGTATGCATTCACCTTGAGAACTTCATCTTTGTTTCCAAACGCAATGACTTCAGTTTTGTCTTTGTTTAACTGCAGAAAGTTTTGACACATCCAACTGTTTACTTCATCAATGCATTGGCACAGGGAGTCGATGGGGCTGTAGTCGTTAGGCGATAGGGCTAAGTAGAGCTGTGTGTCGTCTGCGTAGCTGTGGTAGGCGATTTGGTTCTTTCTCATTATTTGGCTCATTGGGAGCATATACAGGTTGAATAGGAGTGGCGCAAGAATCGAGCCCTGAGGG
The DNA here is from genome assembly GCA_038021265.1 of Cyprinella venusta. Taxonomy (NCBI): domain Eukaryota; kingdom Metazoa; phylum Chordata; class Actinopteri; order Cypriniformes; family Leuciscidae; genus Cyprinella; species Cyprinella venusta. Next base: position 11,101,338 of record CM075870.1, on the reverse strand, counting down.
ACTCCGCAGTTCATGGATGTCCACTCAGACTTATGTTCTCCTATACTCACGTAATAACCTCTCCCTTCTAAGTATGACCTGCCTCCTGTGAAATGTCTCCTACTGTGACAGCCACCATAGCGCCCATGCCGTGTTTGTCCGAGTGAGTGGAGGGGGCGTGGCTTAGCCATAGTTCAATTACACAAAGAGCAGCTTTGGTTATTTGTGGCTCTTGGATCTTGGATAGAGTGATCTCTCTCTCTCTCTCTCTCTCTCTCTCTCTCTCTCTCTCTCTCTCTCTCTCTCTCTCTCTCTCTCTCTCTCTCTCTCTCTCTCTCCCTGTGTGTGTGTGTGTTGTTCTGGGACTGCCCTTCTTAACTATCAGCAGTCCCCCGGGAGCCAATAATAAACTGATAACAAGACAAGAAACCAGAGTAAATCAGAGATGACGTAAGACAGGATACAGCTCAGAGAGACACTTCAGGGACTATAGTAAGATACAGACAACAGACAACCTGTGTGCTATAGAGTAACCCCCCTCATTTACTGCAAATCTTTTAGTTTTTGTTTTGTTCAAATCTTAGATTTCATGGCACAAGAGTGTTTTTTTTGTATTTCAGCCATGTTTCTGTTTTGAAGATGTGCAGATGCCGGTTTATATCAACAAAATGTACAATGTCGGACAAAAATACAGCCTTTTCCTGAGATCCTTCCAGAGAGTGACCATGCAGACCTCTCGGCCAAGGCTGCCTATTAATTACCCACAGGACTTTAAAATTTCCTGTTTTCCCCTCCTTAATTAAGCTAATCTGCCCTGAACTTTAAAGAGAGGAAATACCTAGAAATAGTTCCCAATTTTCAGCACATTCAATTACTTTGTGCCGAGTATTGCAGATTGCATCAAATCGTGTCAACGCCAGGGATCAACAGTGCTTGATCGTGTGGGGGAAATTATGTCTGTCATTTCTTCCTTTGCCATGAAGGGTAATGTGGGAATTTTTCGGAGGGAACAGTGCCTGCTGTGGGCATGGCCAGTGCCCGTGCTGTACGTGCTCAAGGTCAGGGCCATCCACCATCAATCTCTGACCGTTGTGTTTATTATCATTACTTGCACTTACTCACTGAGCATAGAGAAGAATTGTTGACTTATGCTCCCTGTTACTTTTCTCCACAATGTCTCACACTTCCAATAAAAGTTCAGCATATGAGAAGGGTGACGAGTTAAGAGGGACTTTCTTGTAAAAAAGAGGGAATTCCTTCTGTCAACACTAACACTCGGGCTTTCTCGAGATCGAAGGCAACCATCACGTTTCTCCAAAAATTTCCTCCCAAAAGCACCTGCCCGATTGAGTAGTAGTTTTCATATTTTTACTGTGCTGGCAATAAAACGCTGTTGCACATAACGGCAAATTGATTCATATCCAGGTTTGTTGTTGATGACAGTAAAGAAATTCACAACTACAGTAATTTGCATCTATTCTTTTGCAAAAGCAATTAATGAGCACAAGATAAGAAGAATTTCGTATCTTCTTATCTCTTATCTTCTTACCTCTAGGTTGAAAAACCGTCAATGCAAGTGAATGAGAAAAAAAAAATATATATTTTCTGATCCCGCTTGAATTGTGCCATGAATGTGAACATTCATGTTCTCTGTGATTTTTTTGTATACTTTCTCATGTAACGAGTTCGACAGTGTATTGTATGATTCTTTGGCTAGCAGTTGTGGAATACACATAATGAGAAAGACTACACGTCGCATATGTGATGTCACCGCACAACACATTTTCCCTCCACAAATCACGGTGCGATAATCTAAGGAATTAGATCGAGATGCCTGTGTGTTTTGTACCCAAATGTCACCATTCAAACAATGGTTTGTTTAGCGGGATCCGTGTGCTAATGGTGGTGACCTATATCAAACGCGTCGAAAGCAGCAAAGAGTTGTAGTCCACAAAGTGCTCTCACACAAAGTCTAACCGTATGAAAATTCTACCTGCTAAATTGTAGCATTCTTTACACAAACAATTATATAAAACATTCAGAGACAACATATGTTCACATTCATTGCAAAAATTCAAACGGGATTAGAAAATAATGATTTTCTCACACTTACTTGCATTGACGATTTTTCAATCTCGAGAAGGGGCGGGACTTACCAGCTCTATAGGCGTGAAGGACTATAATGTCTTAAGAGCTTGCTCAAGTACTGGGGAGCTAAACCATTTAGTGCTTTGTAAGTAATCAGTGATATTATAAAATCCATACAATGTTTAATAGGGAGCCAATACAGTTTTGACTGAACCGGGCTAATGGTCATACTTCCTGGTTCTGGTAAGAGCTCTAGCGGCTGTGTGTACAGTCAGACGTTCTTTGTCTCAAAATGGTTTATTGCTGTTTATGAGTCAGTAAATCAAGCCAGTGACTAAAACGGCCAACTTCTCTTTGTCTCTCGTAGCATGAACATAATCAGTTATTTAAATATTGCGATTAGAAAGCAATCAAATAACACCCTTTATAATCACTGGAGCTGTCAATCACACAGCATGTGCGAAACTCCTGCTATAATCAATGATGAGCGGTCTATACTGCACAATGAATCTCGTATTTACTTATTTACTACGTTTGTACTGTTAGTTATGATGAAATCGATTTGCTAGGATGAGATCACTGCAATCATGCGCTCACAGACATATTTGTCATTGGCTATAAGCTCATCGTGGAAACCTTTGGTGCGACGGGAGTGGATCTAAATATAAGGCTACAATCAACACTTTTCACAATTAGTTAATCTCGATGGCTATAATAGTAATAGCGTAGTAAATGCTTTTGAGAGTTCCACATGTAATACTTCATATGCAAAGATGTTAGCCAATCACAGCAGACACGCCCCTTCCAATAGAGTATTCAAATAGTAGACTGTGTAAAACAATAGACTTAGTGTCTGTGACATCATCCGTAGGTTTCTGAATTGCATTTTTGGAGTGGGTGGAGCCGGCCGTCATGGCGCTATAACAGACAGCAGACAAATGGCTTGAAGTGACAGCAGCGACAATACACCTGTCACTCAAGTGGCCACGTGCTTAATTATGCATAACTTTGAGCCTTAAAGGGATACTCCACCCAAAAATGAAAATTCTGTCATCATTTACTCACCCTCAAGTTGTTGCAAACCTGTATGAGTTTCTTTCTTCTACTGAACACAAAGGAAGATATTTTGAAGAATGATTAGAACTTTGGCACCATTGAATTCTATAGTATTTCCATCTAGTATGGAAGTCAATGGTGCCAAACAACTGTTTGGCTCCAATAGTTCTTCAAAAATATCTTCCTTTGTGTTCAGTGTCCACTTTTTGTACCAGGCTGTAACTGTTTTTTTTTTCTGTAAAGTTGGGCATTTTAACATTGGGTGTATACGGGATTGACTCCTTTTTTGAACCTGTCTTCCCATGTCACTTCCGTGTTGGATTCAAGAGAGATTGGAAGGTTGCTGCTTGGTTCAAATCAGGCTAGGCTAATGCTTTTTATTCTTAAATCATTTTATTCTTAAATCATGCTAACATTATAAGTACAACATTATAAAACAATAATGGAGAAAAAAAAAATCAGTTCATGACCCTTTTAATTTTAGATGAAAATGACGGTGAAAATCTACAGTTTGGGGACCTAACTCTAGATTACATCATCAGAGGCATGAATTTAAATTCTATTCTCAGAAATACAAAACAAAACTGACAGTCAGAATGTAAACGGTGATGGTGGTGGGTACCCAGTCTTGTGGGGAAATCTGGGACATTGTTAAACTGTGTCTCTGCATCAACTATGTAAGCCTGCCTGCCCCCTACAGAAAACAGGCGGGTTATCACACCACTAACATTTATTTAACCTTTTTCTCCTGTGGAGAGCTGAAGAGGAGGGTGCCGTCGGGGCTGGCTTCTCTTCTGAGAGACATTACCATATTTCCTGACCATTAGGCCCTACAGTCCTCTTAAAACTGTCCCATTCAATAAAGCCCCTCAACAATGAAGCTCACTCTAGCTAGCAGGTTCATGTTTGAGTGAGCAAAATCCAAACATGTACGCATGTACTCACGAATTTGCAGTAGCCCAACATAACATAAACATTATTGTAAATCTGTTTGAACACGAGAACACGTTGCTTTGCTGCCCTGTACTAAACAGCCATTTCACATTCAGTTCCTCTCTCTCCGCTGGGAGTCATGAAACAGGAGGATGATTTCGCCACAGTGGAGGATTCTCATGTGCATTTATGTCGGCCTCTTTTGGAATTAAAGGCAAAACTCCTCACTCCCACATATCCCAAGCTGGGACATTTCTTTCTCTGATTCATCACTCACAAGCAAAAAAAGAGTTTTTTAAAAATAAAGTTGATACCAACATAAATAGTGGGTGTTTTAAGTAGACATAATTTAACTACTTTTAAATACTTATATGGATAAAAATGAGGACCATTATCTATGTCCATGGTGTGACTCAAGTATTCTGTAGAACTGTTGTTTGCAGTCCTTAAAGTCCCTTATTCAAGCCATGGGTTCCTTCTGGGATTTCAAATGGACCTGTAGAATCGCTTTTTCAATATTATTGTACAGTTGTTTTCACCATTCTAACGTCTCATTACAGAGGAAGTCTGCAAATGCAAAATAGCCTTCCGGGTTATCTTCTTGGATCATCTGGTAAACACTAGATATGAAAAAGAAAGTCTTCACAAAATGAACTTTTAGTAGAGGTACACATTTAAAGTTGCAATGAGATGTGACCTACGTCCAAGTGGAACAGATTGTCGAAACAAATGTAGGGTGGGACCTTGGTTCAATCCATGGGTTGTTAATTGGCTGGAGGCAGATATGAATGCGAGTTGTCAGTTAATTGTAAGAAAGAGGCAGGGTTTCAGCCAAGGGGGTAATCCATCGACCGGAAGTTGAAGCCTCGCGGGAGCTGCCATCTTGTAGTAGAACTTCACTTGCGTTAGCATTTCCATTGACTCCCATTCATTTTGGCGTCACTTTGACAGCGAATAACTTTACATCTGAGGTGTTTGAACCCCGTAAAGGACCTCATTTGTCCTTTATTTATTTCTAAAGAAACACGACAATGTGTAAAATGCTCCATTACCTTGTAGCTTATGTTATGGCCCCGTAGAAGCAGTTTTAGTGAAAGTAGGCTAACGATTGCGTCATACCCACGCGACTCTCTGTCGCACAGTTGAGAGATTACCGTATGAACAAGAGAAGAAGCTTGCGTGCAACTGGGGAAACGTGGAGGCAAAATGACAAAATAATTAATCAGAATATTTAGCAAAATTGTCTCCTTCTCCTAGCTCATTGACAGCTCCTATTCACACTCTCTGCCTCTGCATGTTTCGGAAGGGAATGATTCAGATTTCTCATGCCACAGCACTAGAAGACAGACGGGTTGCTCTCGTCACATCTACGTAGTCAAGCTCTGTTTGAGTCTGCGCGTCAGGGACGGAAGTGCTAAAAAATTGCCAAAAACGGGCTTCAATCGTCTCAATGGAGTTCCAATGAGATCGCTCTATCCACTTCTTATACTCGTCTATCGTTTCAGCGGACTAAATGACTGGAAAAATTATGTACATTTAGCAATATAGCGGGTGAATTCTGTATATGATGTATATTCGATGTTACGATGAATTATGTCTTTCTCCACTGACGATCTTAGTTGTTCAAAGTGTTTCTAAGGACACTGATTTTCAGAAGACATCTGTCTGACTTTGAGGTAGCGAAAGGGAACATGGTTTGGGCAACATTAGCAAAAATGTATTAGCTGTTTGATAATGTAGTCATTTATATTATGTTACTGTTATGTGTCCGACATCAGTGTTGTGTAGTCGGGACTCGCACTCAGTCTCGGACTCGGTCTCGAGTCCATATTTTAATGGTCTCGATCTTGTCATGTGCATTTTGACTCGGAATTGACTCGTACTCGAACATATTAGGACTCAGACTTATTCCCGAGTCCACTCGAGTCCCATTCAAAATATGTCATGATTATTACTGTACGTTAATATTTCTTTAAATTGATGTTTGATTGAAACGTCCAATGATTGCTGACTTTCTTGTGCGCAACTGCGCAAGACTTGAGACTATAACGTTCGCGGCACGCAAGGTCAGATGGGATGTGGAGCCTCTAGCTCAACTATTGAAAATGTCTGCCTCATGATCCATAATTCAGTTTGCATATAAGAGCCACACAGAATTCGTGTGCAGTAATGTTATGTGAAAGAGCACTTACTGATTGGAAAAATTGTAAGTCATAATTATAAAATTACCTTTACACCACTATGTGGCCTTTTTACCATTACAGTGTACATGATTCCATGGTATATTTGGTTTACTGTTTGAGTACGGTGCCAGTTTTATTGTTACCAGTTACCACCAAATATTTGACATTTTCTTGAAGAAATCTTTAAAGGGTTAGTTCACCCAAAAATGAAAATTCAGTCATTAATTACTCACCCCCATGCTGTACCAACCCCGCAAGACTGTTCATTTTCGGAACACAAATGAAGATATAAATTTGAGAGCTGTATCACTACCACAAAAGCTACCTAAGGGATTGAAATTTGATGGCCTAGAAAGTCATCGAAGAAAATGTTTAAATATTCCATGGGACTACAGTGGCTCAACTTTAAGTTCATCAAGTGACAACAAGAATACTTTTTGTGCAAACCCCCCCCAAAAAACAACCTTATTCGACTATTTCTTTTCTTCCTTCTGGGCCTGAGATGAGAGTTCAAGAGATATCCACGACGCATGCGCGAGAACTACATTATTTTTCCATTACTTCTTGTTCAGTTCTCGTGCATGTGTCGTGGAAATCTCTTGAACTCTCTTTGGTCTCGGTCTCAACTCGGACTCGAGTGAGCTGGTCTTGACTACAACACTGTCCGACATTGTAAAGAGTTTTACCATTGTGCAGCGTTTACCTCAGTAAAGTTGACCAAGTGAATCCCTGAGCTGGTTTGAGCGGAGATTACATATTCATGAGTCCATGTATACTAAATAAACGTTCGTTCAAACGAAAGTTTAAGTTTAAAATTATTGACTACAAATTTGGAAAAATTAACCATATCGAATGAAACATTCACAATAATATCAATAATATGCATTTAGAAAATGGAGAGTGTGAATTTTAATTTCATGCCTACATAGCAAAACAGACCAGACCACCAATTTTGATGACTCAACTTGCACTACACAAATCTTTATCCAATCAAATGCTCTCTAAAATGAGCCCGAGCTGAAAGTTTCCATAAAAAAATACGTCGAGTAATTTCATCGTGTCTTCAAGTAAGAAAATAGTCTACATTTAATGATTTCAGAATTGCTCTTTTGCGCATTCCCAAATGACAAGAAGCACAACTAATTATTGCATTTTCACTATTCTTGCTTCTTTTATTGTAGAGAACTAAACTCTCTCAAAAGTTTTCGCTCTCTATCAGAAATCAAGCCCCACCAGTCTTCTCAGTGTCTGCGTCTGGCTAAGACACTCACCTCTCATGCCTCCACTATGCATCCTCTTGTCTTTGTTTGGCTCTGCTCCTAAACACCTGTCACTCTACTGTAGCACTGCGGTCCCCGTGTGAGGTCCCCGTCCACAGTCTATTGAACACTCTCTCAAGCAGAACACTTCAGCAGAGCCATCCTTCATGGCTCAGTTCCAGGCTTTTACTGCAGGCTGCCCAGGTCCCTAAAACATCAATGATTTGTTTATAATTAGCCCTGGCACCTCTTCGCTACTTAGAGAGTACTTGCTTTTCAAAAAAGGCCAGGGGGGTCGGTTGACGGATGGGTTGAAGGTGGTCGTGCAGAACCCGACTTGGGCAGTCGGTCACATTCCTCGCAAGCCGTCCGGAGTCATGGCTGACAGGGCGATAACGATAATAACCTAGTCTTCGGGGGCTGCTTAACTGGGCCCTGCATTCAGTCACTCAGTTAGTATGCAGGAGAAGAGGACCTGAAGGGAAACATGGTGCCCAAGCCTGGCAGTCAGGGACGTTTATGCTCGCTGGATGCTCAATTAATAAACACTGCTGTATATATCAAGATGTGTGAGGTATAAATACACTTTGTGTGGTCCCTGAAGTTTACATGGCTGATGGGGTAAAGTACATCTTTGCACCCTCCTCTGATTGTTTACCAGCAAGGACAATATCCATGGGAACATTACACACAACTCGTCAGCTTTGTAAATGAGCCCACCGCTGGGAAATTAATCATTGAGTATTTGGGACGTTTAACAGGATGATGTTTGGAGGACGTCACCTGAGATGGTAAATGCTTTTAAATGCATCATATGATATTTACATAGCTCAACACAGTGCTCACTTTGTAATTGTGTCATATTGCATAGTGAAGGCCATGGGGACATGAAACCATTATCCTTTTTTAGTTAAGCCACAAACTGCTCCATAGAAAATGAGCTAAAATAAGCTGAAATGTGCCATAGAATAGATAGCTACACTAAAAGCTATATTCAAAATTTAGTTGTTTTTTTTACTTGTTGTTAAAGGTTGTGATCGGCCAAAAAGTAGCAAACTGTAATTTGTAAAAATGCCTGTCATTTAAAATGCCTATAATCATACTCTAGATCTAATATTATCACATGGAATAGATGTTGATGCCGTTGAAATTCTGCAGCAGAGCGATGACATCTCAGATCATTATCTAGTCTCATGTAAATTACATTTAGCCAAGGCTGCAAAGCCGACTTCTGCCACTAAAGATTGCTTTATCAATAATCTTCCTAATCAGTTTCATCATCTCAGCATCCCGGAAAGCTTAGAAGAACTCGATATCATGACAGAAACTTTCAACTATCTCTTTTCCAGCACTTCAGTTGCTCCGTTGAGCTTAAAAAAAGATTAAAGAAAATAGTCCAACGCCATGGTACAACAAGCAAACTCAGGCCCTTAAGAGAGCAGCCAGAAAAATGGAGCATAGCTGGAAGAAAACTAAACTAGAGGTATTCCGGATTTCATGGAAGGAGAGCTCAATCACATACATGCCTTAAAAACTGCTAGATAAACATAATCCTAGGTATCTATTTGAAACAGTGGCTAACGAAAAAGAAAGCTTCAAGCCCAGAAGTGTCCAAGCAACACAGCAGTAATGACTTGAACGAATTTCTTCACTTATAAGATTGATAATATCAGGGAGAAAATTATAACTACACAACTGTCTACTACAGTATCGCATCAGGGGGTGCATTGCTGTCTCCCTGAGGAAAGAATTGTTTCATTTGCTTTTTCAAAAAAAAAAAAAAAAAAAAACGCAGACCCCCCTTTATTGATAGGCTATAGGCTTATGTTGAACTTTATTCTTGTACAAACATATGCTGTATTTAGAAGTACTTAAAGTATTGAATGAAATTTTACATATACTAGGGAGGAGTTGGGAGGGAGGTGGGATGCTAGGAAACTGTCGTGGAACTCGTGCTTATAATGGATAGATTATTTAAACATGGTCCTCACCAACTTTGTTAATAAAACATCCACTTCTGCCTATTGTAATAAGGCTTTAAAGACTTGTTCATTTGTAAAGATTATCATGATAAACAAAACATGTACGCTATAATAATAACTTTTGTTGGTCACATAGCTTGTTTATCCAAAAGCCAATAGATTTATTTATTTTTCCAAGGGAACCAGGGTTATGCTAACTTCCAGATCGGCCTGCAAAAATTTGTCATTACTGCAGTGTTCCATTGGACTCTTTTCTCTATTCATGTTTGGTACTGACAACATTTACTTACAGGTTTGAGTGTTGGAATGTCTGTTTACACAGTCGCTTAACTAGCAGCTCAACTACTGTCTGTATGAACATGCAATGGAAGTCCATATCTTATTCCAGTCATGATTATCACCTGTAAACACAGCAATGTGACCAAAGTAAAACTACTGTAGAAAGTCTTATCATATTTGACACAGAGTCCAGTTGAGCCTTGAGTTTATCTTCAAAATCTTAACCGACAGCAGCTTTTTTTTTTTTTTTTACCTGAGTGACTGGATCTAAAATCCTTAGATAAGATTCAGCTCATATCTCCTACTTATGATACAAAAACCACACATAAAAACCTGCAACAATAAAGCATTTGAATAACAGCTGTTATTTGATGGTTAAATTATTACACGGATTCATTTTGGAGTTTTGCCATGGAAAATAGCAAATGTCTGCTCTGAGTAGGATGTCACAGGTTGTTATCCAGTAATTATGGTAATCATGGCTTGAACACAGTATATTGCACAGTATGATGTGACAAACAACTAATTCACACAGCATAGCTTAGACGGAAATACGGTTGTGTCCTGGAAATATATGAGTGTGATTCCAGCTATAGGATGTGGTTGTCACTCCCATAAATTGCCAAACAGCGTCTGAGCATGACCAAATGAAGAACTGAAATACAGGATGGACAACAATATAGACCTCACTCAGGGTAGACCTTACCTTAAACAAGGCTGTGAGGGATAGAAGTGCACTGTGTTTAACGAATTGATGTTTAACAACAGAAGCTTCTGATTGCCCAGTTGACGAAATGTATTTGTGAAAAATATTTCAGTAGATAAAATATCAGCAAAAACCCTCATAGTTTGACTCCACACTCAAAAGTGTTCAAATGAACTGTTAGTGGTAATGGGATAATTAAGTGATGATTGAGCATTAGTGAGGACACTTGATATTAACAAGCGGAATCACTGAAGGAAAGAGTCACCATTTCAAGTCATCATTATGATGATCAGTGTTTGCTGTTGGCCTCTTGACCCTTCACTTCATAATATTAGATAATATTAGATTTTTGATTGGTGCACCCAGAATACAGTGCATCATGCTTTTTGGTGGTCACTATTGTTGTGATTCATATGCTGATTCTTGAAATGACAGAGAGATTCAAGTCTTTTTGATCAGGATAACTTTTTTAAAAATCTCAGATCTTATGCTGTAGAATCACAAGGCTGCTGTAATCAATAAGGTAAATCTAACTTTAGGCTCTAAATGTGTGCATCAATTCAGATCACAACATGATGATTATTGCAAAACACTCTGATCTGTGTAAAGACTGTAAGCACCTCACAGCTTCATTTTAACTGTGTTCAGTTCAATATTGTGTCTAACCCTGAGTTAGTTCCATTCATTTCATACTGTAGCTCAGAGGGTTAGGGCACGACTGCTTAATTGTACGAACAGCTTATCTGACGTTTGGAGGAACTACTCAACCGATTCAGTGAGTGAGTGAGTAATTTTCACTGGAACTGCTATATTGAATTTAACTTATAATGTAGTTGCGTCCAATTTACGCACTGAATTTGTGCACATCTGTACATACTCATACATGTAGTGTATGAATTTTATAAGGTTATTTTATTTAACCTCGTCTGATTTCCCCAGCCCCTCCGCTATGTAAGGGAAGCTGCAAGGTTAATTAAGTGCATGCTTGACTAATGCACAAATAATACACTCTAAAAAATGCTGGGTTGTTTTAACCCAACGTTGGGTCAAATATGGACTAACCCAGCAGTTGGGTTAAATTTTTACTTTACATTTTTAACCCAACATTTCGGGTTTGTCCATATTTGACCCAACGTTGGGTTAAAACAACCCAGCATTTTTTAGAGTGTACTGAATAAATGTGTAACTAATGATTATTTAAGCTATTCGTTAATGATTACCACATTAGGAACTAATTAAGAGTTTGTAAGGTTAATGTATTAGTTCATACATGAATTGTTATGAATTAAATATGTAATTGTGGATTTATTCCATAATAACTCATTTTTTTAACTAATAGTGTTAATTAATATGTCAATTACCAGAATGAGCCAAAGCCTTGTATTTCAACTTCCATATAATATGACAGGTACACTAATATGCATTAATACATGTTTAATTACTTCATTGTTACTGCAAATTCATGTGCTAATTACTACAATTACTAAATGACTAGTTAATAATGATGTGCCCCAACAAGTAAAGTCATAACGTAATGATGCCTTTGCAAATCATTAGCTTTGCATAGCATAGCTTTGACTAATTATTGTAATTAACAAATTAATTTACACGATTAGTTAATGAAATATGTTATTAAGGAATTAATACACAATGACACATTGAATTAATAGCAATTCGTGTATTACTTAATCTATTAATCATATAGACTCTTTATTAGTTGCTAATGCAGTAATCATTAATTAATGGTGTAGTTCTTTATGAGGTATACATTAACTCATGATTATCTGTGCATTAGTTAAGCATGAATCAATGCATATTAGTGCACCCGTAACACCTGTAAAGTGTTACCGGAATTTTCAGATGTATTTTTTTAGAGTAGTGCACAAGTATGCGAACTGGGATGTGCATTATGACCTCAATGATTCGTATCGGTTCAACTGATTCCTTGAAAAGTACATGTTCAAAAAAACCATTCATTACCAAATCGCTCTGATTCTCATCAGACAGTCAGTACATCTTCATATGAAATATTGTCTAGAAGAGTATCACAACTCTGCCTAATTAGATTTGCTATTAAAATGCACAATTCTATGATCTTGCTACTGAGAAATGTTACTTTTAAGTCATTCACACAAGCAATACACAGGAAAAAAAACAAAAAAACAATGACTCAGTTGTTCTCACAAAGAACATGACACCATTTGGGTATTGTGTAGTTTTACTATGTCTGAATCAATATGCACCAAATATGGCAAGATGATGAATTTAATACCTAATGGCACCAGGTTGAAGCCTGTGTCAACAAATCTGTGTCAAGTAAATCTTGCCTGTGCAACTTCGTCCTTAGTGTATCACTTAGGTTGTGTTGCCATTTGATCCACTTTTTTGTGTGTGTTTAGCAATATATCATGAGTCAAGAGGCTCTCTTTAATTTAGCTGAGAAAAAGTATGAGTATTTTCATCTTCAAACCATAGCTGAAATTACCACTTTTTAATTACCACTTTTTCCCATGACAGCTAAACGGACATCTCGCGCTTCACCTGTCGCTGACCTCTTACCTGTAGATGCCCTCTCACTCTCCTTCATCTAACAAGACCGTGTGTGTACAGTAGAGGTCACATTCACAGACGCTCACACCCTCACACCTTTCAAAGTGACGTAATCTTGAATACAATAGTCTATTTGCCTGTGTTGTCTCACGCTTAATCAAGGATTAAACATTAAAGTGCAGCAAGTTTGAGGTAAATACGTTCAGGCTATATTTGAACACTTCTAAGCTGCGGATATTAGTGTCAATACTGGCCTTTTTCAGTCGGGCACAGAATGTTTGCCCTTTTCTAAGAAATGAGTGCAGTGGGAGGCCAGACAGACTCACTATAGTGGTGTCAGTAATGTCAGGAGCAGGGCACGGTAGGAGGAGGAAGGTTGTAAATCAGAATAGTGCTAATTCTGAGTGAGTGAGAGACATTACACATTCTGTTGACCAGAAGTAACTTTGCAACTACATGTTAACTAGAGTATTAGTAGACTTTCTGCTCAATATCTGCTCTTTATTGTTCTCGCTGATAAGCCGAACTGGGGTGCGTTTCCCGAAAGCATCTATGGTCGCAAGTTCCATCGTTATCTGCATAGTTCAACGAGTCGGTGTTTCCCGAAACCATCATTCCAACGATGGAAGTTGAAATACAAGGCTTTGGCTCATTCTGGTAATTAACATATTAATTGAGACTATTAGTTAAAAAAATGAGTTATTATGGAATTAATCCACAATTACATATTAAATTAATAACAATTAATGTATGCACTAATACATTAACCTTACAGACTCTTAATTAGTTCCTAATGTGGTAATCATTAATGAATAGCTTAAAAAATCATTAGTTACACATTAATTCAGTATTATCTGTGCATTAGTTAAGCATGAATTAATGCTTATTAGTGCACCCGTATTGTAAAGTGTTACCTCTGATTTCATTAGAAATCCACATCAACCCAAAGAGCTCCATTTATCAATTGTTTCTTACTTCTTGCAACTCCTACAACATTTTGTTTTGGCTTTGTTTTGGGGTTTTAAAGCTTTGGTGCACAATGTAAATTATTTGGCATGTTGAGTATACATATTGCGTACTTACGGGGAAAATAACCAGGACATTTTTTTTTCTTACTACTCTGAACAGGCTTGGGAAAAGAGGCACATATCTTGATTCAAATTTTTCTCTTCATAATGGCCTCTAGTATTGTAAAGTCAGTTTTATTCCAAAAGATTTTGTTTCAAAATGTTCAGGTTGATAGATTCAAGAGAGAGAAGTTGAAAAATTCCCATAACATTTTGGGAATCGAGTTTCTGGTGTGCTGCTAATGTAGTGTAAACTTCAACAGAACACCCTCTCAGGAGCCTTGTAATTCATTATCAAAACTGGACTTGAAACATGAGTTGGTTCATTTTCTGACAATTGTCTTTTAAGGGCATCCATTTGTCACGATGACAATTACAAAATTAAAGCAGTTGTGTCACATTAAAGTAAAAAGAACAAATACAAAATATTACACAGGTTTGAGTCTGGTGTGCTTCATAGGCAGAACCTCATTGGAACCGAAGTCCAACAATGTTCCTGAATAAACAACATTTTGTTGATCCTGGAACAACATTTCAATCAGCCAATCAGATCTGAAGTTAACATAAGTTTAGACTTACAACCAGGGTTAGGTGCTTCTAATATCAGCGTCCTTCATTTCCCTCTGATTTAATAGATATGTTTTAGATAGGGTTAGGTTTAGGGATACGGTTATGAATTGAATTTTCAGGCAGGAATGTTGTCAAAAAATGTTGACCCAGGAACGCATCTAACTCGGTAAGCTTCCATGTATCCCATTCTCTTCTTTTTTCCGTGATTTTTCTGTGATATTTCAACACAGTCTCATGAATGTGCGTATCTATACCACAATTGTCATTTCTCATGGCATTTATACACCAAATTTTTTTTTTTTTTTTTTTGCGTACATATGCTAGAGTTTGCACTGAAAACCCCCTGGGTAGGTTTAGGGGGAAGGGGGTGGGGAGTTCGTACTTATAATACGCCAAAAAGTGCATATCATATGCACGTTAAAAACGCGTACCATATACACTCAAAAACTAGTTTTGGCGTATTTTAGTTTTGACTAGTTTTGCACGAGAAATGACATTCGTCCTATAGATACGAACTTTCATGAGATCGGGCTCACAACCTGTGAGATACGACCTCAGTCGTACGAATTAGTTCGATTTTACTAAATCGTACATATTTTACGAATTGGCCAATTCGTATGAATTCGTACGAATGACCTACCCCTTACCCCGCCCCTAAACCTACCCATCACATGGGTTTAGACAAATTGTATGAGTGAGGTTGTACGAATTAGTTCGAATAGGCTCTATGCACGACCGCTTCCATATTTGTCTCAGCACGCCCACTTACTTCCGGTGCTGCGTCAGTCTATGGTCAGAAGCCGGTTTTGCGATAGTTGGAGATAGTGTCAAATTACACTCGCTGTTTATAAAAATGTCCTCCGGTTAACGTGAATGATGTTAACAACACTGTGAGGCAGTTAGCTGTCACACAAGAGTAAAAAAGAGAAGTTATTTAAATTATACATTTCGAGCCAAATCAACAACTTTGAGGGTTAGTATTCTCTCATATCGTACGAAATTCGACTAGCGAATCAGCGTTTCTAAAATCGTTGTCTCCGTTTCTGAGAAAACGGATTTTATTACAGTTTTGCCGCTATACAGTTGGCCTGCAGAACGCGCTTCCGGAAGTAAAGACGCTGACTGAGATTCGTTCGAACACACGTCAGCAGGGTTCGTGCATAGAGGCAATTAGCCACTTTTTAATCATTCGTCGAATTCGTACAAATTGGTCGTGAGATAGCGTAGGATTAATCTGCATATAATTGAGTTCACATTTTTGAATTATTGACACCCATTATAAATATACATACAATTTAAAGTCTTATTTCGAATTCGAGTCTCAATGAAATGTATAGTACATTTCCCATGATGCTTGTTTAACCTCCCATGCTTGTATTTTGCATTTAGCAGATTTGCTCTCTTCTCTGGGGGCAGATTACATTGAGTTCTTGCTCATTACAGATACATTTTCAATGCCTGTTTGGAGACACAGGATAAATGACTGTGTTGATGGTGTTAAGCAACAATGGTAGGTTTACTCTTGTGGACTCTAAACACTTTAGGGTTGTGTGTCATTTGTCAAATGTTTGGAGAATGTTACTGAAGCAACACTGCTTTACCATTACCATGAGGAGTGGGAGCAACATATTATCCAGATCTATTAAACATATCACATTCGCTAGTTTTCATGGTTAAATAATTAGCACAGAGAGGAGAAGGAAGTGAAAATGTGGTGTGCAGCCTGTGATGGAGGAGAGAGTCCAGACCCAGCTTGGCTCTGAGACCCTCCCTTCTCCCGGGGCAACAGTAAGTCTGGATTTTTGGAGGCTGAAAGAATTATTAGTAGTGAGGTAAGCAGCTGTCATGCATCTATTGTGTTGCAATTGTCCACAACATGCTTTTCAATGGCTCCGCAAGTCTTAGCATCACATAGGCTTCATAAAAGTTTGAGAGATTCATCCTGTCCTAAGAATGTTCTTTGATAAACTGAGTTACCAAGCCGAACTTATATTGAATTAAAATAAATGATTTTAGCAAAGGACACCATCATGAAAAGTTGAAGGAATGGACAAGTAATTGAGGGATACTGTGCAGTGAGAAATGTGCATATATAGCCCTGTTCACACCTGATACTGAGATGTGTTTTGGTCGATCGGATCACGTAAACGAGAGAAACCCATTCCTGTTTTGGTGTTTTAATCCGTCTCCGTTGTCCACTTTCAAGCACTTCTGTCTTGATTTCTTCAAGGGGAGAGTCTATGGGTGGAAAAATGTCTGTGTTCTTTTTCCAGATCTTTTGATCTAATGGACAAAATAAGCTTGCATAAATAACATAAGAACATGCCGAAGACAACGGAAAAACATACAGAAGCATTGGCTTCATTTTTTGCTCTGTGGGTGTGTTAGAATTTAGGAATGGTGAGTATAAAATTGTGCTCGGTGTGTTTTTTGTCTTCAAACCAAACTTAGGCCTTCAGCTGACAAAGTTAAATCCCATAATAGTTATGCATTCGGTCAGTAGACCGAGAGCAGGCGGTCTTTTGAGGCCGTCCGAATGTATTCGACCAAATAAGCGACTACAGTACCAAAGCAATCCTTTTGAATACGCTTTCGGCCCTGATAACATCTGGTATTAAAGGGATAGTTCACTTTGAAATAAATTTTTTGTATGTTTTAGCTTACCTTAAGGGCATCCAAGATGTAGGTGTCTTTGTTTCCACAGTATTTTCAATTTTGACATTTTTCGGTCAAAACGGTGTTTTCTGTCAGTCATATACTTACATTCACGTGTCATTAAATCATGTTTAATTTGGACTTCTCTGTGAATGCTCTTTGACGTGGACCCCCTAAACCTGCATTATATGACTGACAGACAACACCGGTTTCACCGAAAAATGTCAAAATTGAAAATACTGTGGAAACAAAGACACCTAGATCTTGGATGCACTTGAGGTAAGCTAAAACATATCAAAAATTAATTTCAAAGTGAACTATCGCTTTAAGATCCATTTTCATCAATCCAATCACAAGTGGACAACACTACCCAGATAGCAAACTGACGTTGAATCAACGTGGAAACATGACATCGAAACAACGTTGATCCGACATTGTTTTGCTCATCGAATTAACGTTGAACCAACGTCAGACGCGTCATTCTTTCAAAAATAATGGAAAATCAACTTGAAATCAACGTTTTTTCAACGTTATGGAAGCAAACCAATTTTCGATTTTCATTTAGCTTTGAAGAATGCCGCATCTGACGCTGGTTCAACATTCGATGAGCAAAATCAACGTTGTTTCGATGTCATGAGAGACGTCGTTTCCACGTTGATTCAATGTCAGTTTGCTGTCTGGGTAAATACAGATGTAAATTGGATTTGAGCTTGTCCACTTTTGATGACTTCCAGAGGTAGTTTAAAACGCATCGTCTAAAGACCCGTGTGGGGTTTGAAGATGAAAAACGTACCAAGCACGATGTTCTCTCACCATTCCTGATTTCTAACACTCGGTGTGATCTTGCGGCTATCAGAGCAGAAACAGAAGTGGTTGAAAGTGGACAAAAGGGAGGGATTAAAACACCAGGGGCCCTATCTTGCACCCAGCGCAAATAACTTTGTACACTGACACATGTCTCATTCCTATTTTGCACCCGCGCAAAGCGGACTTTTCCCTCCACAGACTGACGTCAGTAAACTAGGGAATAAACTTGCGCTCCCTGGGCAGGTCGGCGTAAAAAGGAGGCATATTTCAGCGTACACAATCCCTGGTGCTATTTTACAGTTCCAGAAAACAATTGTGCCACTGACCAGAGAAAAGCTTGTCTAAAGTCAGTGGCGCGTTGCGCGTACATTCAGATGCTATTTTAAGCGTGCATGCTTGGTTATAATACAGAGTGTGAACAACGCGCATACACTGTAGATGATTCTCTCATCTACACATATGTATTTTTACTTTTTGCAAATGATACACTGTTATAAGGAAAAATGGTTACACTTTATTTCGATAGTCACTTTAGACGTTTTATTAATTATAAGTAACTTTTCAACTACATGTCAACTAACTCTCATTAGAGTATTAGTATATTATAGTAGACTGTCAGTAGACTGTTAGGTTATGGTTAGGTGTTAGGCTTTGGGTTAGGAGATTAAGTTTACTTGTAGTCGCCAAGTTACTCATAGTTAGTTGAATGTCTGTTGGGGGACCAACAAAATAAAGTGTTAGCAGATATTAAGTGGACAGTCTACTAATACTCTAATGACGGTTAGTTGACATGTAGTTGAAAAGTTACTTATAGTTAGTAGAATGTCTAAAGTGGACTATCGAAATAAAGTGTTACCGGAAAAATATATAAAAGGGAAATCATTGTTGTGTCCATGATGATGGGAAAAAGCTTACACATTTACCCTAATTATTACATGCATGTGTTAACCGAAGCTAATTTGGGTGGGTTTGTCCCATCCCCAATGTCACTTCTCTTTCTTTTACGGCCCTGACGAGAACATCTATCTCCTCGACTGTGAACCGATAGAAGTGCGCCTTGTAAATGCGCTGTTATAACAGAATTGTGCACCTCGTTCATCATGCTCTAAAAGGGAATGTGATATGATGCTCTTATTGGTTTGTTCCCAACGTAGGCCTATAGAAGAAGGCGATGGATTTCTTCTATATATATTTCACGAGTTCACACTGACATAATTTTGCGGAAGTAAGATTTAATGCGTATTTGGCGTGCTGTCCGGAGGGAGGGCTCTGAACTCGGAATTTAGCCCAAACTCAGAGTACTCCCCCAGTTTTAGAACTAGGAGTGTGGAGAAGGGGTGGAGGGGGGATGCTGCAAACAGTCAATGGATCGAGGTAAGACTGCTGAGTCTATATGTACCCTCTTGTCATTGATTGCTGAGTCCTGTCCACTCGTGTTAATTATCTGAACGTGATCCTCCCGAACTTAGTTAATAAAACTTAAGAAAGTGGTCAGATTGATGGAAATGCATTTTAATACCAGATGTAAACAGGGCCTATGGGTAAATCGGCTATTAATATTTCAGTTGCTCTTTATTTTATATCCATTGCAAGTTTTCCTATAAGTCTGAACAACATTTATGGGGGAGCATGCTCAAGTAATCGCATAAAGTAAAAATGTGATGAAAATGTAATGAAGACTCACAACTCATGTGGTGCAACAAAAAATGCAGGAAACAAAAACATACATTAAGGAAATGAAATGACCCTTGGACACCCTCATGACTGTCTGTCAAGATCAAGAAGTCTTTTAAAATACCACCAGGTTATATACACTTTGGCTAAAAAAGCTTTTGCCGTGAGTTATATTACAGCAAAGCCATAAAAATAGTTGACTGTGAGTTTCTACAATGTTCTGCGTCCCTGCTAAGATTATACTTTGTCTTTCGTGTTGCTTTTAGAAATGCTGTTGCACTTCTGGGACCTCTTTAAAAAATAATACCCACACCCCGGTACTGAGAGTGCACAGTACAACACTTCCAAAAACTGTCAAAGCTGTCACATTGCCAAATGGTGATTTGTTCTCTTGTTGGACCTTCTCATTTAATTTCAGCTTGTTAATTTCCCACATTCTTCAAAATACTCCGCAATCATTGGGGACAAGTCAGTCATCTCCCCCAGAACACAGTTCAGCTCACATATAACATTAAGGAATAAACTATTACAAGGCTCTTTCTTCTTGTTATCACTTGTTGGATACGACTCTATTCCATGTGGTCAAAAGAGCACATAAAATACAGCCACCTCCAATAAAGCTACTATTTTAGTCCCACTTGTTTTCTCGGAATGCACATTTTCTGGCTTCAAGATGAACTCCCTTTTGAGCTAAATCCCTTTTGAAAGGCAAGGTGAGATACAGTCCAGTCAGAAGAGCTCCACTGCATTGTGATTCATTCCACAGTGCTTTAAATAAACTCTATAACAAGCAGATGTAACTGCTGAAAGCCCAATTAGGTTCACTTCAAAGCAGTATTTTCAATACTTCCCGTTGGCATATCAAGTTGTGCCAGTGCTTTCATCTTGTCCTGTGTGCCCAACTGATCTCAGCTCATAGACAGAGTCAGGAAGTCATCGGGAACGCCTGTCGCATGAATGTTCCAGTGATGGAGTGAAAGTGCTTAGTATCTCAGTAGCCTGGGAAGAGGATCCAAAGACCCCCAAATCTCAGATAAGATCTAAGTCAAACCTGGTCTCATGAGAAATTGCATAAAGTGGTGAGATCATATGAATTTGTATGATGTGATTTAAAGTCCCCCTGCAGTCAATAATTGTATCCATTAAAACGTATCACCAAAATGACATATTTAAAAAAAAAAAGTCCTTGGAGAAAAAAATGCCTTAAAATAGCTCGAATGTAAGGCTATGTTTACACAGAAACGATTCTGAAGAGAAAACGCAAAAGTGGCGTTGCGTTATCACTTTTTATTCTGCGTTTAGACGAGTGATTTGGGTGTGAAATCCGCGTGCAGATGGTAACACAAAAGTCTGTGAAATTCAATGTAGTATGCACTCAAAGTGGCTAAGAGTGCATACTACAACAACACCAAGCCCGCGCGCCTGCGTACAACCTTCACTGTCAAGCAGACCTTTGCGTTTTTACCATTTACAAGGGAACACGGCGGGGGAGCGTTTTAAAGATTTCCACTCTGGAGGGTGGTTTCACTTTTTTTGGCTTTTAAGCCCCAAAAACGCCATCGCCGTGTAAACGAAAGGCAACATGACATCATGACTTTTGCGTAAACATACACGCCACTTTCGAGTCAAGTGGCGTGTTATCTCTACGCATTTTCAGCTATCCGCGTGTATGCGTGTATGTCTACGCCATTAACGTTCGCGTCATTCCACGTGTCCGTACACGCCGTCAAATGTCCAGTCATAAATGCCATTAATCCCAGTGACGGTTAAGTTTAGGGATGGGGTTGAGGTAAGTCATATCTTTTTTTCCTAGGATGGTAAGGGAACAGTCATAAATGCCATTAACCACAGTGACGGTTAAGTTTAGGGACGAGGTTGAGGTAAGTCATATATTTATATAACGTTAAGTCAACGGCGTTCATAAACACGCTGAAAAGCAATTATGCGTCTTGATAGCACGCCAAAAATGGAAATACGAATTGGCGTGTCATACACACGCTACTTCATGAGATCAGTCTGGGAAAGGCGACAATCCGGTCAAATATTTTTACGTTTTCACCCGCGAGCGTTCTTGTGTAAACAGGGCTTAAATATATTCATCAGTGCCTCATTTAGTATATGCGGTTCTTTGAATATGCAAATTATCCCCGCCTCCACTCACACCAGATCCACTCATTGACAATGACATGTTGACCTGGGTGCGTTTCCCGAAAGCATCATTAGCCAACTATGGTCGCAAGTTGGTCGCAATTTTCATTGAACTCTATTAAGACGGAACTTGCAACCATAATTGACTAACGATGCTTTAGGGAAACGCACCCCTGATTGGTTACAAGGGAGTGTGTGACGTCAGAAACACCAGCGATTTCAAACAGTGTTTTGAGACTGCTCTTTGCATTTTTAAGGAAAACATATTCAGCAATGGTGTTGACATGAATTTGTACATGGTTTGTCGTAATTGATATTAAAAACACCACATAGACATAAACAACATTAAAAACTTTATTTTAACCACAGGGAGACTTAAAGTAAAAAAGTCAAAGTTAGCATGAAGATCCACTTCTCTCCCTATCTGTAAACCTAAGAGTGTGTTGAAAAGTCTTTATCATTGAAAACAAAAGGCTTCAAGCACAAATAGAAGTTTAGTTTAGTTTACATGAAAATAATTTGATCAAATGTTTCAAAAAGTGGCCAGATTTTAGGTATCAAAAAACATCTTCCTCGGTAGAGTGTCCTGCGCTAACATCTCCTGCACGGTAGAAAACGCACAATTGAAACATTATATCGCTTCTCTTTCCAGACACAAGTTTTTAACCCAAAAGCTTCCTTGGGTTACTTCAGGAGTAAAAGCCATGAGAAACTGCTGATGGAGTGTTTTCGTACTCCGGCATCGCCGTCGCATGTCTCTGTCCATTAGTCGGGGCGGGGAGAGGGGAAATGATGCAGCCCGTCATTGTGTGTCGGCCGAGCCCGAGAGAGATTGCGGGGTCGGAGGAGGTGTTAGAGAGCCTCGCGGCGCTGCCGTAAAGGAAAGCGCCGGCTCCACAGGGGGTTCCCTCCTCCCCACGGGGCCGCGATAGGCTGGGTGGCAGGAGGGCCGTAGCTTCTGGGGGGGAGGGTCCTTTCTGCCCTCTCGCTGACAGGATCTGGTCAGTGTCCTGCCGCTGAGGGTCACGGCCCAGCTTAGGAACACAAACTTATCTTCCGTGCATCTGCCGGGCCGCCTGCGCAGTCAGTCTGTCTCCTGCGCTCTCTTTCCTGAAGGAGGAGGTTGGGGGATACTTCGCTTGAGGAGAGTGACAGAGAGAGGGAGAGGGGGGACAGAATGGGAAAAAGCAAGGATCTAGACCCTGCCAAGTCGCTGAGCTACATGGAAAACACGAGCTGCCTCCAGGGTAACAGGCCCACTTCTGAATTTCGACAAACAAAAATAACCCTGGCGACTGGATACGGCCATTCCTCAAGCGAAGTGCACTTTTTTCCTCGATCTGTCAGCCAGAATTCCCATAAGTTGAGCAAACTCATTCTGGAACCTGGACTGTCTTTGAGGACTGCTAATTTGCTCTACTGTTACAAGCGAGGAAGAAACTTAATAATACTGTTTTGCCCCAGTTATTTATCATTCCTCTCTCCACAGATGGACATGACCTTTGAGTGACCAATGGTGAAGCTCAACCCTAGCCCTTTCGGTGACTTATTTCATCATTTGAGCGGCGTATGATTCAATTCTCATGACCTAATGCATTGTAGAATGCCTTGGAACTGAAGTTAATGTTTTCTTCTTTCTCTTTCTTTCTTTTTTTTTTACTCAACTCCCACCCTTTCCTCAGCAGAGCAAGGGAACGCTGGCTGCGTCTGCCCAGGAGAAAATGACAACTTCATTAGAAGGGCTTGGATTGAGCGGAGAGTGAGAAAACAAATGATTGTAAGCGTTGTTGATGGAGTGCAGTGAGTCCTATCTGCCAAAACCTTGTCTGCCTAACCTGAACCCAGACGAGAGAATTAGGAGATGATGTGTGGCCAAGAGCGCGCTATCTGAGCGCTGTGAAAGGCGTGTGTAACAGGGTTCAGGGAAGAAGGAGGCAGGAACCGGATAATAATCGAAAATAAAACTTTATTTAAACAAAATAAACAAACAAATTACCTGCCAGCAGCCCCTCACGGACGACTGCTGGCTTACCAAAATAAAGTACAAAATACAAACAAAACCAGGCCTGTTCCTCTCTCGATCATCCACTCCGTCGCTCCCCCTTTATAGCTCCGCTCCTCCGTGAGAGATGCGAGACCGGTGTGCTTCGCAGGTGCTGCTCATTAGCAATCGCACCACCGGCCTCGCGACTTTCTCTCACGTCCCTCGGCCGTCCTGCTCACCACAGCGTGGTTTGGGTCTCTTATTTTTTAGGAAGCGGTTTTAGTTCAAACTGCTGGCTTTTGGGGTGAGTTTTTAACACATACAGTGTGAGATGCAAAAGCTAGTGATAGATGCAAAAGTACATCTATACATGTTTTTATATATATATATATATATATATTTATATATATACACACACACACACATAATTAATGTAATTATCTACTCAACTCATGGCAGTTTCTTCAATGCATTTAGGGGTTGTAATCCTGGTCAAGACAATCTCCTGAACAATCTTCAAACTGAATGTCAGAATGGGAAAGAAAAGTGATTTAAGCAATTCTGAGAGTTTCAATTCCACTCATCTCCACTACAAATAGGAAAAAGAGGCTACAATTTGCAAGAGCTCACCAAAATTGGACAGTTGAAGACTGGAAAAATGTTACCTGGTCTGATGAGTCTCGATTTCTGTTGAGACATTCAGATGGTAGAGTCAGAATTTGGCGTAAACAGAATCAGAACATGGATCCATCATGCCTTGTTACCACTGTGCAGGCTGGTGGTGGTGGTGTAATGGTGTGGGGGATGTTTTCTTGGCATACTTTAGACCACATAGTGCCAATTGGGCATCGTTTAATGTACCCATCCTCAGTCAGGAACAGCAAGTGAGTTTTCTTTTGTTGTTTGATTAACATTATTAAATAGACTGTAGCAGGAATATTATGCTGCGGTCACTTTAAGCTGCACGGATCCATTATAGTGTCACACATGCATTTTATTATTATTTTTTTTTTGCAGCTGTTTACATTCACTTTTGACAGAATCAACTGTGTTTATGAAGATATTTTTGATTTTTATATTTGTATGTGTATTTGTCCATTCAAGTGCAAAAACACACTGAGAAGTTCAATACAGCGCACTAAACAGTATGAGAGGTGGCTTTATGTGCTCATGTTTTGTATGTGTTAGCAGCACAGAAAACAGCGCACAAGCCTTTAAAGGGTAACTAAACCCCTGGTCAGACCCTGACTCCACCCACTCGTAATATCTGAAAAATGCTGAAAAAATGGGCAGACCCCAGTGGAGATGGAGGGGACGAACCAAGGGCGGGGCTGAGCGGGGGGCGTGCTTTTGCAGCGCGAGCTGTGTGGAGAAGCCACCTCTATCCAACTCCATTTCCACCTCTATCCATCCTTGTCACTGTACTAAACATAGATAAATCTACGCTAACTTGAAGCTATCCTAACTGTACTATGCTACTAACTAACTAGGGTACACAAAATAATCTAAATAACTACTGTATATAAATGCTATGCTAAATAGATGTTACAAATACTCTATCCTGATCATTTTCAATACTCGTAATTCCAACTCTTGACTCGCAGTGGTTTTGACGAAACAAGATTATTTTTAAACTGCCGAGGGCGTGGCAGCTGTAGCTTGTACCGATGGCATGGTAGCTCAGTACCAAGGGCGTGGTGAGCTGAAACTTGCTTACGTCATGAAGAACCACAAACATCCAATAGGAAAATTCAACTGCAGTAGCCACCGTTCAACCTGAAGAGGGCAGCACTAAGACGTTATTACACCATACATTGTAGAATTAAAACACTTTATACCCAAAAGTTACTCGAATCAATGATCGGCATTAAAAAAAAAGCTCCATTCTCAGATCATTAACTAAAAAAAGTTGGTTTAGGGTTTAGTTAACCTTAAATTATTAAAAATGACATTAAAACAGCCTTTTCTGTGTGTGCACTTTGGGTGTGTGTACAGTACAGAAAACAGCACAGGTCTTCTTGCGCTTGAATGGTTTAAAATCATAATAAAGTACAAAAGAATCAATAAGAAGAACCAAAATTTTAATTCATTAATAAGTATCTGATTCCTGACCTCCACTTTTTTTGGAAATAGGCTCATTTTACCACTCCCCCAGAGTTAAACAGTTGAGTTTTACCATTTTCAAATCCATTCAGCCAATTTTCCGATATTTAGAAGAATATCAGTAACCAGACAGTTTCTGGTCTCATTGACTTCCATAGTATATTTTTTTCCTACTATGGAAGTCAATGAGACCAGGAACTGTCTGGTTACTGATATTCTTCTAAATATCAGAAAATCGGCTGAATGGATTCGAAAAGGGTAAAACTCTACTGTTTAACTCTGGGGGAGTTATAAAATGATCCTATTTCCAAAAAAAGTGGAGTATCTATTTAAGTATTCGACTTAGGAATTGGAAGAAATTTTCGATTCCCAGCCCTGTTTCTCAAACCCTTCATTCTCAGTATTTAACTGAATGAGGGAAATTCCTGTGCATGTCAACAGTAGGTAATGATTTATTTTATAAGAATTAAGAAATAATTACGCTGTACAACCAGGAAACACTGCAATAAAATTTTAAGAGGGAAACCTGTCATTAAAATGTAAACCTCTTCTTTGTAAACCAACATTTGTTTTTTCGTCGCATGTTTCCGGTGAGGCATAGGTCTTCACAGTATCACCAAATGCTACTTTAGAATTGAGTAATGTCTCAACTGCACCATTGAAATAAAAATGTAACCAAGTATTTAACCATTTTCAGCATCACATGCAGTGCACTGTGCTTATCACCTGATGTCTGATCATATGGTGCATCATAAAGACTTTTAGCTGTCTAAACTAGAGCGCTCAGACTAACTGGTTAAAGTTTATGAGACCCATTGAAGTAAAAAAACAAAGCAGAGCAGATGTTTTTTTGTGGTTTTCAGTCATAAGAAGGGTTAATAGTGTACAGTGGATGAGCAGTGAGTGATGTGCTACAGGTTTTACAGTGTCTTGTCAGAGGGGCTTTAGGAAATGTGGGGCAGTCTGTGGTTAGTGGTCTTTTTTGACACAGGTTGATCCTCTGCCATATCCAACTTGTATTTCACATCGTGAAACATGAAACAAATGACCTTTTCTACCCTGTTTGTGCCATTCCTGAGCCTCACAGACTCAAATCCAGGTTAATCACCCTCCTAATGTTTAATCAGTGTCATATATCATCAGGAGAGATATTATTAAATGTGTAGTTTTGTAAAATTAGACAATCATGTTCAAATGTTGCCTGTGGACTTCAAGAATAGAAAGTTAATGCAACACTGTGTAACTCTTTTAGTTTATTCTTAGCTAAAAACACTTAGTTCTTTCAAAAATACATGTGCTCATTAATGTATATTTACTTCGTTCAAGTAATAAAGTATTCTCATGAGTGTATAATATGCCATTGAAAATAAATACGGGTAAGGGGTTCTAGTGTCGGTCGCCATGTTGCCCCTCCATCTTGAAAGTACATTAGCCAAAGAGGGACATACCCGTTAATTCAAGCTTCGCCTTTCACGTTTACGTTTGAGTTAACACTCATGGACGAGGTCAAACTGGAAGCCATGTTAATCTTGGACTACATTGGCCACCGTAGGAGTTAAAACGAAATTGAGAGGAACAGAAACTGATATTCACTCGATGGTCATATATCTTTACACCGCTAGATGGGGGTAAAAATCACACAGTGTAGCTTTAAAATGGAATATAAGGAAAGCTGAAAACGCAGCAAAAATGGACAGAAATGCATTTTCAACCATAGAAATGACTAGAGATGATGTTAGGTAACCTTCAGATGTATACAATGTGGTAATATCTAAGTTAAATGGTTTAAATCAATCCAATAATATGATTTAATATCACTGTTTACGTTCTCTTATGACATAACCGACGGAGAATATTTGGACATTTTTTAGTGTACTTGTCCATTCAAGTGCAAAAGTAACATATCTTATTATGCCAATGAAAGTATTTTTTAAGGGTTAGATCAGGTATAAATAACTTCTTAAGGTAACAACTACTTTTAACTTTTAATACTTTTAATATAACAGGTGATATAAAAGGCGATAATAAGTAATTTACAAATACATGTAAGTTAACTCTCATTAGAGCAAGCAGATTGTGGCAGACTGATAGGGTTCAAGTTAGTAGAAAAGTTGGCATGTAGTTGCAAAGTTACTAATAGACAACTGCTGAGGAGCATCAAAATCAAGTGTTAGCAGATATTACGCAGACAGTCTACTAAGACTCTACTGAGAGTTAGTTGACATGTTGGAAGTAACTTTTAGTTAGAAGAATGTCTAAAGTGCACTACTGATTCAGAATACTTTCCTGCGTGTACTGTACCTGCTAAGTTTTATGATGGTTCCATGGAAACAAAGCCATAATAAAAAGTATTTTCCAAGTAACATCAACAAAAATCCAGTTTAACAGATCTCACATTGTTCACTCACCGCATCAGTGTGTTTCATGAATTATTGTGGCCGTTAAACATGGCTTGATCTAATATGGGGAAGCTTTAATAAAAACGTCAAACCACTTCACGATTTATGGGTCATTGTGATGATCTATAACTCCACTCACACCTTGAACTTGTAAACCTGCTAACATTTCAAAAAATATCTCAAAAACAAAGCACACTTTATTTTGATAGTCTACTAACTTTGCAACTACATGTCATCTAACTCTCATTAGAGTATTAGTAGACTGTCTGCTTAATATCTGCTATCTCTTTATCGTGATGCTCCCCCAACAGACCATGTAGTCTCAAAGTTACTTATAGTCAGTGGAATATCTAAAGTGGACTATTAAACTAAAGTCTTTCCAGAATGCATTCCCAAAACACTGCTTCCAAGCATCGTGATCTGGGGGAGAGGCTCAGATGAAATAGGGGGTGCTCGAGCTCAGCGTACATTCTGTCCTGGCTGCCTCTCTCAAGGCTAGTTGGGGCGTGTGCTGCTCGGTTTCCACCCCTGTCCGTTCAAGCAGGTGCCAGGCACGGTGAGAGGCTTCAGTCCTGCAGCGCTGACCCAGGACGCCCTCAGCTAGCTCGTGATGGATCCTCTCCTCCTCCAGATACCTCCTCCTGAGCTGTAATGGGCTGGAGCCTCACATTCCTGTTTATCAGCGTTTGCGGTCAATGCATACATGTGCACAAACACAGCGAGATTAACACGGTGAGCTGATGGAAGTGTACCCACTAAACCGCAGAGGCTCTCTGTAGAAAAAGGGTTGGGGCATTTAACTAGCAGCCCCCAAGGATTCATTTATTTACCTAGACTTGACATCGGATAATACTCTGCTTTAAAGTACTGTAAAGGGAATAATAATGCATTTCATTGAAATTGTAAGTAACATATTGGGCCCTATCTTACAGCTTTCGCAATGCAGCACCAGGGGCGACGCAAGTGTTTTTGGCTAGTTTCAGCCCGACGCAGTTATCATTTTCAAGTCCTGTGACACGTTGTTTAAAGGGGACATATCATGCAAAATCCACTTTTTAAGCCCTTAAATGCATTTTGTTGTATATTTGGAGTGTTTATAAGTACAGAAAAGATGAAATTATTCTCTTCAGGTGCTTCGTTTATATCTTTATATTCTGTTTCGGTCATATTTTTCAACCTGTTCAGATTTTTCTGTTTTCTATGACGTTTTTTGAACAATAACGTCACAGGATTTGCAGCGGAACTGCCAAATAAGGACATCGACTACCGGTCCAACACTTCGAGCAATCCGCCATTATTATTTCTCGCTCCGATTTTGTAGTCCAAGCTCAATGATGCAGAAGTTACGAGAGGGCAAGTCAAAATGTTCGGTTGTTGGATGTAGTGACCTGAAGCACTTCAAGGATCCCCAATCCAACAACCTCCGCCAGTATAAAGAATGGTTTGCCGATCGACTTCGTCTGAATGAGGGGTAAATTCCTTCTATCATTTAGCTGCTGTGTTTGCTGATGCTTTTCTAAACGTAAGTTATCATATTATTATCAATACAGATTTTTAGTGGTAAGATTAGACTGTAGTCATTTATCTTGTCAGAGTGCTTGTTTTAACAAGAGAAATAGTCGACTTTCACTAATAACACAACATAGTTAACTTAACTTTACATACCACTGCATCCATATGAAGACGTTGTTCTGCAGGTTTGTCGTCGTCTTTTTCAAATCGCTCGCTCTGGCTCGAATACCTAACGCTTGATGGACAAGTCTTTTGTTGACATTTTGTTAACGTGTGAATAAAAATGTTCTTTGAAACTATAGTAATCGTTTATCTCTTATCAAACTACAATAATGGCTGAACGCGGGGAGTTGAACCGAACGTGAACTCAGCGACCTGGAGAGCGGGCGGGGAAAGACGCAACTCCTTTTTATTTAAAGGGGACGCTTCGAAACGGGTTGCTCACAGAAGTACATCAGAAAAGAGGTAGAAAAGGGGCCTGTTGAGCTACAATAATGAGGAATTCAGACCCAAGCATTGCAGTTATGCTTTATATAGACCACAAATGTATGATTTATAAGTAAAATTTAATGATTTAAAAGCATGATATGTACCCTTTAAATAGCAAATGCATTTGCGCCCATCTGTGCGCCCAGCCCGTTCTCATCCTTTAACGTCATATAGAACGCTATATGCAAAAACGGCGCTATACTACGCACATGGCACCCTTTATCGTTAATATAACACGCGAACCCAAGACGTCATAAATCCTTTAGCATAATATGAGACTACCCTACCCTACCCTACCCCACACCTAAACCTAACCTTCACACGCGTTATATTAACGATAACGGGTGCCATGTGCGTAGTATAGCGCCGTTTTTGCATACAGCGTTTTATATGACGTTAAAGGATGAGAATGCGTCGGTGCGCCCATGGGTCCGCTGGTCTGAAAACGTGGTGTGTTCAGGCGCGTTGCTACTTTGAGGCAGCTGAAATAGATGGCGCCATTGAGCAACTGAAACCTGGTCTGAAGTCAATGGCGCAATATTTTTGGTGCATTAGTAATGTGCGGCTGTAGGCGGGTCCACAACGCGTGTGCACTCTGTCCCATATGCGGTCTGCTCTTTAACCTCATGCATGAACTCTGGAGAAGCGTTTTTCAAATACAAAATCCAGCCATGTAAATAGGGAATCCACCATGGCACGACACTCTGATTGGTTTATTGCACGTTATGCCCAAAAC
Source organism: Cyprinella venusta (assembly GCA_038021265.1). NCBI lineage: Eukaryota > Metazoa > Chordata > Actinopteri > Cypriniformes > Leuciscidae > Cyprinella > Cyprinella venusta. The sequence goes on along the minus strand of CM075870.1, from coordinate 11,070,179 downwards.
ACACCCATTACTCATTGAGAAAATAGGAATAGAAAATAACCCTTTTAGACCATGTGCCGCGTCATTAAATTAGCAAAAGCGGATTCAGACACAACCTAATTGAGCTTGCGCCATGTGCTTTTGACCACTCGCTTAAATCATTAAAATAGGGCCCAATGTGTTTTTTAGGACATTGGCAGGGACTTACTTCTGAGTTGTTTTAGCATGTTGGCTATAAAGCTGGTAGATGTTAAAGGGCTAATAACATATTTTATGAACTAATAGTGTCAATTAATGTGTTAATTACCACAATTAGTCAAAGCTATGCACTTCAACTTCCAGTTGTCTGCTTTAATTAGTCATTGGCTAATGATTTGCAAAGGTATCATTATGTTATGACTTTACTTGTTGGGGCACATCATTATTAACTAGTCATTTAGTAATTGTAGTAATTTTCACATGAATTTGCATTAACAATGAAGTAATTAAACATGTATTAATGCATATTAGTGTACCTGTCATTATATGTGAGTTGAAATACAAGGCTTTGGCTCATTCTGGTAATAAACATATTAATTAACACTATTAGTTAACAAAAAATGAGTTATTATGGAATTAATCCACAATTACATATTTAATTAATAACAATTCATTTATGAACTAATACATTAACCTTACAATTAGTTCCTAATGTGGTGATCATTAATGAATAGCTTGGATAATTATTAGTTGCGCATTAATTCAGTATTATCTGTGCATTAGTTTAGCATGAATTAATGCTTATTAGTGCACCTGTAATGTAAAGCGTTACATAATAGTTTTTGTTATTTTTGGACCAAAATGTATTTTCGATGCTTCAAAACATTGTAACTATCCCACCGATGTCACATGGACTAACATTACTTTAATGATGTCTTTATGTCCTTTCAGGACAAGGACAGTATATCATACATAGTTTTTTTAATGGGGGGACTGAAAAAACTGAAAACTGAAAAGCATAAAATAGTGCTAAGTGCAATTAAAAATGCTGTAATTTGTCCGATGTGTTTGCAGTAATCGAATAAGCATGAACATATAGCACATTGTTAGCTTAGCATCATGCTAAGGCCAAGCTTTATTGAACTCATTTGTGATGCTCTTTAGGCTAGATCTACAATAATCCGAATACATTTGAACACCGCGTTTTCTTTTCAAAACGCCCTCTGTCCGCACTAGCATTTTCAAGCATTTTCCAAACGTTTCTCACTAACACTGAAACGTCCAACGCGTTCTCATCCGAGGGCGTCGTGTAGTGACACTTTTGAAACGTCTAAATCCAACGCACATGGCACCCTTTAGTGTCAATATAACACGCACAGAGCTTTGTTCGGTTTATGGTTTAGTTTGTTTTAGTCTCTATCAAATGTTTGGTCTAAAACGCAACCGCTCTTCTGTTTTGCTGCTGGACAGCAGTTGTGAAATTTTTTTTTGCAGGACTGCGATATGAAGAGTGTGCAAAGTAACATATCTTTAGCAATGGCATGAAAGTGAGTAGCACATAACAGGAACAATAACAGTCAAATCATACATATCTATTGGTATAATAAGCGTCACATGACTAAACATATACCTCAGTTTTCACCGTCCACACTACAATGCAAAAACGCCATGGTCAAATTTATCCACTTAGGAAAGAGTTTTCAAAAAGCTCAGTTTTCACAGGACAAACATGCATCTCATTGTGGACGGAAGGCAAAAACGGAAAGAAAAGAAATGTTTTCAAATGTAGTGTGGACATAATACTAATATTAATATATGTACTCAGAGTGTAATAAAATATGTTTTTTATTGCACAAATAAGTGACATTAATTCAATATGTAGTGTACTTACTATAGGGTAAAGGTTAGAGTTTCACATTAGTCACTTCTTATTAAGCTAATGCACTGTTATTACTACAGTAAGTACATGTACATAAAGTGTCACTAGAAACAGATATCATTAATGTCCATAGCATAAGCAGGACAAGTTAAAAAGTTTGAGCAATAAAAATGATGCATTAATAATGATGCTTACCTTAGAAATCAGATCAGGTTAGTGTCAAAGGACAGGTAACAGGTAAAGGACGGGGGCGTTTAAGATTAAACAGCTTTCAACAGAGATTTGGAATGGATGAATCATTGATCATTCACAGATTGTATTTGAGGGGAAAAGGTCATCGTGGCATAAAAGTCAATGGAACGTATTGCTTGGATTTCTTCAGAGCACATATTTTAGGGCACTAAACCAACATGTTTGACACAGTTCTACACACACACACACACAGTACAGTCATCCCCATGGCCGAGGAATGCACAGGTCTTCTTCCTCTCTGCTGACTCATAATAAGCTCCTTCCTCTTGTATTGAAGGACTGCTGTTCTTGCATGAGGTTGTAGCTGCTGTTACAGTAAACTTGGAGTCGATACACTGACCTCCCCAATGAATCAGCTGCTACTGTTTTCACCTCAAACTTCCCCCATAAATCCTCCACCATGTTTCCTCTCAGCCACCCAAACGTGGCCCCATTCGTGGCCCTTTATTGTTTCATCCAGTGGCCCTATCCTGCCATGATTTATTTTACCTGAAATCAAAATATTCTCCAAATCGTTATTCTACTAAGGCTGGGTTGTGATCTTTTCCTTCAGAATGGGGGTTAGTGTGAGGTGTTTTTACTCTACAAGTGTAGAAGTATCTTGAAGGCGGACTCCAGAATGTCTCTTCTAACAGGGATGACTTGGATAAACAGCCAATATGAAAACTTAAGAGGAGCGAGTGAGATTAATGGAGCAGGCTCGTGGGACACACGCGTACAAAAGGGTTTTCAATGTTTTAAATGCCGTGGATTCGATCATCATTCATTTTAACCAATCAAAACAACACTGTAAAAAATGATTGTGATTTTATCAGTAAAAGACTGTAAAAATGCTACAGTGAAAAACTGTTAATTGGTTAACAGATCCTTTTCTTATACGGTAAATAACTGTGATATATTTAATGGTAAATTAAACATAATTTTACTGTAAAATACCATCAATTTTACTAGTCTGGGTTTCCCAATACTGCCTTACTGCAGCATGATTTAATTCACGCTGAAAGACAGTCTGGATACCATGGCCAGATTTTTCGCCTCATTTAGGGAACCAATCACAGAACGGGGAGGGAGCAGCAAGACGGTGATGACATCTATCCCTCACACCGAAGCAGTTTGTTTATATGGATTCAACATGGCAGCACCCAGCAGACGCAAAGCTACCGTTTGATGCAGCATTAGATCTTGTTTTAAGTAGTTTAGAATGCAATTTTATTTTGAAAAAGAGTCGCTTTTGGCGTTAAACTTCGTGAGACCCCAGTCGTTATTGTTGTCTCGCCATTAATCGCCCTAATGGAGGACCAGGTACAGGAGGCGGTCAACCTTGGAATATCTGCCGCTCAGCTGTGTCCCGAGAAAGAAAATGCGATAAAGAATTGTCGACTTCTGTTCAGCAGTCGACGAAGTCCATTTAACTTATAAATGGTGATCGGTATTTATTAATATCATATTGTCATTACGCCTGTAGACTACCTACTGTGGTTGTCACAGTGCCACAAAGTTGTGTTGCTTTTCAATATCAATATACAGCTACCCCTTTAGTAGCATAACTTTCAGCTGTGCACGTAACGTTACCCGATTAAAGTTGTTGACACTTTAGTCATTAAATTAAATTTTTATTTTTTTAACTTGTGAAGTACAAGCGCAAACAATTTCCAATGCAAATAACAACTTCAACATCTATGTTAAACTGTAGCTACTTAATAATACTTGTGTTTTTCTAATTGAAACGATTGGCTATGAGCAACTTCAACATCTATGTTAAACTGTAGCTACTTAATAATACTTGTGTTTTTCTAATTGAAACGATTGGCTATGAGCCAATCGTTTTGACAAGCACATTTGATAGACATTCTTAGTGCCCAATAAACGGCGCCGGGCATTCGTAAACCACGCCTCAAATGCGAGAAATTGTGCATGTGGTTCCCAGACCCAAGTCTCAATGAGATTTGGGTTTGGCGTTAGCCAGGCTACAATTTTACAGTTTTTAAAGTGAAAATGAACAACTCATTGTATAATTTACAGTTAAAAAACGTAAATTGACATTCCCACAATTCACACTTCACATTTGATGCTTGGTCTTTGCTTAGTCTTTTTCTAAACAGTTAGGCTATGTACAGGGTTTATGTGACATTTATTGCTGTTAAATTAGTGTTTATTGGGTTTTTTAAAATGTCGTGTGTGTTACCATGATGGTTTTTAATGTTTGAGTGAATGAAACTGTGCAGCTTCTATATATTAAAAGTAAGTTATTTGAGGAAAAGCTTCATGTGATGAGCTTCCATATATCATGTGACACTCATCACTGCTGTGATTGTTGGCTGTCATTGTAATACAATGGTACAAAACATATATTAATTCTTCAATTAATTGGTAATTGAACATTATATCAGATAACGAACTACAGTTTATTTCTGTAAATTTTAAGTTAAGTCTGTAAAATTTTGCTGCCGTAAAATCTTGCTACTGTATTTTATACAATACATTTCTGGCAGCCACAGCTGCCGGTATTTTACCGTAAATTGAACAATTTTTTTTTTTTTTTTTTTTTACAGTGAACCGATTCTGGAAACTCTCTAATGGCCCGTCCACACGAAGATGCGTTTCGCTGTATACAAATTTTTTATCGTATTGGCGTTTCGTCCACAGGGATCCAGCGTTTTGGGAGAGTGAAACCGCTATTTTTTGAAACCGGGTCCATAAGTGGATGAATCTGAAAACGACACCATTGCTGTTTCGTGTGTACAGCCAATCCGTATATTTTGTGAAACGATGTTGTCATCACATGACATGTCGGCTGCATCACACGCCATCTTCGTCTTCTTCTTCTTGGTTCGTATGCATGCTCAAAGTCTTCTTCTCCGTGTATAGTGTATCTCTGTGGCAGAATTACAGCGCCCCTTACTGGTCTGGCATATACACTATGCCGTTTTCAGATGGTTTTAGTGGTTTCGTGTGTACGCAGATATTTCTTGAGACGACGCCGTGTTTACGAATTTTTTTTGAACGAGGAAAAAAAATCGGATAGTGAACACACCGGCTTCGTGTGGACGTGGCCTAATTGGTGGATCTCACTGGGTCGTAAAACAAGTCAAGTCACCTTCATTTATATAGCGGTTTTAACAATATAGATAGTTTCAAAGCTACTTTACAATGATAATAAGAAATTACAGTAACAGGAATTGTTTGGGCTTTACAGCAGCTCTAGAATAAAGTTATTGTCCTGCTAAAGTTAGTTTTGAGAGATTCACTTCCATTGCAAAGATCATCAGCCTTCTTATGATGTAACGAGTGCATCAGGATTTATGGGAAGTGTTCCCAGTTCCGGCTGACCTAATCTACATATACACACAATTCTACCATTACACTTACACAACAACCTGACAGAAAAGCGTGTGCTAACTGTAATTCATTAATATCAATCTTTTATCACTTATTCATTTATTATTTGAATCTTGTTTTTCTGTAAACTTTCCAAAGACTCCCTTGCAGCGTCTCTTTGAGGTCGCTTGATGGTTACGATGCTGCCTTGGAAGACAGTCACCTATGTAGGCAACTAGACACCTCAATAGGTTTTGAGAACAAATGCCAACTTCAGTGTCTCCCACTCAACCCCGTCCTGCTCATTCTCTTCAAATGAGTACAAATGAATGTTTTCATTTTGAGCTGAACAGTGAAGTATGTTATCACAGGCCCACTCGCCTCCATACAAGAGAAGAGAAAACAAATTCAGATTCAAACCCTTTTCAAAAAATGCCGTCCCATTATGACTAAACTGTTTGAATGTTGCAGTTGTGCGCAAGAGTGACGGTGTGATTAATTTGGTCAGCTCTCATCTGACAGCTTTATGACGTGCCCCGGTTACCGTCATTTCAAGAGGTCACAACCTGATCATTAGACTAATAATTTACATCAAGGGGAAATGTATGATTGTTTAATTTATTCTGATGAATTATGTAGGCTATATTTTATCTAAACTCAGCTCCACTGCTAAAATATTTTCCTGTAATGTTCCGAATGCTGATTTGTTTTTGTTTTTTGTCCACTTTTTTTTACATAGTGTCTAATCAATGATCTGTGGTTGCTACGCTATCTCACGGCCAATTCGTACAAATTCGTACGTACGAGTGATTAAATTCGAATGGCTAATTTGTACTAATTCATACGACCTCACTCGTACGAATTTGTACGATTTGTCCAAACCCACGTGATGGGTAGGTTTAGGGGCGGGGTCAGGGGTAGGTCATTCGTACGAATTCATACAAATTGGCCAATTCGTAAAATCTGCACGATTTAGCAAAAACTTACTAATTCGTACAAGTGAGGTCGTACAAATTGTTACGAATTAGCCACCTCGTAAAATTCATACGAATTCTCGTGAGATCGGATTGGTAGTGCTTATATTATTGACTCGTGTGTGTATGATCTGAAAGCACTTTTTGATTTTGAGTAGAAGTGAAATGGTTTTGAAGCAATTGTTTGAGTTTGAGTCAAGGGTTTAGTTTGAAAATTTGTATTTGTGTGTAATGTTGTAAGAAAGTTGGGGAGGGTTTCAAGAAAAGTGCCTTAGCAATTGCTAATAAAAATATGTCTAATATTTATTAAATTCCAGAAGCTTTTTTTGCACAACCTCCTCAAGCTGTGAAGTTTTGCTTGCGGTTACACACACTCTGATTGTTATTATTCTCTGTAGGGGGCTTTATAATTAAATAAAAGTACTTCCCAAAGTTAATTAATATATGTTTTAAAGTAAAATATGAACCTTTTTGGAGAAACTTGTCTTGATTTTTTTTTTTTAAATGATCTGATAATCTAATTTCTGAGGAATTCAGACTCGTGCCAGGAACATGTCAGACTGTGTGTGTGTGCGTGTGTGTGTGTGTGTGTGTGTGTGTGTGTTTAAAAAAGTGTGTCAAGTTCTTAGAAAAGTATTCTTTATGTAGATTCATTCATTCAGTTTCAGTTTTGGGGGGAAATTTATACCATTGTTAAAAAAAAAAAAAAAATTAATAAAATGACTGTCATGTCATCAAGTAAAATGTACATTAACCTAATGATTTACCTAATTAAGTATATACAAATTAATTATTATTTTCATAAATGTCTGTAAACATACTTTTCAAAGTTTTTAACATAAAATGTTCAAATCAAATTAATCCACATTTCAAGACAATTTCTAACCTTTCAGTCATGTGGGTCTGCATCTCGTCATTTCCGTTTTGAGTTTTAAAAACTATATGAACTGTAATTTTTTTTTTTTTTGGTGCCTAAATGGGTCATTGACCCATTTATTATTTTAATTTGTCTAGAAAGAGTATTTGCGGTCTTGTTCTTCATAATATTTTCCCAATACATTGGTATCCATCAACCCAAATTGTGTCTTCTGCCGAAGTGGGCTGATATAAATCTCTCCAGTTTGAGGGCCGGGCCTGACCCGTACGGTTGGCCCCCATGAGCCTTTGTTTGGCAGACGCCTCCGCTCCTCCTTTCATCCTCCCTTGAGATAAATCCCTGGCTGGACCTTCATACATCACAGCGGAGCTGCTGCGTTTGATGTGGGGCTGCTGTGGCCCACGGGTGGGCTGGAGATGGACTTCCTCACAGTTCTCGATCATCAATCCTGCAGTCTGACCGCTCATCTCCACCTCTGCCCTCTTGACCACGGAGAAGCAACAACAAGAACACTCAGCATCAGACTGCGTGACGTTAGGGCAGAAGAAGCCATCCGTCACTCCGATTTGGCTCCTGAAAGTATATAAATCTCCACCTAATTTGGTGACTTTCGCATTTCCAACAAAACTGACTGACATTATGTGGCTCCTAATTATTTTAGTCACACCCAAAAGCTAATTTAGGTAACGAATCAGGCCCCATGGTAACATTTTATTTTACAATGTCGTTTACACATGGTACATGACTGTAAATGATGCATAATTGCATGCAACTAACCCTAAACCAAACCTAATTATAGTACATGTAGTTAATTATTACTTAAATGTATAATTACACTGTAACAATGACACCTTAAAATAAAGTGTAACCAGTCCCATTAGTTAATGCCTTACCTAACATTAACTAACAATGAATGATAGATCTGTTACAGTATATTAATCTTTGTTGATGATATGAATTATTAAATATAACTTGTTATTGTTAGTTCGTATCAGCTCAGGTCCATTAAACAATATGATAACACTTTTTACGGTAACTCTTTATTTTATCTTAGTGTTACATTACTGTAGTAACTGCAAATTATGTATAATTATACAAGCCTAAATCAAACCCTAATCCTAACCCTAAATACTTGTAGTTAAATATTATTAGTCAATACTTAAATATATAATTACGCTATTACAATTAAGGACACCTTAATTAAGGTTACACTTTATTTTAAGGTGTCACTGTTACAATGTAATTGTATATTTAAGTACTGAGAAATAATAATTTACAGCATGTACTTGCTATAGGGTTAGGGTAGGATTTGGTTGAGGGTTAATTGCATGTAATTATTTGCTGTTATTACTATGGTAAGTACATGTAACATAACAATACTGTAAAATAAAGTGTTAGCCAAAATAAAGTGTATCCTTGTTACACGTTACATGTAGTTACTGTAGTAAATATACATTATGCATATTTATACACACAACTAAACCTAAACCAAACCCTATGTAGTTATTATTACTCAGTAATTAAATGTATAATTACACTGTAACAAAGACACTTTTAAATAAATTGTAACCATCTTTACAATAAGGTTCCATTTAAGATGAGTTAATCTTAGCTAATTGGAACACTTACTAATACATTATTAAAATCAAAAGTTCCATCTGCTAATATTATTTCATTGCTACAATTTGTTTATTATTGAATAAATACTGTAACAAATGTATTGCTCATTGTTAGTTAATGCATTAATTAACTTTATGGACCTTATCGTAAAGTGTTACCAATTAACAGATTTGATTTTAATAATGAAATTCAAATTTAAGAAATTAACATTAACTATTACAATAAATGCTTTGGAAGAATTTTCATTATTAGTTTACAGTATATAACTAATTCTGGATTACATAATCAGATTCCTAAAATGAAATACTTGTAATTAGAATAAATTACATTTTTAAAACTCGTAATCGGACTATTTACTTTTTTATTTATTACATGATTACTAAATTATTCACAAATTATTCATAATTCAATGATTCTCCCTAATTCTCCTTTGTCTAAATAGGTTTAGAAAGTCTTCCAGTTTTGCAACAGGATCGTTCTATTAAAATCAATGTGATACGTTAAAAGTAATCAAAAAGTAATCAGATTACATTGCCTAAAATGTGTAATGTAATGGATTACATTACTAACACAACAATTGTCCTCATGGCAGTTGTATTCAGTAATGGATTACAATTGGTAAGTAACAAAACCTTATTGTGAAAAGTTACATTTCACAGTTTACGTTTGAATAATAAACCGCAGTCGCATCACATGAGTCACATTTTACTCCCTGAACCCCTCAGATAAGACCAGACACACTCATAGCTCTGATAAAACACTTTCACTTTCCGTTCCACTAGTTATTCCAGCTTCATATTCCAAAACTATCAACAAAACGTTAGTTCCCTCAACGTCTTTCTCATCCAATCAGTGTGAACGAAGCGGTGTCCACACCGTGTGCATCACGACTCACAATGAGGTGCCAAAATCACTCGAGGGGGAGGAAGCCCCACACAAACACAGGAAGTGCTGCATTTCACACACAGGGACAGAGAGTCTGAGGTCTGAGCTCTGCTCCACTGATTTAGGGATGAGATTAACCTGGCTGAGAGTTACTTTATTGTTGCCTGTGACAGCCGCCTCAAAACCCGCTGTGAAAAGTCCTGTTATTTTGGTGCATTATGAGACCGAGGAAGTAATAAAACAGCACAGAATGTGCAACCAATTGAGGATCTGTCAAATTAAGAGTGGAAAGTGAAAGTAGCCTGGGTCTTGTTTTATTGATGTTTTATGTTCTGTGAACACAATTGGCTTTTCCAATTTTTCTCGTCCCCTTGAAAAACCGTGGCTGAATTCGGGCCTGTAGCTTTATGTATTTCTTCTGCTTGACTCTTGAGTATCTGTCATTACCATAACATGGTTAACTCAGCATGTTAGAATAATGTCATTGACCTGAGTGCTTCTGACCGAGGAAGGTTATCAGCGGGGAAGAATTCTTAGCGGACGACAGAGACCACACACCGATACTGAGCACGGCTGCTATGTGGGCCGCATCCGCAACAAGCTCAGTCCAATATCTCCACTGATTTGGCCAAATTAGCAGAGTGGAAAAATACAGAAACAAATTGTTTAACAATTTAAATGGCAATATGCTAATATTGTTCTTTGTTAGATGTTTTGACAAATGTTTTCTCATTAGGGTCTCATTAATTGCCTTTTATGTATCTTGTTTGTGGTAATCTCTCTCTATTTCTACACATTTTATACACACATAACAATACACACGAGTAGTTGAAAAGTAACATGGACATGAACTTTTGTGTTCTGACATCAAGAACTTAATGCTAGTAAGACAATCCAGACAGCAACATATAGTGTCTGCCCAGATCCAGCCCACATAACTAACTTTAACTGGAAAATAACTTTATATTTTATAGAGCTGCCATAAAGCCAAAACAATCTGTTACTGTAATTTCCTATTATCACACAGTAAAGCCGCTTTGGAACGATCTACATTGTTAAAATCGCTATATAAATGATGACTTGATGTACCAGATGTGGCCCGGATCTGGGCCGACACTGTGTTGCTGTCTGGGAAATTATAAATCATACACTGTAAAAAAAATTATTGTGATTTTAACGTTAAAAGGCGGTAAAAGACAGATTTTAACGGTAAAAATGCTGCAGTGAAAAACTGTTAATTGGTTAACGGAACCTTTCTTTACTATATACGGTAAATAACTGTGATAGATCTAATGGTAAATTTCATGTAATTTTACTGTAAAATACCGTTTTGAAGTGAAAACGAACAACTCATTGTATAATTTACGGCGAAAAACTGACATTCCCACAATTCCCTGCTTGACACTTCGCATTTGATGTATTTCCGTTGAAATAACCTTTTTTTTCTAATCAGTTATGTACATTAGGGTTTTATGTGACATTTATTTTTGTTAAATTTCATGTACGTTACCATGATGGTGTTTAATGTTTGAGTGAATGAAACTGTACAGCTTCTATATATTAATATCTAATTTCTTATGGAAAAGCTTCATGTGATGAGCTTCCATATATCATGTGACTCTCATCAGAGTGATTGTTGGTTGTCAGTGCATTACAATGGTATAAAACATATATTAATATTTCAATTGGTCAATAATTTAACATTATATCAGATAATGAAATTCGGTTTAATTTCTGTAAATTTCAAGCTACAGTAAGTCTGTAAAACCTTAAACCTATGGTAAATTTCTGGCAACAACAGCTGCCGGTATTTTACGGTAAATTGAACACTTTTTTTTTTTTACAGTGTATTCCATAGTCTCCAAATTAATATGAGCTCATAAAACTGTTTAATTAAAACAATTTTGGGTTTACACTTGCATGATTACATGCAACTAACCCTAAACCAGTTTAAACACAAAACACACAGTATTCCCAAATAGCACCACACTCTTTTCTCCTCATTTCCTCAATAATGTCCTCCTGTGTGCTAGAACTGATTGAGTAAGAATTCCAGAGTATCTGTTACAAACGGCAAATGAAATGAATTTCTAATATTTCATCACTGGTTTATATCACCTCCCTCATTCATTTCATCACTGGAATCTGTCTCACAGCATTTCCAGGGAGAGAGATCATTTTAAGAGCGCTTAGAAGACACTCTGGCGCCACCCAGTGAAGACATTGAAGAAATTATCAGACTAGCTTGAACTGAACAAGCAAAAACCTCTGCATAGGTGCCAACATAATACATTTTTTCATTGATTTTGTTTGTCATTTTTAGTTTTTCATCCACTAAATATGAATGCCATTTTATTCATGCAATATAGGCAACACTTACATCCCAATTTATTAGGTAGGCCTACACTTTGCTAGTAGTGGTTGGACCCACTTTTACATTCAGAACTGTCGTTGTGACACAGATTCAACAAGATGCTGGAAACATTTGTTAGATATTTTGGTCATGAAAGCATCACGCAGTTGCTGCAGATTTATCAACTGCACATCCATAATGTGAATCTCCCATTCTCCCGAAATGTCACTTGACTGTCATTCATACCCTCTGGCTCATTGGGATATTAATGCATCTATCATGCACACTTCAGAATCTCACTGGATGAAATAGGTCGTCTATAAGGTACTTTTTGCCAACTCTTTTATGAGCACTGTGAATTCAGACATACTTCTTTTTGTCATATACTGTTTTTCTCCAAGTGAAATATAGGGAAGTATGTGATTTCAGGCCTATATGCACTGAGTTGCTGCCATGTGACTGGATGATTAGACATGGTATGGAATTAGTATGTAAAAAAATTCCTAAACTATGGAAGTAAATAGGGTCCTGCAACTGTCTGGTTAATGACATTCTTCAAAATATCTTATTTTGTGTTTAGCAGAAGAAAGAAACTCATAAGGTTTGGAACAACTTGAGGGTGAGTAAACAATGACAGAATTTAATTTGTTGGGGGAAGTATCCCTTTAATGACCAGTTGAACAGTTGTACCTAATAAAGTGGACAGTGAGTGTATAATTTAACTTGATCAACACTAGATGGTGCTGGGATGTTGAAAATAACTTCTTTCTGTCTTTCGGTGCAGGAGTCAGAAGTCAGAGATAACTTGATTTAGCCTAATTGTGTATAATTAACATGATCCAGGCATGTATCTAAAATTAAAGAATAATATTCAGCTAACGTGACTGAATTATGTTAGGTTCACATAAACAGAGCATGTACACATTAGTTAATTAAAATACATGTGATTAACACAAAACTATTGTAAATAAACTATGTGAACGTGTAGGATACTGTGAACCCAAACAAATTATGTGGAAGTAAATCCAATGAAATTTCTTTTTCAGTGCTGTGATATTTTATATTACACTGAAAAGTCAATATATTTTAAATGTAGGCAACTAAATTGTAAAATCAACATCATAAATGTGTAATGACAAAGTCTGTTTTAGTTTACAATGTCAGTACGTAATACATATCCAGGTAAATCCCAACTAATTACTTTTCATATGAATTTAAACTAATACATTTCATTCAATAACAAGCAGCTCAATGTTCAAAGCAATGTTAAATTTAGTTTGCACATTCTGTTGAAGTATTTATTTATTTATTTTGCATAATAAGTTACAAGTATGCTGAAGTGCACTTCTTTCTCCAAATAGGCAGATGAAGTGTCCAGCTATATTCAAGCTAAAACACAGCTACAAGCTTAAACTGGTTTTACCAGCTGATTATAATGTACAGACTTATGTAAAGAATACCCACGTTAAAATGTAACAGCCAATATTTAGCTAAAAGTTTTAATTACGCAGGTCTTTTGCCTATTGTTTTGGTCTATGAACTAGAACCTCACACATGAACTAGTACAACACATTTGAAGGGTGAATTGAAATGTTAGGCTATTTAAACGCACAATAACGACATTTAAAGAGCATCAAAGATATCCTGCTAATTCGGGGTTGAGCCTGAAATATTTACTTCTATGTCATTTTTATTTTTTAATGTCCTGCCCAAGTAGCCCAATAGGGTGGAGCAAAAAATGGAAGGCATGGGGGAAAACACGCAGGCTGTTTTCAAAACGTAGTGAGCTGCCTAACTAAGCAACATTTTATTTTTATAGCATAGTGGTCGTGTTTAGAATACGTTTGACTTTAACTAAACGACTGCTGACTAGAATTTTGAACTGAATTTCGATTCGAAAGCGCTAATAATGCTGTCTAGATAGGCGACTCGTGACGTTTTGGAACACCACCCTCGTTCTAATGAATCCCTATTGGTCAGACCAAAGCTCCTGCTGCCACAATACTGCACACACGTGACCCAGCTTTTCTGTACACACACACACACACACACTCACAGTAAAACACAGCACAGCAGGCACTTAAAAGCCAACGCCATGGCGTTTTGACCACCAATTTCACCCCACATGCAAACAATCACCATGAACCCTCTCCGTTGACAAACGCGCATTATCCCACGCGTAATGGCGAGCGCGCTGCAGATGAAGCCCTCCAGTTTGGAGCACACACGGAAGCGCGCGATAGATCCACGAAGGAGACAAGCTGCACTCTCATTCCTCAGCAACATCTCTCTGGACGGACGACCAGTGCAGGATGACGGGGAGAGTCAGACCGAGGACGAGGACAGCTCGAGGACTAGACAGAGCCTGGTTTCTGCAGTGGGCCAGCAGGCATTGGCCGAGGCAGCGAACCAGGCTCTCAGCAGTGCCCGAGCTGCTGGTTTCATGGCTGGGCTCCCGGCCTCTGGTGCTCCTCCTCCTCCTCCAGCAGCAGCGTGCGGTGCGGATGGAGATGTGTGCGGTGCTCAGGTGCTCCAGGCCGTGTTCAGCTCCCCTTTCTCAGCTGTCCCACCGGCTACGAGAGGGAGACTCCAGACGTACACTCAGGGAATCCTGCCCGTGTCCTACTCCAGGCAGTCCAGCCAGAACTACGGTTGTCTAGATGGAGGGCAGATTGCCAACTCTGCCCTGGAACTGCAGAGATCCAGGTAAACTTATGCATTGAGATGCGGACACGTCATACAGCTGACTTAACATGCAAGTTGTTCATTTTCAGTACTTCAGATATACTAACTAATCTAATTCATTTTACTGAGCTCACTTGTAGGAATGCATTGGTATTTCTGTGCATAAATATTCTGTTAGGGAAACCAAGTGGCATTTGTGCTGACGTCACTTTTTAGTATTTTTTTTACATGTTATTTGTTTTAACCAAACAATGTCCTAAATTTCATACAGCTGTAGTTCCTCACATAAAATAACAAATAAACAAATAAAGTATGAACATGTTCCACTGACGTCTAACTACCACAAAATGTCGGTCGACTTTTTTGATCAGTATAATTTTATTATTATTATTATGTTTTTTTTTTGGCATTTTGCATTTTGCCTGAGTGAAAAACAAGAGAGTACCATCTTTCAAGGTATATTTCATCCAAAAAAGAAAGATCTGACATTACTCGCCCTCATGTCGTTCCAAACCTGTATGGCTTTCATTCATCTTTGGAAAAGAAATGAAAAACTTTTTGATGAAATCGGAGAGCTTTCTTTCCCTCTGGTGAGATGCTTCAAAAAGGTCACTATGGTTCTTCAAAAAGTTCATAAAGAGATTGTGAAACTAATCCATATAAGTTGAGTGGTTCAATCCAAATATAGTGTAGAAACTTGATTGCTTTATATAATGATGATGAACAGATTGAATTTAGACTTTTATTCACATAAAAAAAACATTCATCACACATGATCAGTTCTGGTAAACAGAAGCTCAATCATGTTCATTTGACATGTGACAATCAATGAGGTTCATTCTTGTGTTTCGCAGCACATTTGAGCTTCTGCAAGAGCCAATGAGGTTCATTCTTGTGTTACGCAGCACGTTTGAGCTTCTGCAAGAGCCAATGAGGTTCATTCTTGTGTTACGCAGCACGTTTGAGCTTCTGCAAGAGCCAATGAGGTTCATTCTCGTGTTACGGAGCACGTTTGAGCTTCTGCAAGAGCCAATGAGGTTCATTCTCGTGTTACGGAGCACGTTTGAGCTTCTGCAAGAGCCAATGAGGTTCATTCTCATGTTACGCAGTACATTTGAGCTTCTGTAAGAACCAATGAGGTTCATTCTTGTGTTACGCAGCACGTTTGAGCTTCAGCAAGAGCCAGTGAGGTTCATTCTTGTGTTACGGAGCATGTTTGAGCTTCTGCAAGAACCAATGAGGTTCATTCTTGTGTTACGCAGCACGTTTGAGCTTCTGCAAGAACCAATGAGGTTCATTCGTTTCGCAGCACGTTTGAGCTTCTGCAAGAGCCAATGAGGTTCATTCTTGTGTTACGGAGCACGTTTGAGCTTGAGCTAGGAAGATGAATGAAAGTCTTACAGATTTGTAATGAAATGAGTTATTAATTCTTTAATAATAATATAAAATGGTGATAGACCTGCTAAGTTCTAACATTTGCACTTGCATTGCAACATGATGTAATGTAAAAAACAAAAAACGAGCTCTATAGTTTTCAACTTTATAAATCCAGACAATACACTACATCAAATGTACACGTATGCAGTTGGTCCCACATTATATCAGGTCTCTTTAACTACTATGAACCTATGTAAAAAATAATAATAGTTTGATACAATGTACTGAATGATTGCGTTGTATTGCAGAAATGTGTCACAGTGGGAGACGGGTATACTCTTAGAGGAATACACATTATAGAAGCTTTGAAGTGAGGGATTACACACTTTATTCAAATAGGAGATTAGTTGGTATTGAACTAATGGCCCCATTAGACGCATTAAACACACTCTGAAAAAAAACAATCAATCAATAAACTCCATCCAGACTTTACTACAGTACATCCTTCAGTAATATCCTAAGTGACCTTCATTCTTACAGCTGATGACACCAAGTGGGTGAATTTTTCACTTCAGCTCTTTCGCAGTGCGACCGAACCCTTAAAACAAGATGTCTTTTACTTAAGATTGAATTAATTTTAGTTAATCAGCTGTGGTTTATCGGTTTAATTTTATTTCTAATGGCCCTCTAAAAAGAGTAGTAGCAGTAATAATCCTCATATTCTGATTCTGAACTATTAATATGTGAAGATCCATAATGCTCTCTTCGAAATGTCCCCGTTTGGGAAAACACACTGCAGTCACAGTCAGTATCTTTTATGTCCCGGGATCATATATTTAGCATGGTCATAGTGACAAGTGCGTCTAATCAGAGATGAGCAGGTGGTGGTACCGAAGTGTCAGCAGGGGACACCACTTTCAGTTCCAACCAGCAAAACCACAACATTTCAATCTCAGCCGAACAGCCACGACGGCGCTACAGTCTTTAGCTCTAACTGTTGCTTCAGAGGCATGCAAAGCACAGCCAAATCTACACTCATTAACGTTGGCGTTACAGGATCGCTTACTTTCTCTTTCTAGCATGCATCACACACACACATCTTCTGCACCTGCTTTGTGTGCTTTAATCTGAACATATCAACATGCTGTAAGCTGAGACTCTAGAGGCCATGCTTGCAAGTTGGGCGTCCTTTGTTCAGTTGTTTTGTTATTGAGCCAGAGAGGCAGCAGGGAAGGTGCTTGTGAATATAGTATAAGAAAGCTGTTTGTATAAGAAAGTGGATGACAAATTATGAAAATTTGATCCAATGAGCAACTATTTTCTCAGGACAGTAAGTGTTTTAGAGCTTTAATGTGGCACTGGACTGACCTGAGACCTAATTCTTGCTTCATTTAATGATTGTGTGTCCTGTTGGTTTAGTTGTGCAAGGTGGGTCAAAATGCACTTCATGACCTAACATCTACATGAACTGGTTTTACTCCAAACTGATTTAATATGTCTGAATAATTCTGTCTAGGGTTCATCAGTAAAACGTTTAAAGGTACACTTTTGAAAGTTTTGGCACTCGAGCAGTTAATAAACAAAACTACCACGTGTCTTATAGAAGAACACTGTAGCCGGAGCTACTTCTCTCTGTTTATATAGTCTGAATATGAACACTTATTATAGGTGTACCGTAGTAGTTATTCAGGATAAGACAAAAACACAGTTTGTTTCATGTACATTATATACATTTCGGGTTACTGTATTTGAAGGTGTCCGTATTACAGTGTAATTATACATTTAAGTATATAGTAATATAAATGAAGTTCATGTAATTACTATAGGGTTAGGATTTGTTGAGGGTTACTTGCATGTAATTATGCATAATTTATAGTTATTACTAGGGCTGTCAAATGATTAATCACGATTAATCACATTCAAAATAAAAGTTTGTGTGTTTACATAATATATATGGGTGCACCGTGTATAATTATTTTGTATGTATATATATATATATATATATATATATATATACACACACATGCTTGTATATATTTAAGAAATATTTTCATGTATATACTGTGTATAGATTTATGTATAATTTATAAACATAAATATTATATATATATATATATATATATATATATATATATATATATATATATAATATTTTTTATTAAATATACATGGATGTGTGTATATAAATTTGTGTGTGTGTGTGTGTGTGTATATATATATATATATATATATATATTAGTGCTGGGCAATCGCATCCAAACTAACAAAATAAAAGTTTGTGTTTACATAATACATGTGTGTGTACTGCGTATAATTATTTTATATATATATATATATATATATATATATATATATATATATATATATATATATATATATATATAAATATACACACATGCATGTATATTTAAGAAATATGTGCGTATATATATTGTATGTATATTTATGCTATACATAAAAATGTATATTTTATATATAAATTATACATATATAACACATTTTATTTAATATATACATGCATGTGTTTATATTATAAATATAAAATAATTATACGCAGTACACACATGTATTATGTAAACACAAACTTTTATTTTGGATGCGATTCATCGTTGCCCAACACTAATATATATATATATATATATATATATATATATATATATATATATATATATATACAAAATACACAGTGCACCCACATATATATTATGTAAACACAAACTTTTATTTTGGATGTGATTAATCGCGATTAATCGTTTGACAGCCCTAGTTATTACTATAGTACATGTAATGTTTAACAAAATACTATAAAATAAAGTGTTAGCAATTTTTTTACACAATTTTTAACATAGTGTATCTTTAAAGGTATGGTTCACCCAAAAATTAATCATTTAAAAATATTTTTTATAACATATTTAGATGTTTTAACTGAGAAAATGTGATATCTAATAGAATATTTTACTAGCTTTGTGGTTATTGAATTGTTGTTATAATTGACAACTTTTAATTTGAAATATTAAAGAAAGTGGCCATATTTGTTTGTTGTAAGGATAGTCTGTAGGCAAGTTGTAGCGAGAAAACCCAAGTGCAGTTTATTCAGAATAACACACATCAAGATCAAAACATAAATGAAAGCATGACGTGGCATGAAACTAAAACCGTGGACATAGACTTACTCAACAGTGGTCACAGGAAACAATACTTGACAAAGACACATGCCAAACATGAGGGCTTAAATACACAGACTAATGACAAGACAAGGGACCAAAAAAAAGGGACCAAAACTACCAAAAAAATTGTAAACTGATTGTTTTCATACAGGTTTCCTGAAACAAGCCCCTCGTTTATAATTGGTTCAACTAAACTTGTTTCTTCATCTGACCATGTTTACAAATTTTACTTTTACGATATTTTAAAGTTAAAGTACGGGCAACTAGTACTTTTTTTCTTTCCTGTTTTTCTTTACCGTAAATTTCACCGTTATTTGTGTTGTTTTACTGTCGTAGTCGTCTCCTCACGTTAAGCTCAGATAGGAGAAAGTATTTTAACAATTACATACTTGAGCTTTAAACAGTATGGGGCTTGTTCTTAATGGGCAGCTGCTGGAAACAAACACTGGTTCCAGGCAGGATGCCCAGTCTCTGCCCTGACTCGGTTCCCCCTCTTCCTCCCTCCACTCCCTGCCTCTGACCTCCACTTCCTCTCCCAGACCCCCTCCTGCATGGGCTGCCACTTTCCGCCAGGAAGAGCCAAACCTTTAGATGCACTGCCAAGAGCAGCCTGTGAAGAGAGACTGTGCAGAGTAGTCGTGTCTCTCATGTGCTGGCACATGCCTCCGAAAAACAACATGTAGGCGCACACACCCTATACCATCCTGTTCATCAGGGCCTTGTGTCTAAGCTACCAGACAGTCTGCTTTGATTGGGCGGCCCAGACAAAAGCATGACTGCAACCCGTTCAGGTCTCACTGTGTGAAGAGTGTGGTGTTACGTAATTCTTGCGCTCTAATGGGTAGCTATACATCTGTGTAAATGGCCTGTGTCTTTCTGGTGCCAACTAAATCTTGCCTCACGATTGCAATAGTTCTCCAAGACAACGAAGTATAACACGCCAAAAAATTTGCAAGGGATTAGAAGTCATTTACAATACTTCTGTATTTGTAGTTTTACTTGGAAATCAATGCGAGACAAGTCTTTTCCTGCCTCAGCAGAAGAAATCACTGAAGAAAAAACGATAACTGTACAATTCAACATTAGTTAACTACCTTAGTTTACATGAACTATAATGAACCATACTTCAACAACAACTTAATTAATATTAATTCAACATTTATGAATTAACCAATGAACTAACATGAACAAACAATGAACAGATGTATTTTTATTAACTAACATTAACAAAGATTGATACAGGCTGTAACAAATGCATTGATTATCGTTAGTTCATGTTAGTTAATATTAACTAATGAATCTTATTGTTAGTGTTTCCGAAAAAACAAAACAAAATGTAGGAAGCATAGGCCTAATTTAACTTTGAATTATTTCTGTCCTAGGTAGTGTAACAGTGTTACAGAACAATTTGTTTACAGGACATAATTTTAGATTAAAATAAAATGAACATTACAAAACAAGTAACACTCTTGCGAAAGGAACATAGCTGAAAAAATAAAAATATGCACAGTTTAAAAGTCTACTTTAACTAGACTCCATTCACTATTGTTACAACAGTTACGTCATTTCATACTTTTGTTCATTATTTGTTTTACAGTATAAGTTAGTGTTACAGTTAGTAAAGAAACTAATATTGCGGAATATACTGTGAATTTATTTTAGAGCACATGAATGTGTCCCACAGAGGGACACATGATCCACTTTGTCCTAAAGATCTTTGGTTTTTCTTTTTCCACATATTGTGAAATCCTTTAAAGGGTCAACTCCACCTCTGGAAAGATGAATGTATATTTAAAATGGGTCATTTATGTAGAAGAAATGTGAAAATATTTTTGAATTTGGCGCTTTCTAGACTGAAAAAAGCCAGAAAATGTATTTTTGGCATATGTGGATAAAAGACAACAACTCCCAGAATGCACTTGCTTCACTGCCCTAGGTGGCCACGCCTATCGGTAACAGAGCACAGTCGTTAAACAACAAGTCTAGGCTACTAGTGAGTCTCCATGATGAGTCTGTCTGAAAATGTGTTTCGAGATTTCCCAAAATGTCCAGGATTCGGCTTTTGTTTTCTACAGTCGTTATTCATCATGCTTACTTTGGCGAGCGGGACGAGTTAGGGCCGCGGGAGAACGAAGCGAGGCCGGTGGCGTGATTACCGATGAGTGACACCTGTGAGACGCACCGATCTCGTATCTCTCACGGAGGATTGGGAATTTTCTTAGCAATGTTAAAACGCACATCAACCGATCAATTTTTTAGCGTTCATGTAAACACTACATTCATATTCAATCGGAATGAATTCAGTTAGATTGAAACAAAATCTGTACATTTAAACAATGAATGGCGACTGCAGAAAGCAAAATCTGAATCCCAGACATCGACGGCGGACATGTCCGGGAAAAAGAGGACGGTAACCCCTAAAGTTACTACTCGGCTTTCTCCACAGAACAAGAGCCTGTTAGCTTAGCTTCCAAATAAAGATGGCTGACACTCTGTGTAATCCCAATCCTCCATTATGCATCCGTCTGCATATTAAGTACCTTCGTCCATATTTTACAAAAATTCTGCCTGTGAAATCAAACACACTGTCACTGGTCTGTGATTGGTCTGTTAGCGCATTAGGTCCAACCCCCTAAGGGTGGGTTTGAAAGGGTGGGATCTAGTGCTTGTAAACTTTACAGAAAACCCCCCCATTTTACACTTCCTCCTACAATGACGTAAAATGGCAATTTTTGCGTCATTGTAGGAGGAAGCAAAAAAGGTAAATAGCAGGTTTCTCTCGTCTCAGGGGAAAATGAGAGAGTGTTGCACGACGATTCAATAGTATAACTGGGTTTCTAACAATGCAAAGCTTAATGCAAATGGGTGGAGTGTCCCTTTAAGCATTGCACCTAACTTATTCTTAACCAAACATTGACATTTCTTCCAGAATCATTATTGGATGTGTTCCATAACCATTGAAACAGGCCATGTTTTGGACGGTGCGGTTAGCTGGCATTGCTGAAAGATTATGCTGACAATTTTTCCAGTGAAATAAATGGAGTTAGAATAAGGGTTTAAACCAAACCTCAAAACCAGTATTGGATGTGGTGGAAATTGTAACCAGGCATATGTTCACCAAGACATGATTAAAAAAAAAAAAAAAAAAAACACGTGGCTTGTTGCATTGCTTTTTTCCTGAGAATTTTTAGGAAAAAAGGACTTTTACAGGATTAAATCCTGCACTTAAAACAATGAATGGTGCTATTTTAAAGATTGAGCTCAAGGAAATGCTGTTGTGTAATAATGGCAAGCAGGTGTGGTAGAAATAAAGGATGGGTTTTCAGGTCACTTGCGTTGGAGCCGTTTGATGGTGTACATTCTCTTACTTTACACAAAAAGTACAGAAATGTTTTTTAAACTCTACTCTTAGAAAATAAAGAATGCGAATCAGGTGTGTTGCTTTGTTTTTAATATACACTCACCTAAAAGATTATTAGGAACACTATACTGATACTGTGTTTGATCCCGATCGACTTAAGAAATGCCTTAATTCTACGTGGCATTGATTCAACAAGGTGCTGAAAGCATTCTTTAGAAATGTTGGCCAATATTGATATGATAGCATCTTGTAGTTGATGGAGATTTGTGGGATGCACATCCAGGGCACAAAGCTCCCGTTCCACCACATCTCAAAGATACTCTTGGGTTGAGATATGGTGACTGTGGGGGCCATTTTAGTACAGTGAACTCATTGTCATGTTCAAGAAACCAAAAATGATAAAGTTTCAAGAAAATGATTCAAGCTTTGTGACATGGTGCATTATCCTGCTGGAAGTAGCCATCAGAGGATGGGTACATGGTGGCCATAAAGGGATGGACATGGTCAGAAACAATGCTCAGGTAGGCCATGGCATTTAAATGATGCCCAATTTGAACCAAGGGGCCTAAAGTGTGCCAAGAAAACATCCCCCACACCATTACACCACCACCACCAGCCCAACAGTGGTAACAGGACATGATGGATCCATGTTCTCATTCTGTTTACGCCAAATTCTGACTCTACCATCTGAGATCCGACATGATTTGAACATCTAACTATAAGTGGATGACGCTTGTAATTCCCTGGTACAAACTAAAGTAAAAGTAAAGGTCTTTGTTATAGCCTTGTAGATTGACAAGCCTTTCATAAACTTTAGACGTGTTGTGCATTGATATTTTGACTGAAGTAGTTTAGTTTGGTCTGAGCATTGTTTTCTTACCATTCCAATGCTGTTTGGCAAATTGAGATGTTCTTAAAGTAATTTCAAAGGGGCGTGAACTTTAGTCTGTGCAAATGTTTTTTGCTACATTGAAGCATTTGCCATTTTTTTGAAGGACCTGATGTGTAATTTATCTAAAAAAAAAAGATGCAACTTAAGTGTATGACATTCCACTACGCCTCACTGTTTTCAGAACACACCATTCACTCTACATATACTAACAGTGCCGAATAGTTTTGTGAAATGTGTGTAATGGGACTCGCATACTCTAGACACTTTAAGAGCGCACCCTGGCAGCAATGCTGAGAAAGCAGCATGAAGTGCTGTTGTTTTGAACACTTTTTGGAACAAAACATACCTTGCATTGCTTTTTAGGACTAGAGTATGTTGTGTTTCCTTGGGAATGTAACCAAACTGACAGTGGTTGAAAAACCAGGAAAGGGAAGTTTATTTAGATCACCATGTGGAGTAAGTTTGACGTGTTGTTGTGGTAGCCTGTGCTGGATTTGGTGCTCTCTGGTGTTATTGTACAAGGCAAATAGTGCGGGTGAAGTTCAGTTTCTTTCTACGAACACACAGTGGGAGACACAAACATGTTGTGAGAGTCAAGGCTCACCTTACAGATATGTTAATGCACCTTTTGCCTTACTCCCTGATGAATGCCAATTCTCACTGATTATTCCACTTGCTATAAGTGTTCATGTAACCGTCATTGCCCAGGGTGACACTAATGCTGCTTCTCATTAAACACTGAAGGGGGATGTCTATGCTGGGAATGATACGAGTTGACCGTAATCCTGTAAACAGGTCGGAAACTAAGATGGATTTGTTCAAGCAAACCTTTGTTGTGCTTGGTTTTTCAGAATACAAACACATAAAAAAACAGTATTTTGCACAGATAACTCTGAAGTATCATGTCCACAAATAGAGGTTGGATAGTACCGTGTGCTTTTGACACGGTGTGTCACTCTATATTGATTGAGAGGCTCGAGACTCGGCTTGATATTTTCGGTACAGTGTTGAAGTGGTTTAAAACTAGCTACCTTAGAAAATAATAACTCTAACACTGGACAGGTATGTCATGGTGTTCCTCAGGGGTCTGTCCTTGGCCCAATGCTTTTCAATATTTACATGCTTCCTTTAGGGCAGATTATTAGAAAGCATGGTTTGGGGTTCCACTTGTATGCTGATAGCACAAAAACTAATATCACAGATATATCAGTCAGAAACCTTTTCTGACTGTCTGCAGGAAATTAAAATATGGATGTACCACATTTTTTTTTAAATGCGTATTTTAACGTATAAAGCTGTACATGGAACTTGCACCATCATATGTGATTTAATTACGCCATATGACCTCTCTATCTCTCCGCTCCGCCCACTCTTTACTACTTTAACAGCCTGCTGACTGAAAACGATGGGTGGCAGCCCCTAGGTTGTGGAATTCACTTCATTTAACTATTAGGAATGCTAAAACATTTACGAGTTTTAAGAAAAAGTTGAAACCCCATCTTTAAGGAGGTGTTTGTATCTTAATTGTTAATGATTTTACATTGGTACTGTACTTGTAGCGCTTTGGGTACAAGAAAAGCACAATATAAATGAGTGCACCACTGAGTTTGAGGGTGTGTTCACACTTGGCATGTTTGGTTCGATTAAAACAAACCCTGGTCCGATTGTTCTGTTAGTGCGGTTCATTTGAATAAGTGTGAACGCTGCCATCTGAAACCTGGTGCCACCAAATGAGTGGACCGGGACCTCTGAAAAGATTGGTCTTGGTCCGCAAACCAACTCTGGTGCGGTTCGATTAAAATATGAACGCAACACGGACCAAAGTGTCACACCCTGGGACAAAGACCAAAAAAGTGCTAATGAACAAAGTACTGCTTTTTCACTATATTTAATGCACTGAGCAGCCACAATGGGTTCTGAAGTTGGGGTTGTTGCAACTACTGGGAACTATTAATTTCCCACTTACGAGCAGAACAAGTGCATGAAAGGCCACTTACTGGCTACTAGAGGAAGATCTGATGTGTTAGATGAATAGAAAAGTATAAGAAGAATTTCGAGGGTGTGGAAAGCACGAGTTTCAAATCGGTTATACATCGAATTGGATTTCTCTGAGATTGTCAGGTCAACCGATGCCTGTGTCAGAGTGCAAAAATTATGTTCTCAACACTTGGTTGCAAAATATTTTCGCAAACCTTCGCATTTTTTTTTCTTTGACTTTGCAGTCAATATGATTTTATAAAAGAATAAATTGCTTTTATTTAGCAAGGATGTGTTCAATATAAATAATAGAAAGAAGAGTTGAATCAACTCTACATGCAGTGCACTTTCACAGTAGTCACACTCTTATCAGGTGTCTGTTATTGGTCTGAATTCAGAGCTCTTTTGGCAGGAACACAAGCATTCATCATCCCACGTTTCTACAGATACAGGTCCACAAGGAACTGATATCTGCCCCTGAAAAGCAAAAATCAAGAACTCAAGCTCAGAGTGTGTAAAAAAACAACGTATGTTAGTGTCTTGAAATAGAAACAAGTGTTGCTTATTAGGCAGTTTCTCAATCTCCCTGGTGTGTTGTACCTTATCAGCAGACTAATATGTGTTCCTTATTACCTCAGCCTGGAAGAGGAATGTGTTATGTGAAAAATGTAACCGAAATCTGTGCTGGAGCTGTGACTTATCCTCTTACAGGGGCTTGTTTCTGGAACATTCTGTGTGTGATCTCATATTACATCAGAAAAAAAAAGTCAAAACACAAAGGGTTTGGTATTGATGGGGAAACTTTAACCTGGTTGTGAAGTAATGCTCTAATGTTGTTCTCAACTAATCTTTGTCTGGCAGTGTGCTAATTCGTAAGTTGGTTGACTCAATTGGTGGTGTGAGAAAAGCTGTGCTATTTTTGTACGTGAGCCTACTGTGTGGCAACAACTGTAATGAATTGATTAATTGTTGAGTGGGTCGGTCTATAAAGTTGCACATGTAATGCCTGATACTGATTATGAAAATCCTATAAGATCATTACAAATCACACTGTACAACATGGATCTACTAATCTTGCATATAAGATATATGTTGACCGCACGATGATGACACTTATTGAATCGTAGGCTACAACAAGTTAGTATAGTAGAACATGTAGAGCAAGATATATCGCACTTTATATGTGCGCAGATAAAAAAGAGGAGAATATATACGCGGACATGGCTAGGGAAAAGAGGCCAACTTGACATGCCAATTTTGCATATGGAGCTTGAGGTAAGGTAAGTAGGTTTAAGTTTTAGAGCCATGTCGCATTGATCAATACGCCGTTTCATGCTGCATTTTTATTGGCTAGTCAATACGACCACATAAATCAAAAATCGCGCAATGTGTCCCGGGCATAAGTGCGACGTTAAAACGCCAAAATTGAGACGTTTGGTAATCACTGGTTCGAGTCTTGCCTCCAACATTCCCAATTCCCATTCCATCGAAAGAAGCGAAATGTGCTTACCTTTGTTATTCAAGGAACTGTATGAAAATGTTAAGTTATGTTAGGTTATTACTATGAGTTTACGTTTGTGGCTGTGATTTGAATGAACAAAATCTCACCGTTGTTAATTTGCAGGCGGAGACTAATATCCCAGCGCTCTTCACTGGAGACTCTGGAGGATATTGAGGAGAACGCCCCTCTACGCAGGTATTACCAGTAGGACCATTAATGTTTAGTGCAGAAACTTGGTACATAGTAATCGTTTGATTCGGCCAAATTGTGGTTAATTTTTGCTAGGGTTACCCATCTAATTATTCCTTCAGTTAACATTAGATGTATCTCTAAGTGATTTTAGTGCTGTCCAATGTGATTTTGAAACATCGCACATAGTTTATATTTAACACTTGCTTTATTTAATCTTTAACGAGACTGGTTTCTTCAGACATACTGAAGGGAGTTACACTAGGATAAAGCTTATGTAAGAATAAATAAATGAAGAGGAAAAAAAATAACGATGTACAACAGTTAGTGTAAGAAAAACACAAGGTCATAAGTCAAGTCTAATTTATTTATAAAGTGCTTTTCACAATACACATTTTTTTAATAGCAGCTTTACAGAAAATGATGTTTATATGTAGAATATATTCATATCTTCATGCCTTAGTCACGTTTTGCAGATTAGAGATTGGTGATTAATATTGTGTAATGATACTAGTAATAAAAAAGTATTATGTATCGCCCTGCATGAGTATACTCTACATACGCAGGTCGAGTTGGACATATATATATATATATATATATATATATATATATATATATATATATATATAACTTTGTATAAAGAGCTGGGCGATAATATGGTTAAATATTGTGACAAAATAAAAAAGTCAGGCAGCCGAAATTTCAGTAGGGAGGATCAGTGATTTTTTTTTTCTTTTTTTTTCTTTTCATGAACTGTGTTGATGTTGCTTTGTTTCATCTAGATGCCGAACTTTATCTGGTTCACCCCGACCAAAGAGTTTCAAGAAGGTCCACTTCATCAAAAACATAAGACAACATGATATGCGCAATGGAAGGTATTCTTACCAAACAACCCACACACACACAGACATCTCGCCAAGAGCAGCTCCCACACACACCAATTGTTCGAGAGAAAGACTCCCCCTGAATTTATCCATAGATTTCACAGATTTTATTACAAAATTATTTTCCCAGCATAATCATGGACATTAAGTATGCAAACATCACATTTCTTCCAATTTAATAAAGTCGTGTCATTTGGGTCACTGTGATTTCTTCAAGTTATACATGTTCCTGGGTCAACATATTTAGTTGATTCTGGAATAACATTCCTCTCTGAAAGGTAGTCCTAACTCTATAACCTTATATAACTACCAATAAGTTATCTCTAAACTCAGAGAGAAATGTTTGGATGAATATCACTGATGTAGAAGCACCTGACACTGCTTGTAAGCCTAAACTTGACATAAATCCTCAAATCTGAAATGTCCTTCCAGGATCAACAAAGATGTTTATCCAGGAACATGTTGTACTTGGTGAAATCACGTTCACCTTGTGTGTGTGTGTGTGTGTGACAGAGAGAGAGAGAGAGAGATTTTTTTTTATCCCTAACTGACCCTCTGTTCTTTTAAAGGGATACTTCACTTTTTTTGGAAATAGGCTCATTTTACAACTCCCCCAGACTTAAACTTGAGTTACCATTTTTGAATCCATTCAGCCGATCTCTGGTTCTGGCGGTACCACTTTTAGCATAGCTTAGCATACATCATTAAAGTGCACAAGACCATTAGCATTTCTCACAAAAAAAAAACTACCAAAGAGATATTTTTCCTATTTAAAACATGACTGTTCTGTAGTTACATCGTGCGTATAACTCTTGGGGAGTTGTAAAATGAGCCTATTAACTAAAAAAAGTGGAGTATCCCTTTAAGATTCAGACATTCTCTGAAACCCAAACATTTTAGGCATGTTATTAGAGGGTATTTTATTATTATTATTTGTGTTTAGTGTTTGCCAGATGCTCTTTTATCTGAATTTGAATGTGAATGGGTGTGTTGTACAACAAGAGGTTGTGACCAGCGTAGTTTTTAAATACACACACTTGCAGTCTTTGCAGTCTTAGTTTTTTGTTTTGTAAAAGCTAACTGCAGTGTTTGATTTGTGAGAGAGCGAAAAAAATATATATTTTTGTTTTCCAGCTGTGCTTTGATCCATTATTTAGTTTATATTGTGCTTCAGTTCACGAACTCCTGAAGGAAATATAAGAACTTGAAAGCCTTGGCAGAATATTTCATTCTTAAATCTTTTGTTTGTTTGTAAATCTATTCAGTTTCTCAGTGGTTTCTCAGTGAGGTTTTAGTTTACTTCAAAGGGTGTTTGCCTTTCTTTTTGTTTTCTTTTTCTTATCTTTTGTTGCGTAATTCTTTCATACACATTCCTGCGTAATATATGAAATACTAGTAAATATAATTTATTTGCTGTGTATCTCTCCATCTTTGCCTGTGGTCCTGACCTCTATATTGACAGAGTTCACTTAAATTAGTATCATTTTGTCTTTATAGGATAGTCCTTATCAGTGGCAGAAGATCCTTCTATAGTGTTTTTTCTGTCCTGCCCTATCGAGATTGTAGCCAAACAGGGTATGTATTCTTCAGCATGCAAATCTTCTATTCACCATCAACCTTTTTTTATCCCTTCACTTTTCCCATCTTCTCATTTTGATTTTTTCCCTCCCTCCGCTGGCCATTAAGAGGGTCCACAATTAAACGTTTAGCGTCCTCCTTTTAAATAATCATTTAAAAATAATCTACTTCTAGGAGTAGTTCACTTCTAAAAAAACTTTTGCTGATAATTTACTCACCCCCATGTCATCCATGTCATTCTTTCTTCACTCGAAAAGAAATTAAGGTTTTTGATGAAAACATTCCAGGATTTTTCTCCATATAATGGACTTCAATGGGAACCAAACGGTTCAAGGTCCAAAAGACAGTTTCAGTACAAACTACAAACAGTTCAAAGGGCTTTAAACGATTCCAGACGATGAATAAGGGTCTTATCAAGCGAAACGATCGCTCATTTAAAAAAATAAAAAAGTTTTATAAGCTCAAATGTTCGCCTTGCTCTGTTAGGGTTAGGGTGTGATGGGTGTTCGTGACTCTCCTGTTCAAACTCGTTCATCAAAATGAACAAATCTTTTCCTGAGTCAACTCGTTCTTTTCGTTCATTGAATGAAACAAATGACACAATAAAAGATTTTTTCATTTTGATTAACGAGTTTGAACAGGAGAGTCACAAATGTGCTTCACAGAACAGAGCAAGGCGATCATTTGAGCTTATAAACCTTAAACTTTGTTATTTATGTATTAAATGAGCAATCGTTTCGCTTGATAAGACCCTTATTCATCGTCTGGTGTCGTTTAAAGCCCTTTGAAGCTGCACTGAAACTCTCATTTGGAACTTGAACCGTTTGGTTCCCATTGAAGTCCATTATATGGAGAAAATCCAGGAATGTTTTCATCAACAAACTTAATTTCTTTTCGACTGAAGAAAGAAAGACGTGGACATCTTGGGTGACATGGGGGTGAGTAAATTATCAGCAAAAGTTTTTTTTTAAAAGTGAACTACTCCTTTAAAGTATGTACGCCAAAAGTGTACCTTATATATATATATATATATATATATATATATATATATATATATATATTTTTTTTTTTTTTTTTTTTTTCATGTTTTTATCTTAATGCAGTGTTCAGTAGTTTTTACACTCTGTGCATGGATCGTTTATATCAGTATTTCATAGCTGTCCAGATTTTTGGTGGTAGGTGTGTAATTTGAATTCAGAGAGATTGACCAACAGGCTTGGGCACGCTTTACATAGACCTCACCCTTGACATTCCCGCTTATTTTTTTCTTTTTTCGAGAACAGGCTTTTTAAATCCTGAATCTGCTGCTCTGCTTTGATATTCAACTTCTAATGGGATGTTTTTCTTACATCTTGGCAATGGCTGCTTTCCCATTGTTTTAAGCTGAAGGGTGTAATTTATTGCTGAAATGAAATGCAGAAAGCCATTTATAAGTTTATTTCCTTTAAGAAAAGTGAGAGCTCTGTGGTGGTACGTTAATCTGTTTGTTTGAGTATCTGGACCAATCCAGCACAGCTCAGCCAATGGTGTAAATTTGAGGAGGGACTCTCTGTTTGACTTACCAATGGAGTAGTGTTAGGAAACCTGTCTGGAAACAGTTACTTTCACACTCACATTTGGTGATGCTAACAATTCAAAGTTCATTTTTAAACCAGTTTATGCTTTATAGAGTGTAAGCCTATATTTAACCTGAGTATAAATTGAAGAATTGAACAGCATAAGAGTGGAGACGCATGAGTTGTTTTCTAGTAACTTGAGGTCATTGGTTTTATTACTATCTGAGATTAGACTCTGTGGGGAACGGTGTTGATATGACCTTAAGTAAAATTTATTCACATACTCTTATTTGATCAATAATGAAAAACGACTAAATGTTGCACTATTCATCACGATTCTATTAATTACAATGGAAACCTGTTAATATTAATGATTTTAAAAGATACAATGAGACAAAGAATGCATGCTTTGTGAAACATTGTATTTGAAACTGGGCAAAGGGCAGCGTTAAATCTTTTTAAAGCTTCTTTATATGACTGCACTTGCTTTTATTGATGTACAGTGGACAATTGATAAAAGCTTAGTATAGATAAAAGCCTCGGTGTTTTATAATATATGGTATATTGATAAATTCAGTGTCTTAAGTCTCAGCTATTGAAAAGTTTGCACTATGCATTGCAAAGTGTATTTTTGGCATAACTTTAATTAAAAAATGGACATTAATACCAAAATGACGTTTGGTAAGTCCCTCATTTGTTTTAATGGCAATAAGAGCAGATGTGAACTCAAACACTTGATATTCTAATGGAAGAAACGTTTTCTAATAAGGGATAACATGGTCATTTATTTTGAGATTTTAGTCCTAGAAATGCAGAATGCTGCTTTGTTTTTCAATGTAGTCCAATACATTTCGACCCCCATGAATATAGTGTTATATAACTGAAACCACCCAGTTATGCTGTCAGTATGATGAATTGCTAGATTGAGCTTGGTGGATTGGCAGTAAAGTGCACAGTATTGACAGAGCAGTCTAAGTGGGGTTTCCTGAACATAATGGACATGTTGTGCTTGCAACAGCGCCACCAGTGGCCGAGGAGCGGAAGATCCTCTTGTGTTCCTGATTGAATGTTAAACTAAAACACACACAAGGTCCATGTCAGCAAGCTGAAGGAACGAGTCAGGTGGACTGATCATTCGGTTATGGGACGGCCAAGAGTGTTGCCATGGACAAAATCGGGTTTTGTCTTTAAATATTCATTCAGAAACTCTCTAGGGCACCTGTTCATATTAGTTCTTGCCTAATGCTTTTCCATTGACTGAGCTGTTTGAAGGGCTCCTATTACCTATAACTGCTGTCTGTATCCTCACGGGATCTGTGTTTATTGATGCATCGCTAAACAGCTCACAAATACTGTGCTAACGCCGAGTTCTGCCTGTCATCTACTAATACGACTTTGCTTCTAAGTCTGCACATGAATGAGTTCTTCTGCAGTATTTTTGGTTTGTTTGGCCATCGCACCTGGTAAGTTGGTCTGTCTCGTGAGTTTAGTCAGATGCGCTAGATAATGTAATGTTTCTGCTTCATATCATCACATGTCAGATAATAATCAAATCTTCTAGTGTTTGCCGAACAAAGTCATGATGTTTGTAGAATTTATTTCCATAAGTAAGCCTCATCAAAGTGACAGTCTATAACTGTGTCTTCTGGTGCTATTAACAGTTTTCTAGACACTCGTTTTTTTTTTTTTTTTTTTTTCTTCCTTTGAGGCCTTTAGCTATTTAAAGGTATTAAAGAGTTTGAATGAACCCTCCTGCAGTTGTTTTATATTTAATATTTAGTAGCATTTATTTACTATTGTAGTGTCTGTTAATGGTTTGAATTCGATTTTATTTAAATAGTTAAAGTTTTAGTAATTTTGTCATGTTTAAAACAAGTCTATCATTTTTTTTTTTATGAGAAATTTTGCCTTGGAAATACAATAATAAGTTTAATTGTTTTATTTCAAGTAATAATTTTATTTATGGTTTTAGTTAATGATAATATCCTAAATTGATCATCTTAAAACAATAGCTTATATTCCTGCTTTACAAAAACAAAAAAGAATCCCAATTTATCCCTGTCATGTCAATAGCTAATAATAATAATACTTTTTTTTATTAGTCCTGGACCCTGACAAACTAAATATTGATATATTTATAAATATATATTATCCACTCATCCATTCACCTTGATCGTTTGGGCATGAAACAATGCAATGCAATTGATTTTACTTGATTTGTTTTTTTTGCTGTGCCACTCTTTGATTATGTGATTAATTTAATTGTTATTTTATAATAACATTTAAGTGGCTAAGTGTATAAAATGCTAATAGAATAAACACTGTTTAAGTGTACAGAATTTGGTTTAAAAACAACAGTTGTATTATATTGGTTTCTTTCATCCTCTTAAAGCCAACATTTAAAATTTTAAATACATTTAACCTTAATAAAGAGAATCCAGAGGTGCAGATTATTGTGGCAGATGTAGTATCAGGTTTGCCAGAACAGACTGATGTGTGTGAATGAGGCGCTCTGAGCTGTTCTCTTGCCCCAGCAGGGATGTTAAGGCAGAAAGCGGGCGCCAGCGACACCCCTCGGGCGGCATCAGTGCCAAGGAGATGGTGATCGGCCTGGAGGGGGTTGAATTGGGTGCAGATGGCAAGGTTAGTGTACAAATGATTTATTTTTTGTGAAGTATTATTAAAGGTATGCACTCTTTTTTTTCTTTTTCTTACCCTGATCCACTATGGTAAGCCTATTAATAGTGTTTATATTTTAGACTTGTCGGGATGGTTTTTGCAGGAAATTGTGCAAACCGTACGTGTCTCTTCATATCTGTAAATAGAGAAAAGTTGCTACTTTGACGTGTTTGGTGTGAGAGTGAACTATTGGTGAGTTGTCAGAACGAGAAAGGCTAAATCTTGAATCTTCAGGGAATTACCTGTTTTCAGCCGAACAGAGGAGAGTCTGCTGTAGGGCTTGGCGATATGGCCAAAAAAGATCACAATAATTTGTTTATATATCAGTCGATATCGATAATTATCACGATATATGTCGCATCTTTATTTTTTTTAAGATTAAAGGCAGATTTTTGCTCCTAAGTGAAAGTTGTATAAACCAGAGTGTTAATTGTGTTTTTAAACTACTCTTTAAATTTATGTTCATTAACAAAAACAGTAACATCTGTTTTATTTAATGTAAACACCACATTTTTATTTGGTAAAAAGTAATATTCTGACTGTTTGTGTTGTATTAAAATTAACAATTGGTCATCCAGTGTCATGCATGTAGATCATGATGACCACAGATAAAACCAAGTAAACTTAGCACCTCACTATCATGGCAGAACTTTATGGTTTCTGTGGTATTTGTTTGAAAAATAGTAGCCTACATTATTAAATACTGTACTTAAATTCCATTAGTCATTTAATACATTGTCTACATTAGTAATATTATACAATTCAATGTGTATATCCCACATTTCATGGTGCAGTTAATATTACTAGGCTAACCTTACAATAAATCCATGGTAGGCTAAATGGATTCAGTATCAATTCAGATTCTGACTGTATCGTTGCACGCA
Source organism: Cyprinella venusta (assembly GCA_038021265.1). NCBI lineage: Eukaryota > Metazoa > Chordata > Actinopteri > Cypriniformes > Leuciscidae > Cyprinella > Cyprinella venusta. The sequence continues at coordinate 11,035,333 of CM075870.1, read as the reverse complement.
GTGTTTCTCCTTTTTGTCAGTGGTGTTTAATCTATCTTTAAACTGGTTTAAACTGGACAGTTGTGTTCTTCGCTGAACTCAACCACTTCTCACTGGATCTCGTGAGCGAGACAATCAGAGTAAGCGAGTCTGCGTGAGCTAGCGCTGCGCTCAGTGCGCTGCCGTTTGGACTTTGAGCCGAGCGGATAAATGCTCCGTGTGGCGTGCTTGGTTCAAATGAGTTTCGTTCCACTTTTGGCGCATAAACATTATCGAACATTTATCGACCGATATCGTTTTTATCAAGAAAAAATACATCGCGATAATTATCGGTATCGTTTTATCGCCCAGCCCTAGTCTGCTGGCAAAAAGAGAACATGACCGAGCTCGTAATAAAACAAGAATCAACATTGCTTTAGCTTTTACGGAAATGGTGATTTGAAATGTTGTGAAAACGTTTTTATTACTCAACAGATAAATTGCCATGTGTAGAGTTCATTGTAAACATTATGGGGTCATTTCATTATGGTTGTTTACCGAGAAAGTGTCGTGTCTATTAATGTGTAAAGCTAAAGTTATGTCTTCAGCTTGAGATCCTTTCAATCCACACTGGTTGTATCTCTTTAGACTAGTAGTGAATATGTTTCATGAGTAGTATGATAACCGTATTCATCGACAACCAAAACAATGTTCTTCCACAAAATGCATGCAATTTTGTTATTTAACCTCTAGAGGGCCTAGAGTTACATAGATTATCCGAATCTTGAAATAATAGGTGAGGTATGTGGTTGAAGGAACACTGTTTTTATCTTCCTTCTCTTTGTATATGTTTTATGGCCTCTTTTGTGGCTAGTATACATTCTTAATCTTTGATCATGTTCATTAAGGTTAATGATGCTGTAAATGTCTTGGCAGACAGTGTCATACACACAGTTCCTGTATCCAACCAATGTCCTGGGTCGTCGAAACACCATCGACTCCACGTCGTCTTTCTCTCAGTCTCGCAATGCCAGCCACCGCAGCCTCAGCCTGGCACGTGCCAACAGTAACCAGAGTAGCCTCGATACAGGTGCGTGTGCCAACAGCTTGTCATGGCTCTTTCATTTTCCCTCAAGCTCCCTAATACGTCCTGACAAGAGGCTGCTTGTTCACTTTAATGAGCATTTTGGTAAGACCTTATAGTTTAATAATGTTATTTCTTTTTTGGAGCAAGGTCATGGAACTTTTTGAGTGCCCTACCAAATAGATGTCCTCTGTTCATACGTTTGTATCAGAAATGTTGCTGTTCCGAATGTATTGGCTACATAACTAAGTTGTGTTCTTGTTAAGCAATCTCAGCGTATGTATAGTCTGTTTATTTTCCCTCTCTTTTCTCGTAGGGAATGAACTTGGAGATTTTAGGGACTATGACCCAAATCTTCTGGATGACCCGCAATGGCCATGTGGAAAGCACAAAAGAGTGCTTATCTTTCCCTCGTACATGGTGAGTTATGTCACGCAATGCAAAACTTGACCGGTTCATATGTAATTTTTTTTTTTTTTTTTTTTTTCCAAGTCTGTGTGTATTTAATGGAAAAGTGCTGTTTTGATGCCAAGGGCCCAATATATGATGATTCTAGCTCTGTCAAAACGATTAATGCCATCTGACATAAAAGTTTGTGTGTGTGACAGGAAAAAAAAAGACATATGTGTTAAAGGGGTTGGTTCAGGATTTTGGACATCGGGCCTCATTTCCAAGTTAGCCTTAGTGTTCTTTATCAAATTTTCATCCAGTCGTTCCAGTTGCATAGTTCGCCGGTGCCTTTCATTGCATAATAATAACACTACATGGGCTAGCCTACCATTAAAAACAGTTTTACCTACTCCACAGTACACAAAAAGCAAATAAATTATAACGACTATCGATGTAAGTGTCTGATAAGAGAATAATGTTTAGAAATCAAACTACTCTTTATAACAAGCCATTATGCAGAAAAAAAAAACATTTAATAGTTTACAAAATAAAATAATTGGCTGTTTTACTGTCTTTGTACTAAGGCCAAAGTGAAAAAATATTATCAAGAAAAATTGCTGTGCATTGAATTGACAGCATGTCCTTTTTTAACATACAATTATTTTTTAACAATATTTTATTAATATTAATGATGTTTTTAATAAATAAATGTAATAAATATTACCTTAAAGCTAACTTACGCTTTTTTTAAATTAGGATAACAAATGTTGCTATACATTAAGAGTATAGAAATATTTGATGTGAAATATTGAAGTTCATATTAGGATGGCTGATGTTTGATCTGAACAGATCTGAGCTCAGTTTGAGACGGCTGAGATCTCTTCTGAAACAGGAGATTTCCCAGGGCTTTTTCTCAAGAAAAAAAAGTGAGAAGCAAAAAATCTCAATCTGTTAATCTCACTGCCCTCAATGAGAAACATCTCGGAAATAAATGTCATTTGTGATTTTTCTTTCATATGGAGTGCTTGATACAGGTAATGCTATGCTACTAGTGTCGCTTTTATTGGTTACGTTCATGGTCACATTTACAGTGTGAACTTGAAATTAGCTGCCAGTTAATTAGTAACTTTGTTTAGCAGAAATTCCAGACTGATGACCTTGAAAAATAGTTTTTTCTTCCAAACACTGGATGTGAATATGGATATGGACACCAGCTTCACTGCAGGCAATGCCTTTGCACGTCTTCATTAGGGCCCAAGCCCTGAAAGGGCGAAGGCCCTATTGTTTTCCTTAGGATTATTATTAGGGCCCAAGCCCTGAAAGGGCGAAGGCCCTATTGTTTTCCTTAGGATTATTAGGGCCCAAGCCCTGAAAGGGCGAAGGCCCTATTGTTTTCCTTAGGATTATTATTATTATTATTATTATTATTATTATTATTATTATTATTATTATTATTTATACGACTATTTGGGCACTTTTGGGGCCCTTAACGTGCTCGAAAACTCTTGAAACTTTGCACACGGGTCAGAACCCGCCGCCATTAGGGCCGGGCTGAAGATGGTACCCGGGCGTGGCAGGGGGGCTCGACAGCGCCACCTGGAATGGGGTCCGAACACTTGGTCCATAAATCAAACACGCTTGTATGTACTAATATGAAACTCGGTACACATGTTGATCTCATCATTTCATATATACGTCGCGCTTTTACTTTTTACCCCAGCCCAACAGGAAGTCGGTTATTTAAGGTTTTTTGTAAAACACTTGCAATGGAATTTTTAATACTCCTCCTAGAGCTCTTATCCGAATTCAACGAAACTCGGTCAGCGTGAAGTCAAGACATTGAGGATGAAAGTTTGCGAGGGGATTTTTGATATCTCGAACGGTTTGGCCGTGGCGAGGAAATGAAATTATGGCGAGAAACGTGAAACAGGAAGTGTGTCATAACTTCAGCATACATCTACCGATCTTGATGAAACTTCAGGAGTGTGTTCGCTGTAAGAGGACGATCACATGGATGTGACTATTGTGTGTCAAAGTTATAGCGCCACCAACTGGCAGCAGGAAGTGTGTCACTTTCAAAATGCTTTAAAATCACCCTCTTATTTTAACCCGATTTGCTTCAAACTTCATCTGTATAATGTAAACATACGGCAGATGTAGACCTGTGAATGGATTCTTGATATCTTTGAAACTGTTGCCGTGGCGACGCATCAAACTTTACCATTCTTTTAGGATGCTTTTGAGACCCTTAGCATGCTTCAAATTGCATGAAACTCATCAGATACATCACATTTATTAGCCAGTAGACATGTGCAAAGTTTCAGAAACGGGTGTGGTGAGGGCTCGGTAGCGCCACCTTTTGACAAAAGTGGGGTTGTTAGTTTTATCTACAGTAACAAAAATCGGTATGTATATTGTACTCCTCGAGCCGGACAACTTTCTAATTCATACTCAATAGCTAGGACCCACAGAAAGTCAGATATTTTTGTTTGAATGTAGTCATACTCCCTCTGAGCCTATGTCTGAGCCTTTGCCTGTGTGTGTGTGTGTGTGTGTGTGTGTGTGTGTGTGTGTGTGTGTGTGTGTGTGTGTGTGTGTGTGTTTGCAGGGGGAGGGGGTTAACCATTTCACTGCTGTGTGTCTGGCCAGCATAAAGAAAATACATTTCTTAAGCCTGGGATTTTTTAAATAAGTTTTTATTTTAATTTTTTATAAGTAAAGGCATATAGCCAGTTTAATTGTAGTGCATTGACAATAGTTTTATATAATTAGTTCATTAATTAAATTAACTTGGTCCATAAACTTGGTCTGAAAATTGGGTCCATAAATCAAACACACTTGCATATAATAATATTAAACTCGGTACACTCTCATTAGCCCAAACAACTTTAAGCCAGCCCAACAGGAAGTCGGTTGTTTCGGTCTGTATGTGAATGTTTTGCAAAACCAGCCTTTACATTTTTATTCCCCCCCTCTTAAGTAATTTTTAATTATTCCCACCAAACTTCTTCAAAATTATGAAAATATATTAAAGATACTAAATTGTGAACGGATATCGAATGGCGAGGGATTATGTCAAAAAAAGAATCAGGAAACGTCTCATATCTTCTAAAAATTTTATTATTCACCATTTATTTTCTATAAGACCAGTGTTGGGGGTAACGAGTTACAAAGTAACGAATTACAGTAACGATATTACTTTTTTGGGTAAGTAAAGTAACGCATTACACTGAAAATATTGGTAACTACACTACTTTACTATACTAAAGGAACGCGCTTTCCTGCGTTACCCAAGCCGTGTTTGCCTGTGTGGAGAGTTCCACCTAGTGGTGCGTGCGCGCCGTTGCCATAGAGACCGATTTGAGTGAAGGAGAGAGGGAAGTGGAGAGAGAGAGACGGGTTTCAACAAATGGCAATATTCACATTACTTTCAGTTTATTGCTCGAAAGCACAAAAATATTTGAGTGAAATGTAGGCTATAGTAAATCCTAAGATTATTATTTGTGACATTAGAACAAAATATGTGGATATAAAAACATGTATATAGGCTAGGCTAAAGAACTAAATGAACGATCTCTATTTTCTAATTTCACTAAACATATCATTAAGTTTCGTGGACATTTTATAAAACATGGATCTTAGGCTCATTTTGTAAACATAAATAACTGATTTAGATGCGCAAACTGGGTGCCGTTGCGGAGATGTAGGCTCCATGTTCGGTGCAGGTTCGGCTTCTTGTCGTTCATCCTCGGATGCGGCATCGCGTGCGCTGTTTGCCGCGCGCACCTTTCCGCTCGTTCGGACGCGTCAAGTAAAAACAAGGCTCGAAAGTCTTGGAAAACGAAATGAACAGGATTGTTGCAGGGTTCATTGTAGAAGACATGCTTCCCCTGTCGACCATTAATTCCCCAGGTTTAGAAAAATACATTTTAAATTAGGATTAAGAATTTTATGGGATAAAGTGACCTTTATTTTATTATTTTTCATTGACATCTTTTATTTTTTTTTAATTATTATTATTACCATGAGTCGAATAAAAAGCTGGTTTTGTTCTCAGGAGAAGAGTTTTATTCTCCCAGCCTGTTTTGAAACTTCTGTGATAAACACCATTTAAAAATTTTGAATTTTGAACCCCATTTTGTTTGTGAATTTTACAGTGCGGCATATTTATTTGTGCAGACAGGGATATTGTTCTTTCATGTCATTTTGTATACATTTTTACAATAAAGTGATGATAGGGCAAAAACTGATATGATGTTTGTCCATGTAGGCTACACGGTAAATTAAGAAACAGGAAAGTAAAGTAATAAGTAGTGAAGTTATTTTTCCAACGCAGTAACTAGTAAAGTAATCTCATTACAATTTACAGAAGTAACTAGTAACTAATTACTTTTTTGAGTAACTACCCCAACACTGTATAAGACTATACCAATATTGGAACTATAGCCATTTTATTCCTTTTTTTTTAATTTAAGAATTATGTTTAAAAAGTTTAAAAACAGACAGAATGGTTTAGTCAAAAAAGAAAAAAATCATTCATAGTGCTATACTGCCCTCTTGTGTTCAAAATTAGGTAGAACTATTGGATTAATATCCACACATTAATACAGTTGGCAATACAGTATAATAGGTAATACAGTAGGATTGGGGCCTTAAAAATCGCTAACTTAAAAAGTGAAATTAACGGACGTGCACACAAGACCAGGCTTGGGAGGGTTACTTTAAAAATGTATTCCGATACAGTTACAAATTATTTCATAAAAAGGGTCCCACTTTATATTAAATGGCATTAAGTACTATATACTTTTTCAAAAAGTAACTACAATCTGATTACTACTTTTTTGATGTAACTCACTAGATTTTTGTATCCTGATTACATAATGCCGTTGCATGGATTCTGTTGCTCTCACAAGACATTAGTCTGAATATTTTCCTGTATGAACAAAAAGGAGTTTCCATTGTTCGCACACAAACACACATTCGATCGCGCCTCTCTCGTGACTGTGTGTGCGTGTCATGTGTTCTAGGCTGTGTGCATGCACTTCTGAAGCTGCGCAGAAAATAATAAAATGCCATGCGGAGGACTAACGCAAAATGTGTGAGAAAATCCATTTGATTGTAGTTTAAGTGAGAAATAATTTCAGTGCTCTGGTCAATAGCTGTAGAGTGAAAACTGGTGAGTGCAGTATACAGCTTTCACAGAAAGAGAATGATGTGAGCACGTACGACTGGCAGTGAGTCCTGTGTGTGGACAAAATAGCTCAATAAGAGTAATAAAATACATGTGAAAAAAATCACATCATAATGTTTTAAAGAAGAGTGGTTTGATTAAAGTGGTGTAAATATACCCGATCCGGCAAAGATGGCAGTATCGGAGCTGATACCGATCCTGAGTATCGGATCGGCGCATTCCTAAATACTATAATGTAAACACAGTACAGATGTAGATAGACCTGGATGTACACCTGACCTTTCAGAAGGTTGCTCACGCATACTTTGTGGTTAAAATGTGCCCTCAATGTGCACTTTTGCAGAGCCTTCACTGATGCAAGCTCTTCAGCACACTTCTTTTTGACAGTCAAAGCGGGGGTTATGTTTTTGCATGTCAAGTAGAATAACCCTAAAAGCACCAAGGTGGCGGTGCCACCGGCTTTATATATATATATATATATATATAAATATAGCTGCGAGCAGCGATTGCGGGCCAAAGCCGGCGGTACCGCCATCCCGGTGCCTTTAGGTAACTAAAGGCACCGGGGTTGCGGTGCCACCGGCTTGGGCCCGCAATCGCTGCTCGCAGCTATATTTATTAGGGGTTCAAGCACGAAGTGCTGAAACCCTATTGTAATTGTACTGATTTTTAGGGGTTCAAGCACGAAGTGCTGAAACCCTATTGTAATTGTAAGGATTTTTAGGGGTTCAAGCACGAAGTGCTGAAACCCTATTGTAATTGTAAGGATTTTTAGGGGTTCAAGCACGAAGTGCTGAAACCCTATTGTTTTTGTACTGATTTTTATTATTATTATTATTATTATTATTAGGGGTTCAAGCACGAAGTGCTGAAACCCTATTGTTTTTGTACTGATTTTTATTATTATTATTATTATTATTATTATTATTATTATTATTATTCTCCCCTAAAACGCGTCGTGCAGACCAAACCGTAAGTGCTGCAGATCTGAAACTTTGTCAGATGGTAGTACAAAAATCGAGGAGAGGTTATCAAATTATGAGCCCGATTGGCCCATAGGTGGCGCTATAACAACCAATTGCGCGAAACTGGTCATAACTCCTAGACCGTAAGTCGTACACTCAAGTGTCTTATATCATTGGAAAGCTGGTCACCTGACGAACAAAACGTATATCTCCGATTTCATTTCCGGTATGCAAATTTTTCCGCCATTTTGAATTTTGTTGAAAAACTACTTTTGCGAACTAGTCCCTGGTTTTTCGCCCGATCGGAACCAAACCAGTGCAGAAATGTTCTCTGGAGTCTGAAGATCAATAATTATTGAAAAAATGTTGAAATTTCTATTTACGGTTGCTAGGGGGCGCAAAATAAACGCTGTGGGAGGAGCCTACTTTACTAAAATGGCTATAACTCGAGAAGTAAATGAGATATCTTCACCAAACTCGGTACTCATGTGTAAGAGTTCAATTTGAGGTCACAGTAAAAAAATCGCGACGATTGAACACTAGGTGGCGCTATAATATGAAAAAAACGTATAACTACCTGACCGTTAGTCCGATTGACTTGAAAATTGGTATGCACTGTCTTGGTCCAAGGCCCCATGTATGTGTATGAGGACATTGGCGTATCTCAAAAAACATGGCCGCCATCGACCAATGAAATTTGAGCACCCATGAAACAAGGTTAACGAAGGCCGATCGGAACGAAACTCGATGGGCATGTTCGACTCATGGCCCTAGAGGTCTGTAAGAATTTTGAAAGGAATCGGCCACTAGTTGGCGCTAACGAGTTTTATGGCTCTGTAATCACGTGGTGTTGTACACATCCCCCCAATATGCATATCAATTGATAGATCTCCTCATGATGAACAACTTTGCCTCTAGAACCATTGCTGTCAATCAAATCGTTCATCAAATATTCACAAATATGTCAAAAACCTACTTTTGCGAACTAGTCCCTGGTTTTTTGCCCGATCGGAAACAAACCAGTGCAGAAATGTTCTCTGGAGTCTGAAGATCAATAATTATTGAAAAAATGTTGAAATTTCTATTTACGGTCGCTAGGGGGCGCAAAATAAACGTTGTGGGAGGAGCCTACTTTACTAAAATGGCTATAACTCAAGAAGTAAATGAGATATCTTCACCAAACTCGGTACTCATGTGTAGGAGTTCAATTTGAGGTCACAGTAAAAAAACCGCAACGATTGAACGCTAGGTGGCGCTATAAATTAAAAAAACATAAAAAGGGCTATAACCATGTGACCATTAGTCCGATTGACTTGAAAATTGGTATGCAGTGTCTTGGTCCAAGGCCCCATGTTTGTGTATGAGGCCATTGGCGTATCTCAAAAAACATGGCCGCCATCAACCAATGAATTTGAGCACCATGAAACAAGGTTAACGAAGGCCGATCGGAACGAAACTCGTTGGGCATGTTCGACTCATGGCCCTAGAGTTCTGTAAGAATTTTGAAAGGAATCGGCCACTAGTTGGCGCTAACGAGGTTTATGGCTCTGTAATCACGTGGTGTTGCGCACATCCCCACGAAATGCAATTTCATTTCATAGATCTCCTCATGATGAACAACTTTGCCTCTAGAACCATTGCTGTCAATCAAATTGTTTGTTAAATATTCACGAATATGTTAAAAACCTATTTTTGCGAACTAGTCCCTGGTTTTTTGCCCGATTGGAACCAGACTAGTCTAGGACAATTCGTTGGACTCTCTAGATCAATAATTATCAAAAAAAGTTGAACTTTGTCATTTGTTTTGCTTTCACATGGTCATTTACTAAAGGGGGCATGACAAAATGCACCCAAAAGCCTATAAATCCTAAAGGAAAACTCAGAACTTCACAAAAATCGATGGGTAGATGTGTCATAACTTATTCAAAAAGCATGGAAAGTTTCATGTAGATCGGACCATAGGTGGCGCTATAATTGTTAAAAATGTAAAATCATTGAAACTTAAAACTTAATGTCTTTTGATGCTTTTGTGCTTAAAGGCCTCAAAGGCCTAAACTGCTTGAACCCCGCTAAATGCTGCTTGCAGCTTTAATTATTATTATTTTTCTTCTGCCGTAAAACGCATCGTGCAGACCAAACCGTAAGTGCTGGAGCTCTGAAACTTTGTCAGATGGTAGTACAAAAATCGAGGAGAGGTTATCAAATTATGAGCCCGATTGGCCCATAGGTGGCGCTATAATAATCAATTGCGCGAAACGGCTCATAGCTCCTAGACCGTAAGTCGTAGACTCAAGTGTCTTATATCATTGGAAAGCTGGTCACCTGACGAAAAAAACGTATATCTCCGATTTCATTTCCGTCTGGATAGATTTTCCGCCATTTTGAATTTTGTCGAAAAACTACTTTTGCGAACTAGTCCCTGGTTTTTTGCCCGATCGGAACCAAACCAGTGCAGAAATGTTCTCTGGAGTCTGAAGATCAATAATTATCAAAAAAATGTTGAAATTTCTATTTCCGGTCGCTAGGGGGCGCAAAATAAACGTTGCGTGAGGAGCCTATTTTACTAAATTGGCTATAACTCGAGAAGTAAATGAGATATCTTCACCAAAATCGGTACACATGTGTAAGAGTTCAATTTGAGGTCACTGTAAAAAAATCGCGACGATTGAACACTAGGTGGCGCTATAAAACGAAAAAAACATTTAAACACCTGACCGTTAGTCCGATTGACTTGAAAATTGGTATGCAGTGTCTTGGTCCAAGGCCCCATGTATATGTATGAGGACATTGGCGTATCTCAAAAAACATGGCCGCCATCGAACAATGAAGTTTGAGCACCCATGAAACAAGGTTAACGAAGGCCGATCAGAACGAAACTCGTTGGGCATGTTCGACTCATGGCCCTAGAGGTCTGTAAGAATTTTGAAAGGAATCGGCCACTAGTTGGCGCTAAAGAGTTTTATGGCTCTGTAATCACGTGGTTTGCACACACACCCACAATATGTATATCAATTGATAGATCTCCTCATGATGAACAACTTTGCCTCAAGAACCATTGCTGTCAATCAAATCGTTCGTTAAATATTCACGAATATGTTAAAAACCTACTTTTGCAAACTAGTCCCTGGTTTTTCGCCCGATCGGAACCAGACAAGTCTAGGATAATTCTTTGGACTCTCTAGATCAATAATTATCAAAAAAAGTTGAACTTTGTCATTTCTTTTGCTATAACAGGGTCATTTACAAAAGAGGGTTTGAAAAAATACACCCAAAAGCCTATAAATCCTAAAGGAAAACTCAGAACTTCACAAAAATTGATGGGCATATGTGTCATAACACCATTAACAAGCTTGCAAAGTTTCATAGAGATCGGACTATAGGTGGCGCTATAACTGTTAAAAATGTTAAAAACAATGTATTCCCTATGGTAAATTGCCATGATTGAAACTTAAAACTTAATGTCTTTTGATGCTTTTGTGCTTAAAGGCCTTAAAGGCCTAATCTGCTTGAACCCCGCTAAATGCTGCTTGCAGCTTTAATTATTATTATTATTATTATTATTATTCTGCCGTAAAACGCATCGTGCAGACCAAACCGTAAGTGCTGGAGCTCTGAAACTTTGTCAGATGGTAGTACAAAAATCGAGGAGAGGTTATCAAATTATGAGCCCGATTGGCCCATAGGTGGCGCTATAATAATCAATTGCGCAAAACGGCTCATAGCTCCTAGACCGTAAGTCGTAGACTCAAGTGTCTTATATCATTGGAAAGCTGGTCACCTGACGAAAAAAACGTATATCTCCGATTTCATTTCCGTCTGGATAGATTTTCCGCCATTTTGAATTTTGTCGAAAAACTACTTTTGCGAACTAGTCCCTGGTTTTTTGCCCGATCGGAACCAAACTAGTACAGAAATGTTCTCTGGAGTCTGAAGATCAATAATTATCAAAAAAATGTTGAAATTTCTATTTCCGGTCGCTAGGGGGCGCAAAATAAACGTTGCGTGAGGAGCCTATTTTACTAAATTGGCTATAACTCGAGAAGTAAATGAGATATCTTCACCAAACTCGGTACACATGTGTAAGAGTTCAATTTGAGGTCACTGTAAAAAAATCGCGACGATTGAACACTAGGTGGCGCTATAAAACGAAAAAAACATTTAAACACCTGACCGTTAGTCCGATTGACTTGAAAATTGGTATGCAGTGTCTTGGTCCAAGGCCCCATGTATGTGTATGAGGACATTGGCGTATCTCAAAAAACATGGCCGCCATCGAACAATGAAGTTTGAGCACCCATGAAACAAGGTTAACGAAGGCCGATCAGAACGAAACTCGTTGGGCATGTTCGACTCATGGCCCTAGAGGTCTGTAAGAATTTTGAAAGGAATCGGCCACTAGTTGGCGCTAAAGAGTTTTATGGCTCTGTAATCACGTGGTTTGCACACACACCCACAATATGTATATCAATTGATAGATCTTCTCATGATGAACAACTTTGCCTCAAGAACCATTGCTGTCAATCAAATCGTTCGTTAAATATTCACGAATATGTTAAAAACCTACTTTTGCGAACTAGTCCCTGGTTTTTCGCCCGATCGGAACCAGACAAGTCTAGGATAATTCTTTGGACTCTCTAGATCAATAATTATCAAAAAAAAGTTGAACTTTGTCATTTCTTTTGCTATAACAGGGTCATTTACAAAAGAGGGTTTGAAAAAATACACCCAAAAGCCTATAAATCCTAAAGGAAAACTCAGAACTTCACAAAAATTGATGGGCATATGTGTCATAACACCATTAACAAGCTTGCAAAGTTTCATAGAGATCGGACTATAGGTGGCGCTATAACTGTTAAAAATGTTAAAAACAATGCATTCCCTATGGTAAATTGCCATGATTGAAACTTAAAACTTAATGTCTTTTGATGCTTTTGTGCTTAAAGGCCTTAAAGGCCTAATCTGCTTGAACCCCGCTAAATGCTGCTTGCAGCTTTAATTATTATTATTATTATTATTATTCTCCCCTAAAACGCATCGTGCAGACCAAACCGTAAGTGCTGCAGATCTGAAACTTTGTCAGATGGTAGTACAAAAATCGAGGAGAGGTTATCAAATTATGAGCCCGATTGGCCCATAGGTGGCGCTATAACAACCAATTGCGCGGAACTGGTCATAACTCCTAGACCGTAAGTCGTACACTCAAGTGTCTTATATCATTGGAAAGCTGGTCACCTGACGAACAAAACGTATATCTCCGATTTCATTTCCGGTATTAAAATTTTTCCGCCATTTTGAATTTTGTTGAAAAACTACTTTTGCGAACTAGTCCCTGGTTTTTCGCCCGATCGGAACCAAACCAGTGCAGAAATGTTCTCTGGAGTCTGAAGATCAATAATTATTGAAAAAATGTTGAAATTTCTATTTACGGTCGCTAGGAGGCGCAAAATAAACGCTGTGGGAGGAGCCTACTTTACTAAAATGGCTATAACTCGAGAAGTAAATGAGATATTTTCACCAAACTCGGTACACATGTGTATGAGTTCAATTTGAGGTCACAGTAAAAAAAATGTGACAATTGAACACTAGGTGGCGCTATAATATGAAAAAAACGTATAACTACCTGACCATTAGTCTGATTGACTTGAAAATTGGAATGCACTGTCTTGGTCCAAGGCCCCATGTAAATGTATGAGGACATTGGCGTATCTCAAAAAACATGGCCGCCATCGACCAATGAAGTTTAAGCACCCATGAAACAAGGTTAACGAAGGCCGATCGGAACGAAACTCGATGGGCATGTTCGACTCATGGCCCTAGAGGTCTGTAAGAATTTTGAAAGGAATCGGCCACTAGTTGGCGCTAACGAGTTTTATGGCTCTGTAATCACGTGGTGTTGTACACATCCCCCCAATATGCATATCAATTGATAGATCTCCTCATGATGAACAACTTTGCCTATAGAACCATTGCTGTCAATCAAATCGTTCATCAAATATTCACAAATATGTCAAAAACATACTTTTGCGAACTAGTCCCTGGTTTTTCGCCCGATTGGAACCAAACCAGTGCAGAAATGTTCTCTGGAGTCTGAAGATCAATAATTATTGAAAAAATGTTGAAATTTCTATTTACGGTCGCTAGGGGGCGCAAAATAAACGTTGTGGGAGGAGCCTACTTTACTAAAATGGCTATAACTCAAGAAGTAAATGAGATATCTTCACCAAACCCGGTACTCATGTGTAGGAGTTCAATTTGAGGTCACATTAAAAAAAACCGCGACGATTGAACGCTAGGTGGCGCTATAAAATGAAAAAAACATAAAAAGGGCTATAACCATGTGACCGTTAGTCCGATTGACTTGAAAATTGGTATGCAGTGTCTTGGTCCAAGGCCCCATGTTTGTGTATGAGGACATTGGCGTATCTCAAAAAACATGGCCGCCATCAACCAATGAATTTGAGCACCCATGAAACAAGGTTAACGAAGGCCGATCGGAACGAAACTCGTTGGGCATGTTTGACTCATGGCCCTAGAGGTCTGTAAGAATTTTGAAAGGAATCGGCCACTAGTTGGCGCTAATGAGTTTTATGGCTCTGTAATCACGTGGTGTTGTACTCACCCCCCCAATATGCATATCAATTGATAGATCTCCTCATGATGAACAACTTTGCCTCTAGAACCATTGCTGTCAATCAAATCGTTCATCAAATATTCACAAATATGTCAAAAACCTACTTTTGCGAACTAGTCCCTGGTTTTTCGCACGATCGGAAGCAGACCAGTCTAGAATAATTCTTTGGACTCTCTAGATCAATAATTATGAAAAAAAGTTGAACTTTTTAAATTTGTGCATGGTCTTAAATGGTTATTTAGAAAAGGGGCGTGAAAAAATGCACCCAAAAGCCTATAAATCCTAAATGAAAACTCAGAACTTCACAAACATTGATGAGCATATGTGTCATAACATGCCAAAGAAGCATGCAAAGTTTCATTGAGATCGGACTATAGGTGGTGCTATAACTGTTAAAAAGCTTTAAAACCATATGTTTCCAATGGTAAATTGCCAGTATTGACTGTAAAAAAATTGAGCATCTATGAAACAAGGTTAACAAAGGCCGATCGCAACGAAACTCGATGGGCATGTTCAACTCATGGCCCTAAAGGTCTGTAACAATTTTGAAAGAAATTGGCCACTAGTTGGCGCTAACGAGTTTTGTGGCTCTGTAATCACGTGGTGTTGCGCACATCACCACGAAATGCAATTTCATTTCATAGATCTCCTCATGATGAACAACTTTGCCTCTAGAACCATTGCTGTCAATCAAATTGTTTGTTAAATATTCACGAATATGTTAAAAACCTATTTTTGCGAACTAGTCCCTGGTTTTTTGCCCGATTGGAACCAGACTAGTCTAGGACAATTCTTTGGACTCTCTAGATCAATAATTATCAAAAAAAGTTTAACTTTGTCATTTGTTTTGCTTTCACATGGTCATTTACTAAAGGGGGCATGACAAAATGCACCCAAAAGCCTATAAATCCTAAAGGAAAAGTCAGAACTTCACAAAAATCGATGAGTACATGTGTCATAACTTATTCAAAAAGCATGGAAAGTTTCATGTAGATCGGACCATAGGTGGCGCTATAATTGTTAAAAATGTAAAATCATTGAAACTTAAAACTTAATGTCTTTTGATGCTTTTGTGCTTAAAGGCCTCAAAGGCCTAAACTGCTTGAACCCCGCTAAATGCTGCTTGCAGCTTTAATTATTATTATTATTATTTTTCTTCTGCCGTAAAACGCATCGTGCAGCCCAAACCGTAAGGGCCAGAGCTCTGAAACTTTGTCAGATGGTAGTACAAAAATCGAGGAGAGGTTATCAAATTATGAGCCCGATTGGCCCATAGGTGGCGCTATAGCAACCAATTGCGCGAAACGGCTCATAACTCCTAGTCCGTAAGTCGTACACTCAAGTGTCTTATATCATTGGAAAGCTGGTCACCTGACGAACAAAATGTATATCTCCGATTTCATTTCCGCCAGGATAGATTTTCCGCCATTTTGAATTTTGTCGAAAAACTACTTTTGCGAACTAGTCCCTGGTTTTTCGCCCGATCGGAACCAAACCAGTGCAGAAATGTTCTCTGGAGTCTGAAGATCAATAATTATCAAAAAAATGTTGAAATTTCTATTTCCGGTCGCTAGGGGACGCAAAATAAACGTTGTAGGTGGAGCCTCTTTTACTAAATTGGCTATAACTCGAGAAGTAAATGAGATATCTTCACCAAACTCGGTACACATGTGAATGAGTTCAATTTGAGGTCACTGTAAAAAAATCGCGACGATTGAACACTAGGTGGCGCTATAAAACGAAAAAAACATTTAAACACTTGACCGTTAGTCCGATTGACTTGAAAATTGGTAGGCAGTGTCTTGGTCCAAGGCCCCATGTATGTGTATGAGGAAATTGGCGTATCTCAAAAAACATGGCCGCCATCGACCAATGAAGTTTGAGCACCCATGAAAAAAGGTTAACGAAGTCCGATCGGAACGAAACTCGTTGGGCATGTTCGACTCATGGCCCTAGAGGTCTGTAAGAATTTTGAAAGGAATCAGCCACTAGTTGGCGCTAAAGAGTTTTATGGCTCTGTAATCACGTGGTTTGCACACACATCCACAATATGTATATCAATTGATAGATCTCCTCATGATGAACAACTTTGCCTCAAGAACCATTGCTGTCAATCAAATCGTTCGTTAAATATTCACAAATATGTTAAAAACCTACTTTTGCAAACTAGTCCCTGGTTTTTCGCCCGATCGGAACCAGACCAGTACAGGACAATTCTTTGGACTCTCTAGATGAATAACTATCAAAAAAAGTTGAACTTTGTCATTTCTTTTGCTATAACAGGGTCATTTACAAATGAGGGTGTGAAAAAATACACCCAAAAGCCTATAAATCCTAAAGGAAAACTCAGAACTTCACAAAAATTGATGGGCATATGTTTCATAACATCATTAACAAGCATGCAAAGTTTCATAGAGATCGGACTATAGGTGGCGCTATAACTGTTAAAAATGTTAAAACAATGCATTCCCTATGGTAAATTGCCATCATTGAAACTTAAAACTTAATGTCTTTTGATGCTTTTGTGCTTAAAGGCCTTAAAGGCCTAATCTGCTTGAACCCCGCTAAATGCTGCTTGCAGCTTTAATTATTATTATTATTCTGCCGTAAAACGCATCGTGCAGCCCAAACCGTAAGTGCTGGAGCTCTGAAACTTTGTCAGATGGTAGTACAAAAATCGAGGAGAGGTTATCAAATTATGAGCCTGATTGGCCCATAGGTGGCGCTATAACAACCAATTGCGCGAAACTGCTCATAACTCCTAGACCGCAAGTCGCACACTCAAGTGTCTTATATCATTGGAAAGCTGGTCACCTGACGAAAAAAACGTATATCTCCGATTTCATTTCCGGTATGCAAATTTTTCCGCCATTTTGAATTTTGTTGAAAACCTACTTTTGCGAACTAGTCCCTGGTTTTTTACCCGATCGGAACCAAACCAGTGAATACATGTTCTATGGAGTCTGAAGATCAATAATTATCGAAAAAAAGTTGAAATTTTTGTTCAGGGTCGCTAGGGGGCGCGAAATAATTATTGTGGGAGGAACCTATTTTACTAAAATGGCTATAACTCGAAAAGTAAATGAAAAATCTCCACCAAACTCGGTATACATGTGTATGAGTACAATTTGAGGTCACAATAAAAAAATCGTGACGATTGAACACTAGGTGGCGCTATAAAACGAAAAAAACATAAAAAGGGCTGTAACCACCAGACCGTTAGTCCGATTGACTTGAAAATTGGTATGCAGTGTCTTTATCCAAGGACCCATGTATGTGTATGAGGACATTGGCGTATCTCAAAAAACATGGCCGTCATTGGCCAATGAAGTTTGAGCACCTCTGAGACAAGGTTAACGGAGGTCGATCGGAACGAAACTCGTTGGGCATGTTCGACTCATGGCCTTAGAGGACTGTAAGAATTTTGAAAGAAATCGGCCACTAGTTGGCGCTAACGAGTTTTATGGCTCTGTAATCACGTGGTATTGCACATACCCCCACAATATGTATATCCATTGATAGATCTCCTCATGATGAACAACTTTGCCTCAAGAAGCATTGCTGTCAATTAAATCGTTCGTTAAATATTCACAAATATGTTAAAAACCTACTTTTGCAAACTAGTCCCTGGTTTTTTGCCCGATCGGAACCAGACCAGTCTAGGATAATTCTTTGGACTCTCTAGATCAATAATTATCAAAAAAATGTTGAACTTTTTTGTTTTGCGCATGGTGTTAAATGGTTATTAAGAAAAAGCAGTGTGTCAAAATACACTTATAAGCCTATAAATCATGAATTAAAACTCAGAACTTCACAAAAATTGGTGAGCATATGTGTCATAACATCTTTAATAAGTATGCAAAGTTTCATGGAGATCGGACTATAGGTGGCGCTATAACTGTTAAAAATGTTAAAAACAATGTATTCCCTATGGTAAATTGCCATTATTGACTGTAAATAGTGTGTTCCATCTAAGATCATCTAATTTTCATATCTTAACGTTCAAAACCAGTGCAGTAAAATTATCTGGACTCTCTAGAGCAATAATTATTAGAAAAGGTTGAACTTCTACATTTTGATGGCTATAATAGGGTCACTTCAATATGTGACCTTGACCAACTGTCCCCAAAAGCCTATTTCTATTCAATGAATACTCAGATTTTCTTAAAAACAAGTGAGAACATTTTCAATCATGAAATTTTTCAGACAGATTGGACAACATATGCCCATATAACAACTGAAAAGGTGAACATTACATGAACATACTGTAATGGCTTATAAAGTCAATAAATGCTGTTTTACTGCCCTCTGCTGTTTCAAAAAGTAATTTTGTCACACTGCTGAATTCATATTAAGACTTGTCACTTGTTTTGCTATAACAGGGTAATTTACAAAAGGGGGAGTGAAAAATGCACCCAAAAGCATATAAATCCTAAAGGAAAACTCAGAACTTCACAAAAATTGATCAGAATATGTGTCATAACATCATTAACAAGCATGCAAAGTTTCATGGAGATCGGACCATAGGTGGCGCTATAACTGTTAAAAATGTTTAAAACAATGTATTCCCTATGGTAAATTGCTATTATTGACTGTAAATGGTGTTTTCCTTCTCTGATCATATCATAATGTTAAAACCAGTGCAGTACCATTCTCTGTACTCTCTAGATCAATGATTATAAGAAAAAGTTGAACTAGTTCATTTGGATGGCTATAATAGGATGGCTTCAACATACTGTGTTGAAGCCATGTTTTACAATACTCTCAGTGTCCCTGAAAGTGTTGATCACTTCAATAATCAAGTCACAACATGTTACACTAAATAATCATGAACATTTTCAGACATATCGGACAAAATATGCCTGTAGAACAGTTAAAAGGTGAAAATGATATCAACATGATGGTATATTATGCCAATAAGTGGTGTTTTACTGCCCTCTACTGTTCAAAATAGTCATTGTTCAAAATGTCTGTAGAATGAGTGTGTGTAGATTAAATATGAAAAACATAGCATATTAGGCTTTAACAGCACCGTTGTCCACACGATGAAGCAGCAGCAATAAACATTTTTTATCTTTTTCTGAGCTTTCAGCATTGGCTAACAAACAAATGCTTTAAGCATTTTCTTTAATTAGTTTTATATTACATTGCAAAGAAATATGTGAAATGCTCATATCGCATAAAACAGATTTTCACTATAAATAAATTATCTTTTACTGCCATCTTCTGGTCACTCTACTTACTAATAGTCAATCAAAAATCATCACTATTGTAAATCTATAGGAACATGGTAAACCATATTGGAACATAGTAAATCATGGTAAATAATGATAAATCATGCTAGAACATGGTTAATTAATGTACACTATGGTCAGAGGTGTAGTGGTAAAGAAAGAGGTGGGTAAACTCTGGTGGTAAATTCTGGTGGACCACAACGTGGTCACCAGGTGAGGTGGGCCACTGTCTACCGGTGTATGTGTATCCTGATAACATTGCTTTAGGGAGGCCTCGACATTAACCCTTTTAATACGCTTGTCCTTTGGACAATTAAATCTTCCATTAATTTGTCTGAGTGAAAAAGTTGCTTGACTGGATTTTTTATTTTTATTGTGTGTGTTGATTTATTCTGAAACAATATTTTCATCAGTGTTCAATCAGCTTTGATATTTAAATCACATCATTTAATATCTGCACCTTTAAAGGGCATCCCCTCACCCAATATTATTAAATATATGCTTCATCTTTCATTTTAAATTGTTAAATTTGATCAATAAATTCATTTATTTCGAATAGTAAGACACTATGGGCTGTTACCCTAGGGGCTGATCAAATTAAATCATATACACTGAAAAATTACAATTGCATAAAATAATGTTATGAAATTTAATTTAATTTACATAAGAAACTTGAAAAGAAT
The DNA here is from genome assembly GCA_038021265.1 of Cyprinella venusta. NCBI lineage: Eukaryota > Metazoa > Chordata > Actinopteri > Cypriniformes > Leuciscidae > Cyprinella > Cyprinella venusta. Next base: position 11,015,197 of record CM075870.1, on the reverse strand, counting down.
GATATAACTTTTAAACATTTAACACTAAATCGCCAGTAGGTGGTAGCATGCGACCGTCTTAATGAGTAAGTCATTGATTCATTCATTCAAACGATTCGTTCAAACAGCTGATCAATCAAGAATGAGACCGATGTTTATGAATGGGTCTTTGAATCTATGACTCAGTCGATTCCTTGAAAATGCTGAATCATTCAGTAATGAAAACACGTTGAGTGTTCCTGTGTCATGCGCCATGGTTCTGCTGGGATTATTGTTTGGAACTATTTTCGTTGCTGAAACAGAACAAAAACAGCCAAAATTGCATCTAAAATGTAAGTGATTTAATTTTTACTGTTTATTGAACTGTTGTAGGAAATCAATGTCACATTTTCAATCGTGGTGGTGTTCAGGAAAAATAATTGAGGTACATATGTCAGAATTATAAAAACTCTGTTTAGATTTTTATAGGCAGTAGTCTATGTTGTTAAATGAGTGTGTTCTGCGATCATTTGTGTAGATTTCTGCTCGAGAGGCTGCGCGAGTGTTAGGCAACCTTTACCGTCAGTAATAGTCAACAACATTGACAGTAGATGTTTTCACAGTGCATCCGAGACCCCTCCGTCGGCCAGGGACCCAACCCACGGGTTCGGGTCTATATTTTTAATGATCAGCCGGGTCTGGGTCAGGTCCGAATCTATTACTTCGGGTCCCGGGTCTGTTTAACATTGTGTGTAATAACAACGCATTCTCATCCTTTAGCGTCATATAGGACGGTATATGACAAAACGGCGAAATACTAGCCTACTCACATGGCACCGGTTAACGTTAATATAACACATGCTGTGAGAACGGGCTCTCAACCGCGTGTCATGTTTCTATGGCAACCAGAGCAGAGCTTCCGCCAAACCGCGCATTTCATCCAATGTTTATAATAATATATTAAACCGTCTTGTTTAATCTTAAAGCATTGGTGGTCAGATTCTGACTCAATGAAGAACAGAGAGCACAGATATGATCAAGCTGAACAAGCAACAAGCAATCGTTATTAGTTCAAAAGGGCAAACAGTTATTATTTTTAGTTATTAAGTTATTATGCCAGTCAGAATGTACATGTGCAAGGCTGCATTTGTCATCCATCACCGTGAAATCAAGTGGACTTTTAAAGCTGAAATAATGAGTGGATTAAGCTTGGAATAACGAGAGAAATAACATGGATAGAACTTTTTGTCGTTACAAGGAAGTGAGATGACGGCTACTAAAATTGGGTAAGACAAAAAGTTTTATTCTTCGCAACTCGTGTGAAATAATATGTGACAATCTGGTCCAGTCGGGTTTGTGTCCTCCTGTCGGTTTCGGGTCCAGTTCTCAAATAATAGACGGGTCCAGGTCGGGTCCGGGACGGGTCCAACTTTTGAAATGAACTACGGGTCCGGGTCGGTTCGGTGTAGCACTTTACGGGTCTCTTCCGGGTCGGACATGAATTTTTGGACCCATGAAGACCTCTGACAGTAATGCAGCGCAATATGAAAGTTCGTCTAAGGTTTAACAACCTATGAATCTAATAATGAACAATATGAAACTAAAATGACACAAGTTTCACACGTTATTTTTACACAAACGACACACATTGTTTTATATCATTAGATTACAAATAAATGTGAATGAAAATGCTTATAAACCAAAAAAAATAAACTATCCCAAACGTGTGTGTGTGTGTGTGTGTGTGTATGCATGCATGTATGTGTGCGTGTGTGTAAACATGCATTGTGCAGTTAACATTCAAAAAAATGGTTTGCTTAGTGCAGACTACTGGTGAAACAAAATGAAAGTGAGCCAATAAGTAGGCTTCTACTGCCCTCTGCTGGCTAATCTTATTATTAAAAGTCTTGTCACATATGCTTTCGCATTTATATGTATATAGACACCATAAAATGACTTAAATAACAATTACTATTATAACACATTCATATTTTGTAAAAGTATATCAGTTTATTTGTACTCACTCATTTCACATCAATGCTAAATGTGGTAATTCAAGGTAAAAGTGAGTGGTAGGACATGGTTTATTTGGACTCTCTATATCAATAATTATAAGAAAAAGTTGAATTACTTCAAATGGATTGCTATAATAGGATGGCTTAAACATATACTGTGTTGAAGCCATCTATTACTGCAGTTTCAGTGTCCCTGAAAGCGTGGATCTCTTCACTGAACAAGTCACATTGTTACATTAAATAATCATGAACATTTTCAGACATATCGGACAAAATATGCCTATATAAAAGTTAAAAAGGGTGAAAATGATATCAATATGAAGGTCTATTAAGCCAATAAGTGGTGTTTTATTGCCCTCTGCTGTTCAAAATAGTCATTGTCACACTACTTAACTATAATTCATACTATGACTTTATTAATTCACTATTTTAACATTTGCATTTAGTTAAATATTAATATGACAACTCTCACATTAGGTCCTGAATTTAAAAAATGTGTAATCTACACACTCATTCTGTTGTAGATAAAAGAAATTAAGGGTTTTAACATAATTTTATATCATTAGATTACAAATAAATATGTGAATGTATATAGTTATAGACCAAATAACAAATAAACTATCCCAAACGTGTGTGTGTGTGTGTGTGTGTGTGTGTAAGCATGAAGCATGAATCATCTGTTGAAGTGACAATTGAGTAACTTTGGATCCTTTTCAAAATGTCTGAAGAATGAGTTTGTGTAGATGATAATAGCACTGTTGTCCACTAGATGTAGCAGCAGCATTAGACATTTTTAATCTTTTTATCAGCTTTCAGCATTGGCTAACTAACAAATGCTTTAAACATTTTCTTTAATTAGTTTTATATTATTAAATTGAATAGACATTCGTGAAATGTTCATATAATAACATATAATAACACAATAACATATCCCAAAAATGTGTGTGCTTGTATGTGTGTGTGTGTGTGTGTGTGTATGCTTGCATGCATGTGTGTGTGTGTGTGTGTGTGTGTGTGTTTAAGCATGCATTGTTCAGTTAACATGAAAAAAAAATGGTTTTCTTCAGTGCAGAATACTGGTGAAACAAAATGAAAGTGAGCCAATAAGTGGGCTTCCACTGCCCTCTGCTGGCCACTCTTCTTATTAAAAGTCTTGTCACATATACCTTCGCATTTATATGTATATACACAACATAAAATGACTTATATAACAATTACTATTGTAACAAATTCATATTTTGTCAGAGTGTATTAGGGGGCGCAAAATAAACGTTGTGGGAGGAGCCTATTTTACTAAAATGGCTATAACTCGAGAAGTAAATGAGATATCTTCACCAAACTCAGTACACATCTGTATGAGGTCACAGTAAAAAAAAAATCTCGACGATTGAACACTAGGTGGCGCTATAAAATGAAAAACACTTATATCTGCCTGACCGTTAGTCCAATTGACTTGAAAATTGGTATGCAGTGTCTTGGTCCAAGGCCCCATGTATGTGTATGATGACATTGGTGTATCTCGAAAAACATGGCCGCCATCGGCTATTGAAATTTGAGCACCTATGAAACAAGGTTAACGAAGGCCGATCGGAACGAAACTCGTTGGGCACGTTCGACTCATAGCTCTAGAGGTCTGTAAGAATTTTGAAAGAAATCGGCCACTAGTTGGCGCTAACGAGTTTTATGGCTCTGTAATCACGTGGTGTTGCTCACATCCCCACAAAATGCATATCATTTGATAGATCTCCTCATGATGAACAACTTTGCTAATAGAACCATTGCTGTCAATCAAATCGTTCGTTAAATATTCACGAATATGTTAAAAACCTATTTTTGCGAACTAGTCCCTGGTTTTTTGCCCGATTGGAACCAGACTAGTCTAGGACAATTCTTTGGACTCTCTAGATCAATAATTATCAAAAAAGTTGAACTTTGTCATTTGTTTTGCTTTCACATGGTCATTTACTAAAGGGGGCATGACAAAAGGCACCCAAAAGCCTATAAATCCTAAAGTAAAAATCAGAACTTCACAAAAATCGATGAGTACATGTGTCATAACTTTTTCAAAAAGCATGGAAAGTTTCATGGAGATCGGACTATAGGTGGCGCTATAATTGTTAAAAATGTAAAAACAATGTATACCCTATGGTAAATTGCCATGATTGAAACTTAAAACTTAATGTCTTTTGATGCTTTTGTGCTTAAAGGCCTCAAAGGCCTAAACTGCTTGAACCCCGCTAAATGCTGCTTGCAGCTTTAATTATTATTATTATTATTTTTCTTCTGCCGTAAAACGCATCGTGCAGCCCAAACCGTAAGGGCCAGAGCTCTGAAACTTTGTCAGATGGTAGTACAAAAATCGAGGAGAGGTTATCAAATTATGAGCCCGATTGGCCCATAGGTGGCGCTATAGCAACCAATTGCGCGAAACGGCTCATAACTCCTAGACCGTAAGTCGTACACTCAAGTGTCTTATATCATTGGAAAGCTGGTCACCTGACGAACAAAACGTATATCTCCGATTTCATTTCCGCCAGGATAGGTTTTCCGCCATTTTGAATTTTGTTGAAAAACTACTTTTGCGAACTAGTCCCTGGTTTTTCGCCCGATCGGAACCAAACCAGTGCAGAAATGTTCTCTGGAGTCTGAAGATCAATAATTATCAAAAAAATGTTGAAATTTCTATTTCCGGTCGCTAGGGGACGCAAAATAAACATTGTAGGAGGAGCCTCTTTTACTAAATTGGCTATAACTCGAGAAGTAAATGAGATATCTTCACCAAACTCGGTACACATGTGAATGAGTTCAATTTGAGGTCACTGTAAAAAAATCGCGACGATTGAACACTAGGTGGCGCTATAAAACGAAAAAAACATTTAAACACTTGACCGTTAGTCCGATTGACTTGAAAATTGGTATGCAGTGTCTTGGTCCAAGGCCCCATGTATGTGTATGAGGAAATTAGCGTATCTCAAAAAACATGGCCGCCATCGACCAATGAAGTTTGAGCACCCATGAAACAAGGTTAACGAAGGCCGATCGGAACGAAACTCGTTGGGCATGTTCGACTCATGGCCCTAGAGGTCTGTAAGAATTTTGAAAGGAATCGGCCACTAGTTGGCACTAAAGAGTTTTATGGCTCTGTAATCACGTGGTTTGCACACACATCCACAATATGTATATCAATTGATAGATCTCCTCATGATGAACAACTTTGCCTCAAGAACCATTGCTGTCAATCAAATCGTTCGTTAAATATTCACAAATATGTTAAAAACCTACTTTTGCAAACTAGTCCCTGGTTTTTCGCCCGATCGGAACCAGACCAGTACAGGACAATTCTTTGGACTCTCTAGATCAATAACTATCAAAAAAAGTTGAACTTTGTCATTTCTTTTGCTATAACAGGGTCATTTACAAATGAGGGTGTGAAAAAATACACCCAAAAGCCTATAAATCCTAAAGGAAAACTCAGAACTTCACAAAAATTGATGGGCATATGTTTCATAACATCATTAACAAGCATGCAAAGTTTCATAGAGATCGGACTATAGGTGGCGCTATAACTGTTAAAAATGTTAAAACAATGCATTCCCTATGGTAAATTGCCATCATTGAAACTTAAAACTTAATGTCTTTTGATGCTTTTGTGCTTAAAGGCCTTAAAGGCCTAATCTGCTTGAACCCCGCTAAATGCTGCTTGCAGCTTTAATTATTATTATTATTAGGGGTTCAAGCACGAAGTGCTGAAACCCTATTGTTTTTGTACTGATTTTTATTATTATTATTATTATTATTATTATTATTATTATTATTATTCTCCCCTAAAACGCATCGTGCCGACCAAACCGTAAGAGCTGCAGATCTGAAACTTTGTCAGATGGTAGTACAAAAATCGAGGAGAGGTTATCAAATTATGAGCCCGATTGGCCCATAGGTGGCGCTATAACAACCAATTGCGCGAAACTGCTCATAACTCCTATACCGTATGTCGTACACTCAAGTGTCTTATATCATTGGAAAGCTGGTCACCTGACGAACAAAACGTATATCTCCGATTTCATTTCCGGTATTAAAATTTTTCCGCCATTTTGAATTTTGTCGAAAAACTACTTTTGCGAACTAGTCCCTGGTTTTTCGCCCGATCGGAACCAAACCAGTGCAGAAATGTTCTCTGGAGTCTGAAGATCAATAATTATTGAAAAAATGTTGAAATATCTATTCACGGTCGCTAGGAGGCGCAAAATAAACGCTGTGGGAGGAGCCTACTTTACTAAAATGGCTATAACTCGAGAAGTCAATGAGATATTTTAACCAAACTCGGTACACATGTGTATGAGTTCAATTTGAGGTCACAGTAAAAAAATAGCGACAATTGAACACTAGGTGGCGCTATAATATGAAAAAAACTTATAACTACCTGACCGTTATTCCGATTGACTTGAAAATTGGTATGCACTGTCTTGGTCCAAGGCCCCATGTAAGTGTATGAGGACATTGGCATATCTCAAAAAACATGGCCGCCATCGACCAATGAAGTTTGAGCACCCATGAAACAAGGTTAACGAAGGCCGATCGGAACGAAACTCGATGGGCATGTTCGACTCATGGCCCTAGAGGTCTGTAAGAATTTTGAAAGAAATCGGCCACTAGTTGGGGCTAATGAGTTTTATGGCTCTGTAATCACGTGGTGTTGTACACACCCCCCCAATATGCATATCAATTGATAGATCTCCTCATGATGAACAACTTTGCCTCTAGAACCATTGCTGTCAATCAAATCGTTCATCAAATATTCACAAATATGTCAAAAACCTACTTTTGCGAACTAGTCCCTGGTTTTTCGCCCGATCGGAATCAAACCAGTGCAGAAATGTTCTCTGGAGTCTGAAGATCAATAATTATTGAAAAAATGTTGAAATTTCTATTTACGGTCGCTAGGGGGCGCAAAATAAACGTTGTGGGAGGAGCCTACTTTACTAAAATGGCTATAACTCAAGAAGTAAATGAGATATCTTCACCAAACTCGGTACTCATGTGTAGGAGTTCAATTTGAGGTCACAGTAAAAAAACCGCAACGATTGAACGCTAGGTGGCGCTATAAATTAAAAAAACATAAAAAGGGCTATAACCATGTGACCATTAGTCCGATTGACTTGAAAATTGGTATGCAGTGTCTTGGTCCAAGGCCCCATGTTTGTGTATGAGGACATTGGCGTATCTCAAAAAACATGGCTGCCATTAACCAATGAATTTGAGCACCATGAAACAAGGTTAACGAAGGCCGATCGGAACGAAACTCGTTGGGCACGTTCGACTCATGGCCCTAGAGGTCTGTAAGAATTTTGAAAGGAATCGGCCACTAGTTGGCGCTAACGAGTTTTATGGCTCTGTAATCACGTGGTGTTGTACTCACCCCCCCAATATGCATATCAATTGATAGGTCTCCTCATGATGAACAACTTTGCCTCAAGAACCATTGCTGTCAATCAAATCGTTCATCAAATATTCACAAATATGTCAAAAACCTACTTTTGCGAACTAGTCCCTGGTTTTTCGCCCGATCGGAAGCAGACCAGTCTAGGATAATTCTTTGGACTCTCGAGATCAATAATTATCAAAAAAAGTTGAACTTTTTAAATTTGTGCATGGTCTTAAATGGTTATTTAGAAAAGGGGCGTGAAAAAATGCACCCAAAAGCCTATAAATCCTAAATGAAAACTCAGAACTTCACAAACATTGATGAGCATATGTGTCATAACATGCCAAAGAAGCATGCAAAGTTTCATTGAGATCGGACTATAGGTGGTACTATAACTGTTAAAAAGCTTTAAAACCATATGTTTCCAATGGTAAATTGCCAGTATTGACTGTAAAAAATTGAGCATCTATGAAACAAGGTTAACAAAGGCCGATCGCAACGAAACTCGATGGGCATGTTCAACTCATGGCCCTAAAGGTCTGTAACAATTTTGAAAGAAATTGGCCACTAGTTGGCGCTAACGAGTTTTGTGGCTCTGTAATCACGTGGTGTTGCGCACATCCCCACGAAATGCAATTTCATTTCATAGATCTCCTCATGATGAACAACTTTGCCTCTAGAACCATTGCTGTCAATCAAATTGTTTGTTAAATATTCACGAATATGTTAAAAACCTATTTTTGCGAACTAGTCCCTGGTTTTTTGCCCGATTGGAACCAGACTAGTCTAGGACAATTCGTTGGACTCTCTAGATCAATAATTATCAAAAAAAGTTGAACTTTGTCATTTGTTTTGCTTTCACATGGTCATTTACTAAAGGGGGCATGACAAAATGCACCCAAAAGCCTATAAATCCTAAAGGAAAACTCAGAACTTCACAAAAATCGATGGGTACATGTGTCATAACTTATTCAAAAAGCATGGAAAGTTTCATGTAGATCGGACCATAGGTGGCGCTATAATTGTTAAAAATGTAAAATCATTGAAACTTAAAACTTAATGTCTTTTGATGCTTTTGTGCTTAAAGGCCTCAAAGGCCTAAACTGCTTGAACCCCGCTAAATGCTGCTTGCAGCTTTAATTATTATTATTATTTTTCTTCTGCCGTAAAACGCGTCGTGCAGACCAAACCGTAAGGGCTGGAACTCTGAAACTTTGTCAGATGGTAGTACAAAAATCGAGGAGAGGTTATCAAATTATGAGCCCGATTGGCCCATAGGTGGCGCTATAATAATCAATTGTGCGAAACGGCTCATAGCTCCTAGACCGTAAGTCGTAGACTCAAGTGTCTTATATCATTGGAAAGCTGGTCACCTGACGAAAAAAACGTATATCTCCGATTTCATTTCCGTCTGGATAGATTTTCCGCCATTTTGAATTTTGTCGAAAAACTACTTTTGCGAACTAGTCCCTGGTTTTTTGCCCGATCGGAACCAAACCAGTGCAGAAATGTTCTCTGGAGTCTGAATATCAATAATTATCAAAAAAATGTTGAAATTTCTATTTCCGGTCGCTAGGGGGCGCAAAATAAACGTTGCGTGAGGAGCCTATTTTACTAAATTGGCTATAACTCGAGAAGTAAATGAGATATCTTCACCAAACTCGGTACACATGTGTAAGAGTTCAATTTGAGGTCACTGTAAAAAAATCGCGACGATTGAACACTAGGTGGCGCTATAAAACGAAAAAAACATTTAAACACCTGACCGTTAGTCCGATTGACTTGAAAATTGGTATGCAGTGTCTTGGTCCAAGGCCCCATGTATGTGTATGAGGACATTGGCGTATCTCAAAAAACATGGCCGCCATCGACCAATGAAGTTTGAGCACCCATGAAACAAGGTTAACGAAGGCCGATCGGAACGAAACTCGTTGGGCATGTTCGACTCATGGCCCTAGAGGTCTGTAAGAATTTTGAAAGGAATCGGCCACTAGTTGGCGCTAAAGAGTTTTATGGCTCTGTAATCACGTGGTTTGCACACACACCCACAATATGTATATCAATTGATAGATCTCCTCATGCTGAACAAATTTGCCTCAAGAACCATTGCTGTCAATCAAATCGTTCGTTAAATATTCACGAATATGTTTAAAACCTACTTTTGCGAACTAGTCCCTGGTTTTTCGCCCGATCGGAACCAGACCAGTCTAGGATAATTCTGTGGACTCTCTAGATCAATAATTATCAAAAAAAGTTGAACTTTGTCATTTCTTTTGCTATAACAGGGTCATTTACAAAAGAGGGTTTGAAAAAATACACCCAAAAGCCTATAAATCCTAAAGGAAAACTCAGAACTTCACAAAAATTGATGGCCATATGTGGCATAACATCATTAACAAGCTTGCAAAGTTTCATAGAGATCGGACTATAGGTGGCGCTATAACTGTTAAAAATGTAAAAACAATGTATACCCTATGGTAAATTGCCATGATTGAAACTTAAAACTTAATGTCTTTTGATGCTTTTATGCTTAAAGGCCTCAAAGGCCTAAACTGCTTGAACCCCGCTAAATGCTGCTTGCAGCTTTAATTATTATTATTATTATTATTATTATTTATACGACTATTTGGGCACTTTTGGGGCCCTTAACGTGCTCGAAAACTCTTGAAACTTTGCACACGGGTCAGAACCCGCTGCCATTAGGGCCGGGCTGAAGATGGTACCCGGGCGTGGCAGGGGGGCTCGACAGCGCCACCTGGAAAGGGGTCCGAACACTTGGTCCATAAATCAAACACGCTTGTATGTACTAATATGAAACTCGGTACACATGTTGATCTCATCATTTCATATATACGTCGCACTTTTACTTTTTACCCCAGCCCAACAGGAAGTCGGTTATTTAAGGTTCTTTGTAAAACACTTGCAATGGAATTTTTAATACTCCTCCTAGAGCTCTTATACAAATTCTACGAAACTCAGTCAGCGTGAAGTCAAGACATTGAGGATGAAAGTTTGCGAGGGGATTTTTGATATCTCGAACGGTTTGGCCGTGGCGAGGAAATGAAATCATGGCAAAAAATGTGAAACAGGAAGTGTGTCATAACTTCAGCATACATCAACCGATCGTGATGAAACTTCAGGAGTGTGTTCGCTGTAAGAGGACGATCACATGGATGTGACTATTGTGTGTCAAAGTTATAGCGCCACCAACTGGCAGCAGAAAGTGTGTCATTTTCAAAATGCTTTGAAATCACCCTCTTATTTTAATCCAATTTGCTTCAAACTTCATCTGTATAATGTAAACATACGGCAGATGTAGACCTGTGAATGGATTCTTGATATCTTTGAAACTGTTGCCGTGGCGACGCATCAAACTTTCCAATTCTTTTAGGATGCTTTTGAGACCCTTAGCATGCTTCAAATTGCATGAAACTCATCAGACACATCACATTTAATAGCCAGTAGACATGTGCAAAGTTTCAGAAACGGGCGTGGTGAGGGCTCAGTAGCGCCACCTTTTGACAAAAGTGGGGTTGTTAGTTTTATCTACAGTTACAAAAATCAGTATGTATATTGTACTCCTCAAGCCGGACAACTTTCTAATTCACACTCAATAGCTAGGACCCACAGAAAGTCAGATATTTTAGTTTGAATGTAGTCATACTCCCTCTGAGCATATGTCTGAGCCTTTGCCTGTCTCTCTCTCTCTGTGTGTGTGTGTGTGTGTGTTAGCAGGGGGAGGGGGCTTAATTAACCATTTAACTGCTGTGTGTCTGGCCAGCATAAATAAAATACATTTCTTAAGCCTGGGATTTTTTTAAATAAGTTTTTATTTTATTTTTTTATAAGTAAAGGCACATAGCCAGTTTAATTGTAGTGCATTGACAATAGTTTTATATAATTAGTTCATTAATTAAATTAACTTGGTCCATTAACTTGGTCTGAAAATTGGGTCCATAAATCAAACACACTTGCATATAATAATATTAAACTCGGTACACTTATAGATCTCATTAGCCCAAGCAACTTTAAGCCAGCAAAACAGGAAGTCGGTTGTTTCAGTCTGTAGCTATGTGAATGTTTTGCAAAACCAGCCTTTACATTTTTATTTCCCCCCTCTTAAGTAATTTTTAATTATTCCCACACCAAACTTCTTCAAAATTATGAAAATATATTAAAGATACTAAGGCATGTACTGGCCATCGGGACTACCGGGAGATTCCTGGTGGGCCGCGGTCTGCTTGGGCCGGCGGCCCGGCGCGTTATGTATTTTGTTTTTAAATCATTATTAATTGTAAATATATTCTATCGTAAGTATATTGTTAAATTGTCCAATTCCGGACTTATGCGTCTCTCTCATGAAGCCGCATGAAGCTGAGGCGAGCTGCGAGACTGACAGGTCTGACTGTCTGACACTGGCCAATCGGAATCAAGTTCAGATTCTAGACTTGAGAAGCGGCCGCTTACACCGTGTCCTAACTACACACGACGCCGCGACACGCGATAAAAGGTATCTTTTCCATGTTAATAAATCAGAGTTTTTGTCCTAACCATACGCGACGGCGACATGCGAAGTTTCTAATTTAGAAACGGTTCCTATTTCTGCGACGTCGCGGCTGACAGAATGAAGAAATTACACTGGTTATGAGTACACATTATTTATTTTTAGTTAAAAATAGGTCACTGTGCCACAAGCCATAACGGATAATTTACCTCAGATTTTGAAAGCATTATAGTGTTCAAAATGAATTATGCAAACATACGACTGTACTTCATAACAACGACAATAACTGGCAGATGCCACCAAATGTGTTAAAATAAATGAATTATTTGCTGGACTTAAGTGAAAAGGAAAGCCATTTAATGACCATAGCACATAGTTGACGTGAAAAAAGGAGTATTTTGCATATAGGCTAAATATGCACATATATACATATTTTTTCGATTTGTATCCCTGAAAGTGCCTGGCAGAAGCCTACTGTCTGTGTCATAAATGTGAACATAATATTATCTACTGTCTGTGTCATAAATGTGAACATAAACTAATATGATGAGGTGAAACATCACTGCCAGGAGCTACAGAATAGGGGAGCGCGGGGATAAATGTAGGCCTAGCGGGGTTAAATGTAACACGGACATTTTACATAGTTTGTCAGTATCTAGCCGGCTGTCTTTCCGCTCTTTTTCTCTTGCTGCCAGAAGACGGTCTCCCGCGAATTTGCGGAACGTTTTGATTATATTTCGTGAAGATAATGGACAAAGAGTGTTTTGACATCATGAAAGTAAATTTTTTCATCGTAGATTTTTTTTCTGTTTCCGGATGTATACGCGTCCAAATCTAACTTTATATTGCCTTTATCACTGTCTTGTTGGCTCAAACACAGCACCGTTTTGAAACATGTCAGTAATTCCTAGCGACTGTTAGCTAGGTTTAAAATATGTAATACACAGCGGGGTTATAGTTGTAACACAGTGTTCCAACTGCTGCCACAATGATAATCAAATGAAAACGGAGCCACACAACTTTTCAGGTTTGAGTATACATTTAACTTTGTTGGACTTTCACAAACAATGTTGTAATTTAAAATGTTTAAAATTTAGTGCACTATGAATGATAGCTTATTTATTTATTAAAAATATGGCCTGTTTTTAATGTAATAAACCATTTAATATTTTATTCTAAGCTCATTTGTATTATTATTAATATTATTATTATTAATAATAATAATTGTACATGCAGCTGCCACACAAATCTAATTTAATTGCAATTACAATATTTATATGTTTATTTTATTTTATTTATTATTATTTATTGCAAAACCGTGCAGCCCTTTTCTACGTCTCTAGCTATGATATTGATCCATAACAAAAGGATGATTGGATGAGGAATTAAAAATGTTATTATTCACCATTTATTTTCTATAAGACCAGTGTTGGGGGTAACGAGTTACAAACGAGTTTGGGTAAGTAAAGTAACGCATTACACTAAAAATATTGGTAACTACACTACTTTACTATACTAAAGGAACGCGCTTTCCTGCGTTACCCAAGCCGTGTTTGCCTGTGTGGAGAGTTCCGTCTAGTGGTGCGTGCGCGCCGTTGCCATAGAGACCGATTTGAGTGAGAGAGAGAGGGAAGTGGAGAGAGAGAGACGGGTTTCAACAAATGGCAATATTCACATTACTTTCAGTTTATTGCTCGAAAGCACAAAAATATTTGAGTGAAATGTAGGCTATAGTAAATCCTAAGATTATTATTTGTGACATTAGAACAAAATATGTGGATATAAAAACATGTATATAGGCTAGGCTAAAGAACTAAATGAACGATCTCTATTTTCTAATTTCACTAAACATTACATTAAGTTTCGTGGACATTTTATAAAACATGGATCTTAGGCTCATTTTGTAAACATAAATAACTGATTTAGATGCGCAAACTGGGTGCCGTTGCGGAGATGTAGGCTCCATGTTCGGTGCAGGTTCGGCTTCTTGTCGTTCATCCTCGGATGCGGCATCGCGTGCGCTGTTTGCCGCGCGCACCTTTCCGCTCGTTCGGACGCGTCAAGTAAAAACAAGGCTCGAAAGTCTTGGAAAACGAAATGAACAGGATTGTTGCAGGGTTCATTGTAGAAGACATGCTTCCCCTGTCGACCATTAATTCCCCAGGTTTAGAAAAATACATTTTAAATTAGGATTAAGAATTTTATGGGATAAAGTGACCTTTATTTTATTATTTTTCATTGACATCTTTTATTTTTTTTTAATTATTATTATTACCATGAGTCGAATAAAAAGCTGGTTTTGTTCTCAGGAGAAGAGTTTTATTCTCCCAGCCTGTTTTGAAACTTCTCTGATAAACACCATTTTAAAATTTTGAATTTTGAACCCCATTTTGTTTGTGAATTTTACAGTGCGGCATATTTATTTGTGCAGACAGGGATATTGTTCTTTCATGTCATTTTGTATACATTTTTACAATAAAGTGACGATAGGGCAAAAACTGATATGATGTTTGTCCATGTAGGCTACACGGTAAATTAAGAAACAGGAAAGTAAAGTAATAAGTAGTGAAGTTATTTTTCCAACGCAGTAACTAGTAAAGTAATCTCATTACAATTTACAGAAGTAACTAGTAACTAATTACTTTTTTGAGTAACTACCCCAACACTGTATAAGACTATACCAATATTGGAACTATAGCCATTTTATTCCTTTTTTTTAATTTAAGAATTATGTTTAAAAAGTTTAAAAACAGACAGAATGGTTTAGTCAAAAAAGAAAAAAATCATTCATAGTGCTATACTGCCCTCTTGTGTTCAAAATTAGGTAGAACTATTGGATCAATATCCACACATTAATACAGTTGGCAATACAGTATAATAGGTAATACAGTAGGATTGGGGCCTTAAAAATCGCTAACTTAAAAAGTGAAATTAACGGACGTGCACACAAGACCAGGCTTGGGAGGGTTACTTTAAAAATGTATTCCGATACAGTTACAAATTATTTCATAAAAAAGGGTCCCACTTTATATTAAATGGCATTAAGTACTATATACTTTTTCAAAAAGTAACTACAATCTGATTACTACTTTTTTTGATGTAACTCACTAGATTTTTGTATCCTGATTACATAATGCCGTTGCATGGATTCTGTTGCTCTCACAAGACATTAGTCTGAATATTTTCCTGTATGAACAAAAAGGAGTTTCCATTGTTCGCACACAAACACACATTCGATCGCGCCTCTCTCGTGACTGTGTGTGCGTGTCATGTGTTCTAGGCTGTGTGCATGCACTTCTGAAGCTGCGCAGAAAATAATAAAATGCCATGCGGAGGACTAACGCAAAATGTGTGAGAAAATCCATTTGATTGTAGTTTAAGTGAGAAATAATTTCAGTGCTCTGGTCAATAGCTGTAGAGTGAAAACTGGTGAGTGCAGTATACAGCTTTCACAGAAAGAGAATGATGTGAGCACGTACGATTGGCAGTGAGTCCTGTGTGTGGACAAAATAGCTCAATAAGAGTAATAAAATACATGTGAAAAAAATCACATCATAATGTTTTAAAGAAGAGTGGTTTGATTAAAGTGGTGTAAATATACCCGATCCGGCAAAGATGGCAGTATCGGAGCTGATACCGATCCTGAGTATCGGATTGGCGCATTCCTAAATACTATAATGTAAACACAGTACAGATGTAGATAGACCTGGATGTACACCTGACCTTTCAGAAGGTTGCTCACGCATACTTTGTGGTTAAAATGTGCCCTCAATGTGCACTTTTGCAGAGCCTTCACTGATGCAAGCTCTTCAGCACACTTCTTTTTGACAGTCAAAGCGGGGGTTATGTTTTTGCATGTCAAGTAGAATAACCCTAAAAGCACCAAGGTGGCGGTGCCACCGGCTTTATATATATATATATATATATATAAATATAGCTGCGAGCAGCGATTGCGGGCCAAAGCCGGCGGTACCGCCATCCCGGTGCCTTTAGGTAACTAAAGGCACCGGGGTTGCGGTGCCACCGGCTTGGGCCCGCAATCGCTGCTCGCAGCTATATTTATTATTATTATTATTATTTATACGACTATTTGGGCACTTTTGGGGCCCTTAACTTGCTCGAAAACTCTTGAAACTTTGCACACGGGTCAGAACCCGCGGCCATTAGGGCCGGGCTGAAGATGGTACCCGGGCGTGGCAGGGGGGCTCGACAGCGCCACCTGGAAAGGGGTCCGAACACTTGGTCCATAAATCAAACACGCTTGTATGTACTAATATGAAACTCGGTACACATGTTGATCTCATCATTTCATATATACGTCACACTTTTACTTTTTACCCCAGCCCAACAGGAAGTCGGTTATTTAAGGTTCTTTGTAAAACACTTGCAATGGAATTTTTAATACTCCTCCTAGAGCTCTTATCCAAATTCTACGAAACTCAGTCAGCGTGAAGTCAAGACATTGAGGATGAAAGTTTGCGAGGGGATTTTTGATATCTCGAACGGTTTGGCCGTGGCGAGGAAATGAAATCATGGCGAGAAACGTGAAACAGGAAGTGTGTCATAACTTCAGCATACATCAACCGATCTTGATGAAACTTCAGGAGTGCGTTCGATGTAAGAGGCCGATCACATGGATGTGACTATTGTGTGTCAAAGTTATAGCGCCACCAACTGGCAGCAGGAAGTGTGTCACTTTCAAAATGCTTTAAAATCACCCTCTTATTTTAACCCGATTTGCTTCAAACTTCATCTGTATAATGTAAACATAGGGCAGATGAAGACGTGTGAATGGATTCTTGATACCTTTGAAACTGTTGCCGTGGCGATGCATCAAACTTTACCATTCTTTTAGGATGCTTTTGAGACCCTTAGCATGCTTCAAATTGCATGAAACTCATCAGACACATCACATTTATTAGCCATTAGACATGTGCAAAGTTTCAGAAACGGGCGTGGTGAGGGCTCAGTAGCGCCACCTTTTGACAAAAGTGGGGTTGTTAGTTTTATCTACAGTTACAAAAATCAGTATGTATATTGTACTCCTCAAGCCGGACAACTTTCTAATTCACACTCAATAGCTAGGACCCACAGAAAGTCAGATATTTTAGTTTGAATGTAGTCATACTCCCTCTGAGCATATATCTGAGCCTTTGCCTGTCTCTCTCTCTCTCTCTCTCTGTGTGTGTGTGTGTGTGTGTGTGTGTGTGTTAGCAGGGGGAGGGGGCTTAATTAACCATTTAACTGCTGTGTGTCTGGCCAGCATAAATAAAATACATTTCTTAAGCCTGGGATTTTTTAAATAAGTTTTTATTTTATTTTTTTATAAGTAAAGGCACATAGCCAGTTTAATTGTAGTGCATTGACAATAGTTTTATATAATTAGTTCATTAATTAAATTAACTTGGTCCATTAACTTGGTCTGAAAATTGGGTCCATAAATCAAACACACTTGCATATAATAATATTAAACTCGGTACTCTTATAGATCTCATTAGCCCAAGCAACTTTAAGCCAGCAAAACAAAGTCAGTTGTTTCAGTCTGTATGTGAATGTTTTGCAAAACCAGCCTTTACATTTTTATTTCCCCCCTCTTAAGTAATTTTTAATTATTCCCACACCAAACTTCTTCAAAATTATGAAAATATATTAAAGATACTAAGGCATGTACTGGCCATCGGGACTACCGGGAGATTCCTGTTGGGCCGCGGTCTGGTTGGGCCGGCGGCCCGGCGCGTTATGTATTTTGTTTTTAAATCATTATTAATTGTAAATATATTCTATCGTAAGTATATTGTTAAATTGTCCAGAACAGGTGTTCTGAAAATTCATGCTACCCATCGAGATTTGCTACTGTTATGCGCATGTGCAGCGTCAGATATTTTTTTCTTTTTTTTACAAAAGGTACATTTTCCCGTTATAATATATAATTTCCGTTTAAAAAATGCTTACTACCATATGAATATTTGTACGGTCAGCCACATGAAAAGGAATAACTGAAATTTTCAGTTACTATGAGGAAAGGTGTACTTTGACAAGTCAACGATGAATATTTTATGATAATTTTTAATTTTTACACCGTTTTAAAAGTAAAAAATAGTCGTCTACAGTATACAGTAGCTTCTCATAACTTAGAATTGTATTACAATTGTATTTCATACGACTTTAATCGGCATTCTGTCATCAATTCGCGCTACGGTAGCATTTTTTGACAAGGAAGCAAAATTCGACAGAACACCGGACTTATGCATCTCTCTCATGAAGCCGCATGAAGCTGACGCGAGCTGCGAGACTGACAGGTCAATCGGAATCAAGTTCAGATTCTAGACTTGAGAAGCGGCCGCTTACACCGTGTCCTAACTACACACGACGCCGCGACACGCGATAAAAGGTATCTTTTCCATGTTAATAAATCAGAGTTTTTGTCCTAACCATACGCGACGGCGACATGCGTTTCCTATTTCTGCGACGTCGCGGCTGACAAAATGAAGAAATTACACTGGTTATGAGTACACATTATTTATTTTTAGTTAAAAATAGGTCACTGTGCCACAAGCCATAACGGATAATTTACCTCAGATTTTGATAGTGTTCAAAATGAATTATGCAAACATACGACATAACAACGACAATAACTGGCAGATGCCACCAAATGTGTTAAAATAAATGAATTTTTTGCTGGACTTAAGTGAAAAGGAAAGCCATTTAATGACCATAGCACATAGTTGACGTGAAAAAAGGAGTATTTTGCATATAAATATGCACATATAGCCTATACATATTTTTTCGATTTGTATCCCTGAAAGTGCCTGGCAGAAGCCTATATCTACTGTCTGTGTCATAAATGTGAACATAATATTATCTACTGTCTGTGTCATAAATGTGAACATAAACTATATTTCATGAGGTGAAACATCACTGCCAGGAGCTACAGAATAGGGGAGCGTGGGGATAAATGTAGGCCTAACGCGGGGTTAAATGTAACACGGACATTTTACATAGTTTGTCAGTATCTAGCCGGCTGTCTTTCCGCTCTTTTTCTCTTGCTGCCAGAAGACGGTCTCCCGCGAATTTGCGGAACGTTTTGATTATATTTCGTGAAGATAATGGACAAAGAGTGTTTTGACATCATGAAAGTAAATTTTTTCATCGTAGATTTTTTTCTGTTTCCGGGTTGGATGTATACGTGTCCAAATCTAACTTTATATTGCCTTAATCACTGTCTTGTTGGCTCAAACACAGCACCGTTTTAAAACATGTCAGTAATTCCTAGCGACTGTTAGCTAGGTTTAAAATATGTAATACACAGCGGGGTTAGTTGTAACACAGTGTTCCAACTGCTGCCACAATGATAATCAAATGAAAACGGAGCCACACAACTTTTCAGGTTTGAGTATACATTTAACTTTGTTGGACTTTCACAAACAATGTTGTAATTTAAAATGTTTAAAATTTAGTGCACTATGAATGATAGCTTATTTATTAATTAAAAATATGGCCTGTTTTTAATGTAATAAACCATTTAAATTTTTATTCTAAGCTCATTTGTATTATTATTAATATTATTATTATTAATAATAATAATTGTACATGCAGCTGCCACACAAATCTAATTTAATTGCAATTACAATATTTATATGTTTATTTTATTTTATTTATTATTATTTATTGCAAAACCGTGCAGCCCTTTTCTACGTCTCTAGCTATGATATTGATCCATAACAAAAGGATGATTGGATGAGGAATTAAAAATGTTATTATTCACCATTTATTTTCTATAAGACCAGTGTTGGGGGTAACGAGTTACAAACGAGTTTGGGTAAGTAAAGTAACGCATTACACTGAAAATATTGGTAACTACACTACTTTACTATACTAAAGGAACGCGCTTTCCTGCGTTAGGCCTACCCAAGCCGTGTTTGCCTGTGTGGAGAGTTCCGTCTAGCGGTGCGTGCGCGCCGTTGCCATAGAGACCGATTTGAGTGAGAGAGAGAGGGAAGTGGAGAGAGAGAGATGGGTTTAAACAAATGGCAATATTCACATTACTTTCAGTTTATTGCTCGAAAGCACAAAAATATTTGAGTGAAATGTAGGCTATAGTAAATCCTAAGATTATTATTTGTGACATTAGCAGTGGTGGAAAGTAACTAATTACAAATACTTTCGTTACAGTACTTGAGTAGATTTTTTCATTTTTTCTACTTTCTTGAGTATAATTAAATTGTGGTACTTTTACTCTTACTTGAGTAAAATAAAAATAAAGTATTCAACTTCGCTACATTTATATTTCATAAAAAGTACAAAGTACTTTTACAAAGGTGCCGAATGCCGACGGAGCAACAGCTGAGATTTGACAGACACATTTCATAACCACTGCGGTGGAGCCCTGCGCTTCAGACAATAACAGACATATCTGAAGCACTTCAGCCAATAATAGACAGGTCTGACTCGGGCGCAAAACCAATCAAAACCTCCAGTTTGGCTGGGGGGCGGGGCGTTCACACCGCGCTTTGACGTTTCAATCACTGGCGCTCGTGTTTTAATCTAGCGCTAACGTTTCAATATGTCAGTGAATGTGAGTATTCTGCTCATATTTAATTATGGCAACTACTGAAATGGGTCACACCATTGATAATACCAGAGCACTGAGCAGTTGAAGTAAATAAAAAAGCTCGGCTCATAACATGGACGCGGTTTGCAATGGACAGAGCAAGAATGTAAGTGTCTAAAATACATGCACACAGTTCAATTAATGGTAAAGCTCTCCCTGTTTAACAATACACTTTTATACAAAGCTGAAAAAACAGTGAAATGTGATCGCATGATTGATCTGTCTATCAGATGCATGTAAAAGCGTAGTTCGTTCCTATAGCAACAGTGGGCTCGCAGTCACAGCACATTTTCGGTTGGCTACGATGAAAAAAAGATCATTTAATTTAACATGATAATCATACCCCAGATTTTTTTTTTGTTTTTTTTTTTTTACTATTTTTAATCATACTGTTTATATTGTTTTTCATACTTTTTTTATCGGACCTCTCAATTAACCTTCTTTGCTTTCAATTATGAATGATTCGAATCAAAACATTCAAATGATCTTACCCACACTTACTTTTCAAAATTAGTAATAAAAAATTGCTCTTGACAACAGAGAAAGCTTGTAGTCTATATGTGGAGCACTTTTATCATTGATGGATGCACTTTTTTTGGGCTTCAAATTTTCTACAGTCATTCACTGCCATTACAAAGTTTGGAAGAGCCAGGCCAAATTTTAATTTAACTGTGATTGTATTCGACGGAACGCAGAAAGTCATATCTTCTAAGATGACTTGAGGGAGAGTAAATCGTGGGCTAATTTTAATTTTTGGGTGAACTATTCTTTTGAAAATACCTGACAGTTTGATGAACTCAGATATATTATAGCTATGTGTTTGTTTTCTTGTTTCATCAGTCAAAACATCACTATTTGCAAGTTATTATGTCCATATAAGACATTTCCTGAAATGTGTAAATTTAATACTTCTATGCATCAGTACTGGGCCTTCAGTATGAATGAAACAGATGACATGAGAGTTTTTTGCGCTCCAATTTCGCTACCATCTCCCCATTTTGGGTAAAAATAGAAAAATACTAAAGTACTTTGTAACGCAGTTACTTGAGTAGTTTTTAAGCAAACTACTTATTTACTCTTACTTGAGTCATATTATATTTCAGTACTTCTACTTGTACTCAAGTAAATTTTTACTTAAGTAGCAATACTTTTACTTAAGTACAATTTGTCAGTACTCTTTCCACCACTGGACATTAGAACAAAATATGTGGATATAAAAACATGTATATAGGCTAGGCTAAAGAACTAAATGAACGATCTCTATTTTCTAATTTCACTAAACATTTCATTAAGTTTCGTGGACATTTTATAAAACATGGATCTTAGGCTCATTTTGTAAACATAAATAACTGATTTAGATGCGCAAACTGGGTGCCGTTGCGGAGATGTAGGGTCCATGTTCGGTGCAGGTTCGGCTTCTTGTCGTTCATCCTCGGATGCGGCATCGCGTGCGCTGTTTGCCGCGCGCACCTTTCCGCTCTTTCGGACGCGTCAAGTAAAAACAAGGCTCGAAAGTCTTGGAAAACGAAATGAACAGGATTGTTGCAGGGTTCATTGTAGACGACATGCTTCCCCTGTTGACCATTAATTGCCCAGGTTTAGAAAAATACATTTTAAATTAGGATTAAGCATTTTATGGGATAAAGTGACCTTTATTTTATTATTTTTCATTGACATCTTTTATTTTTTTAAATTATTATTATTACCATGAGTCGAATAAAAAGCTGGTTTTGTTCTCAGGAGAAGAGTTCTCCCAGCCTGTTTTGAAACTTCTGTGATAAACACCATTTTAAAATTTTGAATTTTGAACCCCATTTTGTTTGTGAATTTTACAGTGCGGCATATTTATTTGTGCAGACAGGGATATTGTTCTTTCATGTCATTTTGTATACATTTTTACAATAAAGTGATGATAGGGCAAAAACTGATATGATGTTTGTCCATGTAGGCTACACGGTAAATTAAGAAACAGGAAAGTAAAGTAATAAGTAGTGAAGTTATTTTTCCAACGCAGTAACTAGTAAAGTAATCTCATTACAATTTACAGAAGTAACTAGTAACTAATTACTTTTTTGAGTAACTACCCCAACACGGTGTAAGACTATACCAATATTGGAACTATAGCCATTTTATTCCTTTTTTTAATTTAAGAATTATGTTTAAGTTTAAAAACAGACAGAATGGTTTAGTCAAAAAAGAAAAAAATCATTCATAGTGCTATACTGCCCTCTTGTGTTCAAAATTAGGTAGAACTTTTGGATCAATATCCACACATTAATACAGTTGGCAATACAGTATAATAGGTAATACAGTAGGATTGGGGCCTTAAAAATCGCTAACTTAAAAAGTGAAATTAACGGACGTGCACACAAGACCAGGCTTGGGAGGGTTACTTTAAAAATGTATTCCGATACAGTTACAAATTATTTCATAAAAAAGGGTCCCACTTTATATTAAATGGCTTTAAGTACTATATACTTTTTCAAAAAGTAACTACAATCTGATTACTACTTTTTTTGATGTAACTCACTAGATTTTTGTATCCTGATTACATAATGCCGTTGCATGTATTCTGTTGCTCCCACAAGATATTAGTCTGAATATTTTCCTGTATGAACAAAAAGGAGTTTCCATTGTTCGCACACAAACACACATTCGATCGCGCCTCTCTCGTGACTGTGTGTGCGTGTCATGTGTTCTAGGCTGTGTGCATGCACTTCTGAAGCTGCGCAGAAAATAATAAAATGCCATGCGGAGGACTAACGCAAAATGTGTGAGAAAATCCATTTGATTGTAGTTTAAGTGAGAAATAATTTCAGTGCTCTGGTCAATAGCTGTAGAGTGAAAACTGGTGAGTGCAGTATACAGCTTTCACAGAAAGAGAATGATGTGAGCACGTACGATTGGCAGTGAGTCCTGTGTGTGGACAAAATAGCTCAATAAGAGTAATAAAATACATGTGAAAAAAATCACATCATAATGTTTTAAAGAAGAGTGGTTTGATTAAAGTGGTGTAAATATACCCGATCCGGCAAAGATGGCAGTATCGGAGCTGATACCGATCCTGAGTATCGGATCGGCGCATTCCTAAATACTATAATGTAAACACAGTACAGATGTAGACCTGGATGTACACCTGACCTTTCAGAAGGTTGCTCACGCATACTTTGTGGTTAAAATGTGCCCTCAATGTGCACTTTTGCAGAGCCTTCACTGATGCAAGCTCTTCAGCACACTTCTTTTTGACAGTCAAAGCGGGGGTTATGTTTTTGCATGTCAAGTAGAACAACCCTAAAAGCACCAAGGTGGCGGTGCCACCGGCTTTATATATATATATATATATATATATATATATATATATATATATATATATATATATATATAAATATAGCTGCGAGCAGCGATTGCGGGCCCAAGCCGGCGGTACCGCCATCCCGGTGCCTTTAGGTAACTAAAGGCACCAGGGTTGCGGTGCCACCGGCTTGGGCCCGCAATCGCTGCTCGCAGCTATATTTATTATTATTTTTTTTTTTTTCAAATAGCAGCTAGCGGTTAAAAGTGATTTTTACCAGGTTTATGTAACAGAAGACTGTTCATTTCCTATTTAGCTCTGTTTGTGTTTTTGCATTGTATAGTAGACACATACTTTGAACAGGAGACAGCCTTTCCCTTCCTTCTATTGGTTATTCAATGCCTCGTAACAATCGCTATTGTGTTCTGTGAAGGAAAGTTTGCAGCAAGAATGTCTAAACAGAGTATTTAACCCTGGACATTTACATTATCAACATCTCATAAGTGTATACAACAATAAACACTCAGTAAAGGATGGATGTTATGATTATAAAAGGCATTAAACTGCAACTCCAGGAGGAAAACCCCTAATCTTAAATCTGCAAACTGTTTATAGAACTAAACTAGTCCAGATGCTTTTGAATCTGGGCAAATGTTTCAATGACCGAGTAGAAACGGTGTCTTTCCCCCACGTGATGTGTCTTCTCACATGTGTCTTTGACAGCAAGTCTCAATGAATGTCCACACTTCTTTACAGACTACAGTCATTGAGTACGTCAAACCCTCCGATCTCAAAAAGGACATGAACGAGACTTTTAAGGAGAAGTTCCCTCACATCCGTCTAACGCTGAGCAAGATCAGAAGGTAAGGAAGCTGTCGAAATATCGAAGGTATCGAGTCTAAGCATTCTGATGATTGCTCGTAAAGCAGCCTAATGGTCATGCTGAACTTTTACAATTTGACGATGACGTGAGAATTGAGCTGTTACTTTCATCTGTTGGACAATTATACTAACATAAATATATCAAGATGTAGGCAACTAATATTGTTGCGAAAGCATGTGAAAAACTACAAAGTTTTCTAGGACAAAAAGACTGTTAATGGCACGATAAAAAATGGGTTTGCGTTAACGCAGTTTATATATATATATATATACTGTATATATGAAGAGTTCAGATGCAAAAGCCTCTAAGTGCCATTTGAAATTTTCTTCTAAAATGACCATTTTTATCAAGCTTGTATATTTAAGTTCAGTAATTTCACTTAAATGACAATTAATAGGTAATCTTCATTGCCATTAAAGTGAAATTACTGAACTTAAATATACAAGTTTGATAAAAATGATCATTTTAGAAGAAAATTTCAAATGGCACTTAGAGGCTTTTGCATCTGAACTCTTCATATGTATATATATATATATGTATTTGTATATATATATATATAATTTTATTTATTTTTTAAATTTCTTTGCATTTCGTATGAAAAGAACTAGTTTGCAGAAATGAATTGTACTTCCCATCGCTACAGGCAAATAACATTAAAATGTTTTATCTAGATGGGAATATGAAATGTACGCTATCATTTTGAGCTGGAGGCACAAAGAGCCATGGACAAGCTTTTTTGGATAAACATGGTTTTTAGCATTGTCTTGTGCTTTTTTTAGCTTTCAAATGTTGTTGTTCTTTAATGTTGTCATTTAAAGGTGCAGTAAGCGATTTCTGACAAACACTTGTCATTAAAAAACACGCCCCTTCTTTCATTGCTCCGCCCCCAAAATACACGGACATGCAACACAAGAGTGGATTTTTTTTTTTTTTTTTTTTTTTGTCATAGCAGAAGTGAAGCAAAATAAAGCTGCGAAAAATAAAGCAAAAATGCTGAATGACCGACAAGGAAGAACACAAAAGTATATATAAGCTTTTAAGAGTTTGTTGTTAGTCACAAGCTGCACACACTCAAAACTAATGTTACTAGCATATAGAGAAACAACCAAACCTCAATTTATTTTTTAAAGAAATTGCTCACTGCACCTTTTAATGTTTAGAAAAGCTTGGATTTTAATGATTTAATCATTTTGATATTTGCTCGGTTTTTATGACGGCTACTAGCATTTAAATAATATCTTAGCAGTGCTTTGGTGTAGAATAAAACAAAACATTTCTACATATTCTACAATCTCTGGAACTTTACCAAATCTAGTCGTCTAACATTACATTGATAATCCTTAGAAAGCAGTGAGGAAATGAAATAATTCAGTTATGCAATCAAGATTTAATCCTCAACACAGGTCTTAATTCTTTTCAGAGTTCAGGAAAGGTTGGAAGTAAACCAACCCAATGGCTAAATCATTAGACACACGTTGCAAGCGTGAATGCACAAAGTCTAAAAACTGCTGCAAGAAAAACTTTAACAAAGCAGGTTGTTGTTTTATAAAACATCTCTTTGTTTCTGATGTTCCGCTAAGCTGAAAGTGTAGCATGAATCAGGGCAGAGGTCTTCAATTCTGCTTCTGGGGACCTAATGTCCTGCAAAGTTTATTTCAAACCTGCTTTATCTCACCTGCCCTGTGTGTTTAAAGTCATCCTGAAGATCATGATTACCTCCTTCAGGTGTTTAATTACAGTTGAAATTAAATCAGGGGTGTTAAACTCAAGTGTCAAGCAGAGTTTAGTCCCAGTCCTGCTCCAACAAACACATCTAGTTTTCAAATAAGCCTGAAGGGCTTTATTAGCTGGATCAGGTGTGTTTCAGTCTCGTGTGCGATGTATATCGTCTACTAGGGCTGTGCGATTGACGATATATATATCGGATGGACGAAATAAAAAGTCTGTCGTTTCGTATTATGCTCTATCGTTTATTTCGTGGTGTTTAATTAGTATTTTTGTCCTTCTGAGGAACCCGTTACTCCGTAATTTATGGTCATACGGATAACCAAAACTGGTCAAGAAATGATTAAAATCTGTAAAAACGTTTGTAAAATACAGGAAACAAGTACAATGTCCTCTCGGTTTCATTTCTGTGACCTCTGGCCCCCGTCAATGCTCAGCTAAATTTTTCCTTTCGTTTTGTTGATTTGCAAGTTAATTAATTAAGTGAAATAACCTATATTTCTCGGATAGGCCTATATAGTAGTTTTATATATTGAGTTTTATTCTGTTTTCCGTTCACAGATGTTGACCTAACTTGGCTATGATGACTTGACAGCTGAGCTCAACAACTATTTTCAAAATAAAATTCAATCAATTAAGAAAGTTAACCAAACCATGACTATGCTAAGCTGAGCTTATATCGCACTTTTCACACACGTTTCAATAGGCTTTGCGTCTATCACATTTGCACTAGCCTGGTTAAAACCAGACCATTCTCAGTTGTAAGTGAGTTATGGTCTGGCAAAGTGTTATTGACAAATCATTTCCAGAGGGGCGTCACCAACGGACGTCGCAGGTAGACCTAAAACCAATCAGAGCGATGAAGGAGATGACGTATGCAGAGCGGCGGCCGGCGGAGAAACATCTCCAGGTGTTTTTCTTTGGTTGGTTTTTAACAAAAAGGAAACGTTCAAATCGCTTAAAACAGACGCAATAGCTGATTCGAGCGAGTGACGTTCGACGGCGGCGTCCATCTTTGTAATGTAGGCTACAAAATCTGCTTAAAAAAATCCTAGCGCTGTCGTCATCATGTAAAGCCCGCCCCAACGTTTCTGATTTGTTTCGACGGATTGGAAATGGGCTTGAATGAGCTCTTTGAAATCGAAATTTGACGGAAGTTGTCTGAGTTTTCCTAGGCTACATTTGCACAGTATGTACTATTTGAATTTGTGATTGG
Organism: Cyprinella venusta; assembly: GCA_038021265.1. Lineage (NCBI taxonomy): Eukaryota > Metazoa > Chordata > Actinopteri > Cypriniformes > Leuciscidae > Cyprinella > Cyprinella venusta. The sequence goes on along the minus strand of CM075870.1, from coordinate 10,987,571 downwards.
TGGATTGCCAACTTTTAATATTTAATGTTTAGATTTGACATTTTATATAGCAATATTTTATGTTAATTTGTTTTTCAAGTGTTTTATATTTCATTCATATTTTATATTTCCACATTCTTAATCAAACATTTGCCCAGGAGCCTATATACTTTGAAATGTAGAAAAGAAATAGACTTTTCCCACGTGGTTAGAACATGAAGAATAACAAACTTTAATACACCTGCCAAGATACCAGCACAATAACACACTGTTACTCTAAATATCGTCATTTGACACTATCGCACACCCCTAGTTGAAGCTAAACTCTGCAGGGATGTGGAGCAGGGTTGAAGACCCCTGATTTGGGAGCTATCTAGGGTTTCAGTCCCTGTTATTTTGTACAGGAACTAGAGATGAGCCCTTTAAAGCTACACTATGTGATTTTTACCCCCATCTAGCGGTGTAAAGGTATATGACCATCCAGTGAATAATAGTTTCTGTTCCTCTCAATTCCAATTTCGTTTTAACTCCTACGGTGGCCAATGTAGTCCAAGATTAACATGGCTTCCAGTTTGACCTCATCCATGAGTGTTAACTCAAACGTAAACGCGAAAGGCGAAGCTTGAATTAACGGGTATGTCCCTCTTTGGCTAATGTACTTTCAAGATGGAGGGTCAACATGACAACCGACATTAGAACCCCTTACCCGTATGTATTTTCAATGGCATATTATACATTCACGAGAATACTTTATTACTTGAACGAAGTAAACATACATTAATGAGCACGTATATTTTTGAAAGAACTAAGTGTTTTTTAGCTAAGAATAAACTAAAAGAGTTACACAGTGTAGCTTTAAGGTATCAAAGTTTTGCAGTAAAAAGTAGTAAAAAGTAAAAAGTGTAGCTTTAAGGTATCAAAGTATTTTAGAAGTATTTCCAATCTCACATAAGATCTGTGTAACCTGAGTATTGATGAGTATGTGGCCTTCTGTTCTGTGTTCTAGCCTGAAGCGTGAGATCCGTAAACTGGCTCAGGAGTGCGGCTACGAGGAGTCCACGGTGGCCATGGCCTTCGTTTACTTCGAGAAGCTGGTGCTCCAAGGGAAACTCCACAAACAGAACCGCAAACTCTGCGCCGGTGCCTGTGTCCTGCTCGCGGCCAAGATCGGAGGAGACCTAAAGAAACACGAAGTCAAACACCTGATCGATGTGAGTTTATCTTTGCCCAGTGACTCTTTTAGCTCATTACTTGGCAACTACAGCTACTCAACAGATGTCGTTTACTCAACATTCCTCGTTTGTCTCTTATAACAGACATGGCTATAATGGGGCCTTTGGGATTAAAAATGGACAAATGAGGATTCTTTAACCCTCTGGTTATCCTCGGGGTCTTTTTAACCCGCAAATGACTTTTGCTGTTTTTTTTAAAAAATGTTTCTCTTAGTCCAAATGGTATGGAACTTTCTACAGCTCTCAACACTATCTAATTAATTAAATAAGTACATAAATAAATAATTGAAATGATATCTGTTATTATGTTAGCGTGACATTAGTTGTCTTCGGGGTCCCTGGAGACCCTGCATAGTAAAAATACAAAATTCATCATAGAAAATAGGAAACAAGCATAGACAGATATAATGTGGTACACAATGTACAGGAATACATTTTTGAGACTATAAAAACTTCTCTTATCATTTGTAAAATAAAATCATCTGAAATGCAGAACCACCACAAAACTAAATTGGTGACACTGACACATTGAAAATGTTTACACACACACACATGCACAGGAATACATTAGTGAAGCTATAAAACTATAGAGGATAACTTTTTTTTTTCTCAATATGTAATATAACATATACATTTGTGTTCTTTTACAGTTCGTAACTGAAACGTTGAGTTAAAATTATAGCATTGAATTAAAAATAAATATTTGAAAATCTAAAGACTCAAACATTTCTCTTTGTAACATCTTGTTCAGGTTTGATTCTAATAATAATGTAACGTTATTGAAAAACGTTTTTCAGTACAAAAAATTCTGAAGTGACAAAATAATATATTTTCTTAAATATATTTGTGATTATATATTATTTAGATATGATTCCAACTGAATTCATCTGGTCAAAAGATATATTTCAGTTAATAAATAGCAAATTGCATATAATGGAACTCTATGGCCATGTAGTGGTTAAAGTGATTTTTTTTTATTATTTTAAAACAACATTTTCCAAAATATGGGTGAAAATCTTACATTAAACAATGTAAAATTATCCATGTTTTCCCCATGAATGAAAGTTAGAATTCTGGGTATTTTACAAATCGTACTTTACATAAAATGCTGTTTTTAAAAAAAAAAAAAAAAAAGCCTATTTAAATAAATATTTATTTATTTATTCATAGAAATTTAAAAGATATCATAAATCCTCCCAAAACTGCACAAATGCTGAGTAAAAACATTAATAAACAAAGAAAAAATACATTTGTAAAACTAATAATAATAATTTTTAACAAAATGCAATGTTATGGTCTGGGGTCCCTGGATACCCCAAAGATAACTAATGGATACACAAATAAAGATAACCAGAGGGTTAAATCTGGCTACTGAGCGTTTTTGGATGTTTCCATGTTGCGTAACGATTGCCATTACATAACGAGAACCCCTGATCTCTTTCCACCAAGAAACTGGAGGAGAGGTTTAGAGTGAACCGTCGAGAGCTGATCGCCTTCGAGTTCCCCGTTCTGGTGGCCCTAGAGTTCAACCTGCATCTCCCAGAGCATGAGGTCATGCCCCATTATAGACGCCTCCTGCAAAACTCCTAGCGAAAGCCCCCATCAGGGGAGTTCTCCTTCTCTCCTGATCTTCTCACCCCCGAAGCCCCCTAATATGCACATCGCCAACGTCCACTATCATCTCCAGATGTTGGAAAGAAGACACTATTCCACTGTTCTCTTTTCAGCCAAAGTGACAGCTCTACATCAAACTTTTGTTTTCGCTCTAAGAAGCTACTTTCTAAAGGGAATAGCTATTCCTAGACTGTTGATTTCTCCGTTCACTAAGTGATTTCCCAAGTGTTTTCGTCATTTTCTCGACCCCATGTTACTCTAAAGTAGTATGCTGTTGTTTTCTCCATGAAACACAAACGGTGAACTTTTGAAGAAGCTTCATGTTTGTCTTTTCCATGTAGTGAGCTTATTGAAACATGCCATGGAATTGCGGTCCTTTCAACTTTCAGAGGATTGGATTTCAGAGGGATGGTTCACCCAAAAAGGAAAACTATTCCAAAGCTGTGTGACCTATGACAGACGATATTCTGTTTTTGCCCATACAATGAAAGTCAGTGGCGTCCAAGGAATATGACATTGAGGTTTGGATTGACATGAGGGCGAGTGTAGATGATGACAATTTATTTTTGGGTGAACTATCCCTATAAACTTCATTTGCTGAAAATCTCTACTGAAATCTTTGTTGTTTCATGTAAATAAGAACTGCATACTGGCTGGGATTACACTGAGTAAAACATCGAGTCGAGGGTGAGTGAATGATGACAGAACTTACGTTTTTAGATGAACTTTTCACAAGAACTGTCTTTCTTTATGCAGAACCAGTTTGGACCGTTTGATTTTGCATTCTTTCCACAGATTACAGTATTCCTGTATTTTTCCATTCTTCACATCTTCCTTAATCCCAAAGTTTGACACTCTGCCAAATCTGACTAGTTTTGATCGCTCTTGGTCGAAAGCCTTAAAAAAAAAGAAAAGTCGAATGATCCTGAACTCGTGCAAGTATGTGACTGTTCTTCGCTGACGTTTCCTTATGTACTACAAGTGCACTTTTCAGGGGGGTCTTCATCTCATTTCTCATTTAAGTTCATTTCAGCCAGCATTCCCCCTGTTCGTGTTACCACCAAGCAAAAATATGTTGCAGTGGTATCTCGAGTGGGGCTTTTATCAGAGAATGTCTAATTGAAGAGAATTGGCACTGGCTGGTTACTTCCGGTTTCTGGACTGGCTGCAGTAACACGTCTCTGTCCATTCGGGGCGCTCGCGGTCGAGTGCAGAATAAATGGGAGTCTATGGGTTTTCACCCCCAGAAATCCACTTTTAAGATAATACTCAGCTGAAAATTGCATTTTTAAGTTTACTAATCCATTCTAAAATGTGATGACGTCAAATAATAGCAGAATGCTAGCGTGTTCCAGTCAACAATGGCCTAACCTGTAAGAAATCAAAAGGACATAAGTACCTGTTCATTCGACTTTTGGTCTATAATCTATATTGAACTTGCGGAATCAACAATCAAATCTATGTTGATTCAACGACAAGCAGGGGAAAGAGACACATTTAGCCGTTTAGCTCCATAGACTCCCATTCATTCTGCACTCACCCGTGATCACCTCCAGTGGAATTCTAATGGAACTGCAACCAAGATGATACACAATGGGGCTAATAGGAAGTGCCAAGGCTCTCCGTTAGACGGGCTCTGCTTTTATACAGTTCTTAAGGGGTACATGTACGTACCCCTGTCGTTTTTCTACCCTTGTGCATTGACTTTGACAGTTTAGTGGTGTGGCTTGCTGCACTCATGGTTACTGTGTCCGTGCTCTATGTTAGAGTGTATTCTGAGCACATTTGTAGTGCTAACACTGTTTGAAGCAACATCAGGTCGTACCGCTGATAATCGATGCTAACTATTTGGCCTAACTAGGCTCAGCAGTGGCGGGAATGAAATCTGTATGACTAATATGCTACGGTGTTGACTAATGCATGCACACCAAAGCAGTGTTAAACATGCGTTTGACTTGTAAACGCTACTTTTAAACAATGTTTGATTTGATGATTATTTTGAATCCCTTTCCGCTGAACCAGATATTTTCTATCACCATTGGTGGTACAGATGTTTTTGCGTGTAAGCTGAATTTTAGTTCTCAGCGCACATATTGTGTTACTACATTCATAATCCTGTATGTGTTATGTTCACTATGCACTACGCAATTCCATTGATCAGTTATAAACAACAGTTTGAAATTGATGCAAAATAAAATCAGTTCTAATCAAGTATCTTATAGCAGAAGGAATCAAATATTTTTTTTAGAACAGTAACTTGCATTTAACCACTTAATTGTAAAATGAATAATGCCTAGAATGTGAAGTTATATATATATATATATATATATATATATATATATATATAAAGAACAAGATTTGGCCTTGTGAAATGCACTTTAGGATTGCTAGCAAGTGACTGGGATGGATGCCTAAAACCGACGAAACATTTGTACGATGCAGATACATTTGTGTAAATATGCTGCTTTGCTTGTTCAATAAAAGCTACATTTTGAGAAATGCTTTCAGATACTTCATTTATGTGTGTATGTTCTGAAGAATGCTTCAATATAGCAATATATTGCTGTAATTATCTTAGGTGCTCAGTTAGAACATTCTGTCATTTTAAATATTTAAACCAGCTTAAAAAGAAAGGTAGCCTTTGACCCTTTAATTCTGACAATTATCAATTTATTTTATTATTATTATTAGTTTCTGCATTTTTTAAGTTAAATGTTTATATGACACGTGCCTAATTTAATAACTTTGTTGTAATTAAAGGGGTAATGAACTGAGAAATCTAATTTTCCTTGAGCTTTTGACATCCAAGAGGTCATCATATTATAAGAATATCCTTTAAGTTTCAGAACTGAAAACGTTCTTGTTAGTCCAATAAAAGCTGCTTCAGGTCACTACATCCAACAACCGAACATTTTGACTAGCCCTCCCGTAACTTCTGCATCATTGAGCTTGGACTACAAAATCGGAGCGAGAAATAATAATGGCGGGTTGCTCGAAGTGTTGGACCGGTAGTCAATGTCCTTATTTGTCAGTTCCGCTGCAAATACTGTGACGTAATTGTTCAAAAAACGTAATAGACAACAGGAAAATCCGAACAGGTTGAAAAATATGACCAAAACAGAATATAAAGATATAAACGAAGCACCTGAAGAGAATAATTTCATCTTTTCTGTACTTATAAACACTCCAAATATACAACAAAATGCATTTAAGGGCTAAAAAAGTGGATTTTGCATGATATGTCTCCTTTAAGGTGCTTGTAATAAGCAGTAATTAATAGTTAATAAGACACTTATAAGACCTTATAAGATACATATAAGACACTTATAAGACCTTATAAGATACATATAAGCATCAATTACTTCATATAAGTGTTAATTAAAGCACCATTAACATATTTATTGTTGCTTATAAGACAATCATAAGCCCTTATTAGAAACTTGTTAACAAGTTATTTATACCTCATGAAGCTTAATAAGATGTTTATTAACATTAATTAGACTTAATGAGTGTTATTAATTTCATAAAACACATTTATTATAGCTTATAAGATATTTATGAACACTTATTAGAAACTTGTTAAAAGTTTATGGACCACTTATCAATGTTAATAGGATGTTTAATAACAGTAATTAGACTGTAAGAGGTTTATATTAATGCCTTATTATGGCTAATCAACCCTTTATTATGCACTTATTAAGCATTAACAATGCTCCTTTGCAGCTACCTAAAATAAAGTGGGAACAGTGTCTTATTTAAATTAATAACTCCTTTATTATGCACTTATTACCCATTAATAATGCACCTTTGCAGCTACCTAAAATAAAGTGGGGACTTATTTAAATTAATAACTCCTTTATTATGCACTTAATACCTAACATAAAGTGGAAACTGTAAGGAATGTTTGTAAAAAATAAAAAAAAAATTAAATGAGTATAATTGTAACGAGGCACGAGACATATTGGAATCCATGTGCAGCTTTATTGAAGGATAGTCAAACAGGCAGGGATCAGGCAACGGCAGAACAGGGCTTTCAGAGACAGGACTTAGAGAGTGGTCGGTGAACAGGCAGAAGTCAGGGCAGGCAGCAGACAGCGATAAACTAAGGCAGACCGGGTCAGGACAGGCAGCAAACAGGCAAAGGTGACATAACAATCCGGGTTCAGAATACAGATCAGGCAGGCACGGGAGAAACGCTCAGTCATTACAGCCGGGGCAATGTAATACTTCGCAATGAGTTCGAGTGTGAGTGTGGCTTAAATAGGCAGTCCTGATAATGTGCAGGTGTGTGCGCAATCAGTCCCAGGCGTGGTGCATTCTGGTAAACGGAGTTCTGAGAACCGTCAGTATTCGGGCGAAGTCTCCCTCTGCTGGCGGAGAGGAGGTGGTGCAGGAGCCTGCTCCGTAACAATAATAAAATGAGTAAAATGGTGTTTTATTTATGAAGCAGGAAATCACACTGTGACATTTTTTTTGTATAGGCCTAATAATGCATCATATCAACTTGTCGAAGTCGGAGACCCTACGCAAATCTATGAACACAAGAAATCTTGAGTTTGTTTACGTTTAATTTTTTTGTTGCTATTTGAAATAATTAGTTATATAGCACACCTTAAATTTACTTTATCTAAATATGAACTGCATCCACTGAAAAAGTGAAAGGTGGGACCTGTGAAAAAGAGACCTATCACTGATTGACTTCATGGTCCTAGTCCCCCGATGAACTGACCTTTGGCATGACCTTAAGAGAAACACACAGTAGTTGCTTTTAAAAGCTTGTAAATTAAAACAAATATCTTTCCAAAAGTTCTGTCTAAAAGTGTGTTTTTAAGCTTCATCACTAACCCATTGTGTGTTCTTCAAATGGATTATTTATTAATAATTGATCATATAGACAATACACTCATCTTAATAATACCGACACTGTTCCCACTTTCGTTTAGGTAGCTGCAAAGGTGCATTGTTAGTGGTTAATAAGAGTTATTAATTTAAATAAGACACTGTTCCCACTTTATTTTAGGTAGCTGCAAAGGTGCATTGTTAATCGGTAAAAAGTGCATAATAAAGGAGTTATTAATTTAGATAAACACTGTTCCCACTTTATTTTAGGTTGCTGCAAAGGTGCATTATTAATGGGTAATAAGTGCATAATAAAGGAGTTATTAATTTAAATAAGACACTGTTCCCACTTTATTTTAGGTAGCTGCAAAGGAGCATTGTTAATGCTTAATAAGTGAATAATAAAGGGTTGATTGGCCATAATAAGGCATTAATATAAACCTCTTACAGTCTAATTACTGTTATTAAACATCCTATTAACATTGATAAGTGGTCCATAAACTTTTAACAAGTTTCTAATAAGTGTTCATAAATATCTTATAATCTATAATAAATGTGTTTTATGAAATTAATAACACTCATTAAGTCTAATTAATGTTAATAAACATCTTATTAAGCTTCATGAGGTATAAATAACTTGTTAACAAGTTTCTAATAAGGGCTTATGATTGTCTTATAAGCAACAATAAATATGTTAATTGTGCTTTAATTAACACTTATATGAAGTAGTTGATGCTTATATGTATCTTATAAGGTCTTATAAGTGTCTTATTAACTATTAATTACTGCTTATTACAAGCACCTTAAAATAAAATGTTGCCGATAGAGGGCCATGACACTTAGACCTGAGTTCAAAAATGGAGGCTCTAGACCCTTCCAGAGCTGAGATATCGAAACTCAAAATTTTGACCAGAAAAAAAAAAACGACAGTGTTACCCCTTATGTTTTTTATTTTTTTGGCGAAAAATTAAGTTTCCCCAATCTTCTCAAAACTCTGGACTCTGATAGAGGGCCATGACACTTAGACCTGAGTGCAAAAATGGAGGCTCTAGACCCTTCCAGAGCTGAGATATCGAATATCAAAATTTTGACCAGAAAAAAAACAACAACAATGTTACCCCTTATGTTTTTTATTTTTTTTGGCGAAAAATTAAGTTTCCCCAATCTTCTCAAAACTCTGGATTCTGATAGAGGGCCATGACACTTAGACCTGAGTGCAAAAATGGAGGCTCTAGACCCTTCCAGAGCTGAGATATCGAAACTCAAAATTTTGACCAGAAAAAAAAAAACGACAGTGTTACCCCTTATGTTTTTTTATTTTTTTGGCGAAAAATTAAGTTTCACCAATCTTCTCAAAACTCTGGATTCTGATAGAGGGCCATGACACTTAGACCTGGGTGCAAAAATGGTGGCTCTAGACCCTTCCAGAGCTGAGATATCGAATCTCAAAATTTAGATCAGAAAAAAAACGACAGTGTTACCCCTTATGTTTTTTTAATTTTTTTTTGGCGAAAAATTAAGTTTCCCCAATCTTCTCAAAACTCTGGATTCTGATAGAGGGCCATGACACTTAGACCTGGGTGCAAAAATGGTGGCTCTAGACCCTTCCAGAGCTGAGATATCGAATCTCAAAATTTAGATCAGAAAAAAAACGACAGTGTTACCCCTTTTTTTTTTTAATTTTTTTTTGGCGAAAAATTAAGTTTCCCCAATCTTCTCAAAACTCTGGATTCTGATAGAGGGCCATGACACTTAGACCTGAGTGCAAAAATGGAGGCTCTAGACCCTTCCAGAGCTGAGATATCGAAACTCAAAATTTTGACCAGAAAAAAAAATGACAGTGTTACCCCTTATGTTTTTTTATTTTTTTTGGCAAAAAATTAAGTTTCCCCAATCTTCTCAAAACTCTGGATTCTGATAGAGGGCCATGACACTTAGACCTGAGTGCAAAAATGGAGGCTCTAGACCCTTCCAGAGCTGAGATATCGAAACTCAAAATTTTGACCAGAAAAAAAAATAACAACAGTGTTACCCCTTATGTTTTTTTATTTTTTTGGCGAAAAATTAAGTTTACCCAATCTTCTCAAAACTCTGGATTCTGATAGAGGGCCATGACACTTAGACCTGAGTGCAAAAATGGAGGCTCTAGAGCCTACCAGAGCTGAGATATCGAAACTCAAAATTTTGACCAGAAAAAAAAAACGACAGTGTTACCCCTTATGTTTTTTTTTATTTTTTTGGCGAAAAATTAAGTTTCCCCAATCTTCTCAAAACTCTGGATTCTGATAGAGGGCCACGAGACATGGACCTGGGTGCAAAAATTGAGGCTGTAGACCCTTCCAGAGCTGAGATATTGAAACTCAAAATTTTGACCAGAAAAAAAAACATTACAGTGTTACCCCTTACGTTTTTTTTCGGGGGGTGAAAAATTAAGTTTATCCAATCTTCTCAAAACTCTGGATTCTGATAGAGGGCCACGAGACATGGACCTGGGTGCAAAAATTGAGGCTGTAGACCCTTCCAGAGCTGAGATATTGAAACTCAAAATTTGGACCAGAAAAAAAAATGACAGTGTTACCCCTTACATTTTTTTCGGGGGGTGAAAAATTAAGTTTCTCCAATCTTCTCAAAACTCTGGATTCTGATAGAGGGCCATGACACTTAGACCTGAGTGCAAAAATGGAGGCTCTAGACCCTTCCAGAGCTGAGATATCGAAACTCAAAATTTTGACCAGAAAAAAAACGACAGTGTTACCCCTTATGTTTTTTTATTTTTTTGGCGAAAAATTAAGTTTCTCCAATCTTCTCAAAACTCTGGATTCTGATAGAGGGCCATGACACTTAGACCTGAGTGCAAAAATGGAGGCTCTAGACCCTTCCAGAGCTGAGATTTTGAAACTCAAAATTTTGACCAGAAAAAAAAAATGACAGTGTTACCCCTTACATTTTTTTTCGGGGGGTGAAAAATTAAGTTTCTCCAATCTTCTCAAAACTCTGGATTCTGATAGAGGGCCACGAGACATGGACCTGGGTGCAAAAATTGAGGCTGTAGACCCTTCCAGAGCTGAGATATTGAAACTCAAAATTTTGACCAGAAAAAAAAATGACAGTGTTACCCCTTACATTTTTTTTCGGGGGGTGAAAAATTAAGTTTCTCCAATCTTCTCAAAACTCTGGATTCTGATAGAGGGCCACGAGACATGGACCTGGGTGCAAAAATTGAGGCTGTAGACCCTTCCAGAGCTGAGATATTGAAACTCAAAATTTTGACCAGAAAAAAAAATGACAGTGTTACCCCTTACATTTTTTTTTCGGGGGGTGAAAAATTAAGTTTCTCCAAACTTCTCAAAACTCTGGATTCTGATAGAGGGCCACGAGACATGGACCTGGGTGCAAAAATTGAGGCTGTAGACCCTTCCAGAGCTGAGATATTGAAACTCAAAATTTTGACCAGAAAAAAAAATGACAGTGTTACCTCTTACGTTTTTTTTCGGGGGGTGAAAAATTAGGTTCCTCCAATCTTCTTAAAACTCTGGATTCTGATAGAGGGCCACGAGACATGGACCTGGGTGCAAAAATTGAGGCTGTAGACCCTTCCAGAGCTGAGATATTGAAACTCAAAATTTTGACCAGAAAAAAAATGACAGTGTTACCCCTTACATTTTTTTTCGGGGGGTGAAAATTAAGTTTCTCCAATCTTCTCAAAACTCTGGATTCTGATAGATGGCCACGAGACATGGACCTGGGTGCAAAAATTGAGGCTGTAGACCCTTCCAGAGCTGAGATATTGAAACTCTAAATTTTGACCAGAAAAAAAAAATGACAGTGTTACCCCTTACATTTTTTTTCGGGGGGTGAAAAATTAAGTTTCTCCAATCTTCTCGAAACTCTGGATTCTGATAGAGGGCCACGAGACATGGACCTGGGTGCAAAAATTGAGGCTCTAGACCCTTCCAGAGCGGAGATATTGAAACTTAAAGTTTTGACCAGAAAAAAAAAATGACAGTGTTACCCCTTATGTTTTTTTTTCGGGGGGTGAAAAATTAAGTTTCTCCAATCTTCTCAAAACTCTGGATTCTGATAGAGGGCCACGAGACATGGACCTGGGTGCAAAAATTGAGGCTCTAGACCCTTCCAGAGCTGAGATATTGAAACTTAAAGTTTTGACCAGAAAAAAAAAATGACAGTGTTACCCCTTATGTTTTTTTTCGGGGGGTAAAAAATTAAGTTTCTCCAATCTTCTCAAAACTCTGGATTCTGATAGAGGGCCACGAGACATGGACCTGGGTGCAAAAATTGAGGCTCTAGACCCTTCCGGAGCTGAGATATTGAAACTTAAAGTTTTGACCAGAAAAAAAAATGACAGTGTTACCCCTTATGTTTTTTTTCGGGGGGTGAAAAATTAAGTTTCTCCAATCTTCTCAAAACTCTGGATTCTGATAGAGGGCCACGAGACATGGACCTGGGTGCAAAAATTGAGGCTCTAGACCCTTCCAGAGCTGAGATATTGAAACTTAAAGTTTTGACCAGAAAAAAAAATTACAGTGTTACCCCTTATGTTTTTTTTCGGGGGGTGAAAAATTAAGTTTCTCCAATCTTCTCAAAACTCTGGATTCTGATAGAGGGCCACGAGACATGGACCTGGGTGCAAAAATTGAGGCTCTAGACCCTTCCAGAGCTGAGATATTGAAACTTAAAGTTTTGACCAGAAAAAAAAAATGACAGTGTTACCCCTTATGTTTTTTTTCGGGGGGTGAAAAATTAAGTTTCTCCAATCTTCTCAAAACTCTGGATTCTGATAGAGGGCCACGAGACATGGACCTGGGTGCAAAAATTGAGACTCTAGACCCTTCCAGAGCTGAGATATTGTAACTTAAAGTTTTGACCAGAAAAAAAAATGACAGTGTTACCCCTTATGTTTTATTTGTGGGGGTGAAAAATTAAGTTTCTCCAATCTTCTCAAAACTCTGGATTCTGATAGAGGGCCACGAGACATGGACCTGGGTGCAAAAATTGAGGCTCTAGACCCTTCCAGAGCGGAGACATTGAAACTTAAAGTTTTGACCAGAAAAAAAAAAATGACAGTGTTACCCCTTATGTATTTTTTTCGGGGGGTGAAAAATTAAGTTTCTCCAATCTTCTCAAAACTCTGGATTCTGATAGAGGGCCACGAGACATGGACCTGGGTGCAAAAATTGAGGCTCTAGACCCTTCCAGAGCTGAGATATTGAAACTTAAAGTTTTGACCAGAAAAAAAAAATGACAGTGTTACCCCTTATGTTTTTTTTCGGGGGGTGAAAAATTAAGTTTCTCCAATCTTCTCAAAACTCTGGATTCTGATAGAGGGCCACGAGACATGGACCTGGGTGCAAAAATTGAGACTCTAGACCCTTCCAGAGCTGAGATATTGTAACTTAAAGTTTTGACCAGAAAAAAAAATGACAGTGTTACCCCTTATGTTTTTTTTTGTGGGGGTGAAAAATTAAGTTTCTCCAATCTTCTCAAAACTCTGGATTCTGATAGAGGGCCACGAGACATGGACCTGGGTGCAAAAATTGAGGCTCTAGACCCTTCCAGAGCTGAGATATTGTAACTTAAAGTTTTGACCAGAAAAAAAAAATGACAGTGTTAACCCTTATGTTTTTTTTTCGGGGGGTGAAAAATTAAGTTTCTCCAATCTTCTCAAAACTCTGGATTCTGATAGAGGGCCACGAGACATGGACCTGGGTGCAAAAATTGAGGCTCTAGACCCTTCCAGAGCGGAGATATTGAAACTTAAAGTTTTGACCAGAAAAAAAAAATGACAGTGTTACCCCTTATGTATTTTTTTCGGGGGGTGAAAAATTAAGTTTCTCCAATCTTCTCAAAACTCTGGATTCTGATAGAGGGCCACGAGACATGGACCTGGGTGCAAAAAATGAGGCTCTAGACCCTTCCAGAGCTGAGATATTGAAACTTAAAGTTTTGACCAGAAAAAAAAAATGACAGTGTTACCCCTTATGTTTTTTTTCGGGGGGTGAAAAATTAAGTTTCTCAAATCTTCTCAAAACTCTGGATTCTGATAGAGGGCCACGAGACATGGACCTGGGTGCAAAAATTGAGGCTCTAGACCCTTCCGGAGCTGAGATATTGAAACTTAAAGTTTTGACCAGAAAAAAAAATGACAGTGTTACCCCTTATGTTTTTTTTCGGGGGGTGAAAAAATAAGTTTCTCCAATCTTCTCAAAACTCTGGATTCTGATAGAGGGCCACGAGACATGGACCTGGGTGCAAAAATTGAGGCTCTAGACCCTTCCAGAGCTGAGATATTGAAACTTAAAGTTTTGACCAGAAAAAAAAATTACAGTGTTACCCCTTATGTTTTTTTTCGGGGGGTGAAAAATTAAGTTTCTCCAATCTTCTCAAAACTCTGGATTCTGATAGAGGGCCACGAGACATGGACCTGGGTGCAAAAATTGAGGCTCTAGACCCTTCCAGAGCTGAGATATTGAAACTTAAAGTTTTGACCAGAAAAAAAAAAATGACAGTGTTACCCCTTATGTTTTTTTTTTTTTCGGGGGGTGAAAAATTAAGTTTCTCCAATCTTCTCAAAACTCTGGATTCTGATAGAGGGCCACGAGACATGGACCTGGGTGCAAAAATTGAGGCTCTAGACCCTTCCAGAGCTGAGATATTGAAACTTAAAGTTTTGACCAGATAAAAAAAATGACAGTTTTACCCCTTATGTTTTTTTTCGGGGGGTGAAAAATTAAGTTTCTCCAATCTTCTCAAAACTCTGGATTCTGATAGAGGGCCACGAGACATGGACCTGGGTGCAAAAATTGAGACTCTAGACCCTTCCAGAGCTGAGATATTGTAACTTAAAGTTTTGACCAGAAAAAAAAAATGACAGTGTTACCCCTTATGTTTTTTTTCTGGGGGTGAAAAATTAAGTTTCTCCAATCTTCTCAAAACTCTGGATTCTGATAGAGGGCCATGACACTTAGACCTGGGTGCAAAAATGGAGGCTCTAGACCCTTCCAGAGCTGAGATATCGAAACTCAAAATTTTGACCAGAAAAAAACAACAACAGTGTTGTCCCTTATGTTTTTTTTTTAATTTTTTTGGCGAAAAATTAAGTTTCCCCAATCTTCTCAAAACTCTGGATTCTGATAGAGGGCCATGACACTTAGACCTGGGTGCAAAAATGGTGGCTCTAGACCCTTCCAGAGCTGAGATATCGAATCTCAAAATTTAGATCAGAAAAAAAACGACAGTGTTACCCCTTATGTTTTTTAAATTTTTTTTTGGCGAAAAATTAAGTTTCCCCAATCTTCTCAAAACTCTGGATTCTGATAGAGGGCCATGACACTTAGACCTGAGTGCAAAAATGGAGGCTCTAGACCCTTCCAGAGCTGAGATATCGAAACTCAAAATTTTGACCAGAAAAAAAATGACAGTGTTACCCCTTATGTTTTTTTATTTTTTTTTGGCAAAAAATTAAGTTTCCCCAATCTTCTCAAAACTCTGGATTCTGATAGAGGGCCATGACACTTAGACCTGAGTGCAAAAATGGAGGCTCTAAACCCTTCCAGAGCTGAGATATCGAAACTCAAAATTTTGACCAGAAAAAAAAATAACAACAGTGTTACCCCTTATGTTTTTTTATTTTTTTGGCGAAAAATTAAGTTTACCCAATCTTCTCAAAACTCTGGATTCTGATAGAGGGCCATGACACTTAGACCTGAGTGCAAAAATGGAGGCTCTAGAGCCTACCAGAGCTGAGATATCGAAACTCAAAATTTTGACCAGAAAAAAAAAAACGACAGTGTTACCCCTTATGTTTTTTTTTATTTTTTTGGCGAAAAATTAAGTTTCCCCAATCTTCTCAAAACTCTGGATTCTGATAGAGGGCCATGACACTTAGACCTGGGTGCAAAAATGGAGGCTTTAGACCCTTCCAGAGCTGAGATATCGAAACTCAAAATTTTGACCAGAAAAAAAACGACAGTGTTACCCCTTATGTTTTTTTATTTTTTTGGCGAAAAATTAAGTTTCTCCAATCTTCTCAAAACTCTGGATTCTGATAGAGGGCCACGAGACATGGACCTGGGTGCAAAAATTGAGGCTGTAGACCCTTCCAGAGCTGAGATATTGAAACTCAAAATTTTGACCAGAAAAAAAAAATTACAGTGTTACCCCTTACGTTTTTTTTCAGGGGGTGAAAAATTAAGTTCCTCCAATCTTCTTAAAACTATGGATTCTGATAGAGGGCCACGAGACATGGACCTGGGTGCAAAAATTGAGGCTGTAGACCCTTCCAGAGCTGAGATATTGAAACTCAAAATTTTGAACAGAAAAAAAAAATGACAGTGTTACCCCTTACATTTTTTTTCTGGGGGTGAAAAATTAAGTTTATCCAATCTTCTCAAAACTCTGGATTCTGATAGA
Source organism: Cyprinella venusta (assembly GCA_038021265.1). Taxonomy (NCBI): domain Eukaryota; kingdom Metazoa; phylum Chordata; class Actinopteri; order Cypriniformes; family Leuciscidae; genus Cyprinella; species Cyprinella venusta. The sequence goes on along the minus strand of CM075870.1, from coordinate 10,971,477 downwards.
GGGCCACGAGACATGGACCTGGGTGCAAAAATTGAGGCTGTAGACCCTTCCAGAGCTGAGATTGAAACTCAAAATTTTGACCAGAAAAAAAAAATGACAGTGTTACCCCTTACATTTTTTTTCGGGGGATGAAAAATTAAGTTTCTCCAATCTTCTCAAAACTCTGGATTCTGATAGAGGGCCACGAGACATGGACCTGGGTGCAAAAATTGAGGCTGTAGACCCTTCCAGAGCTGAGATATTGAAACTCAAAATTTTGACCAGAAAAAAAAAATGACAGTGTTACCCCTTACATTTTTTTTTCGGGGGGTGAAAAATTAAGTTTCTCCAATCTTCTCAAAACTCTGGATTCTGATAAGCCCCTTTTCCACCAACGCATTTTGAGAGCCGGTTCGGAGCCGGTGCCTGCGCGCGAACCAGTTCCTTGTGTTTCGACAGCCAAAGAACCGGTTCGCGGCCGCGAGAACTGGTTCCAAAGCGGCACCAACTCTTTGCTGGGCTAGAACCGTTCTTTTAGCACGTCATGTTTACGTCGGGGGCTGGGGCGGCTTCAGATGTGTTCTAAACATATTTTCTGACCATCGCAAAGCCATGAGAAACTGCAGAAACACGCAAGCGTTTTTATTTATTTATTTATTTAAACATAAGCAAAGAAGAAAACAGTCGCGATTGAATAAATAAATGGAAAGAAAAAAGACACAAGACATGGGTACATAACTTATCAGAAAAGATTACATATCAAACGAAAAGATTAAAAGACTTACATATTTCAATTGTTTTTAAAGTTTTCTTGGTACACGAGTTAGAGATAATCCCAAAGCAATGTAGCCTACTTGCAAGCGACGTAAACAGTGACGTAACGACGTCGTTCCCTGGGCGCTCTAGTCAGTGGAAAAGCAAACGGGTTCGCAAGTTGAACCAGCTCCGAACTAACTTTGAACCAGCACCAGTTCCGAACCAGTTCTTTTTTCGGTGGAAAAGGGGTAATAGAGGGGCACGAGACATGGACCTTGGTGCAAAAATTGAGGCTGTAGACCCTTCCAGAGCTGAGATATTGAAACTCAAAATTTTGACCAGAAAAAAAAAATGACAGTGTTACCCCTTACATTTTTTTCGGGGGGTGAAAAATTAAGTTTCTCCAATCTTCTCAAAACTCTGGATTCTGATAGAGGGCCATGAGACATGGACCTGGGTGCAAAAATTGAGGCTCTAGACCCTTCCAGAGCTGAGATATTGAAACTTAAAATTTTGACCAGAAAAAAAAAATGACAGTGTTACCCCTTACATTTTTTTTTCGGGGGGTGAAAAATTAAGTTTCTCCAATCTTCTCAAAACTCTGGATTCTGATAGAGGGCCATGACACTTAGACCTGAGTGCAAAAATGGAGGCTCTAGACCCTTCCAGAGCTGAGATATCGAATCTCAAACTTTTGAACAGAAAGAAAAAAACCACAGTGTTACCCCTTATGTTTTTTTTTATTTTTTTGGCGAAAAATTAAGTTTCCCCAATCTTCTCAAAACTCTGGATTCTGATAGAGGGCCATGACACTTAGACCTGAGTGCAAAAATGGAGGCTCTAGACCCTTCCAGAGCTGAGATATCGAAACTCAAAATTTTGACCAGAAAAAAAACGACAGTGTTACCCCTTATGTTTTTTTATTTTTTTGGCGAAAAATTAAGTTTCTCCAATCTTCTCAAAACTCTGGATTCTGATAGAGGGCCACGAGACATGGACCTGGGTGCAAAAATTGAGACTGTAGACCCTTCCAGAGCTGAGATTTTGAAACTCAAAATTTTGACCAGAAAAAAAAATGACAGTGTTACCCCTTACATTTTTTTTCGGGGGGTGAAAAATTAAGTTTCTCCAATCTTCTCAAAACTCTGGATTCTGATAGAGGGCCACGAGACATGGACCTGGGTGCAAAAATTGAGGCTGTAGACCCTTCCAGAGCTGAGATATTGAAACTGAAAATTTTGACCAGAAAAAAAAATGACAGTGTTACCCCTTACATTTTTTTTCGGGGGGTGAAAAATTAAGTTTCTCCAATCTTCTCAAAACTCTGGATTCTGATAGAGGGCCACGAGACATGGACCTGGGTGCAAAAATTGAGGCTGTAGACCCTTCCAGAGCTGAGATATTGAAACTCAAAATTTTGACCAGAAAAAAAATGACAGTGTTACCCCTTACATTTTTTTTCGGGGGGTGAAAATTAAGTTTCTCCAATCTTCTCAAAACTCTGGATTCTGATAGATGGCCACGAGACATGGACCTGGGTGCAAAAATTGAGGCTGTAGACCCTTCCAGAGCTGAGATATTGAAACTCTAAATTTTGACCAGAAAAAAAATTGACAGTGTTACCCCTTACATTTTTTTTCGGGGGGTGAAAAATTAAGTTTCTCCAATCTTCTCAAAACTCTGGAATCTGATAGAGGGCCACGAGACGTGGACCTGGGTGCAAAAATTGAGGCTCTAGACCCTTCCAGAGCTGAGATATTGAAACTTAAAGTTTTGACCAGAAAAAAAAAAATGACAGTGTTACCCCTTATGTTTTTTTTTCGGGGGGTGAAAAATTAAGTTTCTCCAATCTTCTCAAAACTCTGGATTCTGATAGAGGGCCACGAGACATGGACCTGGGTGCAAAAATTGAGGCTCTAGACCCTTCCAGAGCTGAGATATTGAAACTTAAAGTTTTGACCAGAAAAAAAAAATGACAGTGTTACCCCTTATGTTTTTTTTTTCGGGGGGTGAAAAATTAAGTTTTTCCAATCTTCTCAAAACTCTGGATTCTGATAGAGGACCACGAGACATGGACCTGGGTGCAAAAATTGAGGCTCTAGACCCTTCCAGAGCTGAGATATTGAAACTTAAAGTTTTGACCAGAAAAAAAAATGACAGTGTTACCCCTTATGTTTTTTTTTTTCGGGGGGTGAAAAATTAAGTTTCTCCAATCTTCTCAAAACTCTGGATTCTGATAGAGGGCCACGGGACATGGACCTGGGTGCAAAAATTGAGGCTCTAGACCCTTCCAGAGCTGAGATATTGAAACTTAAAGTTTTGACCAGAAAAAAAAAATGACAGTGTTACCCCTTATGTTTTTTTTTTCGGGGGGTGAAAAATTAAGTTTCTCCAATCTTCTCAAAACTCTGGATTCTGATAGAGGGCCACGAGACATGGACCTGGGTGCAAAAATTGAGGCTCTAGACCCTTCCAGAGCTAAGATATTGAAACTTAAAGTTTTGACCAGAAAAAAAAAATGACAGTGTTACCCCTTATGTTTTTTTTCGGGGGGTGAAAAATTAAGTTTCTCCAATCTTCTCAAAACTCTGAATTCTGATAGAGGGCCACGAGACATGGACCTGGGTGCAAAAATTGAGGCTCTAGACCCTTCCAGAACTGAGATATTGTAACTTAAAGTTTTGACCAGAAAAAAAATAACAGTGTACCCCTTATGTTTTTTTTTCGGGGGTGAAAAATTAAGTTTCTCCAATCTTCTCAAAACTCTGGATTCTGATAGAGGGCCACGAGACATGGACCTGGGTGCAAAAATTGAGGCTCTAGACCCTTCCAGAGCGGAGATATTGAAACTTAAAGTTTTGACCAGAAAAAAAAAAAATGACTGTTACCCCTTATGTTTTTTTTTCGGGGGGTGAAAAATTAAGTTTCTCCAATCTTCTCAAAACTCTGGATTCTGATAGAGGGCCACGAGACATGGACCTGGGTGCAACAATTGAGGCTCTAGACCCTTCCAGAGCTGAGATATTGAAACTTAAAGTTTTGACCAGAAAAAAAAAATGACAGTGTTACCCCTTATGTTTTTTTTCGGGGGGTAAAAAATTAAGTTTCTCCAATCTTCCCAAAACTCTGGATTCTGATAGAGGGCCACGAGACATGGACCTGGGTGCAAAAATTGAGGCTCTAGACCCTTCCGGAGCTGAGATATTGAAACTTAAAGTTTTGACCAGAAAAAAAAATGACAGTGTTACCCCTTATGTTTTTTTTCGGGGGGTGAAAAATTAAGTTTCTCCAATCTTCTCAAAACTCTGGATTCTGATAGAGGGCCACGAGACATGGACCTGGGTGCAAAAATTGAGGCTCTAGACCCTTCCAGAGCTGAGATATTGAAACTGAAAGTTTTGACCAGAAAAAAAAATGACAGTGTTACCCCTTATGTTTTTTTTCGGGGGGTGAAAAATTAAGTTTCTCCAATCTTCTCAAAACTCTGGATTCTGATAGAGGGCCACGAGACATGGACCTGGGTGCAAAAATTGAGACTCTAGACCCTTCCAGAGCTGAGATATTGTAACTTAAAGTTTTGACCAGAAAAAAAAATGACAGTGTTACCCCTTATGTTTTTTTTCTGGGGGTGAAAAATTAAGTTTCTCCAATCTTCTCAAAACTCTGGATTCTGATAGAGGGCCACGAGACATGGACCTGGGTGCAAAAATTGAGGCTCTAGACCCTTCCAGAGCTGAGATATTGTAACTTAAAGTTTTGACCAGAAAAAAAAAATGACAGTGTTACCCCTTATGTTTTTTTTTCGGGGGGTGAAAAATTAAGTTTCTCCAATCTTCTCAAAACTCTGGATTCTGATAGAGGGCCACGAGACATGGACCTGGGTGCAAAAATTGAGGCTCTAGACCCTTTCAGAGCGGAGATATTGAAACTTAAAGTTTTGACCAGAAAAGAAAAAATGACAGTGTTACCCCTTATGTTTTTTTTTCGGGGGGTGAAAAATTAAGTTTCTCCAATCTTCTCAAAACTCTGGATTCTGATAGAGGGCCACGAGACATGGACCTGGGTGCAAAAAAATGAGGCTCTAGACCCTTCCAGAGCTGAGATATTGAAACTTAAAGTTTTGACCAGAAAAAAAAAAAATGACAGTGTTACCCCTTATGTTTTTTTTTCGGGGGGTGAAAAATTAAGTTTCTCCAATCTTCTCAAAACTCTGGATTCTGATAGAGGGCCACGAGACATGGACCTGGGTGCAAAAATTGAGGCTCTAGACCCTTCCGGAGCTGAGATATTGAAACTTAAAGTTTTGACCAGAAAAAAAATGACAGTGTTACCCCTTATGTTTTTTTTCGGGGGGTGAAAAAATAAGTTTCTCCAATCTTCTCAAAACTCTGGATTCTGATAGAGGGCCACGAGACATGGACCTGGCTGCAAAAATTGAGGCTCTAGACCCTTCCAGAGCTGAGATATTGAAACTTAAAGTTTTGACCAGAAAAAAAAATGACAGTGTTACCCCTTGTGTTTTTTTTTTCGGGGGGTGAAAAATTAAGTTTCTCCAATCTTCTCAAAACTCTGGATTCTGATAGAGGGCCACGAGACATGGACCTGTGTGCAAAAATTGAGGCTCTAGACCCTTCCAGAGCTAAGATATTGAAACTTAAAGTTTTGACCAGAAAAAAAAAATGACAGTGTTACCCCTTATGTTTTTTTTCGGGGGGTGAAAAATTAAGTTTCTCCAATCTTCTCAAAACTCTGGATTCTGATAGAGGGCCACGAGACATGGACCTGGGTGCAAAAATTGAGGCTCTAGACCCTTCCAGAGCTGAGATATTGAAACTTAAAGTTTTGACCAGAAAAAAAAATGACAGTGTTACCCCTTATGTTTTTTTTTTTCGGGGGGTGAAAAATTAAGTTTCTCCAATCTTCTCAAAACTCTGGATTCTGATAGAGGGCCACGAGACATGGACCTGGGTGCAAAAATTGAGACTCTAGACCCTTCCAGAGCTGAGATATTGTAACTTAAAGTTTTGACCAGAAAAAAAAAATGACAGTGTTACCCCTTATGTTTTTTTTCTGGGGGTGAAAAATTAAGTTTCTCCAATCTTCTCAAAACTCTGGATTCTGATAGAGGGCCACGAGACATGGACCTGGGTGCAAAAATTGAGGCTCTAGACCCTTCCAGAGCTGAGATATTGTAACTTAAAGTTTTGACCAGAAAAAAAAATGACAGTGTTACCCCTTATGTTTTTTTCGGGGGGTGAAAAATTAAGTTTCTCCAATCTTCTCAAAACTCTGGATTCTGATAGAGGGCCACGAGACATGGACCTGGGTGCAAAAATTGAGGCTCTAGACCCTTCCAGAGCTGAGATATTGAAACTTAAAGTTTTGACCAGAAAAAAAAATGACAGTGTTACCCCTTATGTTTTTTTTTTCGGGGGGTGAAAAATTAAGTTTCTCCAATCTTCTCAAAACTCTGGATTCTGATAGAGGGCCACGAGACATGGACCTGGGTGCAAAAATTGAGGCTCTAGACCCTTCCAGAGCTGAGATATTGAAACTTAAAGTTTTGACCAGAAAAAAAAAATGACAGTGTTACCCCTTATGTTTTTTTTCGGGGGGTGAAAAATTAAGTTTCTCCAATCTTCTCAAAACTCTGGATTCTGATAGAGGGCCACGAGACATGGACCTGGGTGCAAAAATTGAGGCTCTAGACTCTTCTAGAGCTGAGATATTGAAACTTAAAGTTTTGACCAGAAAAAAAAATGACAGTGTTACCCCTTATGTTTTTTTTTCGGGGGTGAAAAATTAAGTTTCTCCAATCTTCTCAAAACTCTGGATTCTGATAGAGGGCCACGAGACATGGACCTGGGTGCAAAAATTGAGGCTCTAGACCCTTCCAGAGCTGAGATATTGAAATTAAAGTTTTGACCAGAAAAAAAAATGACAGTGTTACCCCTTATGTTTTTTTTTTCGGGGGGTGAAAAATTAAGTTTCTCCAATCTTCTCAAAACTCTGGATTCTGATAGAGGGCCACGAGACATGGACCTGGGTGCAAAAATTGAGGCTCTAGACCCTTCCAGAGCTGAGATATTAAAACTTAAAGTTTTGACCAGAAAAAAAAAAATGACAGTGTTACCCCTTATGTTTTTTTTTCGGGGGGTGAAAAATTAAGTTTCTCCAATCTTCTCAAAACTCTGGATTCTGATAGAGGGCCAGGAGACATGGACCTGGGTGCAAAAATTGAGGCTCTAGACCCTTCCAGAGCTGAGATATTAAAACTTAAAGTTTTGACCAGAAAAAAAAATGACAGTGTTACCCCTTATGTTTTTTTTTCGGGGGGTGAAAAATTAAGTTTCTCCAATCTTCTCAAAACTCTGGATTCTGATAGAGGGCCACGAGACATGGACCTGGGTGCAAAAATTGAGTCTCTAGACCCTTCCAGAGCTGAGATATTGAAACTTAAAGTTTTGACCAGAAAAAAAAAATGACAGTGTTACCCCTTATGTTTTTTTTCGGGGGGTGAAAAATTAAGTTTCTCCAATCTTCTCAAAACTCCGGATTCTGATAGAGGGCCACGAGACATGGACCTGGGTGCAAAAATTGAGGCTCTAGACCCTTCCAGAGCTGAGATATTGAAACTTAAAGTTTTGACCAGAAAAAAAAATGACAGTGTTACCCCTTATGTTTTTTTTTTTTCGGGGGGTGAAAAATTAAGTTTCTCCAATCTTCTCAAAACTCTGGATTCTGATAGAGGGCCACGAGACATGGACCTGGGTGCAAAAATTGAGGCTCTAGACCCTTCCAGAGCTGAGATATTGAAACTTAAAGATTTGACCAGAAAAAAAAAATGACAGTGTTACCCCTTATGTTTTTTTTTCGGGGGGTGAAAAATTAAGTTTCTCCAATCTTCTCAAAACTCTGGATTCTGATAGAGGGCCACGAGACATGGACCTGGGTGCAAAAATTGAGGCTCTAGACCCTTCCAGAGCTGAGATATTGAAACTTAAAGTTTTGACCAGAAAAAAAAATGACAGTGTTACCCCTTATGTTTTTTTTCGGGGGGTGAAAAATTAAGTTTCTCCAATCTTCTCAAAACTCTGGATTCTGATAGAGGGCCACGAGACATGGACCTGGGTGCAAAAATTGAGGCTCTAGACCCTTCCAGAGCTGAGATATTGAAACTTAAAGTTTTGACCAGAAAAAAAAATGACAGTGTTACCCCTTATGTTTTTTTTCGGGGGGTGAAAAATTAAGTTTCTCCAATCTTCTCAAAACTCTGGATTCTGATAGAGGGCCACGAGACATGGACCTGGGTGCAAAAATTGAGGCTCTAGACCCTTCCAGAGCTGAGATATTGAAACTTAAAGTTTTGACCAGAAAAAAAAAATGACAGTGTTACCCCTTATGTTTTTTTTTCGGGGGGTGAAAAATTAAGTTTCTCCAATCTTCTCAAAACTCTGGATTCTGATAGAGGGCCACGAGACATGGACCTGGGTGCAAAAGTTGAGGCTCTAGACCCTTCCAGAGCTGAGATATTGAAACCTAAAGTTTTGACCAGAAAAAAAAAATGATAGTGTTACCCCTTATGTTTTTTTTTCGGGGGGTGAAAAATTAAGTTTCTCCAATCTTCTCAAAACTCTGGATTCTGATAGAGGGCCACGAGACATGGACCTGGGTGCAAAAATTGAGGCTCTAGACCCTTCCAGAGCTGAGATATTGAAACTTAAAGTTTTGACCAGAAAAAAAAAAATGACAGTGTTACCCCTTATGTTTTTTTTTCGGGGGGTGAAAAATTAAGTTTCTCCAATCTTCTCAAAACTCTTTTATTCTGATAGAGGGCCACGAGACATGGACCTGGGTGCAAAAATTGAGGCTCTAGACCCTTCCAGAGCTGAGATATTGAAACTTAAAGTTTTGACCAGAAAAAAAAAATGACAGTGTTACCCCTTATGGTTTTTTTTCGGGGGGTGAAAAATTAAGTTTCTCCAATCTTCTCAAAACTCTAGATTCTGATAGAGGGCCACGAGACATGGACCTGGGTGCAAAAATTGAGGCTCTAGACCCTTCCAGAGCTGAGATATTGAAACTTAAAGTTTTGACCAGAAAAAAAAAATGATAGTGTTACCCCTTATGTTTTTTTTTCGGGGGGTGAAAAATTAAGTTTCTCCAATCTTCTCAAAACTCTGGATTCTGATAGAGGGCCACGAGACATGGACCTGGGTGAAAAAATTGAGGCTCTAGACCCTTCCAGAGCTGAGATATTGAAACTTAAAGTTTTGACCAGAAAAAAAAATGACAGTGTTACCCCTTATGTTTTTTTTTCGGGGGGTGAAAAATTAAGTTTCTCCAATCTTCTCAAAACTCTGGATTCTGATAGAGGGCCACGAGACCTGGGTGCAAAAATTGAGGCTCTAGACCCTTCCAGAGCTGAGATATTGAAACTTAAAGTTTTGACCAGAAAAAAAAATGACAGTGTTACCCCTTATGTTTTTTTTTCGGGGAGTGAAAAATTAAGTTTCTCCAATCTTCTCAAAACTCTGGATTCTGATAGAGGACCACGAGACATGGACCTGGGTGCAAAAATTGAGGCTCTAGACCCTTCCAGAGCTGAGATATTGAAACTTAAAGTTTTGACCAGAAAAAAAAATGACAGTGTTACCCCTTATGTTTTTTTTCGGGGGGTGAAAAATTAAGTTTCTCCAATCTTCTCAAAACTCTGGATTCTGATAGAGGGCCACGAGACATGGACCTGGGTGCAAAAATTGAGGCTCTAGACCCTTCCAGAGCTGAGATATTGAAACTTAAAGTTTTGACCAGAAAAAAAAATGACAGTGTTACCCCTTATGTTTTTTTTCGGGGGGTGAAAAATTAAGTTTCTCCAATCTTCTCAAAACTCTGGATTCTGATAGAGGGCCACGAGACATGGACCTGGGTGCAAAAATTGAGGCTCTAGACCCTTCCAGAGCTGAGATATTGAAACTTAAAGTTTTGACCAGAAAAAAAAAATGACAGTGTTACCCCTTATGTTTTTTTTTCGGGGGGTGAAAAATTAAGTTTCTCCAATCTTCTCAAAACTCTGGATTCTGATAGAGGGCCACGAGACATGGACCTGGGTGCAAAAGTTGAGGCTCTAGACCCTTCCAGAGCTGAGATATTGAAACCTAAAGTTTTGACCAGAAAAAAAAAATGATAGTGTTACCCCTTATGTTTTTTTTTTTCGGGGGGTGAAAAATTAAGTTTCTCCAATCTTCTCAAAACTCTGGATTCTGATAGAGGGCCACGAGACATGGACCTGGGTGCAAAAATTGAGGCTCTAGACCCTTCCAGAGCTGAGATATTGAAACTTAAAGTTTTGACCAGAAAAAAAAAATGACAGTGTTACCCCTTATGTTTTTTTTTTCGGGGGGTGAAAAATTAAGTTTCTCCAATCTTCTCAAAACTCTTTTATTCTGATAGAGGGCCACGAGACATGGACCTGGGTGCAAAAATTGAGGCTCTAGACCCTTCCAGAGCGGAGATATTGAAACTTAAAGTTTTGACCAGAAAAAAAAAATGACAGTGTTACCCCTTATGTTTTTTTTCGGGGGGTGAAAAATTAAGTTTCTCCAATCTTCTCAAAACTCTGGATTCTGATAGAGGGCCACGAGACATGGACCTGGGTGCAAAAATTGAGGCTCTAGACCCTTCCGGAGCTGAGATATTGAAACTTAAAGTTTTGACCAGAAAAAAAAATGACAGTGTTACCCCTTATGTTTTTTTCGGGGGGTGAAAAATTAAGTTTCTCCAATCTTCTCAAAACTCTGGATTCTGATAGAGGGCCACGAGACATGGACCTGGGTGCAAAAATTGAGGCTCTAGACCCTTCCAGAGCTGAGATATTGAAACTTAAAGTTTTGACCAGAAAAAAAAAATTACAGTGTTACCCCTTATGTTTTTTTTCGGGGGGTGAAAAATTAAGTTTCTCCAATCTTCTCAAAACTCTGGATTCTGATAGAAGGCCACGAGACATGGACCTGGGTGCAAAAATTGAGGCTCTAGACCCTTCCAGAGCTGAGATATTGAAACTTAAAGTTTTGACCAGAAAAAAAAAATGACAGTGTTACCCCTTGTGTTTTTTTTTTTTCGGGGGGTGAAAAATTAAGTTTCTCCAATCTTCTCAAAACTCTGGATTCTGATAGAGGGCCACGAGACATGGACCTGGGTGCAAAAATTGAGGCTCTAGACCCTTCCAGAGCTGAGATATTGAAACTTAAAGTTTTGACCAGAAAAAAAAATGACAGTGTTACCCCTTATGTTTTTTTTCGGGGGGTGAAAAATTAAGTTTCTCCAATCTTCTCAAAACTCTGGATTCTGATAGAGGGCCACGAGACATGGACCTGGGTGCAAAAATTGAGGCTCTAGACCCTTCCAGAGCTGAGATATTGAAACTTAAAGTTTTGACCAGAAAAAAAAATGACAGTGTTACCCCTTATGTTTTTTTTTTCGGGGGGTGAAAAATTAAGTTTCTCCAATCTTCTCAAAACTCTGGATTCTGATAGAGGGCCACGAGACATGGACCTGGGTGCAAAAATTGAGGCTCTAGACCCTTCCAGAGCTGAGATATTGAAACTTAAAGTTTTGACCAGAAAAAAAAAATGACAGTGTTACCCCTTATGTTTTTTTTTCGGGGGGTGAAAAATTAAGTTTCTCCAATCTTCTCAAAACTCTTTTATTCTGATAGAGGGCCACGAGACATGGACCTGGGTGCAAAAATTGAGGCTCTAGACCCTTCCAGAGCTGAGATATTGAAACTTAAAGTTTTGACCAGAAAAAAAAAATGACAGTGTTACCCCTTATGGTTTTTTTTCGGGGGGTGAAAAATTAAGTTTCTCCAATCTTCTCAAAACTCTGGATTCTGATAGAGGGCCACGAGACATGGACCTGGGTGCAAAAATTGAGGCTCTAGACTCTTCCAGAGCTGAGATATTGAAACTTAAAGTTTTGACCAGAAAAAAAAAATGACAGTGTTACCCCTTATGTTTTTTTTTCGGGGGGTGAAAAATTAAGTTTCTCCAATCTTCTCAAAACTCTGGATTCTGATAGAGGGCCACGAGACATGGACCTGGGTGCAAAAATTGAGGCTCTAGACCCTTCCAGAGCTGAGATATTGAAACTTAAAGTTTTGACCAGAAAAAAAAATGACAGTGTTACCCCTTATGTTTTTTTTCGGGGGGTGAAAAATTAAGTTTCTCCAATCTTCTCAAAACTCTGGATTCTGATAGAGGGCCACGAGACATGGACCTGGGTGCAAAAATTGAGGCTCTAGACCCTTCCAGAGCTGAGATATTGAAACTTAAAGTTTTGACCAGAAAAAAAAATGACAGTGTTACCCCTTATGTTTTTTTTTCGGGGAGTGAAAAATTAAGTTTCTCCAATCTTCTCAAAACTCTGGATTCTGATAGAGGACCACGAGACATGGACCTGGGTGCAAAAATTGAGGCTCTAGACCCTTCCAGAGCTGAGATATTGAAACTTAAAGTTTTGACCAGAAAAAAAAATGACAGTGTTACCCCTTATGTTTTTTTTCGGGGGGTGAAAAATTAAGTTTCTCCAATCTTCTCAAAACTCTGGATTCTGATAGAGGGCCACGAGACATGGACCTGGGTGCAAAAATTGAGGCTCTAGACCCTTCCAGAGCTGAGATATTGAAACTTAAAGTTTTGACCAGAAAAAAAAATGACAGTGTTACCCCTTATGTTTTTTTTCGGGGGGTGAAAAATTAAGTTTCTCCAATCTTCTCAAAACTCTGGATTCTGATAGAGGGCCACGAGACATGGACCTGGGTGCAAAAATTGAGGCTCTAGACCCTTCCAGAGCTGAGATATTGAAACTTAAAGTTTTGACCAGAAAAAAAAATGACAGTGTTACCACTTATGTTTTTTTGGGGGGGGTGAAAAATTAAGTTTCTCCAATCTTCTCAAAACTCTGGATTCTGATAGAGGGCCACGAGACATGGACCTGGGTGCAAAAATTGAGGCTCTAGACCCTTCCAGAGCTGAGATATTGAAACTTAAAGTTTTGACCAGAAAAAAAAAATGACAGTGTTACCCCTTATGTTTTTTTTTCGGGGGGTGAAAAATTAAGTTTCTCCAATCTTCTCAAAACTCTGGATTCTGACAGAGGGCCACGAGACATGGACCTGGGTGCAAAAATTGAGGCTCTAGACCCTTCCAGAGCTGAGATATTGAAACTTAAAGTTTTGACCAGAAAAAAAAAAATGACAGTGTTACCCCTTATGTTTTTTTTTCGGAGGGTGAAAAATTAAGTTTCTCCAATCTTCTCAAAACTCTGAATTCTGATAGAGGGCCACGAGACATGGACTTGGGTGCAAAAATTGAGGCTCTAGACCCTTCCAGAGCTGAGATATTGAAACTTAAAGTTTTGACCAGAAAAAAAAAATGACAGTGTTACCCCTTATGTTTTTTTTCGGGGGGTGAAAAATTAAGTTTCTCCAATCTTCTCAAAACTCTGGATTCTGATAGAGGGCCACGAGACATGGACCTGGGTGCAAAAATTGAGGCTCTAGACCCTTCCAGAGCTGAGATATTGAAACTTAAAGTTTTGACCAGAAAAAAAAATGACAGTGTTACCCCTTATGTTTTTTTTTCGGGGAGTGAAAAATTAAGTTTCTCCAATCTTCTCAAAACTCTGGATTCTGATAGAGGACCACGAGACATGGACCTGGGTGCAAAAATTGAGGCTCTAGACCGTTCCAGAGCTGAGATATTGAAACTTAAAGTTTTGACCAGAAAAAAAAAAATGACAGTGTTACCCCTTATGTTTTTTTTCGGGGGGTGAAAAATTAAGTTTCTCCAATCTTCTCAAAACTCTGGATTCTGATAGAGGGCCACGAGACATGGACCTGGGTGCAAAAATTGAGGCTCTAGACCCTTCCAGAGCTGAGATATTGAAACTTAAAGTTTTGACCAGAAAAAAAAATGACAGTGTTACCCCTTATGTTTTTTTTCGGGGGGTGAAAAATTAAGTTTCTCCAATCTTCTCAAAACTCTGGATTCTGATAGAGGGCCACGAGACATGGACCTGGGTGCAAAAATTGAGGCTCTAGACCCTTCCAGAGCTGAGATATTGAAACTTAAAGTTTTGACCAGAAAAAAAAATGACAGTGTTACCACTTATGTTTTTTTTGGGGGGGTGAAAAATTAAGTTTCTCCAATCTTCTCAAAACTCTGGATTCTGATAGAGGGCCACGAGACATGGACCTGGGTGCAAAAATTGAGGCTCTAGACCCTTCCAGAGCTGAGATATTGAAACTTAAAGTTTTGACCAGAAAAAAAAAAATGACAGTGTTACCCCTTATGTTTTTTTTTCGGGGGGTGAAAAATTAAGTTTCTCCAATCTTCTCAAAACTCTGGATTCTGACAGAGGGCCACGAGACATGGACCTGGGTGCAAAAATTGAGGCTCTAGACCCTTCCAGAGCTGAGATATTGAAACTTAAAGTTTTGACCAGAAAAAAAAAAATGACAGTGTTACCCCTTATGTTTTTTTTTCGGAGGGTGAAAAATTAAGTTTCTCCAATCTTCTCAAAACTCTGAATTCTGATAGAGGGCCACGAGACATGGACTTGGGTGCAAAAATTGAGGCTCTAGACCCTTCCAGAACTGAGATATTGTAACTTAAAGTTTTGACCAGAAAAAAAATAACAGTGTACCCCTTATGTTTTTTTTCGGGGGGTGAAAAATTAAGTTTCTCCAATCTTCTCAAAACTCTAGATTCTGATAGAGGGCCACGAGACATGGACCTGGGTGCAAAAATTGAGGCTCTAGACCCTTCCAGAGCTGAGATATTGAAACTTAAAGTTTTGACCAGAAAAAAAAATGACAGTGTTACCCCTTATGTTTTTTTTCGGGGGGTGAAAAATTAAGTTTCTCCAATCTTCTCAAAACTCTGGATTCTGATAGAGGGCCACGAGACATGGACCTGGGTGCAAAAATTGAGGCTCTAGACCCTTCCAGAGCTGAGATATTGAAACTTAAAGTTTTGACCAGAAAAAAAAAATTACAGTGTTACCCCTTATGTTTTTTTTCGGGGGGTGAAAAATTAAGTTTCTCCAATCTTCTCAAAACTCTGGATTCTGATAGAGGGCCACGAGACATGGACCTGGGTGCAAAAATTGAGGCTCTAGACCCTTCCAGAGCTGAGATATTGAAACTTAAAGTTTTGACCAGAAAAAAAAAAATGACAGTGTTACCCCTTGTGTTTTTTTTTTTCGGGGGGTGAAAAATTAAGTTTCTCCAATCTTCTCAAAACTCTGGATTCTGATAGAGGGCCACGAGACATGGACCTGGGTGCAAAAATTGAGGCTCTAGACCCTTCCAGAGCTGAGATATTGAAACTTAAAGTTTTGACCAGAAAAAAAATGACAGTGTTACCCCTTATGTTTTTTTTTTCGGGGGGTGAAAAATTAAGTTTCTCCAATCTTCTCAAAACTCTGGATTCTGATAGAGGGCCACGAGACATGGACCTGGGTGCAAAAATTGAGGCTCTAGACCCTTCCAGAGCTGAGATATTGAAACTTAAAGTTTTGACCAGAAAAAAAAAATGACAGTGTTACCCCTTATGTTTTTTTCGGGGGGTGAAAAATTAAGTTTCTCCAATCTTCTCAAAACTCATTCTGATAGAGGGCCACGAGACATGGACCTGGGTGCAAAAATTGAGGCTCTAGACCCTTCCAGAGCTGAGATATTGAAACTTAAAGTTTTGACCAGAAAAAAAAAATGACAGTGTTACCCCTTATGTTTTTTTTTTCGGGGGGTGAAAAATTAAGTTTCTCCAATCTTCTCAAAACTCTGGATTCTGATAAAGGGCCACGAGACATGGACCTGGGTGCAAAAATTGAGGCTCTAGACCCTTCCAGAGCTGAGATATTGAAACTTAAAGTTTTGACCAGAAAAAAAAATGACAGTGTTACCCCTTATGTTTTTTTTTCGGGGGGTGAAAAATTAAGTTTCTCCAATCTTCTCAAAACTCTGGATTCTGATAGAGGGCCACGAGACATGGACCTGGGTGCAAAAATTGAGGCTCTAGACCCTTCCAGAGCTGAGATATTGAAACTTAAAGTTTTGACCAGAAAAAAAAATGACAGTGTTACCCCTTATGTTTTTTTTTTTTCAGGGGGTGAAAACTTAAGTTTCTCCAATCTTCTCAAAACTCTGGATTCTGATAGAGGGCCACGAGACATGGACCTGGGTGCAAAAATTGAGGCTCTAGACCCTTCCAGAGCGGAGATATTGAAACTTAAAGTTTTGACCAGAAAAAAAAAATGACAGTGTTACCCCTTATGTTTTTTTTCGGGGGGTGAAAAATTAAGTTTCTCCAATCTTCTCAAAACTCTAGATTCTGATAGAGGGCCACGAGACATGGACCTGGGTGCAAAAATTGAGGCTCTAGACCCTTCCGGAGCTGAGATATTGAAACTTAAAGTTTTGACCAGAAAAAAAAATGACAGTGTTACCCCTTATGTTTTTTTTCGGGGGGTGAAAAATTAAGTTTCTCCAATCTTCTCAAAACTCTGGATTCTGATAGAGGGCCACGAGACATGGACCTGGGTGCAAAAATTGAGGCTCTAGACCCTTCCAGAGCTGAGATATTGAAACTTAAAGTTTTGACCAGAAAAAAAAAATTACAGTGTTACCCCTTATGTTTTTTTTCGGGGGGTGAAAAATTAAGTTTCTCCAATCTTCTCAAAACTCTGGATTCTGATAGAGGGCCACGAGACATGGACCTGGGTGCAAAAATTGAGGCTCTAGACCCTTCCAGAGCTGAGATATTGAAACTTAAAGTTTTGACCAGAAAAAAAAATGACAGTGTTACCCCTTATGTTTTTTTTCGGGGGGTGAAAAATTAAGTTTCTCCAATCTTCTCAAAACTCTGGATTCTGATAGAGGGCCACGAGACATGGACCTGGGTGCAAAAATTGAGGCTCTAGACCCTTCCAGAGCTGAGATATTGTAACTTAAAGTTTTGACCAGAAAAAAAAAATGACAGTGTTAACCCTTATGTTTTTTTTTTCGGGGGGTGAAAAATTAAGTTTCTCCAATCTTCTCAAAACTCTGGATTCTGATAGAGGGCCACGAGACATGGACCTGGGTGCAAAAGTTGAGGCTCTAGACCCTTCCAGAGCTGAGATATTGAAACCTAAAGTTTTGACCAGAAAAAAAAAATGATAGTGTTACCCCTTATGTTTTTTTTTTTCGGGGGGTGAAAAATTAAGTTTCTCCAATCTTCTCAAAACTCTGGATTCTGATAGAGGGCCACGAGACATGGACCTGGGTGCAAAAATTGAGGCTCTAGACCCTTCCAGAGCTGAGATATTGAAACTTAAAGTTTTGACCAGAAAAAAAAAATGACAGTGTTACCCCTTATGTTTTTTTTTTCGGGGGGTGAAAAATTAAGTTTCTCCAATCTTCTCAAAACTCTTTTATTCTGATAGAGGGCCACGAGACATGGACCTGGGTGCAAAAATTGAGGCTCTAGACCCTTCCAGAGCGGAGATATTGAAACTTAAAGTTTTGACCAGAAAAAAAAAATGACAGTGTTACCCCTTATGTTTTTTTTCGGGGGGTGAAAAATTAAGTTTCTCCAATCTTCTCAAAACTCTGGATTCTGATAGAGGGCCACGAGACATGGACCTGGGTGCAAAAATTGAGGCTCTAGACCCTTCCGGAGCTGAGATATTGAAACTTAAAGTTTTGACCAGAAAAAAAAATGACAGTGTTACCCCTTATGTTTTTTTCGGGGGGTGAAAAATTAAGTTTCTCCAATCTTCTCAAAACTCTGGATTCTGATAGAGGGCCACGAGACATGGACCTGGGTGCAAAAATTGAGGCTCTAGACCCTTCCAGAGCTGAGATATTGAAACTTAAAGTTTTGACCAGAAAAAAAAAATTACAGTGTTACCCCTTATGTTTTTTTTCGGGGGGTGAAAAATTAAGTTTCTCCAATCTTCTCAAAACTCTGGATTCTGATAGAAGGCCACGAGACATGGACCTGGGTGCAAAAATTGAGGCTCTAGACCCTTCCAGAGCTGAGATATTGAAACTTAAAGTTTTGACCAGAAAAAAAAAAATGACAGTGTTACCCCTTGTGTTTTTTTTTTCGGGGGGTGAAAAATTAAGTTTCTCCAATCTTCTCAAAACTCTGGATTCTGATAGAGGGCCACGAGACATGGACCTGGGTGCAAAAATTGAGGCTCTAGACCCTTCCAGAGCTGAGATATTGAAACTTAAAGTTTTGACCAGAAAAAAAAAATGACAGTGTTACCCCTTATGTTTTTTTTCGGGGGGTGAAAAATTAAGTTTCTCCAATCTTCTCAAAACTCTGGATTCTGATAGAGGGCCACGAGACATGGACCTGGGTGCAAAAATTGAGGCTCTAGACCCTTCCAGAGCTGAGATATTGAAACTTAAAGTTTTGACCAGAAAAAAAAATGACAGTGTTACCCCTTATGTTTTTTTTTCGGGGGGTGAAAAATTAAGTTTCTCCAATCTTCTCAAAACTCTGGATTCTGATAGAGGGCCACGAGACATGGACCTGGGTGCAAAAATTGAGGCTCTAGACCCTTCCAGAGCTGAGATATTGAAACTTAAAGTTTTGACCAGAAAAAAAAATGACAGTGTTACCCCTTATGTTTTTTTTTCGGGGGGTGAAAAATTAAGTTTCTCCAATCTTCTCAAAACTCTTTTATTCTGATAGAGGGCCACGAGACATGGACCTGGGTGCAAAAATTGAGGCTCTAGACCCTTCCAGAGCTGAGATATTGAAACTTAAAGTTTTGACCAGAAAAAAAAAATGACAGTGTTACCCCTTATGGTTTTTTTTCGGGGGGTGAAAAATTAAGTTTCTCCAATCTTCTCAAAACTCTGGATTCTGATAGAGGGCCACGAGACATGGACCTGGGTGCAAAAATTGAGGCTCTAGACTCTTCCAGAGCTGAGATATTGAAACTTAAAGTTTTGACCAGAAAAAAAAAATGACAGTGTTACCCCTTATGTTTTTTTTTCGGGGGGTGAAAAATTAAGTTTCTCCAATCTTCTCAAAACTCTGGATTCTGATAGAGGGCCACGAGACATGGACCTGGGTGCAAAAATTGAGGCTCTAGACCCTTCCAGAGCTGAGATATTGAAACTTAAAGTTTTGACCAGAAAAAAAAATGACAGTGTTACCCCTTATGTTTTTTTTCGGGGGGTGAAAAATTAAGTTTCTCCAATCTTCTCAAAACTCTGGATTCTGATAGAGGGCCACGAGACATGGACCTGGGTGCAAAAATTGAGGCTCTAGACCCTTCCAGAGCTGAGATATTGAAACTTAAAGTTTTGACCAGAAAAAAAAATGACAGTGTTACCCCTTATGTTTTTTTTTCGGGGAGTGAAAAATTAAGTTTCTCCAATCTTCTCAAAACTCTGGATTCTGATAGAGGACCACGAGACATGGACCTGGGTGCAAAAATTGAGGCTCTAGACCCTTCCAGAGCTGAGATATTGAAACTTAAAGTTTTGACCAGAAAAAAAAATGACAGTGTTACCCCTTATGTTTTTTTTCGGGGGGTGAAAAATTAAGTTTCTCCAATCTTCTCAAAACTCTGGATTCTGATAGAGGGCCACGAGACATGGACCTGGGTGCAAAAATTGAGGCTCTAGACCCTTCCAGAGCTGAGATATTGAAACTTAAAGTTTTGACCAGAAAAAAAAATGACAGTGTTACCACTTATGTTTTTTTTGGGGGGGTGAAAAATTAAGTTTCTCCAATCTTCTCAAAACTCTGGATTCTGATAGAGGGCCACGAGACATGGACCTGGGTGCAAAAATTGAGGCTCTAGACCCTTCCAGAGCTGAGATATTGAAACTTAAAGTTTTGACCAGAAAAAAAAAATGACAGTGTTACCCCTTATGTTTTTTTTTCGGGGGGTGAAAAATTAAGTTTCTCCAATCTTCTCAAAACTCTGGATTCTGACAGAGGGCCACGAGACATGGACCTGGGTGCAAAAATTGAGGCTCTAGACCCTTCCAGAGCTGAGATATTGAAACTTAAAGTTTTGACCAGAAAAAAAAAAATGACAGTGTTACCCCTTATGTTTTTTTTTCGGAGGGTGAAAAATTAAGTTTCTCCAATCTTCTCAAAACTCTGAATTCTGATAGAGGGCCACGAGACATGGACTTGGGTGCAAAAATTGAGGCTCTAGACCCTTCCAGAGCTGAGATATTGAAACTTAAAGTTTTGACCAGAAAAAAAAAATGACAGTGTTACCCCTTATGTTTTTTTTCGGGGGGTGAAAAATTAAGTTTCTCCAATCTTCTCAAAACTCTGGATTCTGATAGAGGGCCACGAGACATGGACCTGGGTGCAAAAATTGAGGCTCTAGACCCTTCCAGAGCTGAGATATTGAAACTTAAAGTTTTGACCAGAAAAAAAAATGACAGTGTTACCCCTTATGTTTTTTTTTCGGGGAGTGAAAAATTAAGTTTCTCCAATCTTCTCAAAACTCTGGATTCTGATAGAGGACCACGAGACATGGACCTGGGTGCAAAAATTGAGGCTCTAGACCCTTCCAGAGCTGAGATATTGAAACTTAAAGTTTTGACCAGAAAAAAAAAATGACAGTGTTACCCCTTATGTTTTTTTTCGGGGGGTGAAAAATTAAGTTTCTCCAATCTTCTCAAAACTCTGGATTCTGATAGAGGGCCACGAGACATGGACCTGGGTGCAAAAATTGAGGCTCTAGACCCTTCCAGAGCTGAGATATTGAAACTTAAAGTTTTGACCAGAAAAAAAAATGACAGTGTTACCCCTTATGTTTTTTTTCGGGGGGTGAAAAATTAAGTTTCTCCAATCTTCTCAAAACTCTGGATTCTGATAGAGGGCCACGAGACATGGACCTGGGTGCAAAAATTGAGGCTCTAGACCCTTCCAGAGCTGAGATATTGAAACTTAAAGTTTTGACCAGAAAAAAAAATGACAGTGTTACCACTTATGTTTTTTTTGGGGGGGTGAAAAATTAAGTTTCTCCAATCTTCTCAAAACTCTGGATTCTGATAGAGGGCCACGAGACATGGACCTGGGTGCAAAAATTGAGGCTCTAGACCCTTCCAGAGCTGAGATATTGAAACTTAAAGTTTTGACCAGAAAAAAAAAAATGACAGTGTTACCCCTTATGTTTTTTTTTCGGGGGGTGAAAAATTAAGTTTCTCCAATCTTCTCAAAACTCTGGATTCTGACAGAGGGCCACGAGACATGGACCTGGGTGCAAAAATTGAGGCTCTAGACCCTTCCAGAGCTGAGATATTGAAACTTAAAGTTTTGACCAGAAAAAAAAAAATGACAGTGTTACCCCTTATGTTTTTTTTTCGGAGGGTGAAAAATTAAGTTTCTCCAATCTTCTCAAAACTCTGAATTCTGATAGAGGGCCACGAGACATGGACTTGGGTGCAAAAATTGAGGCTCTAGACCCTTCCAGAACTGAGATATTGTAACTTAAAGTTTTGACCAGAAAAAAAATAACAGTGTACCCCTTATGTTTTTTTTCGGGGGGTGAAAAATTAAGTTTCTCCAATCTTCTCAAAACTCTAGATTCTGATAGAGGGCCACGAGACATGGACCTGGGTGCAAAAATTGAGGCTCTAGACCCTTCCGGAGCTGAGATATTGAAACTTAAAGTTTTGACCAGAAAAAAAAATGACAGTGTTACCCCTTATGTTTTTTTTCGGGGGGTGAAAAATTAAGTTTCTCCAATCTTCTCAAAACTCTGGATTCTGATAGAGGGCCACGAGACATGGACCTGGGTGCAAAAATTGAGGCTCTAGACCCTTCCAGAGCTGAGATATTGAAACTTAAAGTTTTGACCAGAAAAAAAAAATTACAGTGTTACCCCTTATGTTTTTTTTCGGGGGGTGAAAAATTAAGTTTCTCCAATCTTCTCAAAACTCTGGATTCTGATAGAGGGCCACGAGACATGGACCTGGGTGCAAAAATTGAGGCTCTAGACCCTTCCAGAGCTGAGATATTGAAACTTAAAGTTTTGACCAGAAAAAAAAAAATGACAGTGTTACCCCTTGTGTTTTTTTTTTTCGGGGGGTGAAAAATTAAGTTTCTCCAATCTTCTCAAAACTCATTCTGATAGAGGGCCACGAGACATGGACCTGGGTGCAAAAATTGAGGCTCTAGACCCTTCCAGAGCTGAGATATTGAAACTTAAAGTTTTGACCAGAAAAAAAAAATGACAGTGTTACCCCTTATGTTTTTTTTTTCGGGGGGTGAAAAATTAAGTTTCTCCAATCTTCTCAAAACTCTGGATTCTGATAAAGGGCCACGAGACATGGACCTGGGTGCAAAAATTGAGGCTCTAGACCCTTCCAGAGCTGAGATATTGAAACTTAAAGTTTTGACCAGAAAAAAAAATGACAGTGTTACCCCTTATGTTTTTTTTTCGGGGGGTGAAAAATTAAGTTTCTCCAATCTTCTCAAAACTCTGGATTCTGATAGAGGGCCACGAGACATGGACCTGGGTGCAAAAATTGAGGCTCTAGACCCTTCCAGAGCTGAGATATTGAAACTTAAAGTTTTGACCAGAAAAAAAAATGACAGTGTTACCCCTTATGTTTTTTTTTTTCAGGGGGTGAAAACTTAAGTTTCTCCAATCTTCTCAAAACTCTGGATTCTGATAGAGGGCCACGAGACATGGACCTGGGTGCAAAAATTGAGGCTCTAGACCCTTCCAGAGCGGAGATATTGAAACTTAAAGTTTTGACCAGAAAAAAAAAATGACAGTGTTACCCCTTATGTTTTTTTTCGGGGGGTGAAAAATTAAGTTTCTCCAATCTTCTCAAAACTCTAGATTCTGATAGAGGGCCACGAGACATGGACCTGGGTGCAAAAATTGAGGCTCTAGACCCTTCCGGAGCTGAGATATTGAAACTTAAAGTTTTGACCAGAAAAAAAAATGACAGTGTTACCCCTTATGTTTTTTTTCGGGGGGTGAAAAATTAAGTTTCTCCAATCTTCTCAAAACTCTGGATTCTGATAGAGGGCCACGAGACATGGACCTGGGTGCAAAAATTGAGGCTCTAGACCCTTCCAGAGCTGAGATATTGAAACTTAAAGTTTTGACCAGAAAAAAAAAATTACAGTGTTACCCCTTATGTTTTTTTTCGGGGGGTGAAAAATTAAGTTTCTCCAATCTTCTCAAAACTCTGGATTCTGATAGAGGGCCACGAGACATGGACCTGGGTGCAAAAATTGAGGCTCTAGACCCTTCCAGAGCTGAGATATTGAAACTTAAAGTTTTGACCAGAAAAAAAAATGACAGTGTTACCCCTTATGTTTTTTTTCGGGGGGTGAAAAATTAAGTTTCTCCAATCTTCTCAAAACTCTGGATTCTGATAGAGGGCCACGAGACATGGACCTGGGTGCAAAAATTGAGGCTCTAGACCCTTCCAGAGCTGAGATATTGTAACTTAAAGTTTTGACCAGAAAAAAAAAATGACAGTGTTAACCCTTATGTTTTTTTTTTCGGGGGGTGAAAAATTAAGTTTCTCCAATCTTCTCAAAACTCTGGATTCTGATAGAGGGCCATGAGACATGGACCTGGGTGCAAAAATTGAGGCTCTAGACCCTTCCAGAGCTGAGATATTGAAACTTAAAGTTTTGACCAGAAAAAAAATGACAGTGTTACCCCTTATGTTTTTTTTTTCGGGGGGTGAAAAATTAAGTTTCTCCAATCTTCTCAAAACTCTGGATTCTGATAGAGGGCCACGAGACATGGACCTGGGTGCAAAAATTGAGGCTCTAGACCCTTCCAGAGCTGAGATATTGAAACTTAAAGTTTTGACCAGAAAAAAAAAATGACAGTGTTACCCCTTATGTTTTTTTCGGGGGGTGAAAAATTAAGTTTCTCCAATCTTCTCAAAACTCATTCTGATAGAGGGCCACGAGACATGGACCTGGGTGCAAAAATTGAGGCTCTAGACCCTTCCAGAGCTGAGATATTGAAACTTAAAGTTTTGACCAGAAAAAAAAAATGACAGTGTTACCCCTTATGTTTTTTTTTTCGGGGGGTGAAAAATTAAGTTTCTCCAATCTTCTCAAAACTCTGGATTCTGATAGAGGGCCACGAGACATGGACCTGGGTGCAAACATTGAGGCTCTAGACCCTTCCAGAGCTGAGATATTGAAACTTAAAGTTTTGACCAGAAAAAAAATGACAGTGTTACCCCTTATGTTTTTTTTTTTCGGGGGGTGAAAAATTAAGTTTCTCCAATCTTCTCAAAACTCTGGATTCTGACAGAGGGCCACGAGACATGGACCTGGGTGCAAAAATTGAGGCTCTAGACCCTTCCAGAGCTGAGATATTGAAACTTAAAGTTTTGACCAGAAAAAAAAATGACAGTGTTACCCCTTATGTTTTTTTTCGGGGGGTGAAAAATTAAGTTTCTCCAATCTTCTCAAAACTCTGAATTCTGATAGAGGGCCACGAGACATGGACCTGGGTGCAAAAATTGAGGCTCTAGACCCTTCCAGAGCTGAGATATTGTAACTTAAAGTTTTGACCAGAAAAAAAATGACAGTGTTACCCCTTATGTTTTTTTTTCGGGGGGTGAAAACTTAAGTTTCTCCAATCTTCTCAAAACTCTGGATTCTGATAGAGGGCCACGAGACATGGACCTGGGTGCAAAAATTGAGGCTCTAGACCCTTCCAGAGCGGAGATATTGAAACTTAAAGTTTTGACCAGAAAAAAAAAATGACAGTGTTACCCCTTATGTTTTTTTTTCGGGGGGTGAAAAATTAAGTTTCTCCAATCTTTTCAAAACTCTGGATTCTGATAGAGGGCCACGAGACATGGACCTGGGTGCAAAAAATGAGGCTCTAGACCCTTCCAGAGCTGAGATATTGAAACTTAAAGTTTTGACCAGAAAAAAAAAATGACAGTGTTACCCCTTATGTTTTTTTCGGGGGGTGAAAAATTAAGTTTCTCCAATCTTCTCAAACCTCTGGATTCTGATAGAGGGCCACGAGACATGGACCTGGGTGCAAAAATTGAGGCTCTAGACCCTTCCGGAGCTGAGATATTGAAACTTAAAGTTTTGACCAGAAAAAAAAATGACAGTGTTACCCCTTATGTTTTTGTTCGGGGGGTGAAAAATTAAGTTTCTCCAATCTTCTCAAAACTCTGGATTCTGATAGAGGGCCACGAGACATGGACCTGGGTGCAAAAATTGAGGCTGTAGACCCTTCCAGAGCTGAGATATTGAAACTTAAAGTTTTGACCAGAAAAAAAAATTACAGTGTTACCCCTTATGTTTTTTTTCGGGGGGTGAAAAATTAAGTTTCTCCAATCTTCTCAAAACTCTGGATTCTGATAGAGGGCCACGAGACATGGACCTGGGTGCAAAAATTGAGGCTCTAGACCCTTCCAGAGCTGAGATATTGAAACTTAAAGTTTTGACCAGAAAAAAAAATGACAGTGTTACCCCTTGTGTTTTTTTTTCGGGGGGTGAAAAATTAAGTTTCTCCAATCTTCTCAAAACTCTGGATTCTGATAGAGGGCCACGAGACATGGACCTGGGTGCAAAAAATGAGGCTCTAGACCCTTCCAGAGCTGAGATATTGAAACTTAAAGTTTTGACCAGAAAAAAAAAATGACAGTGTTACCCCTTATGTTTTTTTTCGGGGGGTGAAAAATTAAGTTTCTCCAATCTTCTCAAACCTCTGGATTCTGATAGAGGGCCACGAGACATGGACCTGGGTGCAAAAATTGAGGCTCTAGACCCTTCCGGAGCTGAGATATTGAAACTTAAAGTTTTGACCAGAAAAAAAAATGACAGTGTTACCCCTTATGTTTTTTTTCGGGGGGTGAAAAATTAAGTTTCTCCAATCTTCTCAAAACTCTGGATTCTGATAGAGGGCCACGAGACATGGACCTGGGTGCAAAAATTGAGGCTCTAGACCCTTCCAGAGCTGAGATATTGAAACTTAAAGTTTTGACCAGAAAAAAAAATTACAGTGTTACCCCTTATGTTTTTTTTCGGGGGGTGAAAAATTAAGTTTCTCCAATCTTCTCAAAACTCTGGATTCTGATAGAGGGCCACGAGACATGGACCTGGGTGCAAAAATTGAGGCTCTAGACCCTTCCAGAGCTGAGATATTGAAACTTAAAGTTTTGACCAGAAAAAAAAATGACAGTGTTACCCCTTATGTTTTTTTTCGGGGGGTGAAAAATTAAGTTTCTCCAATCTTCTCAAAACTCTGGATTCTGATAGAGGGCCACGAGACATGGACCTGGGTGCAAAAATTGAGGCTCTAGACCCTTCCAGAGCTGAGATATTGTAACTTAAAGTTTTGACCAGAAAAAAAAAAAATGACAGTGTTAACCCTTATGTTTTTTTTTTCGGGGGGTGAAAAATTAAGTTTCTCCAATCTTCTCAAAACTCTGGATTCTGATAGAGGGCCACGAGACATGGACCTGGGTGCAAAAATTGAGGCTCTAGACCCTTCCAGAGCTGAGATATTGAAACTTAAAGTTTTGACCAGAAAAAAAATGACAGTGTTACCCCTTATGTTTTTTTTTTCGGGGGGTGAAAAATTAAGTTTCTCCAATCTTCTCAAAACTCTGGATTCTGATAGAGGGCCACGAGACATGGACCTGGGTGCAAAAATTGAGGCTCTAGACCCTTCCAGAGCTGAGATATTGAAACTTAAAGTTTTGACCAGAAAAAAAAAATGACAGTGTTACCCCTTATGTTTTTTTCGGGGGGTGAAAAATTAAGTTTCTCCAATCTTCTCAAAACTCATTCTGATAGAGGGCCACGAGACATGGACCTGGGTGCAAAAATTGAGGCTCTAGACCCTTCCAGAGCTGAGATATTGAAACTTAAAGTTTTGACCAGAAAAAAAAAATGACAGTGTTACCCCTTATGTTTTTTTTTTCGGGGGGTGAAAAATTAAGTTTCTCCAATCTTCTCAAAACTCTGGATTCTGATAGAGGGCCACGAGACATGGACCTGGGTGCAAAAATTGAGGCTCTAGACCCTTCCAGAGCTGAGATATTGAAACTTAAAGTTTTGACCAGAAAAAAAATGACAGTGTTACCCCTTATGTTTTTTTTTTCGGGGGGTGAAAAATTAAGTTTCTCCAATCTTTTCAAAACTCTGGATTCTGATAGAGGGCCACGAGACATGGACCTGGGTGCAAAAAATGAGGCTCTAGACCCTTCCAGAGCTGAGATATTGAAACTTAAAGTTTTGACCAGAAAAAAAAATGACAGTGTTACCCCTTATGTTTTTTTCGGGGGGTGAAAAATTAAGTTTCTCCAATCTTCTCAAACCTCTGGATTCTGATAGAGGGCCACGAGACATGGACCTGGGTGCAAAAATTGAGGCTCTAGACCCTTCCGGAGCTGAGATATTGAAACTTAAAGTTTTGACCAGAAAAAAAAATGACAGTGTTACCCCTTATGTTTTTGTTCGGGGGGTGAAAAATTAAGTTTCTCCAATCTTCTCAAAACTCTGGATTCTGATAGAGGGCCACGAGACATGGACCTGGGTGCAAAAATTGAGGCTGTAGACCCTTCCAGAGCTGAGATATTGAAACTTAAAGTTTTGACCAGAAAAAAAAAATTACAGTGTTACCCCTTATGTTTTTTTTCGGGGGGTGAAAAATTAAGTTTCTCCAATCTTCTCAAAACTCTGGATTCTGATAGAGGGCCACGAGACATGGACCTGGGTGCAAAAATTGAGGCTCTAGACCCTTCCAGAGCTGAGATATTGAAACTTAAAGTTTTGACCAGAAAAAAAAATGACAGTGTTACCCCTTGTGTTTTTTTTTCGGGGGGTGAAAAATTAAGTTTCTCCAATCTTCTCAAAACTCTGGATTCTGATAGAGGGCCACGAGACATGGACCTGGGTGCAAAAAATGAGGCTCTAGACCCTTCCAGAGCTGAGATATTGAAACTTAAAGTTTTGACCAGAAAAAAAAATGACAGTGTTACCCCTTATGTTTTTTTTCGGGGGGTGAAAAATTAAGTTTCTCCAATCTTCTCAAACCTCTGGATTCTGATAGAGGGCCACGAGACATGGACCTGGGTGCAAAAATTGAGGCTCTAGACCCTTCCGGAGCTGAGATATTGAAACTTAAAGTTTTGACCAGAAAAAAAAATGACAGTGTTACCCCTTATGTTTTTTTTCGGGGGGTGAAAAATTAAGTTTCTCCAATCTTCTCAAAACTCTGGATTCTGATAGAGGGCCACGAGACATGGACCTGGGTGCAAAAATTGAGGCTCTAGACCCTTCCAGAGCTGAGATATTGAAACTTAAAGTTTTGACCAGAAAAAAAAAATTACAGTGTTACCCCTTATGTTTTTTTTCGGGGGGTGAAAAATTAAGTTTCTCCAATCTTCTCAAAACTCTGGATTCTGATAGAGGGCCACGAGACATGGACCTGGGTGCAAAAATTGAGGCTCTAGACCCTTCCAGAGCTGAGATATTGAAACTTAAAGTTTTGACCAGAAAAAAAAAATGACAGTGTTACCCCTTGTGTTTTTTTTTTTCGGGGGGTGAAAAATTAAGTTTCTCCAATCTTCTCAAAACTCTGGATTCTGATAGAGGGCCACGAGACATGGACCTGGGTGCAAAAATTGAGGCTCTAGACCCTTCCAGAGCTGAGATATTGAAACTTAAAGTTTTGACCAGAAAAAAAATGACAGTGTTACCCCTTATGTTTTTTTTTTCGGGGGGTGAAAAATTAAGTTTCTCCAATCTTCTCAAAACTCTGGATTCTGATAGAGGGCCACGAGACATGGACCTGGGTGCAAAAATTGAGGCTCTAGACCCTTCCAGAGCTGAGATATTGAAACTTAAAGTTTTGACCAGAAAAAAAAAATGACAGTGTTACCCCTTATGTTTTTTTCGGGGGGTGAAAAATTAAGTTTCTCCAATCTTCTCAAAACTCATTCTGATAGAGGGCCACGAGACATGGACCTGGGTGCAAAAATTGAGGCTCTAGACCCTTCCAGAGCTGAGATATTGAAACTTAAAGTTTTGACCAGAAAAAAAAAATGACAGTGTTACCCCTTATGTTTTTTTTTTCGGGGGGTGAAAAATTAAGTTTCTCCAATCTTCTCAAAACTCTGGATTCTGATAAAGGGCCACGAGACATGGACCTGGGTGCAAAAATTGAGGCTCTAGACCCTTCCAGAGCTGAGATATTGAAACTTAAAGTTTTGACCAGAAAAAAAAATGACAGTGTTACCCCTTATGTTTTTTTTTCGGGGGGTGAAAAATTAAGTTTCTCCAATCTTCTCAAAACTCTGGATTCTGATAGAGGGCCACGAGACATGGACCTGGGTGCAAAAATTGAGGCTCTAGACCCTTCCAGAGCTGAGATATTGAAACTTAAAGTTTTGACCAGAAAAAAAAATGACAGTGTTACCCCTTATGTTTTTTTTTTTTCAGGGGGTGAAAACTTAAGTTTCTCCAATCTTCTCAAAACTCTGGATTCTGATAGAGGGCCACGAGACATGGACCTGGGTGCAAAAATTGAGGCTCTAGACCCTTCCAGAGCGGAGATATTGAAACTTAAAGTTTTGACCAGAAAAAAAAAATGACAGTGTTACCCCTTATGTTTTTTTTCGGGGGGTGAAAAATTAAGTTTCTCCAATCTTCTCAAAACTCTAGATTCTGATAGAGGGCCACGAGACATGGACCTGGGTGCAAAAATTGAGGCTCTAGACCCTTCCGGAGCTGAGATATTGAAACTTAAAGTTTTGACCAGAAAAAAAAATGACAGTGTTACCCCTTATGTTTTTTTTCGGGGGGTGAAAAATTAAGTTTCTCCAATCTTCTCAAAACTCTGGATTCTGATAGAGGGCCACGAGACATGGACCTGGGTGCAAAAATTGAGGCTCTAGACCCTTCCAGAGCTGAGATATTGAAACTTAAAGTTTTGACCAGAAAAAAAAAATTACAGTGTTACCCCTTATGTTTTTTTTCGGGGGGTGAAAAATTAAGTTTCTCCAATCTTCTCAAAACTCTGGATTCTGATAGAGGGCCACGAGACATGGACCTGGGTGCAAAAATTGAGGCTCTAGACCCTTCCAGAGCTGAGATATTGAAACTTAAAGTTTTGACCAGAAAAAAAAATGACAGTGTTACCCCTTATGTTTTTTTTCGGGGGGTGAAAAATTAAGTTTCTCCAATCTTCTCAAAACTCTGGATTCTGATAGAGGGCCACGAGACATGGACCTGGGTGCAAAAATTGAGGCTCTAGACCCTTCCAGAGCTGAGATATTGTAACTTAAAGTTTTGACCAGAAAAAAAAAATGACAGTGTTAACCCTTATGTTTTTTTTTTTCGGGGGGTGAAAAATTAAGTTTCTCCAATCTTCTCAAAACTCTGGATTCTGATAGAGGGCCATGAGACATGGACCTGGGTGCAAAAATTGAGGCTCTAGACCCTTCCAGAGCTGAGATATTGAAACTTAAAGTTTTGACCAGAAAAAAAATGACAGTGTTACCCCTTATGTTTTTTTTTTCGGGGGGTGAAAAATTAAGTTTCTCCAATCTTCTCAAAACTCTGGATTCTGATAGAGGGCCACGAGACATGGACCTGGGTGCAAAAATTGAGGCTCTAGACCCTTCCAGAGCTGAGATATTGAAACTTAAAGTTTTGACCAGAAAAAAAAAATGACAGTGTTACCCCTTATGTTTTTTTCGGGGGGTGAAAAATTAAGTTTCTCCAATCTTCTCAAAACTCATTCTGATAGAGGGCCACGAGACATGGACCTGGGTGCAAAAATTGAGGCTCTAGACCCTTCCAGAGCTGAGATATTGAAACTTAAAGTTTTGACCAGAAAAAAAAAATGACAGTGTTACCCCTTATGTTTTTTTTTTTCGGGGGGTGAAAAATTAAGTTTCTCCAATCTTCTCAAAACTCTGGATTCTGATAGAGGGCCACGAGACATGGACCTGGGTGCAAACATTGAGGCTCTAGACCCTTCCAGAGCTGAGATATTGAAACTTAAAGTTTTGACCAGAAAAAAAATGACAGTGTTACCCCTTATGTTTTTTTTTTTCGGGGGGTGAAAAATTAAGTTTCTCCAATCTTCTCAAAACTCTGGATTCTGACAGAGGGCCACGAGACATGGACCTGGGTGCAAAAATTGAGGCTCTAGACCCTTCCAGAGCTGAGATATTGAAACTTAAAGTTTTGACCAGAAAAAAAAATGACAGTGTTACCCCTTATGTTTTTTTTCGGGGGGTGAAAAATTAAGTTTCTCCAATCTTCTCAAAACTCTGAATTCTGATAGAGGGCCACGAGACATGGACCTGGGTGCAAAAATTGAGGCTCTAGACCCTTCCAGAGCTGAGATATTGTAACTTAAAGTTTTGACCAGAAAAAAAATGACAGTGTTACCCCTTATGTTTTTTTTTCGGGGGGTGAAAACTTAAGTTTCTCCAATCTTCTCAAAACTCTGGATTCTGATAGAGGGCCACGAGACATGGACCTGGGTGCAAAAATTGAGGCTCTAGACCCTTCCAGAGCGGAGATATTGAAACTTAAAGTTTTGACCAGAAAAAAAAAATGACAGTGTTACCCCTTATGTTTTTTTTCGGGGGGTGAAAAATTAAGTTTCTCCAATCTTTTCAAAACTCTGGATTCTGATAGAGGGCCACGAGACATGGACCTGGGTGCAAAAAATGAGGCTCTAGACCCTTCCAGAGCTGAGATATTGAAACTTAAAGTTTTGACCAGAAAAAAAAAATGACAGTGTTACCCCTTATGTTTTTTTCGGGGGGTGAAAAATTAAGTTTCTCCAATCTTCTCAAACCTCTGGATTCTGATAGAGGGCCACGAGACATGGACCTGGGTGCAAAAATTGAGGCTCTAGACCCTTCCGGAGCTGAGATATTGAAACTTAAAGTTTTGACCAGAAAAAAAAATGACAGTGTTACCCCTTATGTTTTTGTTCGGGGGGTGAAAAATTAAGTTTCTCCAATCTTCTCAAAACTCTGGATTCTGATAGAGGGCCACGAGACATGGACCTGGGTGCAAAAATTGAGGCTGTAGACCCTTCCAGAGCTGAGATATTGAAACTTAAAGTTTTGACCAGAAAAAAAAATTACAGTGTTACCCCTTATGTTTTTTTTCGGGGGGTGAAAAATTAAGTGTCATGATCCTGACTCTTCTCTCTTTCTCTGTCTCCCTCTTGTGGTCATTTACTTACACTCTCACTCACTCTGTCATTCGCGCACCTGTTCTCGTACTCTCATTATCTCATCTCTCTCAGCTGTTTCCACTCTTCTCGTTCTCATTGCTGGGCTTCACCAGCTGTTGCCTAATCTTCCTCTGATTGTTTCTCCTTCTTCTAGCGCTTTCTGTCCTTTGTTCTCTGTCAGATTATTGTATGTCATGGTAGTTGCTGTTACGCTCATTTGTCCTGTCCTGTCCTATCATGGTATGAGCTGATGTATTTACCTGCAAGGATTTCCTCTGCTCTCCGATTTGTGTTCTGTACTGGTTGCTGTGAGTCTCTGCCTCGCCACCACCCACCGCTGACCTCATCACTCTCTCCGAGAGGCGCAGGGAGTCGTTGACCACTCCGGTCCAAGAAGCTGCCCAGAGGGGGATTTCTGTTCTCATTAAGAGCCGTGTGGCCGATCCTCTGTTCTCTGATTCTTCCCCTGAACTCTCGCCTATTTCTGGTGCTCAGCTGTATTTATATTAAAGACTGTTGTTTCTGTCACATCTCGCTGTTGGGTCCTCTTTCCATCACAACGTTACAGAAAGTTTCTCCAATCTTCTCAAAACTCTGGATTCTGATAGAGGGCCACGAGACATGGACCTGGGTGCAAAAATTGAGGTTCTAGACCCTTCCAGAGCTGAGATATTGAAACTCAAAATTTTGACCAGAAAAAAAAAATGACAGTGTTACCCCTTATGTTTTTTTTTCGGGGGGTGAAAAATTAAGTTTCTCCAATCTTCTCAAAACTCTGGATTCTGATAGAGGGCCACGAGACATGGACCTGGGTGCAAAAATTGAGGTTCTAGACCCTTCCAGAGCTGAGATATTGAAACTCAAAATTTTGACCAAAAAAAAAATGACAGTGTTACCCCTTATGGTTTTTTTTGTCCAAGAAAGACATGTTCCCAAAAAAAGAAACATGAGTGTGTGTGCTCCAGTGGCTCAGTGGTCTGAGTGTTGTGATTCCATGTGGGAAAGCCAGGTTCAAGCCTTGCTTTTCTGCGTCTTTAGTTTTGTCGGGTTTGTCCGAGAGAAAAGAAGACATGCTCACAATAAAATAAGTGCATGAGTGTGGAAGGTCCAGTGGCTCAGTGGTGTGAGTGTTGCAGTTCTATATGGGAAAATGGGTTCAAACCTCACTATTGCGATGCTTTGCTTTATTTTCGTCGGGTTTGTTGAAAAGAAAAAAAAGACATGGCCCCCCAAAAAAGGAGTGTGAGGGCTGAAGGTCCAGTGGCTCAGTGGTGTGAGTGTCAATTTCTTGTATGGAGAATCCAGGTTTGAATCTCTTGATGGTAAACTTTTTTTAGTTTGATTGGTTTGGTCCAAATAAAAGAACAAATCTTCAGCAAGGACATCTAGCTGTAAGTGGTTCAGTGGTAAAAAGCGTTGCTGTTCTGTGTTGGAAATCCTGGTTCAAATCTCACTTTTGCTGTTGAAATTACTTTAGTGTGATTTTTTGAGACAAACAGAAACATTGAAATGAAGAAGCTCCTGTGGCTCAGTGGTCTGAGTGTTGTGATTCCATGTGGGAAACCCGGGTTCCAGCCTCACTCTTATCATGCTTTAGTTTCACTGGCTTTGTCCAAGAAAGACATGTTCCCAAAAAAGGAAGTGTGAGTGTGTGTTGCTCAGTGGTCTGAGTGTTGTGATACCTTGTGGGAAACCTGGGTTCAAATCACACTCTTGTGACGCTTTAGTTTCACTGGATTGTCAAAGTAAGACATGCTCCCAAAAAAAGAAGAGTGAGTGTGCAAGCTCCAGTGGCTCAGTGGTGTGAGTGTTATGGTTCCATGTGGGAAACCAGGGTTTGAGCCTCACTCTTACCATGCTTTAGTTTCAAGGGGTTTGTCCAAGAGAGAAAAAGACTTGCTCCCAAAAAATTAAGTATGTGTGTGGATGGGCCAGTGGCTCAGTGGGTGAGCTCTCACTCCCCAGTTGGGAGGTTCCTGGTTCAAGACTAGGCTGGACACTGAAGCAAGTGATGGTTGCAGGTTGGATGAGGATTGAGGAGGAGGAGGACGACGATGGAGGAGTATCTAGGATGAGAGCTATAGATAATAGTGTGTATGAGGTAAGAAATAAAATATTTTTTGGTGCATGGTAAAGTTGTGTACATTTCATGTATTCCAAAATTAAAATTTTGGTTAAGTCCCACAAAAAAATGCCTCTCTCTGCAGCAACACCGCTGCTGGAT
Source organism: Cyprinella venusta (assembly GCA_038021265.1). NCBI lineage: Eukaryota > Metazoa > Chordata > Actinopteri > Cypriniformes > Leuciscidae > Cyprinella > Cyprinella venusta. The sequence continues at coordinate 10,937,261 of CM075870.1, read as the reverse complement.
ATCGTCCCAGAAATCCCCAGGGGGAGGAGTTAGGTTATTTCCTCCCCCCTTCGTGTCCTGACCGTCTCTCGTCCCCCAGCTGCAGATCTGGAGGATGTTCGTCAACGCAACCATGCTTCACGGTCCAGCCCGGTCTTGAACCAGGAACATCCCAACCTCCCGATTCGGGAGTGAGAGCTCACCCACGGAGCCACTGGACCATCCACACTCATGCTTAATTTTTTGGGAACATGTCTTTTTCTCTCTTGGACAAACCAGTTGAAACTAAAGCATGATAAGAGTGAGGCTCGAACCCTGGTTTCCCACATGGAATCACAACACTCAGACCACTGAGCCACTGGAGCTTGCACACTCACTCTTCTTTTTTTGGGAGCATGTCTTACTTCGACAATCCAGTGAAACTAAAGCATCACAAGAGTGTGATTCGAACCTGGGTTTCCCACATAGAATCACAACACTCAGACCACTGAGCCACAGGAGCTTCTTCATTTCAATGTTTCTGTTTGTCTCAAAAAATCACACTAAAATAATTTCAACCGCAAAAGTGAGATTTGAACCAGGGTTTTCAACACAGAACAGCAACGCTTTTACCACTGAACCACTTACAGTTGGATGTCCTTTTTGAAGATTGGTCTTTTTATTTGGACCAAACCAATCAAACTAAAAATGTTAACCATCAAGAGACTCAAACATGGATTCTCCACACGAGAGATTAACACTCACACCACTGAGCCATTCAAGCTTCCACTCTTTCACTTTCTTTTGCAGGCATTTCTTTTTTATTTGGACAAAACCATTCAAAATAAAGCATTTTAATGCAAAGAGTGGGACTTGAACCCAAATCCTCAACATGATAGAGTAATACTCTAACCACTGAGCCATTCAAGCTTCCACTCTTTCACTTTATTTTGCAGGCATTTCTTTTTTATTTGGACAAAACCCTTCAAAATAAAGAATTTTAATGCTAAGAGCGGACTTGAACCCAAATCCTCAACATGATAGAGGAACACTCTGACCACTGAGCCATTCAAGCTACCACTTTTTCTCTTTATTTTGCAGGTATGTCTTTTTTATTTGGACAAAACCCTTCAAAATAAAGAATTCTAATGCTAAGAGCAGGACTTGAACCCAAATCCTCAACATGATAGAGTAACACTCTAACCACTGAGCAATTCAAGCTTTTTGTCTCAAAACTCTGGATTCTGATAGAGGGCCACGAGACATGTGACCCCTTATGTTTTTTTCGGGGGGTGAAAAATTAAGTTTCTCCAATCTTCTCAAAACTCTGGATTCTGATAGAGGGCCACGAGACATGGACCTGGGTGCAAAAATTGAGGTTCTAGACCCTTCCAGAGCTGAGATATTGAAACTCAAAATTTTGACCAGAAAAAAAAATGACAGTGTTACCCCTTATGTTTTTTTTCAGGGGGTGAAAAATGAAGTTTCTCCAATCTTCTCAAAACTCTGGATTCTGATAGAGGGCCACGAGACATGGACCTGGGTGCAAAAATTGAGGTTCTAGACCCTTCCAGAGCTGAGATATTGAAACTCAAAATTTTGACCAGAAAAAAAAATGACAGTGTTACCCCTTATGTTTTTTTTCGGGGGGTGAAAAATTAAGTTTCTCCAATCTTCTCAAAACTCTGGATTCTGATAGAGGGCCACGAGACATGGACCTGGGTGCAAAAATTGAGGTTCTAGACCCTTCCAGAGCTGAGATATTGAACTCAAAATTTTGACAAGAAAAAAAAATTACAGTGTTACCCCTTATGTTTTTTTCGGGGGGTGAAAAATTAAGTTTCTCCAATCTTCTCAAAACTCTGGATTCTGATAGAGGGCCACGAGACATGGACCTGGGTGCAAAAATTGAGGTTCTAGACCCTTCCAGAGCTGAGATATTGAAACTCAAAATTTTGACCAGAACAAAAAATGACAGTGTTACCCCTTATGTTTTTTTTTCGGGGGGTGAAAAATGAAGTTTCTCCAATCTTCTCAAAACTCTGGATTCTGATAGAGGGCCACGAGACATGGACCTGGGTGCAAAAATTGAGGTTCTAGACCCTTCCAGAGTTGAGATATTGAAACTCAAAATTTTGACCAGAAAAAAAAATGACAGTGTTACCCCTTATGTTTTTTTTCGGGGGGTGAAAAATTAAGTTTCTCCAATCTTCTCAAAACTCTGGATTCTGATAGAGGGCCACGAGACATGGACCTGGGTGCAAAAATTGAGGTTCTAGACCCTTCCAGAGCTGAGATATTGAAACTCAAAATTTTGACCAGAAAAAAAAAATGACAGTGTTACCCCTTATGTTTTTTTTTCGGGGGGTGAAAAATTAAGTTTCTCCAATCTTCTCAAAACTCTGGATTCTGATAGAGGGCCACGAGACATGGACCTGGGTGCAAAAATTGAGGTTCTAGACCCTTCCAGAGCTGAGATATTGAAACTCAAAATTTTGACCAGAAAAAAAAATGACAGTGTTACCCCTTATGTTTTTTTTCGGGGGGTGAAAAATTAAGTTTCTCCAATCTTCTCAAAACTCTGGATTCTGATAGAGGGCCAAGAGACATGGACCTGGGTGCAAAAATTGAGGTTCTAGACCCTTCCAGAGCTGAGATATTGAAACTCAAAATTTTGACCAGAAAAAAAAAATGACAGTGTTACCCCTTATGTTTTTTTTCGGGGGGTGAAAAAATAAGTTTCTCCAATCTTCTCAAAACTCTGGATTCTGATAGAAGGCCACGAGACATGGACCTGGGTGCAAAAATTGAGGTTCTAGACCCTTCCAGAGCTGAGATATTGAAACTCAAAATTTTGACCAGAAAAAAAAATTACAGTGTTACCCCTTATGTTTTTTTCGGGGGGTGAAAAATTACGTTTCTCCAATCTTCTCAAAACTCTGGATTCTGATAGAGGGCCACGAGACATGGACCTGGGTGCAAAAATTGAGGTTCTAGACCCTTCCAGAGCTGAGATATTGAAACTCAAAATTTTGACCAGAAAAAAAAATGACAGTGTTACCCCTTATGTTTTTTTTCGGGGGGTGAAAAATGAAGTTTCTCCAATCTTCTCAAAACTCTGGATTCTGATAGAGGGCCACGAGACATGGACCTGGGTGCAAAAATTGAGGTTCTAGACCCTTCCAGAGCTGAGATATTGAAACTCAAAATTTTGACCAGAAAAAAAAATGACAGTGTTACCCCTTATGTTTTTTTTTTTTCGGGGGGTGAAAAATTAAGTTTCTCCAATCTTCTCAAAACTCTGGATTCTGATAGAGGGCCACGAGACATGGACCTGGGTGCAAAAATTGAGGTTCTAGACCCTTCCAGAGCTGAGATATTGAAACTCAAAATTTTGACCAGAAAAAAAAAATGACAGTGTTACCCCTTATGTTTTTTTTTCGGGGGGTGAAAAATTAAGTTTCTCCAATCTTCTCAAAACTCTGGATTCTGATAGAGGGCCACGAGACATGGACCTGGGTGCAAAAATTGAGGTTCTAGACCCTTCCAGAGCTGAGATATTGAAACTCAAAATTTTGACCAGAAAAAAAAAATGACAGTGTTACCCCTTATGTTTTTTTTCGGGGCGTGAAAAATTAAGTTTCTCCAATCTTCTCAAAACTCTGGATTCTGATAGAGGGCCACGAGACATGGACCTGGGTGCAAAAATTGAGGTTCTAGACCCTTCCAGAGCTGAGATATTGAAACTCAAAATTTTGACCAGAAAAAAAAAATGACAGCCTTACCTCTTATGTTTTTTTTCGGGGGGTGAAAAATTAAGTTTCTCCAATCTTCTCAAAACTCTGGATTCTGATAGAGGGCCACGAGACATGGACCTGGGTGCAAAAATTGAGGTTCTAGACCCTTCCAGAGCTGAGATATTGAAACTCAAAATTTTGACCAGAAAAAAAAAAATGACAGTGTTACCCCTTATGTTTTTTTTTCGGGGGGTGAAAAATTAAGTTTCTCCAATCTTCTCAAAACTCTGGATTCTGATAGAGGGCCACGAGACATGGACCTGGGTGCAAAAATTGAGGTTCTAGACCCTTCCAGAGCTGAGATATTGAAACTAAAAATTTTGACCAGAAAAAAAAAATGACAGTGTTACCCCTTATGTTTTTTTTCGGGGGGTGAAAAATTAAGTTTCTCCAATCTTCTCAAAACTCTGGATTCTGATAGAGGGCCACGAGACATGGACCTGGGTGCAAAAATTGAGGTTCTAGACCCTTCCAGAGCTGAGATATTGAAACTCAAAATTTTGACCAGAAAAAAAAATTACAGTGTTACCCCTTATGTTTTTTTTCGGGGGGTGAAAAATTACGTTTCTCCAATCTTCTCAAAACTCTGGATTCTGATAGAGGGCCACGAGACATGGACCTGGGTGCAAAAATTGAGGTTCTAGACCCTTCCAGAGCTGAGATATTGAAACTCAAAATTTTGACCAGAAAAAAAATGACAGTGTTACCCCTTATGTTTTTTTTCGGGGGGTGAAAAATTAAGTTTCTCCAATCTTCTCAAAACTCTGGATGGACCTGGGTGCAAAAATTGAGGTTCTAGACCCTTCCAGAGCTGAGATATTGAAACTCAAAATTTTGACCAGAAAAAAAAATGACAGTGTTACCCCTTATCTTTTTTTTCGGGGGGTGAAAAATGAAGTTTCTCCAATCTTCTCAAAACTCTGGATTCTGATAGAGGGCCACGAGACATGGACCTGGGTGCAAAAATTGAGGTTCTAGACCCTTCCAGAGCTGAGATATTGAAACTCAAAATTTTGACCAGAAAAAAAAATGACAGTGTTACCCCTTATGTTTTTTTTTTTTTTCGGGGGGTGAAAAATTAAGTTTCTCCAATCTTCTCAAAACTCTGGATTCTGATAGAGGGCCACGAGACATGGACCTGGGTGCAAAAATTGAGGTTCTAGACCCTTCCAGAGCTGAGATATTGAAACTCAAAATTTTGACCAGAAAAAAAAATGACAGTGTTACCCCTTATGTTTTTTTCGGGGGGTGAAAAATTAAGTTTCTCCAATCTTCTCAAAACTCTGGATTCTGATAGAGGGCCACGAGACATGGACCTGGGTGCAAAAATTGAGGTTCTAGACCCTTCCAGAGCTGAGATATTGAAACTCAAAATTTTGACAAAAAAAAACAAATGACAGTGTTACCCCTTATGTTTTTTTTTCGGGGGGTGAAAAATTAAGTTTCTCCAATCTTCTCAAAACTCTGGATTCTGATAGAGGGCCACGAGACATGGACCTGGGTGCAAAAATTGAGGTTCTAGACCCTTCCAGAGCTGAGATATTGAAACTCAAAATTTTGACCAGAAAAAAAAAATGACAGTGTTACCCCTTATGTTTTTTTTCGGGGGGTGAAAAATTAAGTTTCTCCAATCTTCTCAAAACTCTGGATTCTGATAGAGGGCCACGAGACATGGACCTGGGTGCAAAAATTGAGGTTCTAGACCCTTCCAGAGCTGAGATATTGAAACTAAAAATTTTGACCAGAAAAAAAAATGACAGTGTTACCCCTTATGTTTTTTTTCGGGGGGTGAAAAATTAAGTTTCTCCAATCTTCTCAAAACTCTGGATTCTGATAGAGGGCCACGAGACATGGACCTGGGTGCAAAAATTGAGGTTCTAGACCCTTCCAGAGCTGAGATATTGAAACTCAAAATTTTGACCAGAAAAAAAAATTACAGTGTTACCCCTTATGTTTTTTTCGGGGGGTGAAAAATTACGTTTCTCCAATCTTCTCAAAACTCTGGATTCTGATAGAGGGCCACGAGACATGGACCTGGGTGCAAAAATTGAGGTTCTAGACCCTTCCAGAGCTGAGATATTGAAACTCAAAATTTTGACCAGAAAAAAAAAAATGACAGTGTTACCCCTTATGTTTTTTTTTCGGGGGTGAAAAATTAAGTTTCTCCAATCTTCTCAAAACTCTGGATTCTGATAGAGGGCCACGAGACATGGACCTGGGTGCAAAAATTGAGGTTCTAGACCCTTCCAGAGCTGAGATATTGAAACTAAAAATTTTGACCAGAAAAAAAAAATGACAGTGTTACCCCTTATGTTTTTTTTCGGGGGGTGAAAAATTAAGTTTCTCCAATCTTCTCAAAACTCTGGATTCTGATAGAGGGCCACGAGACATGGACCTGGGTGCAAAAATTGAGGTTCTAGACCCTTCCAGAGCTGAGATATTGAAACTCAAAATTTTGACCAGAAAAAAAAAAATGACAGTGTTACCCCTTATGTTTTTTTTTCGGGGGGTGAAAAATTAAGTTTCTCCAATCTTCTCAAAACTCTGGATTCTGATAGAGGGCCACGAGACATGGACCTGGGTGCAAAAATTGAGGTTCTAGACCCTTCCAGAGCTGAGATATTGAAACTAAAAATTTTGACCAGAAAAAAAAAATGACAGTGTTACCCCTTATGTTTTTTTTCGGGGGGTGAAAAATTAAGTTTCTCCAATCTTCTCAAAACTCTGGATTCTGATAGAGGGCCACGAGACATGGACCTGGGTGCAAAAATTGAGGTTCTAGACCGTTCCAGAGCTGAGATATTGAAACTCAAAATTTTGACCAGAAAAAAAAATTACAGTGTTACCCCTTATGTTTTTTTTCGGGGGGTGAAAAATTACGTTTCTCCAATCTTCTCAAAACTCTGGATTCTGATAGAGGGCCACGAGACATGGACCTGGGTGCAAAAATTGAGGTTCTAGACCCTTCCAGAGCTGAGATATTGAAACTCAAAATTTTGACCAGAAAAAAAAATGACAGTGTTACCCCTTATGTTTTTTTTCGGGGGGTGAAAAATTAAGTTTCTCCAATCTTCTCAAAACTCTGGATTCTGATAGAGGGCCACGAGACATGGACCTGGGTGCAAAAATTGAGGTTCTAGACCCTTCCAGAGCTGAGATATTGAAACTCAAAATTTTGACCAGAAAAAAAAATGACAGTGTTACCCCTTATGTTTTTTTTCGGGGGGTGAAAAATGAAGTTTCTCCAATCTTCTCAAAACTCTGGATTCTGATAGAGGGCCACGAGACATGGACCTGGGTGCAAAAATTGAGGTTCTAGACCCTTCCAGAGCTGAGATATTGAAACTCAAAATTTTGACCAGAAAAAAAAAAATGACAGTGTTACCCCTTATGTTTTTTTTTTTTTTCGGGGGGTGAAAAATTAAGTTTCTCCAATCTTCTCAAAACTCTGGATTCTGATAGAGGGCCACGAGACATGGACCTGGGTGCAAAAATTGAGGTTCTAGACCCTTCCAGAGCTGAGATATTGAAACTCAAAATTTTGACCAGAAAAAAAAATGACAGTGTTACCCCTTATGTTTTTTTTCCGGGGGGTGAAGAATTAAGTTTCTCCAATCTTCTCAAAACTCTGGATTCTGATAGAGGGCCACGAGACATGGACCTGGGTGCAAAAATTGAGGTTCTAGACCCTTCCAGAGCTGAGATATTGAAACTCAAAATTTTGACCAGAAAAAAAAATGACAGTGTTACCCCTTATGTTTTTTTTTGGGGGGTGAAAAATTAAGTTTCTCCAATCTTCTCAAAACTCTGGATTCTGATAGAGGGCCACGAGACATGGACCTGGGTGCAAAAATTGAGGTTCTAGACCCTTCCAGAGCTGAGATATTGAAACTCAAAATTTTGACCAAAAAAAAAAAAATGACAGTGTTACCCCTTATGTTTTTTTTCGGGGGGTGAAAAATTAAGTTTCTCCAATCTTCTCAAAACTCTGGATTCTGATAGAGGGCCACGAGACATGGACCTGGGTTCAAAAATTGAGGTTCTAGACCCTTCCAGAGCTGAGATATTGAAACTCAAAATTTTGACCAGAAAAAAAAAATGACAGTGTTACCCCTTATGTTTTTTTCGGGGGGTGAAAAATTAAGTTTCTCCAATCTTCTCAAAACTCTGGATTCTGATAGAGGGCCACGAGACATGGACCTGGGTGCAAAAATTGAGGTTCTAGACCCTTCCAGAGCTGAGATATTGAAACTCAAAATTTTGACCAGAAAAAACAAATGACAGTGTTACCCCTTATGTTTTTTTTTTCGGGGGGTGAAAAATTAAGTTTCTCCAATCTTCTCAAAACTCTGGATTCTGATAGAGGGCCACGAGACATGGACCTGGGTGCAAAAATTGAGGTTCTAGACCCTTCCAGAGCTGAGATATTGAAACTCAAAATTTTGACCAGAAAAAAAAATGACAGTGTTACCCCTTATGTTTTTTTTCGGGGGGTGAAAAATTAAGTTTCTCCAATCTTCTCAAAACTCTGGATTCTGATAGAGGGCCACGAGACATGGACCTGGGTGCAAAAATTGAGGTTCTAGACCCTTCCAGAGCTGAGATATTGAAACTCAAAATTTTGACCAGAAAAAAAAAATGACAGCCTTACCTCTTATGTTTTTTTTCGGGGGGTGAAAAATTACGTTTCTCCAATCTTCTCAAAACTCTGGATTCTGATAGAGGGCCACGAGACATGGACCTGGGTGCAAAAATTGAGGTTCTAGACCCTTCCAGAGCTGAGATATTGAAACTCAAAATTTTGACCAGAAAAAAAAAATGACAGTGTTACCCCTTATGTTTTTTTTTCGGGGGGTGAAAAATTAAGTTTCTCCAATCTTCTCAAAACTCTGGATTCTGATAGAGGGCCACGAGACATGGACCTGGGTGCAAAAATTGAGGTTCTAGACCCTTCCAGAGCTGAGATATTGAAACTCAAAATTTTGACCAGAAAAAAAAAATGACAGTGTTACCCCTTATGTTTTTTTTCGGGGCGTGAAAAATTAAGTTTCTCCAATCTTCTCAAAACTCTGGATTCTGATAGAGGGCCACGAGACATGGACCTGGGTTCAAAAATTGAGGTTCTAGACCCTTCCAGAGCTGAGATATTGAAACTCAAAATTTTGACCAGAAAAAAAAAATGACAGCCTTACCTCTTATGTTTTTTTTCGGGGGGTGAAAAATTAAGTTTCTCCAATCTTCTCAAAACTCTGGATTCTGATAGAGGGCCACGAGACATGGACCTGGGTGCAAAAATTGAGGTTCTAGACCCTTCCAGAGCTGAGATATTGAAACTCAAAATTTTGACCAGAAAAAAAAAATGACAGTGTTACCCCTTATGTTTTTTTTTCGGGGGGTGAAAAATTAAGTTTCTCCAATCTTCTCAAAACTCTGGATTCTGATAGAGGGCCACGAGACATGGACCTGGGTGCAAAAATTGAGGTTCTAGACCCTTCCAGAGCTGAGATATTGAAACTAAAAATTTTGACCAGAAAAAAAAAAATGACAGTGTTACCCCTTATGTTTTTTTTCGGGGGGTGAAAAATTGAGTTTCTCCAATCTTCTCAAAACTCTGGATTCTGATAGAGGGCCACGAGACATGGACCTGGGTGCAAAAATTGAGGTTCTAGACCCTTCCAGAGCTGAGATATTGAAACTCAAAATTTTGACCAGAAAAAAAAATTACAGTGTTACCCCTTATGTTTTTTTTCGGGGGGTGAAAAATTACGTTTCTCCAATCTTCTCAAAACTCTGGATTCTGATAGAGGGCCACGAGACATGGACCTGGGTGCAAAAATTGAGGTTCTAGACCCTTCCAGAGCTGAGATATTGAAACTCAAAATTTTGACCAGAAAAAAAAATGACAGTGTTACCCCTTATGTTTTTTTTCGGGGGGTGAAAAATTAAGTTTCTCCAATCTTCTCAAAACTCTGGATTCTGATAGAGGGCCACGAGACATGGACCTGTGTGCAAAAATTGAGGTTCTAGACCCTTCCAGAGCTGAGATATTGAAACTCAAAATTTTGACCAGAAAAAAAAATGACAGTGTTACCCCTTATGTTTTTTTTCGGGGGGTGAAAAATGAAGTTTCTCCAATCTTCTCAAAACTCTGGATTCTGATAGAGGGCCACGAGACATGGACCTGGGTGCAAAAATTGAGGTTCTAGACCCTTCCAGAGCTGAGATATTGAAACTCAAAATTTTGACCAGAAAAAAAAATGACAGTGTTACCCCTTATGTTTTTTTTCGGGGGGTGAAAAATGAAGTTTCTCCAATCTTCTCAAAACTCTGGATTCTGATATGGGCCACGAGACATGGACCTGGGTGCAAAAATTGAGGTTCTAGACCCTTCCAGAGCTGAGATATTGAAACTCAAAATTTTGACCAGAAAAAAAAAATGACAGTGTTACCCCTTATGTTTGTTTTTTTTTTTCGGGGGGTGAAAAATTAAGTTTCTCCAATCTTCTCAAAACTCTGGATTCTGATAGAGGGCCACGAGACATGGACCTGGGTGCAAAATTGAGGTTCTAGACCCTTCCAGAGCTGAGATATTGAAACTCAAAATTTTGACCAGAAAAAAAATGACAGTGTTACCCCTTATGTTTTTTTTTCGGGGGGTGAAAAATTAAGTTTCTCCAATCTTCTCAAAACTCTGGATTCTGATAGAGGGCCACGAGACATGGACCTGGGTGCAAAAATTGAGGTTCTAGACCCTTCCAGAGCTGAGATATTGAAACTCAAAATTTTGACCAGAAAAAAAAAATGACAGTGTTACCCCTTATGTTTTTTTTTCGGGGGGTGAAAAATTAAGTTTCTCCAATCTTCTCAAAACTCTGGATTCTGATAGAGGGCCACGAGACATGGACCTGGGTGCAAAAATCGAGGTTCTAGACCCTTCCAGAGCTGAGATATTGAAACTCAAAATTTTGACCAGAAAAAAAAAATGACAGTGTTACCCCTTATGTTTTTTTTCGGGGGGTGAAAAATTAAGTTTCTCCAATCTTCTCAAAACTCTGGATTCTGATAGAGGGCCACGAGACATGGACCTGGGTGCAAAAATTGAGGTTCTAGACCCTTCCAGAGCTGAGATATTGAAACTCAAAATTTTGACCAGAAAAAAAAATGACAGTGTTACCCCTTATGTTTTTTTTTGGGGGGGGGGGTGAAAAATTAAGTTTCTCCAATCTTCTCAAAACTCTGGATTCTGATAGAGGGCCAAGAGACATGGACCTGGGTGCAAAAATTGAGGTTCTAGACCCTTCCAGAGCTGAGATATTGAAACTCAAAATTTTGACCAGAAAAAAAAAATGACAGTGTTACCCCTTATGTATTTTTCGGGGGGTGAAAAATTAAGTTTCTCCAATCTTCTCAAAACTCTGGATTCTGATAGAGGGCCACGAGACATGGACCTGGGTGCAAAAATTGAGGTTCTAGACCCTTCCAGAGCTGAGATATTGAAACTCAAAATTTTGACCAGAAAAGACAAATGACAGTGTTACCCCTTATGTTTTTTTATCGGGGGGTGAAAAATTAAGTTTCTCCAATCTTCTCAAAACTCTGGATTCTGATAGAGGGCCACGAGACATGGACCTGGGTGCAAAAATTGAGGTTCTAGACCCTTCCAGAGCTGAGATATTGAAACTAAAAATTTTGACCAGAAAAAAAAATGACAGTGTTACCCCTTATGTTTTTTTTCGGGGGGTGAAAAATTAAGTTTCTCCAATCTTTTCAAAACTCTGGATTCTGATAGAGGGCCACGAGACATGGACCTGGGTGCAAAAAATGAGGTTCTAGACCCTTCCAGAGCTGAGATATTGAAACTCAAAATTTTGACCAGAAAAAAAAATTACAGTGTTACCCCTTATGTTTTTTTCGGGGGGTGAAAAATTACTTTTCTCCAATCTTCTCAAAACTCTGGATTCTGATAGAGGGCCACGAGACATGGACCTGGGTGCAAAAATTGAGGTTCTAGACCCTTCCAGAGCTGAGATATTGAAACTCAAAATTTTGACCAGAAAAAAAAATGACATTGTTACCCCTTATGTTGTTTTTCGGGGGGTGAAAAATGAAGTTTCTCCAATCTTCTCAAAACTCTGGATTCTGATAGAGGGCCACGAGACATGGACCTGGGTGCAAAAATTGAGGTTCTAGACCCTTCCAGAGCTGAGATATTGAAACTCAAAATTTTGACCAGAAAAAAAAATGACAGTGTTACCCCTTATGTTTTTTTTCGGGGGGTGAAAAATTAAGTTTCTCCAATCTTCTCAAAACTCTGGATTCTGATAGAGGGCCACGAGACATGGACCTGGGTGCAAAAATTGAGGTTCTAGACCCTTCCAGAGCTGAGATATTGAAACTAAAAATTTTGACCAGAAAAAAAAAATGACAGTGTTACCCCTTATGTTTTTTTCGGGGGGTGAAAAATTAAGTTTCTCCAATCTTCTCAAAACTCTGGATTCTGATAGAGGGCCACGAGACATGGACCTGGGTGCAAAAATTGAGGTTCTAGACCCTTCCAGAGCTGAGATATTGAAACTCAAAATTTTGACCAGAAAAAACAAATGACAGTGTTACCCCTTATGTTTTTTTTTCGGGGGGTGAAAAATTAAGTTTCTCCAATCTTCTCAAAACTCTGGATTCTGATAGAGGGCCACGAGACATGGACCTGGGTGCAAAAATTGAGGTTCTAGACCCTTCCAGAGCTGAGATATTGAAACTCAAAATTTTGACCAGAAAAAAAAATGACAGTGTTACCCCTTATGTTTTTTTTCGGGGGGTGAAAAATTAAGTTTCTCCAATCTTCTCAAAACTCTGGATTCTGATAGAGGGCCACGAGACATGGACCTGGGTGCAAAAATTGAGGTTCTAGACCCTTCCAGAGCTGAGATATTGAAACTCAAAATTTTGACCAGAAAAAAAAAATGACAGCCTTACCTCTTATGTTTTTTTTCGGGGGGTGAAAAATTAAGTTTCTCCAATCTTCTCAAAACTCTGGATTCTGATAGAGGGCCACGAGACATGGACCTGGGTGCAAAAATTGAGGTTCTAGACCCTTCCAGAGCTGAGATATTGAAACTCAAAATTTTGACCAGAAAAAAAAAATGACAGTGTTACCCCTTATGTTTTTTTTCGGGGGGTGAAAAATTAAGTTTCTCCAATCTTCTCAAAACTCTGGATTCTGATAGAGGGCCACGAGACATGGACCTGGGTGCAAAAATTGAGGTTCTAGACCCTTCCAGAGCTGAGATATTGAAACTCAAAATTTTGATCAGAAAAAAAAAATTACAGTGTTACCCCTTATGTTTTTTTCGGGGGGTGAAAAATTACGTTTCTCCAATCTTCTCAAAACTCTGGATTCTGATAGAGGGCCACGAGACATGGACCTGGGTGCAAAAATTGAGGTTCTAGACCCTTCCAGAGCTGAGATATTGAAACTCAAAATTTTGACCAGAAAAAAAAATGACATTGTTACCCCTTATGTTTTTTTTCGGGGGGTGAAAAATGAAGTTTCTCCAATCTTCTCAAAACTCTGGATTCTGATAGAGGGCCACGAGACATGGACCTGGGTGCAAAAATTGAGGTTCTAGACCCTTCCAGAGCTGAGATATTGAAACTCAAAATTTTGACCAGAAAAAAAAATGACAGTGTTACCCCTTATGTTTTTTTTTCGGGGGGTGAAAAATTAAGTTTCTCCAATCTTCTCAAAACTCTGGATTCTGATAGAGGGCCACGAGACATGGACCTGGGTGCAAAAATTGAGGTTCTAGACCCTTCCAGAGCTGAGATATTGAAACTCAAAATTTTGACCAGAAAAAAAAAATGACAGTGTTACCCCTTATGTTTTTTTTCGGGGGGTGAAAAATTAAGTTTCTCCAATCTTCTCAAAACTCTGGATTCTGATAGAGGGCCACGAGACATGGACCTGGGTGCAAAAATTGAGGTTCTAGACCCTTCCAGAGCTGAGATATTGAAACTCAAAATTTTGACCAGAAAAAAAATGACAGTGTTACCCCTTATGTTTTTTTTTTTTGGGGGGGGGGGTGAAAAATTAAGTTTCTCCAATCTTCTCAAAACTCTGGATTCTGATAGAGGGCCAAGAGACATGGACCTGGGTGCAAAAATTGAGGTTCTAGACCCTTCCAGAGCTGAGATATTGAAACTCAAAATTTTGACCAGAAAAAAAAAATGACAGTGTTACCCCTTATGTATTTTTCGGGGGGTGAAAAATTAAGTTTCTCCAATCTTCTCAAAACTCTGGATTCTGATAGAGGGCCACGAGACATGGACCTGGGTGCAAAAATTGAGGTTCTAGACCCTTCCAGAGCTGAGATATTGAAACTCAAAATTTTGACCAGAAAAGACAAATGACAGTGTTACCCCTTATGTTTTTTTTTCGGGGGGTGAAAAATTAAGTTTCTCCAATCTTCTCAAAACTCTGGATTCTGATAGAGGGCCACGAGACATGGACCTGGGTGCAAAAATTGAGGTTCTAGACCCTTCCAGAGCTGAGATATTGAAACTAAAAATTTTGACCAGAAAAAAAAAATGACAGTGTTACCCCTTATGTTTTTTTTCGGGGGGTGAAAAATTAAGTTTCTCCAATCTTTTCAAAACTCTGGATTCTGATAGAGGGCCACGAGACATGGACCTGGGTGCAAAAATTGAGGTTCTAGACCCTTCCAGAGCTGAGATATTGAAACTCAAAATTTTGACCAGAAAAAAAAATTACAGTGTTACCCCTTATGTTTTTTTCGGGGGGTGAAAAATTAAGTTTCTCCAATCTTCTCAAAACTCTGGATTCTGATAGAGGGCCACGAGACATGGACCTGGGTGCAAAAATTGAGGTTCTAGACCCTTCCAGAGCTGAGATATTGAAACTCAAAATTTTGACCAGAAAAAAAAAATGACAGTGTTACCCCTTATGTTTTTTTTCGGGGGGTGAAAAATTAAGTTTCTCCAATCTTCTCAAAACTCTGGATTCTGATAGAGGGCCACGAGACATGGACCTGGGTGCAAAAATTGAGGTTCTAGACCCTTCCAGAGCTGAGATATTGAAACTCAAAATTTTGACCAGAAAAAAAAATGACAGTGTTACCCCTTATGTTTTTTTCGGGGGGTGAAAAATTAAGTTTCTCCAATCTTCTCAAAACTCTGGATTCTGATAGAGGGCCACGAGACATGGACCTGGGTGCAAAAATTGAGGTTCTAGACCCTTCCAGAGCTGAGATATTGAAACTCAAAATTTTGACCAGAAAAAACAAATGACAGTGTTACCCCTTATGTTTTTTTTTCGGGGGGTGAAAAATTAAGTTTCTCCAATCTTCTCAAAACTCTGGATTCTGATAGAGGGCCACGAGACATGGACCTGGGTGCAAAAATTGAGGTTCTAGACCCTTCCAGAGCTGAGATATTGAAACTCAAAATTTTGACCAGAAAAAAAAAATGACAGTGTTACCCCTTATGTTTTTTTTCGGGGGGTGAAAAATTAAGTTTCTCCAATCTTCTCAAAACTCTGGATTCTGATAGAGGGCCACGAGACATGGACCTGGGTGCAAAAATTGAGGTTCTAGACCCTTCCAGAGCTGAGATATTGAAACTCAAAATTTTGACCAGAAAAAAAAAATGACAGCCTTACCTCTTATGTTTTTTTTCGGGGGTGAAAAATTAAGTTTCTCCAATCTTCTCAAAACTCTGGATTCTGATAGAGGGCCACGAGACATGGACCTGGGTGCAAAAATTGAGGTTCTAGACCCTTCCAGAGCTGAGATATTGAAACTCAAAATTTTGACCAGAAAAAAAAAATGACAGTGTTACCCCTTATGTTTTTTTTTTCGGGAGGTGAAAAATTAAGTTTCTCCAATCTTCTCAAAACTCTGGATTCTGATAGAGGGCCACGAGACATGGATCTGGGTGCAAAAATTGAGGTTCTAGACCCTTCCAGAGCTGAGATATTGAAACTAAAAATTTTGACCAGAAAAAAAAAAATGACAGTGTTACCCCTTATGTTTTTTTTCGGGGGGTGAAAAATTAAGTTTCTCCAATCTTCTCAAAACTCTGGATTCTGATAGAGGGCCACGAGACATGGACCTGGGTGCAAAAATTGAGGTTCTAGACCCTTCCAGAGCTGAGATATTGAAACTCAAAATTTTGACCAGAAAAAAAAAATTACAGTGTTACCCCTTATGTTTTTTTCGGGGGGTGAAAAATTACGTTTCTCCAATCTTCTCAAAACTCTGGATTCTGATAGAGGGCCACGAGACATGGACCTGGGTGCAAAAATTGAGGTTCTAGACCCTTCCAGAGCTGAGATATTGAAACTCAAAATTTTGACCAGAAAAAAAATGACATTGTTACCCCTTATGTTTTTTTTCGGGGGTGAAAAATGAAGTTTCTCCAATCTTCTCAAAACTCTGGATTCTGATAGAGGGCCACGAGACATGGACCTGGGTGCAAAAATTGAGGTTCTAGACCCTTCCAGAGCTGAGATATTGAAACTCAAAATTTTGACCAGAAAAAAAATGACAGTGTTACCCCTTATGTTTTTTTTTCGGGGGGTGAAAAATTAAGTTTCTCCAATCTTCTCAAAACTCTGGATTCTGATAGAGGGCCACGAGACATGGACCTGGGTGCAAAAATTGAGGTTCTAGACCCTTCCAGAGCAGAGATATTGAAACTCAAAATTTTGACCAGAAAAAAAAAATGACAGTGTTACCCCTTATGTTTTTTTTTTTTTCGGGGGGTGAAAAATTAAGTTTCTCCAATCTTCTCAAAACTCTGGATTCTGATAGAGGGCCACGAGACATGGACCTGGGTGCAAAAATTGAGGTTCTAGACCCTTCCAGAGCTGAGATATTGAAACTCAAAATTTTGACCAGAAAAAAAAAATGACAGTGTTACCCCTTATGTTTTTTTTTCGGGGGGTGAAAAATTAAGTTTCTCCAATCTTCTCAAAACTCTGGATTCTGATAGAGGGCCACGAGACATGGACCTGGGTGCAAAAATTGAGGTTCTAGACCCTTCCAGAGCTGAGATATTGAAACTCAAAATTTTGACCAGAAAAAAAATGACAGTGTTACCCCTTATGTTTTTTTTTCGGGGGGTGAAAAATTAAGTTTCTCCAATCTTCTCAAAACTCTGGATTCTGATAGAGGGCCACGAGACATGGACCTGGGTGCAAAAATTGAGGTTCTAGACCCTTCCAGAGCTGAGATATTGAAACTCAAAATTTTGACCAGAAAAAAAAAATGACAGTGTTACCCCTTATGTTTTTTTTTTTCGGGGGGTGAAAAATTAAGTTTCTCCAATCTTCTCAAAACTCTGGATTCTGATAGAGGGCCACGAGACATGGACCTGGGTGCAAAAATTGAGGTTCTAGACCCTTCCAGAGCTGAGATATTGAAACTCAAAATTTTGACCAGAAAAAAAAAAATGACAGCCTTACCTCTTATGTTTTTTTTTTCGGGGGGTGAAAAATTAAGTTTCTCCAATCTTCTCAAAACTCTGGATTCTGATAGAGGGCCACGAGACATGGACCTGGGTGCAAAAATTGAGGTTCTAGACCCTTCCAGAGCTGAGATATTGAAACTCAAAATTTTGACCAGAAAAAAAAAATGACAGTGTTACCCCTTATGTTTTTTTTCGGGGGGTGAAAAATTAAGTTTCTCCAATCTTCTCAAAACTCTGGATTCTGATAGAGGGCCACGAGACATGGACCTGGGTGCAAAAATTGAGGTTCTAGACCCTTCCAGAGCTGAGATATTGAAACTCAAAATTTTGACCAGAAAAAAAAATGACAGTGTTACCCCTTATGTTTTTTTTTCGGGGGGTGAAAAATTAAGTTTCTCCAATCTTCTCAAAACTCTGGATTCTGATAGAGGGCCACGAGACATGGACCTGGGTGCAAAAATTGAGGTTCTAGACCCCTTCCAGAGCTGAGATATTGAAACTCAAAATTTTGACCAGAAAAAAAATGACAGTGTTACCCCTTATGTTTTTTTTTCGGGGGGTGAAAAATTAAGTTTCTCCAATCTTCTCAAAACTCTGGATTCTGATAGAGGGCCACGAGACATGGACCTGGGTGCAAAAATTGAGGTTCTAGACCCTTCCAGAGCTGAGATATTGAAACTCAAAATTTTGACCAGAAAAAAAAAATGACAGTGTTACCCCTTATGTTTTTTTTTTTTCGGGGGGTGAAAAATTAAGTTTCTCCAATCTTCTCAAAACTCTGGATTCTGATAGAGGGCCACGAGACATGGACCTGGGTGCAAAAATTGAGGTTCTAGACCCTTCCAGAGCTGAGATATTGAAACTCAAAATTTTGACCAGAAAAAAAAAATGACAGTGTTACCCCTTATGTTTTTTTTTCGGGGGGGTGAAAAATTAAGTTTCTCCAATCTTCTCAAAACTCTGGATTCTGATAGAGGGCCACGAGACATGGACCTGGGTGCAAAAATTGAGGTTCTAGACCCTTCCAGAGCTGAGATATTGAAACTCAAAATTTTGACCAGAAAAAAAAATGACAGTGTTACCCCTTATGTTTTTTTTTGGGGGTGGGGGGGGGGGGGGGGGTGTGAAAAATTAAGTTTCTCCAATCTTCTCAAAACTCTGGATTCTGATAGAGGGCCAAGAGACATGGACCTGGGTGCAAAAATTGAGGTTCTAGACCCTTCCAGAGCTGAGATATTGAAACTCAAAATTTTGACCAGAAAAAAAATGACAGCCTTACCTCTTATGTTTTTTTTCGGGGGGTGAAAAATTAAGTTTCTCCAATCTTCTCAAAACTCTGATTCTGATAGAGGGCCACGAGACATGGACCTGGGTGCAAAAATTGAGGTTCTAGACCCTTCCAGAGCTGAGATATTGAAACTCAAAATTTTGACCAGAAAAAAAAAATGACAGTGTTACCCCTTATGTTTTTTTTTCGGGGGGTGAAAAATTAAGTTTCTCCAATCTTCTCAAAAACTCTGGATTCTGATAGAGGGCCACGAGACATGGACCTGGGTGCAAAAATTGAGGTTCTAGACCCTTCAGAGCTGAGATATTGAAACTAAAAATTTTGACCAGAAAAAAAGAATGACAGTGTTACCCCTTATGTTTTTTTTTCGGGGGGTGAAAAATTAAGTTTCTCCAATCTTCTCAAAACTCTGGATTCTGATAGAGGGCCACGAGAGCATGGACCTGGGTGCAAAAATTGAGGTTCTAGACCCTTCCAGAGCTGAGATATTGAAACTCAAAATTTTGACCAGAAAAAAAAATTACAGTGTTACCCCTTATGTTTTTTTCGGGGGGTGAAAAATTACGTTTCTCCAATCTTCTCAAAACTCTGGATTCTGATAGAGGGCCACGAGACATGGACCTGGGTGCAAAAATTGAGGTTCTAGACCCTTCCAGAGCTGAGATATTGAAACTAAAAATTTTGACCAGAAAAAAAAAAATGACAGTGTTACCCCTTATGTTTTTTTTCGGGAGGTGAAAAATTAAGTTTCTCCAATCTTCTCAAAACTCTGGATTCTGATAGAGGGCCACGAGACATGGACCTGGGTGCAAAAATTGAGGTTCTAGACCCTTCCAGAGCTGAGATATTGAAACTCAAAATTTTGACCAGAAAAAAAAATGACAGTGTTACCCCTTATGTTTTTTTTCGGGGGGGTGAAAAATGAGGTTTCTCCAATCTTCTCAAAACTCTGGATTCTGATAGAGGGCCACGAGACATGGACCTGGGTGCAAAAATTGAGGTTCTAGACCCTTCCAGAGCTGAGATATTGAAACTCAAAATTTTGACCAGAAAAAAAAAATTACAGTGTTACCCCTTATGTTTTTTTTTTCGGGGGGTGAAAAATTAAGTTTCTCCAATCTTCTCAAAACTCTGGATCTGATAGAGGGCCACGAGACATGGACCTGGGTGCAAAAATTGAGGTTCTAGACCCTTCCAGAGCTGAGATATTGAAACTCAAAATTTTGACCAGAAAAAAAAAATGACAGTGTTACCCCTTATGTTTTTTTTTTTCGGGGGGTGAAAAATTAAGTTTCTCCAATCTTCTCAAAACTCTGGATTCTGATAGAGGGCCACGAGACATGGACCTGGGTGCAAAAATTGAGGTTCTAGACCCTTCCAGAGCTGAGATATTGAAACTCAAAATTTTGACCAGAAAAAAAAAATGACAGTGTTACCCCTTATGTTTTTTTTTTCGGGGGGTGAAAAATGAGGTTTCTCCAATCTTCTCAAAACTCTGGATTCTGATAGAGGGCCACGAGACATGGACCTGGGGTTGCAAAAATTGAGGTTCTAGACCCTTCCAGAGCTGAGATATTGAAACTCAAAATTTTGACCAGAAAAAAAAATTACAGTGTTACCCCTTATGTTTTTTTTTTCGGGGGGTGAAAAATTAAGTTTCTCCAATCTTCTCAAAACTCTGGATTCTGATAGAGGGCCACGAGACATGGACCTGGGTGCAAAAATTGAGGTTCTAGACCCTTCCAGAGCTGAGATATTGAAACTCAAAATTTTGACCAGAAAAAAAAATGACAGTGTTACCCCTTATGTTTTTTTTTTTCGGGGGGTGAAAAATTAAGTTTCTCCAATCTTCTCAAAACTCTGGATTCTGATAGAGGGCCACGAGACATGGACCTGGGTGCAAAAATTGAGGTTCTAGACCCTTCCAGAGCTGAGATATTGAAACTCAAAATTTTGACCAGAAAAAAAAAATGACAGTGTTACCCCTTATGTTTTTTTTTCGGGGGGGTGAAAAATTAAGTTTCTCCAATCTTCTCAAAACTCTGGATTCTGATAGAGGGCCACGAGACATGGACCAATTGAGGTTCTAGACCCTTCCAGAGCTGAGATATTGAAACTCAAAATTTTGACCAGAAAAAAAAAATGACAGTGTTACCCCTTATGTTTTTTTTCGGGGGGTGAAAAATTAAGTTTCTCCAATCTTCTCAAAACTCTGGATTCTGATAGAGGGCCACGAGACATGGACCTGGGTGCAAAAATTGAGGTTCTAGACCCTTCCAGAGCTGAGATATTGAAACTCAAAATTTTGACCAGAAAAAAAAATGACAGTGTTACCCCTTATGTTTTTTTTCGGGGGGTGAAAAATGAAGTTTCTCCAATCTTCTCAAAACTCTGGATTCTGATAGAGGGCCACGAGACATGGACCTGGGTGCAAAAATTGAGGTTCTAGACCCTTCCAGAGCTGAGATATTGAAACTCAAAATTTTGACCAGAAAAAAAAAATGACAGTGTTACCCCTTATGTTTTTTTTTTTTTTTCGGGGGGTGAAAAATTAAGTTTCTCCAATCTTCTCAAAACTCTGGATTCTGATAGAGGGCCACGAGACATGGACCTGGGTGCAAAATTGAGGTTCTAGACCCTTCCAGAGCTGAGATATTGAAACTCAAAATTTTGACCAGAAAAAAAAATGACAGCCTTACCTCTTATGTTTTTTTTCGGGGGGTGAAAAATTAAGTTTCTCCAATCTTCTCAAAACTCTGGATTCTGATAGAGGGCCACGAGACATGGACCTGGGTGCAAAAATCGAGGTTCTAGACCCTTCCAGAGCTGAGATATTGAAACTCAAAATTTTGACCAGAAAAAAAAAATGACAGTGTTACCCCTTATGTTTTTTTTCGGGGGGTGAAAAATTAAGTTTCTCCAATCTTCTCAAAACTCTGGATTCTGATAGAGGGCCACGAGACATGGACCTGGGTGCAAAAATTGAGGTTCTAGACCCTTCCAGAGCTGAGATATTGAAACTCAAAATTTTGACCAGAAAAAAAAAATGACAGTGTTACCCCTTATGTATTTTTCGGGGGGTGAAAAATTAAGTTTCTCCAATCTTCTCAAAACTCTGGATTCTGATAGAGGGCCACGAGACATGGACCTGGGTGCAAAAATTGAGGTTCTAGACCCTTCCAGAGCTGAGATATTGAAACTCAAAATTTTGACCAGAAAAAACAAATGACAGTGTTACCCCTTATGTTTTTTTTTCGGGGGGTGAAAAATTAAGTTTCTCCAATCTTCTCAAAACTCTGGATTCTGATAGAGGGCCACGAGACATGGACCTGGGTGCAAAAATTGAGGTTCTAGACCCTTCCAGAGCTGAGATATTGAAACTAAAAATTTTGACCAGAAAAAAAAAAATGACAGTGTTACCCCTTATGTTTTTTTTCGGGGGGTGAAAAATTAAGTTTCTCCAATCTTTTCAAAACTCTGGATTCTGATAGAGGGCCACGAGACATGGACCTGGGTGCAAAAATTGAGGTTCTAGACCCTTCCAGAGCTGAGATATTGAAACTCAAAATTTTGACCAGAAAAAAAAATTACAGTGTTACCCCTTATGTTTTTTTCGGGGGGTGAAAAATTACTTTTCTCCAATCTTCTCAAAACTCTGGATTCTGATAGAGGGCCACGAGACATGGACCTGGGTGCAAAAATTGAGGTTCTAGACCCTTCCAGAGCTGAGATATTGAAACTCAAAATTTTGACCAGAAAAAAAATGACATTGTTACCCCTTATGTTGTTTTTCGGGGGGTGAAAAATGAAGTTTCTCCAATCTTCTCAAAACTCTGGATTCTGATAGAGGGCCACGAGACATGGACCTGGGTGCAAAAATTGAGGTTCTAGACCCTTCCAGAGCTGAGATATTGAAACTCAAAATTTTGACCAGAAAAAAAAAATGACAGTGTTACCCCTTATGTTTTTTTTCGGGGGGTGAAAAATTAAGTTTCTCCAATCTTCTCAAAACTCTGGATTCTGATAGAGGGCCACGAGACATGGACCTGGGTGCAAAAATCGAGGTTCTAGACCCTTCCAGAGCTGAGATATTGAAACTCAAAATTTTGACCAGAAAAAAAAAATGACAGTGTTACCCCTTATGTTTTTTTTCGGGGGGTGAAAAATTAAGTTTCTCCAATCTTCTCAAAACTCTGGATTCTGATAGAGGGCCACGAGACATGGACCTGGGTGCAAAAATCGAGGTTCTAGACCCTTCCAGAGCTGAGATATTGAAACTCAAAATTTTGACCAGAAAAAAAAAATGACAGTGTTACCCCTTATGTTTTTTTTCGGGGGGTGAAAAATTAAGTTTCTCCAATCTTCTCAAAACTCTGGATTCTGATAGAGGGCCACGAGACATGGACCTGGGTGCAAAAATTGAGGTTCTAGACCCTTCCAGAGCTGAGATATTGAAACTCAAAATTTTGACCAGAAAAAAAAAAATGACAGTGTTACCCCTTATGTATTTTTCGGGGGGTGAAAAATTAAGTTTCTCCAATCTTCTCAAAACTCTGGATTCTGATAGAGGGCCACGAGACATGGACCTGGGTGCAAAAATTGAGGTTCTAGACCCTTCCAGAGCTGAGATATTGAAACTCAAAATTTTGACCAGAAAAAACAAATGACAGTGTTACCCCTTATGTTTTTTTTTCGGGGGGTGAAAAATTAAGTTTCTCCAATCTTCTCAAAACTCTGGATTCTGATAGAGGGCCACGAGACATGGACCTGGGTGCAAAAATTGAGGTTCTAGACCCTTCCAGAGCTGAGATATTGAAACTAAAAATTTTGACCAGAAAAAAAAAATGACAGTGTTACCCCTTATGTTTTTTTTCGGGGGGTGAAAAATTAAGTTTCTCCAATCTTTTCAAAACTCTGGATTCTGATAGAGGGCCACGAGACATGGACCTGGGTGCAAAAATTGAGGTTCTAGACCCTTCCAGAGCTGAGATATTGAAACTCAAAATTTTGACCAGAAAAAAAAATTACAGTGTTACCCCTTATGTTTTTTTCGGGGGGTGAAAAATTACTTTTCTCCAATCTTCTCAAAACTCTGGATTCTGATAGAGGGCCACGAGACATGGACCTGGGTGCAAAAATTGAGGTTCTAGACCCTTCCAGAGCTGAGATATTGAAACTCAAAATTTTGACCAGAAAAAAAATGACATTGTTACCCCTTATGTTGTTTTTCGGGGGGTGAAAAATGAAGTTTCTCCAATCTTCTCAAAACTCTGGATTCTGATAGAGGGCCACGAGACATGGACCTGGGTGCAAAAATTGAGGTTCTAGACCCTTCCAGAGCTGAGATATTGAAACTCAAAATTTTGACCAGAAAAAAAAATGACAGTGTTACCCCTTATGTTTTTTTTTCGGGGGGTGAAAAATTAAGTTTCTCCAATCTTCTCAAAACTCTGGATTCTGATAGAGGGCCACGAGACATGGACCTGGGTGCAAAAATTGAGGTTCTAGACCCTTCCAGAGCTGAGATATTGAAACTCAAAATTTTGACCAGAAAAAAAAAATGACAGTGTTACCCCTTATGTTTTTTTTTTTCGGGGGGTGAAAAATTAAGTTTCTCCAATCTTCTCAAAACTCTGGATTCTGATAGAGGGCCACGAGACATGGACCTGGGTGCAAAAATTGAGGTTCTAGACCCTTCCAGAGCTGAGATATTGAAACTCAAAATTTTGACCAGAAAAAAAAATGACAGCCTTACCTCTTATGTTTTTTTTCGGGGGGTGAAAAATTAAGTTTCTCCAATCTTCTCAAAACTCTGGATTCTGATAGAGGGCCACGAGACATGGACCTGGGTGCAAAAATTGAGGTTCTAGACCCTTCCAGAGCTGAGATATTGAAACTCAAAATTTTGACCAGAAAAAACAAATGACAGTGTTACCCCTTATGTTTTTTTTTCGGGGGGTGAAAAATTAAGTTTCTCCAATCTTCTCAAAACTCTGGATTCTGATAGAGGGCCACGAGACATGGACCTGGGTGCAAAAATTGAGGTTCTAGACCCTTCCAGAGCTGAGATATTGAAACTCAAAATTTTGACCAGAAAAAAAAAATGACAGTGTTACCCCTTATGTTTTTTTTCGGGGGGTGAAAAATTAAGTTTCTCCAATCTTCTCAAAACTCTGGATTCTGATAGAGGGCCACGAGACATGGACCTGGGTGCAAAAATTGAGGCTGTAGACCCTTCCAGAGCTGAGATATTGAAACTTAAAGTTTTGACCAGAAAAAAATAATGACAGTGTTACCCCTTATGTTTTTTTTTCGGGGGGTGAAAAATGAAGTTTCTCCAATCTTCTCAAAACTCTGGATTCTGATAGAGGGCCACGAGACATAGACCTGGGTGCAAAAATTGAGGTTCTAGACCCTTCCAGAGCTGAGATATTGAAACTCAAAATTTTGACCAGAAAAAAAAAATGACAGTGTTACCCCTTATGTTTTTTTTTTTTTTTTCGGGGGGTGAAAAATTAAGTTTCTCCAATCTTCTCAAAACTCTGGATTCTGATAGAGGGCCACGAGACATGGACCTGGGTGCAAAATTGAGGTTCTAGACCCTTCCAGAGCTGAGATATTGAAACTCAAAATTTTGACCAGAAAAAAAAAATGACAGCCTTACCTCTTATGTTTTTTTTCGGGGGGTGAAAAATTAAGTTTCTCCAATCTTCTCAAAACTCTGGATTCTGATAGAGGGCCACGAGACATGGACCTGGGTGCAAAAATTGAGGTTCTAGACCCTTCCAGAGCTGAGATATTGAAACTCAAAATTTTGACCAGAAAAAAAAAATGACAGTGTTACCCCTTATGTTTTTTTTTCGGGGGGTGAAAAATTAAGTTTCTCCAATCTTCTCAAAACTCTGGATTCTGATAGAGGGCCACGAGACATGGACCTGGGTGCAAAAATTGAGGTTCTAGACCCTTCCAGAGCTGAGATATTGAAACTCAAAATTTTGACCAGAAAAAAAAAATGACAGTGTTACCCCTTATGTTTTTTTTCGGGGGGTGAAAAATTAAGTTTCTCCAATCTTCTCAAAACTCTGGATTCTGATAGAGGGCCACGAGACATGGACCTGGGTGCAAAAATTGAGGTTCTAGACCCTTCCAGAGCTGAGATATTGAAACTCAAAATTTTGACCAGAAAAAAAAAATGACAGTTACCCCTTATGTTTTTTTTCGGGGGGTGAAAAATTAAGTTTCTCCAATCTTCTCAAAACTCTGGATTCTGATAGAGGGCCACGAGACATGGACCTGGGTGCAAAAATTGAGGTTCTAGACCCTTCCAGAGCTGAGATATTGAAACTCAAAATTTTGACCAGAAAAAAAAAATGACAGCCTTACCTCTTATGTTTTTTTTCGGGGGGTGAAAAATTAAGTTTCTCCAATCTTCTCAAAACTCTGGATTCTGATAGAGGGCCACGAGACATGGACCTGGGTGCAAAAATTGAGGTTCTAGACCCTTCCAGAGCTGAGATATTGAAACTCAAAATTTTGACCAGAAAAAAAAAATGACAGTGTTACCCCTTATGTTTTTTTTTTCGGGAGGTGAAAAATTAAGTTTCTCCAATCTTCTCAAAACTCTGGATTCTGATAGAGGGCCACGAGACATGGATCTGGGTGCAAAAATTGAGGTTCTAGACCCTTCCAGAGCTGAGATATTGAAACTAAAAATTTTGACCAGAAAAAAAAAATGACAGTGTTACCCCTTATGTTTTTTTTCGGGGGGTGAAAAATTAAGTTTCTCCAATCTTCTCAAAACTCTGGATTCTGATAGAGGGCCACGAGACATGGACCTGGGTGCAAAAATTGAGGTTCTAGACCCTTCCAGAGCTGAGATATTGAAACTCAAAATTTTGACCAGAAAAAAAAAATTACAGTGTTACCCCTTATGTTTTTTTCGGGGGGTGAAAAATTACGTTTCTCCAATCTTCTCAAAACTCTGGATTCTGATAGAGGGCCACGAGACATGGACCTGGGTGCAAAAATTGAGGTTCTAGACCCTTCCAGAGCTGAGATATTGAAACTCAAAATTTTGACCAGAAAAAAAAACGACATTGTTACCCCTTATGTTTTTTTTCGGGGGGTGAAAAATGAAGTTTCTCCAATCTTCTCAAAACTCTGGATTCTGATAGAGGGCCACGAGACATGGACCTGGGTGCAAAAATTGAGGTTCTAGACCGTTCCAGAGCTGAGATATTGAAACTCAAAATTTTGACCAGAAAAAAAAATGACAGTGTTACCCCTTATGTTTTTTTTTCGGGGGGTGAAAAATTAAGTTTCTCCAATCTTCTCAAAACTCTGGATTCTGATAGAGGGCCACGAGACATGGACCTGGGTGCAAAAATTGAGGTTCTAGACCCTTCCAGAGCTGAGATATTGAAACTCAAAATTTTGACCAGAAAAAAAAAATGACAGTGTTACCCCTTATGTTTTTTTTCGGGGGGTGAAAAATTAAGTTTCTCCAATCTTCTCAAAACTCTGGATTCTGATAGAGGGCCACGAGACATGGACCTGGGTGCAAAAATTGAGGTTCTAGACCCTTCCAGAGCTGAGATATTGAAACTCAAAATTTTGACCAGAAAAAAAAAATGACAGTGTTACCCCTTATGTTTTTTTTTCGGGGTGTGAAAAATTAAGTTTCTCCAATCTTCTCAAAACTTTGGATTCTGATAGAGGGCCACGAGACATGGACCTGGGTGCAAAAATTGAGGTTCTAGACCCTTCCAGAGCTGAGATATTGAAACTCAAAATTTTGACCAGAAAAAAAAATGACAGTGTTACCCCTTATGTTTTTTTTGGGGGGGGGGGGGGGGGGTGAAAAATTAAGTTTCTCCAATCTTCTCAAAACTCTGGATTCTGATAGAGGGCCAAGAGACATGGACCTGGGTGCAAAAATTGAGGTTCTAGACCCTTCCAGAGCTGAGATATTGAAACTCAAAATTTTGACCAGAAAAAAAAATGACAGCCTTACCTCTTATGTTTTTTTTCGGGGGGTGAAAAATTAAGTTTCTCCAATCTTCTCAAAACTCTGGATTCTGATAGAGGGCCACGAGACATGGACCTGGGTGCAAAAATTGAGGTTCTAGACCCTTCCAGAGCTGAGATATTGAAACTCAAAATTTTGACCAGAAAAAAAATGACAGTGTTACCCCTTATGTTTTTTTTTCGGGGGGTGAAAAATTAAGTTTCTCCAATCTTCTCAAAACTCTGGATTCTGATAGAGGGCCACGAGACATGGACCTGGGTGCAAAAATTGAGGTTCTAGACCCTTCCAGAGCTGAGATATTGAAACTAAAAATTTTGACCAGAAAAAAAGAATGACAGTGTTACCCCTTATGTTTTTTTTCGGGGGGTGAAAAATTAAGTTTCTCCAATCTTCTCAAAACTCTGGATTCTGATAGAGGGCCACGAGACATGGACCTGGGTGCAAAAATTGAGGTTCTAGACCCTTCCAGAGCTGAGATATTGAAACTCAAAATTTTGACCAGAAAAAAAAATTACAGTGTTACCCCTTATGTTTTTTTCGGGGGGTGAAAAATTACGTTTCTCCAATCTTCTCAAAACTCTGGATTCTGATAGAGGGCCACGAGACATGGACCTGGGTGCAAAAATTGAGGTTCTAGACCCTTCCAGAGCTGAGATATTGAAACTAAAAATTTTGACCAGAAAAAAAAATGACAGTGTTACCCCTTATGTTTTTTTTCGGGAGGTGAAAAATTAAGTTTCTCCAATCTTCTCAAAACTCTGGATTCTGATAGAGGGCCACGAGACATGGACCTGGGTGCAAAAATTGAGGTTCTAGACCCTTCCAGAGCTGAGATATTGAAACTCAAAATTTTGACCAGAAAAAAAAAATGACAGTGTTACCCCTTATGTTTTTTTTCGGGGGGTGAAAAATGAAGTTTCTCCAATCTTCTCAAAACTCTGGATTCTGATAGAGGGCCACGAGACATGGACCTGGGTGCAAAAATTGAGGTTCTAGACCCTTCCAGAGCTGAGATATTGAAACTCAAAATTTTGACCAGAAAAAAAAAAATGACAGTGTTACCCCTTATGTTTTTTTTTTTTTCGGGGGGTGAAAAATTAAGCTTCTCCAATCTTCTCAAAACTCTGGATTCTGATAGAGGGCCACGAGACATGGACCTGGGTGCAAAAATTGAGGTTCTAGACCCTTCCAGAGCTGAGATATTGAAACTCAAAATTTTGACCAGAAAAAAAAATGACAGTGTTACCCCTTATGTTTTTTTTTTTTCGGGGGGTGAAAAATTAAGTTTCTCCAATCTTCTCAAAACTCTGGATTCTGATAGAGGGCCACGAGACATGGACCTGGGTGCAAAAATTGAGGTTCTAGACCCTTCCAGAGCTGAGATATTGAAACTCAAAATTTTGACCAGAAAAAAAAAATGACAGTGTTACCCCTTATGTTTTTTTTTTCGGGGGGTGAAAAATTAAGTTTCTCCAATCTTCTCAAAACTCTGGATTCTGATAGAGGGCCACGAGACATGGACCTGGGTGCAAAAATTGAGGTTCTAGACCCTTCCAGAGCTGAGATATTGAAACTCAAAATTTTGACCAGAAAAAAAAAATGACAGTGTTACCCCTTATGTTTTTTTTCGGGGGGTGAAAAATTAAGTTTCTCCAATCTTCTCAAAACTCTGGATTCTGATAGAGGGCCACGAGACATGGACCTGGGTGCAAAAATTGAGGTTCTAGACCCTTCCAGAGCTGAGATATTGAAACTCAAAATTTTGACCAGAAAAAAAAAATGACAGTGTTACCCCTTATGTTTTTTTTCGGGGGGTGAAAAATGAAGTTTCTCCAATCTTCTCAAAACTCTGGATTCTGATAGAGGGCCACGAGACATGGACCTGGGTGCAAAAATTGAGGTTCTAGACCCTTCCAGAGCTGAGATATTGAAACTCAAAATTTTGACCAGAAAAAAAAAATGACAGTGTTACCCCTTATGTTTGTTTTTTTTTTTCGGGGGGTGAAAAATTAAGTTTCTCCAATCTTCTCAAAACTCTGGATTCTGATAGAGGGCCACGAGACATGGACCTGGGTGCAAAATTGAGGTTCTAGACCCTTCCAGAGCTGAGATATTGAAACTCAAAATTTTGACCAGAAAAAAAAATGACAGCCTTACCTCTTATGTTTTTTTTCGGGGGGTGAAAAATTAAGTTTCTCCAATCTTCTCAAAACTCTGGATTCTGATAGAGGGCCACGAGACATGGACCTGGGTGCAAAAATTGAGGTTCTAGACCCTTCCAGAGCTGAGATATTGAAACTCAAAATTTTGACCAGAAAAAAAAATGACAGTGTTACCCCTTATGTTTTTTTTTCGGGGGGTGAAAAATTAAGTTTCTCCAATCTTCTCAAAACTCTGGATTCTGATAGAGGGCCACGAGACATGGACCTGGGTGCAAAAATTGAGGTTCTAGACCCTTCCAGAGCTGAGATATTGAAACTCAAAATTTTGACCAGAAAAAAAAAATGACAGTGTTACCCCTTATGTTTTTTTTCGGGGGGTGAAAAATTAAGTTTCTCCAATCTTCTCAAAACTCTGGATTCTGATAGAGGGCCACGAGACATGGACCTGGGTGCAAAAATCGAGGTTCTAGACCCTTCCAGAGCTGAGATATTGAAACTCAAAATTTTGACCAGAAAAAAAAAATGACAGTGTTACCCCTTATGTTTTTTTTCGGGGGGTGAAAAATTAAGTTTCTCCAATCTTCTCAAAACTCTGGATTCTGATAGAGGGCCACGAGACATGGACCTGGGTGCAAAAATCGAGGTTCTAGACCCTTCCAGAGCTGAGATATTGAAACTCAAAATTTTGACCAGAAAAAAAAAATGACAGTGTTACCCCTTATGTTTTTTTTCGGGGGGTGAAAAATTAAGTTTCTCCAATCTTCTCAAAACTCTGGATTCTGATAGAGGGCCACGAGACATGGACCTGGGTGCAAAAATTGAGGTTCTAGACCCTTCCAGAGCTGAGATATTGAAACTCAAAATTTTGACCAGAAAAAAAAATGACAGTGTTACCCCTTATGTATTTTTCGGGGGGTGAAAAATTAAGTTTCTCCAATCTTCTCAAAACTCTGGATTCTGATAGAGGGCCACGAGACATGGACCTGGGTGCAAAAATTGAGGTTCTAGACCCTTCCAGAGCTGAGATATTGAAACTCAAAATTTTGACCAGAAAAAAAAATTACAGTGTTACCCCTTATGTTTTTTTCGGGGGGTGAAAAATTAAGTTTCTCCAATCTTCTCAAAACTCTGGATTCTGATAGAGGGCCACGAGACATGGACCTGGGTGCAAAAATTGAGGTTCTAGACCCTTCCAGAGCTGAGATATTGAAACTCAAAATTTTGACCAGAAAAAAAATGACATTGTTACCCCTTATGTTGTTTTTCGGGGGGTGAAAAATGAAGTTTCTCCAATCTTCTCAAAACTCTGGATTCTGATAGAGGGCCACGAGACATGGACCTGGGTGCAAAAATTGAGGTTCTAGACCCTTCCAGAGCTGAGATATTGAAACTCAAAATTTTGACCAGAAAAAAAAAATGACAGTGTTACCCCTTATGTTTTTTTTTCGGGGGGTGAAAAATTAAGTTTCTCCAATCTTCTCAAAACTCTGGATTCTGATAGAGGGCCACGAGACATGGACCTGGGTGCAAAAATTGAGGTTC
The DNA here is from genome assembly GCA_038021265.1 of Cyprinella venusta. Taxonomy (NCBI): domain Eukaryota; kingdom Metazoa; phylum Chordata; class Actinopteri; order Cypriniformes; family Leuciscidae; genus Cyprinella; species Cyprinella venusta. Next base: position 10,906,001 of record CM075870.1, on the reverse strand, counting down.
TAGACCCTTCCAGAGCTGAGATATTGAAACTCAAAATTTTGACCAGAAAAAAAAAAATGACAGTGTTACCCCTTATGTTTTTTTTTCGGGGGGTGAAAAATTAAGTTTCTCCAATCTTCTCAAAACTCTGGATTCTGATAGAGGGCCACGAGACATGGACCTGGGTGCAAAAATTGAGGTTCTAGACCCTTCCAGAGCTGAGATATTGAAACTCAAAATTTTGACCAGAAAAAAAAATGACAGCCTTACCTCTTATGTTTTTTTTCGGGGGGTGAAAAATTAAGTTTCTCCAATCTTCTCAAAACTCTGGATTCTGATAGAGGGCCACGAGACATGGACCTGGGTGCAAAAATTGAGGTTCTAGACCCTTCCAGAGCTGAGATATTGAAACTCAAAATTTTGACCAGAAAAAACAAATGACAGTGTTACCCCTTATGTTTTTTTTTTCGGGGGGTGAAAAATTAAGTTTCTCCAATCTTCTCAAAACTCTGGATTCTGATAGAGGGCCACGAGACATGGACCTGGGTGCAAAAATTGAGGTTCTAGACCCTTCCAGAGCTGAGATATTGAAACTCAAAATTTTGACCAGAAAAAAAAAATGACAGTGTTACCCCTTATGTTTTTTTTCGGGGGGTGAAAAAATAAGTTTCTCCAATCTTCTCAAAACTCTGGATTCTGATAGAGGGCCACGAGACATGGACCTGGGTGCAAAAATTGAGGTTCTAGACCCTTCCAGAGCTGAGATATTGAAACTCAGAATTTTGACCAGAAAAAAAAAATGACAGTGTTACCCCTTATGTTTTTTTTCGGGGGGGTGAAAAATTAAGTTTCTCCAATCTTCTCAAAACTCTGGATTCTGATAGAGGGCCACGAGACATGGACCTGGGTGCAAAAATTGAGGTTCTAGACCCTTCCAGAGCTGAGATGTTGAAACTCAAAATTTTGACCAGAAAAAAAAAAATGACAGTGTTACCCCTTATGTTTTTTTGGGGGGGGGGGTGAAAAATTAAGTTTCTCCAATCTTCTCAAAACTCTGGATTCTGATAGAGGGCCACGAGACATGGACCTGGGTGCAAAAATTGAGGTTCTAGACCCTTCCAGAGCTGAGATATTGAAACTCAAAATTTTGACCAGAAAAAAAATGACAGTGTTACCCCTTATGGTTTTTTTTGTCCAAGAAAGACATGTTCCCAAAAAAAGAAACATGAGTGTGTGTGCTCCAGTGGCTCAGTGGTGTGAGTGTTGTGATTCCATGTGGGAAAGCCAGGTTCAAGCCTTGCTTTTCTGCGTCTTTAGTTTTGTCGGGTTTGTCCGAGAGAAAAGAAGACATGCTCACAATAAAATAAGTGCATGAGTGTGGAAGGTCCAGTGGCTCAGTGGTGTGAGTGTTGCAGTTCCATATGGGAAAATGGGTTCAAACCTCACTATTGCGATGCTTTGCTTTATTTTCGTCGGATTTGTTGAAAAGAAAAAAAAGACATGGCCCCCCAAAAAAGGAGTGTGATGGCTGAAGGTCCAGTGGCTCAGTGGTGTGAGTGTCAATTTCTCGTATGGAGAATCCAGGTTTGAATCTCTTGATGGTAAACTTTTTTTAGTTTGATTGGTTTGGTCCAAATAAAAGAACAAATCTTCAGCAAGGACATCTAACTGTAAGTGGTTCAGTGGTAAAAAGCGTTGCTGTTCTGTGTTGGAAATCCTGGTTCAAATCTCACTTTTGCTGTTGAAATTACTTTAGTGTGATTTTTTGAGACAAACAGAAACATTGAAATGAAGAAGCTCCTGTGGCTCAGTGGTCTGAGTGTTGTGATTCCATGTGGGAAACCTGGGTTCCAGCCTCACTCTTATCATGCTTTAGTTTCACTGGCTTTGTCCAAGAAAGACATGTTCCCAAAAAAGGATGCGTGAGTGTTTGTGGTCCAGTGGCTCAGAGTGTTGTGATTCCATGTGGGAAACCAGGGTTTGAGTCTCACTCTTATCATGCGTTAGTTTCACTGGCTTTGTCCAAGAAAGACATGTTCCCAAAAAAGGAAGTGTGAGTGTGTGTTGCTCAGTGGTCTGAGTGTTGTGATACCTTGTGGGAAACCTGGGTTCAAATCACACTCTTGTGACGCTTTAGTTTCACTGGATTGTCAAAGTAAGACATGCTCCCAAAAAAAGAAGAGTGAGTGTGCAAGCTCCAGTGGCTCAGTGCTGTGAGTGTTATGGTTCCATGTGGGAAACCAGGGTTTGAGCCTCACTCTTACCATGCTTTAGTTTCAAGGGGTTTGTCCAAGAGAGAAAAAGACTTGCTCCCAAAAAATTAAGTATGTGTGTGGATGGGCCAGTGGCTCAGTGGGTGAGCTCTCACTCCCCAGTTGGGAGGTTCCTGGTTCAAGACTAGGCTGGACACTGAAGCAAGTGATGGTTGCAGGTTGGATGAGGATTGAGGAGGAGGAGGAGGACGACGATGGAGGAGTATCTAGGATGAGAGCTATAGATAATAGTGTGTATGAGGTAAGAAATAAAATATTTTTTGGTGCATGGTAAAGTTGTGTACATTTCATGTATTCCAAAATTAAAATTTTGGTTAAGTCCCACAAAAAAATGCCTCTCTCTGCAGCAACACCGCTGCTGGATATCGTCCCAGAAATCCCCAGGGGGAGGAGTTAGGTTATTTCCTCCCCCCTTTGTGTCCTGAACGTATCTCGTCCCCCAGCTGCAGATCTGGAGGATGTTCGTCAACGCAACCATGCTTCACGGTCCAGCCCGGTCTTGAACCAGGAACATCCCAACCTCCCGATTCGGGAGTGAGAGCTCACCCACGGAGCCACTGGACCATCCACACTCATGCTTAATTTTTTGGGAGCATGTCTTTTTCTCTCTTGGACAAACCAGTTGAAACTAAAGCATGATAAGAGTGAGGCTCAAACCCTGGTTTCCCACATGGAATCACAACACTCAGACCACTGAGCCACTGGAGCTTGCACACTCACTCTTCTTTTTTTGGGAGCATGTCTTACTTCGACAATCCAGTGAAACTAAAGCATCACAAGAGTGTGATTCGAACCTGGGTTTCCCACATAGAATCACAACACTCAGACCACTGAGCCACAGGAGCTTCTTCATTTCAATGTTTCTGTTTGTCTCAAAAAATCACACTAAAATAATTTCAACCGCAAAAGTGATATTTGAACCAGGGTTTTCAACACAGAACAGCAACGCTTTTACCACTGAACCACTTACAGTTGGATGTCCTTTTTGAAGATTGGTCTTTTTATTTGGACCAAACCAATCAAACTAAAAATGTTAACCATCAAGAGACTCAAACATGGATTCTCCACACGAGAGATTAACACTCACACCACTGAGCCATTCAAGCTTCCACTCTTTCACTTTCTTTTGCAGGCATTTCTTTTTTATTTGGACAAAACCATTCAAAATAAAGCATTTTAATGCAAAGAGTGGGACTTGAACCCAAATCCTCAACATGATAGAGTAATACTCTAACCACTGAGCCATTCAAGCTTCCACTCTTTCACTTTATTTTGCAGGCATTTCTTTTTTATTTGGACAAAACCCTTCAAAATAAAGAATTTTAATGCTAAGAGCGGACTTGAACCCAAATCCTCAACATGATAGAGGAACACTCTGACCACTGAGCCATTCAAGCTTCCACTTCTTCTCTTTATTTTGCAGGCATGTCTTTTTTATTTGGACAAAACCCTTCAAAATAAAGAATTCTAATGCTAAGAGCAGGACTTGAACCCAAATCCTCAACATGATAGAGTAACACTCTAACCACTGAGCCATTCAAGCTTTTTGTCTCAAAACTCTGGATTCTGATAGAGGGCCACGAGACATGGACCTGGGTGCAAAAATTGAGGCTGTAGACCCTTCCAGAGCTGAGATATTGAAACTCAAAATTTTGACCAGAAAAAAAAATGACAGTGTTACCCCTTATGTTTTTTCCGGAGGTGAAAAATTAAGTTTTTCCAATCTTCTCAAAACTCTGGATTCTGATAGAGGGCCACGAGACATGGACCTGGGTGCAAAAATTGAGGCTGTAGACCCTTCCAGAGCTGAGATATTGAAACTCAAAATTTTGACCAGAAAAAAAAGACAGTGTTACCCCTTATGTTTTTTTTCGGGGGGTGAAATATTAAGTTTCTCCAATCATCTCAAAACTCTGGATTCTGATAGAGGGTGTTACGTTCCTCCTGATGGCTAATCCAGGGGAAAGGAGGTGCAACAATATTTAAAAATAAACCCGGGCAAAAGAGGACAGTAAGTCAGAATAAAATGCAAACTGAAGGGTATTTATTACAGAATTCACAATAAAAACCACTTCAAACTAGTCTCTCAAAAAAAAGATAGCAATAAACAATGTAAGACGACAGTAAACAGTGTAAGACAACAATGAACAGTGTAAGACAACACTAAACTGACTTAATAACTACAGTAACCAGCTCAAACCCTATATGAACAATTAAGTAGTCCTCTCTCCACCACGGAGGCTAAGCCCCAGACACTGTTCTGGTCTCACAAGGATCTAGCTCAATAATCAACCCACTGGTTGGATGGCTGAATTTGTCTCTGTTCCGTTGGTTCGGCTGGTTGACAGTAATCTGCTCACAGACTGGTTGGTTAGTTCATTGGTGGTTCTCTGCTCACAGAGGGTTCGCTTTTTGGATGACTATGGTAGCACTCTGCTCACAGACGTTTCTCTCGCCATTGCAGTGTGCAAACCAAGCCTTCTTATCCTCCAGGCACTGAGTATCATTGGACACACCTGCTGCCACACACTCAGTTAATTAGGCACCCCTGCTGGGACTCACTCATGGAACCTAAACATGCAGCCTGAAAGAAAGAAAGAGAAAAAAAACACAACACAACCCAACACATATCCCTAGGATTGTAACAGAGGGTCACGAGACATGGACCTGGGTGCAAAAATTGAGGCTGTAGACCCTTCCAGAGCTGAGATATTGAAACTCAAAATTTTGACCAGAAAAAAAAATGACAGTGTTACCCCTTATGTTTTTTTTTCGGGGGGTGAAAAATTAAGTTTCTCCAATCTTCTCAAAACTCTGGATTCTGATAGAGGGCCACGAGACATGGACCTGGGTGCAAAAATTGAGGTTCTAGACCCTTCCAGAGCTGAGATATTGAAACTCAAAATTTTGACCAGAAAAAAAAATGACAGTGTTACTCCTTATGTTTTTTTTCGGGGGGGTGAAAAATTAAGTTTCTCCAATCTTCTCAAAACTCTGGATTCTGATAGAGGGCCAAGAGACATGGACCTGGGTGCAAAAATTGAGGTTCTAGACCCTTCCAGAGCTGAGATATTGAAACTCAAAATTTTGACCAGAAAAAAAAATGACAGTGTTACCCCTTATGTTTTTTTTTCGGGGGGTGAAAAATTAAGTTTCTCCAATCTTCTCAAAACTCTGGATTCTGATAGAGGGCCACGAGACATGGACCTGGGTGCAAAAATTGAGGTTCTAGACCCTTCCAGAGCTGAGATATTGAAACTCAAAATTTTGACCAGAAAAAAAATGACAGTGTTACCCCTTATGTTTTTTTTCGGGGGGTGAAAAATTAAGTTTCCCCAATCTTCTCAAAACTCTGGATTCTGATAGAGGGCCACGAGACATGGACCTGGGTGCAAAAATTGAGGTTCTAGACCCTTCCAGAGCTGAGATATTGAAACTCAAAATTTTGACCAGAAAAAAAAATGACAGTGTTACCCCTTATGTTTTTTTTCGGGGGGTGAAAAATGAAGTTTCTCCAATCTTCTCAAAACTCTGGATTCTGATAGAGGGCCACGAGACATGGACCTGGGTGCAAAAATTGAGGTTCTAGACCCTTCCAGAGCTGAGATATTGAAACTCAAAATTTTGACCAGAAAAAAAAATGACAGTGTTACCCCTTATGTTTTTTTTCGGGGGGTGAAAAATGAAGTTTCTCCAATCTTCTCAAAACTCTGGATTCTGATAGAGGGCCACGAGACATGGACCTGGGTGCAAAAATTGAGGTTCTAGACCCTTCCAGAGCTGAGATATTGAAACTCAAAATTTTGACCAGAAAAAAAAAAATTACAGTGTTACCCCTTATGTTTTTTTCGGGGGGTGAAAAATTAAGTTTCTCCAATCTTCTCAAAACTCTGGATTCTGATAGAGGGCCAAGAGACATGGACCTGGGTGCAAAAATTGAGGTTCTAGACCCTTCCAGAGCTGAGATATTGAAACTCAAAATTTTGACCAGAAAAAAAAATGACAGTGTTACCCCTTATGTTTTTTTTCAGGGGGTGAAAAATGAAGTTTCTCCAATCTTCTCAAAACTCTGGATTCTGATAGAGGGCCACGAGACATGGACCTGGGTGCAAAAATTGAGGTTCTAGACCCTTCCAGAGCTGAGATATTGAAACTCAAAAATTTGACCAGAAAAAAAAAATGACAGTGTTACCCCTTATGTTTTTTTTCGGGGGGTGAAAAATTAAGTTTCTCCAATCTTCTCAAAACTCTGGATTCTGATAGAGGGCCACGAGACATGGACCTGGGTGCAAAAATTGAGGTTCTAGACCCTTCCAGAGCTGAGATATTGAAACTCAAAATTTTGACCAGAAAAAAAAAAATGACAGTGTTACCCCTTATGTATTTTTCGGGGGGTGAAAAATTAAGTTTCTCCAATCTTCTCAAAACTCTGGATTCTGATAGAGGGCCACGAGACATGGACCTGGGTGCAAAAATTGAGGTTCTAGACCCTTCCAGAGCTGAGATATTGAAACTCAAAATTTTGACCAGAAAAAACAAATGACAGTGTTACCCCTTATGTTTTTTTTTCGGGGGGTGAAAAATTAAGTTTCTCCAATCTTCTCAAAACTCTGGATTCTGATAGAGGGCCACGAGACATGGACCTGGGTGCAAAAATTGAGGTTCTAGACCCTTCCAGAGCTGAGATATTGAAACTAAAAATTTTGACCAGAAAAAAAAAATGACAGTGTTACCCCTTATGTTTTTTTTCGGGGGGTGAAAAATTAAGTTTCTCCAATCTTTTCAAAACTCTGGATTCTGATAGAGGGCCACGAGACATGGACCTGGGTGCAAAAATTGAGGTTCTAGACCCTTCCAGAGCTGAGATATTGAAACTCAAAATTTTGACCAGAAAAAAAAATTACAGTGTTACCCCTTATGTTTTTTTCGGGGGGTGAAAAATTACTTTTCTCCAATCTTCTCAAAACTCTGGATTCTGATAGAGGGCCACGAGACATGGACCTGGGTGCAAAAATTGAGGTTCTAGACCCTTCCAGAGCTGAGATATTGAAACTCAAAATTTTGACCAGAAAAAAATGACATTGTTACCCCTTATGTTGTTTTTCGGGGGGTGAAAAATGAAGTTTCTCCAATCTTCTCAAAACTCTGGATTCTGATAGAGGGCCACGAGACATGGACCTGGGTGCAAAAATTGAGGTTCTAGACCCTTCCAGAGCTGAGATATTGAAACTCAAAATTTTGACCAGAAAAAAAAATGACAGTGTTACCCCTTATGTTTTTTTTCGGGGGGTGAAAAATTAAGTTTCTCCAATCTTCTCAAAACTCTGGATTCTGATAGAGGGCCACGAGACATGGACCTGGGTGCAAAAATCGAGGTTCTAGACCCTTCCAGAGCTGAGATATTGAAACTCAAAATTTTGACCAGAAAAAAAAAAATGACAGTGTTACCCCTTATGTTTTTTTTCGGGGGGTGAAAAATTAAGTTTCTCCAATCTTCTCAAAACTCTGGATTCTGATAGAGGGCCACGAGACATGGACCTGGGTGCAAAAATCGAGGTTCTAGACCCTTCCAGAGCTGAGATATTGAAACTCAAAATTTTGACCAGAAAAAAAAAATGACAGTGTTACCCCTTATGTTTTTTTTCGGGGGGTGAAAAATTAAGTTTCTCCAATCTTCTCAAAACTCTGGATTCTGATAGAGGGCCACGAGACATGGACCTGGGTGCAAAAATTGAGGTTCTAGACCCTTCCAGAGCTGAGATATTGAAACTCAAAATTTTGACCAGAAAAAAAAAAATGACAGTGTTACCCCTTATGTATTTTTCGGGGGGTGAAAAATTAAGTTTCTCCAATCTTCTCAAAACTCTGGATTCTGATAGAGGGCCACGAGACATGGACCTGGGTGCAAAAATTGAGGTTCTAGACCCTTCCAGAGCTGAGATATTGAAACTCAAAATTTTGACCAGAAAAAACAAATGACAGTGTTACCCCTTATGTTTTTTTTTCGGGGGGTGAAAAATTAAGTTTCTCCAATCTTCTCAAAACTCTGGATTCTGATAGAGGGCCACGAGACATGGACCTGGGTGCAAAAATTGAGGTTCTAGACCCTTCCAGAGCTGAGATATTGAAACTAAAAATTTTGACCAGAAAAAAAAAAATGACAGTGTTACCCCTTATGTTTTTTTTCGGGGGGTGAAAAATTAAGTTTCTCCAATCTTTTCAAAACTCTGGATTCTGATAGAGGGCCACGAGACATGGACCTGGGTGCAAAAATTGAGGTTCTAGACCCTTCCAGAGCTGAGATATTGAAACTCAAAATTTTGACCAGAAAAAAAAATTACAGTGTTACCCCTTATGTTTTTTTCGGGGGGTGAAAAATTACTTTTCTCCAATCTTCTCAAAACTCTGGATTCTGATAGAGGGCCACGAGACATGGACCTGGGTGCAAAAATTGAGGTTCTAGACCCTTCCAGAGCTGAGATATTGAAACTCAAAATTTTGACCAGAAAAAAAATGACATTGTTACCCCTTATGTTGTTTTTCGGGGGGTGAAAAGTGAAGTTTCTCCAATCTTCTCAAAACTCTGGATTCTGATAGAGGGCCACGAGACATGGACCTGGGTGCAAAAATTGAGGTTCTAGACCCTTCCAGAGCTGAGATATTGAAACTCAAAATTTTGACCAGAAAAAAAAATGACAGTGTTACCCCTTATGTTTTTTTTTTCGGGGGGTGAAAAATTAAGTTTCTCCAATCTTCTCAAAACTCTGGATTCTGATAGAGGGCCACGAGACATGGACCTGGGTGCAAAAATTGAGGTTCTAGACCCTTCCAGAGCTGAGATATTGAAACTCAAAATTTTGACCAGAAAAAAAAAATGACAGTGTTACCCCTTATGTTTTTTTTTTCGGGGGGTGAAAAATGAAGTTTCTCCAATCTTCTCAAAACTCTGGATTCTGATAGAGGGCCACGAGACATGGACCTGGGTGCAAAAATTGAGGTTCTAGACCCTTCCAGAGCTGAGATATTGAAACTCAAAATTTTGACCAGAAAAAAAAATGACAGCCTTACCTCTTATGTTTTTTTTCGGGGGGTGAAAAATTAAGTTTCTCCAATCTTCTCAAAACTCTGGATTCTGATAGAGGGCCACGAGACATGGACCTGGGTGCAAAAATTGAGGTTCTAGACCCTTCCAGAGCTGAGATATTGAAACTCAAAATTTTGACCAGAAAAAACAAATGACAGTGTTACCCCTTATGTTTTTTTTTCGGGGGGTGAAAAATTAAGTTTCTCCAATCTTCTCAAAACTCTGGATTCTGATAGAGGGCCACGAGACATGGACCTGGGTGCAAAAATTGAGGTTCTAGACCCTTCCAGAGCTGAGATATTGAAACTCAAAATTTTGACCAGAAAAAAAAAATGACAGTGTTACCCCTTATGTTTTTTTTCGGGGGGTGAAAAATTAAGTTTCTCCAATCTTCTCAAAACTCTGGATTCTGATAGAGGGCCACGAGACATGGACCTGGGTGCAAAAATTGAGGCTGTAGACCCTTCCAGAGCTGAGATATTGAAACTTAAAGTTTTGACCAGAAAAAAATAATGACAGTGTTACCCCTTATGTTTTTTTTTCGGGGGGTGAAAAATGAAGTTTCTCCAATCTTCTCAAAACTCTGGATTCTGATAGAGGGCCACGAGACATGGACCTGGGTGCAAAAATTGAGGTTCTAGACCCTTCCAGAGCTGAGATATTGAAACTCAAAATTTTGACCAGAAAAAAAAAATGACAGTGTTACCCCTTATGTTTTTTTTTTTTTTCGGGGGGTGAAAAATTAAGTTTCTCCAATCTTCTCAAAACTCTGGATTCTGATAGAGGGCCACGAGACATGGACCTGGGTGCAAAATTGAGGTTCTAGACCCTTCCAGAGCTGAGATATTGAAACTCAAAATTTTGACCAGAAAAAAAAAATGACAGCCTTACCTCTTATGTTTTTTTTCGGGGGGTGAAAAATTAAGTTTCTCCAATCTTCTCAAAACTCTGGATTCTGATAGAGGGCCACGAGACATGGACCTGGGTGCAAAAATTGAGGTTCTAGACCCTTCCAGAGCTGAGATATTGAAACTCAAAATTTTGACCAGAAAAAAAAAATGACAGTGTTACCCCTTATGTTTTTTTTTCGGGGGGTGAAAAATTAAGTTTCTCCAATCTTCTCAAAACTCTGGATTCTGATAGAGGGCCACGAGACATGGACCTGGGTGCAAAAATTGAGGTTCTAGACCCTTCCAGAGCTGAGATATTGAAACTCAAAATTTTGACCAGAAAAAAAAAATGACAGTGTTACCCCTTATGTTTTTTTTCGGGGGGTGAAAAATTAAGTTTCTCCAATCTTCTCAAAACTCTGGATTCTGATAGAGGGCCACGAGACATGGACCTGGGTGCAAAAATTGAGGTTCTAGACCCTTCCAGAGCTGAGATATTGAAACTCAAAATTTTGACCAGAAAAAAAAAATGACAGTTACCCCTTATGTTTTTTTTCGGGGGGTGAAAAATTAAGTTTCTCCAATCTTCTCAAAACTCTGGATTCTGATAGAGGGCCACGAGACATGGACCTGGGTGCAAAAATTGAGGTTCTAGACCCTTCCAGAGCTGAGATATTGAAACTCAAAATTTTGACCAGAAAAAAAAAATGACAGCCTTACCTCTTATGTTTTTTTTCGGGGGGTGAAAAATTAAGTTTCTCCAATCTTCTCAAAACTCTGGATTCTGATAGAGGGCCACGAGACATGGACCTGGGTGCAAAAATTGAGGTTCTAGACCCTTCCAGAGCTGAGATATTGAAACTCAAAATTTTGACCAGAAAAAAAAAATGACAGTGTTACCCCTTATGTTTTTTTTTTTCGGGAGGTGAAAAATTAAGTTTCTCCAATCTTCTCAAAACTCTGGATTCTGATAGAGGGCCACGAGACATGGATCTGGGTGCAAAAATTGAGGTTCTAGACCCTTCCAGAGCTGAGATATTGAAACTAAAAATTTTGACCAGAAAAAAAAAAATGACAGTGTTACCCCTTATGTTTTTTTTCGGGGGGTGAAAAATTAAGTTTCTCCAATCTTCTCAAAACTCTGGATTCTGATAGAGGGCCACGAGACATGGACCTGGGTGCAAAAATTGAGGTTCTAGACCCTTCCAGAGCTGAGATATTGAAACTCAAAATTTTGACCAGAAAAAAAAAATTACAGTGTTACCCCTTATGTTTTTTTCGGGGGGTGAAAAATTACGTTTCTCCAATCTTCTCAAAACTCTGGATTCTGATAGAGGGCCACGAGACATGGACCTGGGTGCAAAAATTGAGGTTCTAGACCCTTCCAGAGCTGAGATATTGAAACTCAAAATTTTGACCAGAAAAAAAAAAATGACAGTGTTACCCCTTATGTATTTTTCGGGGGGTGAAAAATTAAGTTTCTCCAATCTTCTCAAAACTCTGGATTCTGATAGAGGGCCACGAGACATGGACCTGGGTGCAAAAATTGAGGTTCTAGACCCTTCCAGAGCTGAGATATTGAAACTCAAAATTTTGACCAGAAAAAACAAATGACAGTGTTACCCCTTATGTTTTTTTTTCGGGGGGTGAAAAATTAAGTTTCTCCAATCTTCTCAAAACTCTGGATTCTGATAGAGGGCCACGAGACATGGACCTGGGTGCAAAAATTGAGGTTCTAGACCCTTCCAGAGCTGAGATATTGAAACTAAAAATTTTGACCAGAAAAAAAAAAATGACAGTGTTACCCCTTATGTTTTTTTTCGGGGGGTGAAAAATTAAGTTTCTCCAATCTTTTCAAAACTCTGGATTCTGATAGAGGGCCACGAGACATGGACCTGGGTGCAAAAATTGAGGTTCTAGACCCTTCCAGAGCTGAGATATTGAAACTCAAAATTTTGACCAGAAAAAAAAATTACAGTGTTACCCCTTATGTTTTTTTCGGGGGGTGAAAAATTACTTTTCTCCAATCTTCTCAAAACTCTGGATTCTGATAGAGGGCCACGAGACATGGACCTGGGTGCAAAAATTGAGGTTCTAGACCCTTCCAGAGCTGAGATATTGAAACTCAAAATTTTGACCAGAAAAAAAATGACATTGTTACCCCTTATGTTGTTTTTCGGGGGGTGAAAAGTGAAGTTTCTCCAATCTTCTCAAAACTCTGGATTCTGATAGAGGGCCACGAGACATGGACCTGGGTGCAAAAATTGAGGTTCTAGACCCTTCCAGAGCTGAGATATTGAAACTCAAAATTTTGACCAGAAAAAAAAATGACAGTGTTACCCCTTATGTTTTTTTTTTCGGGGGGTGAAAAATTAAGTTTCTCCAATCTTCTCAAAACTCTGGATTCTGATAGAGGGCCACGAGACATGGACCTGGGTGCAAAAATTGAGGTTCTAGACCCTTCCAGAGCTGAGATATTGAAACTCAAAATTTTGACCAGAAAAAAAAAATGACAGTGTTACCCCTTATGTTTTTTTTTTCGGGGGGTGAAAAATGAAGTTTCTCCAATCTTCTCAAAACTCTGGATTCTGATAGAGGGCCACGAGACATGGACCTGGGTGCAAAAATTGAGGTTCTAGACCCTTCCAGAGCTGAGATATTGAAACTCAAAATTTTGACCAGAAAAAAAAATGACAGCCTTACCTCTTATGTTTTTTTTCGGGGGGTGAAAAATTAAGTTTCTCCAATCTTCTCAAAACTCTGGATTCTGATAGAGGGCCACGAGACATGGACCTGGGTGCAAAAATTGAGGTTCTAGACCCTTCCAGAGCTGAGATATTGAAACTCAAAATTTTGACCAGAAAAAACAAATGACAGTGTTACCCCTTATGTTTTTTTTTCGGGGGGTGAAAAATTAAGTTTCTCCAATCTTCTCAAAACTCTGGATTCTGATAGAGGGCCACGAGACATGGACCTGGGTGCAAAAATTGAGGTTCTAGACCCTTCCAGAGCTGAGATATTGAAACTCAAAATTTTGACCAGAAAAAAAAAAATGACAGTGTTACCCCTTATGTTTTTTTTCGGGGGGTGAAAAATTAAGTTTCTCCAATCTTCTCAAAACTCTGGATTCTGATAGAGGGCCACGAGACATGGACCTGGGTGCAAAAATTGAGGCTGTAGACCCTTCCAGAGCTGAGATATTGAAACTTAAAGTTTTGACCAGAAAAAAATAATGACAGTGTTACCCCTTATGTTTTTTTTTCGGGGGGTGAAAAATGAAGTTTCTCCAATCTTCTCAAAACTCTGGATTCTGATAGAGGGCCACGAGACATGGACCTGGGTGCAAAAATTGAGGTTCTAGACCCTTCCAGAGCTGAGATATTGAAACTCAAAATTTTGACCAGAAAAAAAAAATGACAGTGTTACCCCTTATGTTTTTTTTTTTTTTCGGGGGGTGAAAAATTAAGTTTCTCCAATCTTCTCAAAACTCTGGATTCTGATAGAGGGCCACGAGACATGGACCTGGGTGCAAAATTGAGGTTCTAGACCCTTCCAGAGCTGAGATATTGAAACTCAAAATTTTGACCAGAAAAAAAAAATGACAGCCTTACCTCTTATGTTTTTTTTCGGGGGGTGAAAAATTAAGTTTCTCCAATCTTCTCAAAACTCTGGATTCTGATAGAGGGCCACGAGACATGGACCTGGGTGCAAAAATTGAGGTTCTAGACCCTTCCAGAGCTGAGATATTGAAACTCAAAATTTTGACCAGAAAAAAAAAATGACAGTGTTACCCCTTATGTTTTTTTTTCGGGGGGTGAAAAATTAAGTTTCTCCAATCTTCTCAAAACTCTGGATTCTGATAGAGGGCCACGAGACATGGACCTGGGTGCAAAAATTGAGGTTCTAGACCCTTCCAGAGCTGAGATATTGAAACTCAAAATTTTGACCAGAAAAAAAAAATGACAGTGTTACCCCTTATGTTTTTTTTCGGGGGGTGAAAAATTAAGTTTCTCCAATCTTCTCAAAACTCTGGATTCTGATAGAGGGCCACGAGACATGGACCTGGGTGCAAAAATTGAGGTTCTAGACCCTTCCAGAGCTGAGATATTGAAACTCAAAATTTTGACCAGAAAAAAAAAATGACAGTTACCCCTTATGTTTTTTTTCGGGGGGTGAAAAATTAAGTTTCTCCAATCTTCTCAAAACTCTGGATTCTGATAGAGGGCCACGAGACATGGACCTGGGTGCAAAAATTGAGGTTCTAGACCCTTCCAGAGCTGAGATATTGAAACTCAAAATTTTGACCAGAAAAAAAAAATGACAGCCTTACCTCTTATGTTTTTTTTCGGGGGGTGAAAAATTAAGTTTCTCCAATCTTCTCAAAACTCTGGATTCTGATAGAGGGCCACGAGACATGGACCTGGGTGCAAAAATTGAGGTTCTAGACCCTTCCAGAGCTGAGATATTGAAACTCAAAATTTTGACCAGAAAAAAAAAATGACAGTTACCCCTTATGTTTTTTTTCGGGGGGTGAAAAATTAAGTTTCTCCAATCTTCTCAAAACTCTGGATTCTGATAGAGGGCCACGAGACATGGACCTGGGTGCAAAAATTGAGGTTCTAGACCCTTCCAGAGCTGAGATATTGAAACTCAAAATTTTGACCAGAAAAAAAAAATGACAGCCTTACCTCTTATGTTTTTTTTCGGGGGGTGAAAAATTAAGTTTCTCCAATCTTCTCAAAACTCTGGATTCTGATAGAGGGCCACGAGACATGGACCTGGGTGCAAAAATTGAGGTTCTAGACCCTTCCAGAGCTGAGATATTGAAACTCAAAATTTTGACCAGAAAAAAAAAATGACAGTGTTACCCCTTATGTTTTTTTTTTTCGGGAGGTGAAAAATTAAGTTTCTCCAATCTTCTCAAAACTCTGGATTCTGATAGAGGGCCACGAGACATGGATCTGGGTGCAAAAATTGAGGTTCTAGACCCTTCCAGAGCTGAGATATTGAAACTAAAAATTTTGACCAGAAAAAAAAAAATGACAGTGTTACCCCTTATGTTTTTTTTCGGGGGGTGAAAAATTAAGTTTCTCCAATCTTCTCAAAACTCTGGATTCTGATAGAGGGCCACGAGACATGGACCTGGGTGCAAAAATTGAGGTTCTAGACCCTTCCAGAGCTGAGATATTGAAACTCAAAATTTTGACCAGAAAAAAAAAATTACAGTGTTACCCCTTATGTTTTTTTCGGGGGGTGAAAAATTACGTTTCTCCAATCTTCTCAAAACTCTGGATTCTGATAGAGGGCCACGAGACATGGACCTGGGTGCAAAAATTGAGGTTCTAGACCCTTCCAGAGCTGAGATATTGAAACTCAAAATTTTGACCAGAAAAAAAAAAATGACAGTGTTACCCCTTATGTATTTTTCGGGGGGTGAAAAATTAAGTTTCTCCAATCTTCTCAAAACTCTGGATTCTGATAGAGGGCCACGAGACATGGACCTGGGTGCAAAAATTGAGGTTCTAGACCCTTCCAGAGCTGAGATATTGAAACTCAAAATTTTGACCAGAAAAAACAAATGACAGTGTTACCCCTTATGTTTTTTTTTCGGGGGGTGAAAAATTAAGTTTCTCCAATCTTCTCAAAACTCTGGATTCTGATAGAGGGCCACGAGACATGGACCTGGGTGCAAAAATTGAGGTTCTAGACCCTTCCAGAGCTGAGATATTGAAACTAAAAATTTTGACCAGAAAAAAAAAAATGACAGTGTTACCCCTTATGTTTTTTTTCGGGGGGTGAAAAATTAAGTTTCTCCAATCTTTTCAAAACTCTGGATTCTGATAGAGGGCCACGAGACATGGACCTGGGTGCAAAAATTGAGGTTCTAGACCCTTCCAGAGCTGAGATATTGAAACTCAAAATTTTGACCAGAAAAAAAAATTACAGTGTTACCCCTTATGTTTTTTTCGGGGGGTGAAAAATTACTTTTCTCCAATCTTCTCAAAACTCTGGATTCTGATAGAGGGCCACGAGACATGGACCTGGGTGCAAAAATTGAGGTTCTAGACCCTTCCAGAGCTGAGATATTGAAACTCAAAATTTTGACCAGAAAAAAAATGACATTGTTACCCCTTATGTTGTTTTTCGGGGGGTGAAAAGTGAAGTTTCTCCAATCTTCTCAAAACTCTGGATTCTGATAGAGGGCCACGAGACATGGACCTGGGTGCAAAAATTGAGGTTCTAGACCCTTCCAGAGCTGAGATATTGAAACTCAAAATTTTGACCAGAAAAAAAAATGACAGTGTTACCCCTTATGTTTTTTTTTTCGGGGGGTGAAAAATTAAGTTTCTCCAATCTTCTCAAAACTCTGGATTCTGATAGAGGGCCACGAGACATGGACCTGGGTGCAAAAATTGAGGTTCTAGACCCTTCCAGAGCTGAGATATTGAAACTCAAAATTTTGACCAGAAAAAAAAAATGACAGTGTTACCCCTTATGTTTTTTTTTTCGGGGGGTGAAAAATGAAGTTTCTCCAATCTTCTCAAAACTCTGGATTCTGATAGAGGGCCACGAGACATGGACCTGGGTGCAAAAATTGAGGTTCTAGACCCTTCCAGAGCTGAGATATTGAAACTCAAAATTTTGACCAGAAAAAAAAATGACAGCCTTACCTCTTATGTTTTTTTTCGGGGGGTGAAAAATTAAGTTTCTCCAATCTTCTCAAAACTCTGGATTCTGATAGAGGGCCACGAGACATGGACCTGGGTGCAAAAATTGAGGTTCTAGACCCTTCCAGAGCTGAGATATTGAAACTCAAAATTTTGACCAGAAAAAACAAATGACAGTGTTACCCCTTATGTTTTTTTTTCGGGGGGTGAAAAATTAAGTTTCTCCAATCTTCTCAAAACTCTGGATTCTGATAGAGGGCCACGAGACATGGACCTGGGTGCAAAAATTGAGGTTCTAGACCCTTCCAGAGCTGAGATATTGAAACTCAAAATTTTGACCAGAAAAAAAAAAATGACAGTGTTACCCCTTATGTTTTTTTTCGGGGGGTGAAAAATTAAGTTTCTCCAATCTTCTCAAAACTCTGGATTCTGATAGAGGGCCACGAGACATGGACCTGGGTGCAAAAATTGAGGCTGTAGACCCTTCCAGAGCTGAGATATTGAAACTTAAAGTTTTGACCAGAAAAAAATAATGACAGTGTTACCCCTTATGTTTTTTTTTCGGGGGGTGAAAAATGAAGTTTCTCCAATCTTCTCAAAACTCTGGATTCTGATAGAGGGCCACGAGACATGGACCTGGGTGCAAAAATTGAGGTTCTAGACCCTTCCAGAGCTGAGATATTGAAACTCAAAATTTTGACCAGAAAAAAAAAATGACAGTGTTACCCCTTATGTTTTTTTTTTTTTTCGGGGGGTGAAAAATTAAGTTTCTCCAATCTTCTCAAAACTCTGGATTCTGATAGAGGGCCACGAGACATGGACCTGGGTGCAAAATTGAGGTTCTAGACCCTTCCAGAGCTGAGATATTGAAACTCAAAATTTTGACCAGAAAAAAAAAATGACAGCCTTACCTCTTATGTTTTTTTTCGGGGGGTGAAAAATTAAGTTTCTCCAATCTTCTCAAAACTCTGGATTCTGATAGAGGGCCACGAGACATGGACCTGGGTGCAAAAATTGAGGTTCTAGACCCTTCCAGAGCTGAGATATTGAAACTCAAAATTTTGACCAGAAAAAAAAAATGACAGTGTTACCCCTTATGTTTTTTTTTCGGGGGGTGAAAAATTAAGTTTCTCCAATCTTCTCAAAACTCTGGATTCTGATAGAGGGCCACGAGACATGGACCTGGGTGCAAAAATTGAGGTTCTAGACCCTTCCAGAGCTGAGATATTGAAACTCAAAATTTTGACCAGAAAAAAAAAATGACAGTGTTACCCCTTATGTTTTTTTTCGGGGGGTGAAAAATTAAGTTTCTCCAATCTTCTCAAAACTCTGGATTCTGATAGAGGGCCACGAGACATGGACCTGGGTGCAAAAATTGAGGTTCTAGACCCTTCCAGAGCTGAGATATTGAAACTCAAAATTTTGACCAGAAAAAAAAAATGACAGTTACCCCTTATGTTTTTTTTCGGGGGGTGAAAAATTAAGTTTCTCCAATCTTCTCAAAACTCTGGATTCTGATAGAGGGCCACGAGACATGGACCTGGGTGCAAAAATTGAGGTTCTAGACCCTTCCAGA
Organism: Cyprinella venusta; assembly: GCA_038021265.1. NCBI lineage: Eukaryota > Metazoa > Chordata > Actinopteri > Cypriniformes > Leuciscidae > Cyprinella > Cyprinella venusta. The sequence continues at coordinate 10,887,531 of CM075870.1, read as the reverse complement.
GCTGAGATATTGAAACTCAAAATTTTGACCAGAAAAAAAAAATGACAGCCTTACCTCTTATGTTTTTTTTCGGGGGGTGAAAAATTAAGTTTCTCCAATCTTCTCAAAACTCTGGATTCTGATAGAGGGCCACGAGACATGGACCTGGGTGCAAAAATTGAGGTTCTAGACCCTTCCAGAGCTGAGATATTGAAACTCAAAATTTTGACCAGAAAAAAAAAAATGACAGTGTTACCCCTTATGTTTTTTTTTTCGGGAGGTGAAAAATTAAGTTTCTCCAATCTTCTCAAAACTCTGGATTCTGATAGAGGGCCACGAGACATGGATCTGGGTGCAAAAATTGAGGTTCTAGACCCTTCCAGAGCTGAGATATTGAAACTAAAAATTTTGACCAGAAAAAAAAAAATGACAGTGTTACCCCTTATGTTTTTTTTCGGGGGGTGAAAAATTAAGTTTCTCCAATCTTCTCAAAACTCTGGATTCTGATAGAGGGCCACGAGACATGGACCTGGGTGCAAAAATTGAGGTTCTAGACCCTTCCAGAGCTGAGATATTGAAACTCAAAATTTTGACCAGAAAAAAAAAATTACAGTGTTACCCCTTATGTTTTTTTCGGGGGGTGAAAAATTACGTTTCTCCAATCTTCTCAAAACTCTGGATTCTGATAGAGGGCCACGAGACATGGACCTGGGTGCAAAAATTGAGGTTCTAGACCCTTCCAGAGCTGAGATATTGAAACTCAAAATTTTGACCAGAAAAAAAAAACGACATTGTTACCCCTTATGTTTTTTTTCGGGGGGTGAAAAATGAAGTTTCTCCAATCTTCTCAAAACTCTGGATTCTGATAGAGGGCCACGAGACATGGACCTGGGTGCAAAAATTGAGGTTCTAGACCGTTCCAGAGCTGAGATATTGAAACTCAAAATTTTGACCAGAAAAAAAAATGACAGTGTTACCCCTTATGTTTTTTTTTCGGGGGGTGAAAAATTAAGTTTCTCCAATCTTCTCAAAACTCTGGATTCTGATAGAGGGCCACGAGACATGGACCTGGGTGCAAAAATTGAGGTTCTAGACCCTTCCAGAGCTGAGATATTGAAACTCAAAATTTTGACCAGAAAAAAAAAATGACAGTGTTACCCCTTATGTTTTTTTTCGGGGGGTGAAAAATTAAGTTTCTCCAATCTTCTCAAAACTCTGGATTCTGATAGAGGGCCACGAGACATGGACCTGGGTGCAAAAATTGAGGTTCTAGACCCTTCCAGAGCTGAGATATTGAAACTCAAAATTTTGACCAGAAAAAAAAAATGACAGTGTTACCCCTTATGTTTTTTTTTCGGGGTGTGAAAAATTAAGTTTCTCCAATCTTCTCAAAACTTTGGATTCTGATAGAGGGCCACGAGACATGGACCTGGGTGCAAAAATTGAGGTTCTAGACCCTTCCAGAGCTGAGATATTGAAACTCAAAATTTTGACCAGAAAAAAAAATGACAGTGTTACCCCTTATGTTTTTTTTGGGGGGGGGGGGGGGTGAAAAATTAAGTTTCTCCAATCTTCTCAAAACTCTGGATTCTGATAGAGGGCCAAGAGACATGGACCTGGGTGCAAAAATTGAGGTTCTAGACCCTTCCAGAGCTGAGATATTGAAACTCAAAATTTTGACCAGAAAAAAAAATGACAGCCTTACCTCTTATGTTTTTTTTCGGGGGGTGAAAAATTAAGTTTCTCCAATCTTCTCAAAACTCTGGATTCTGATAGAGGGCCACGAGACATGGACCTGGGTGCAAAAATTGAGGTTCTAGACCCTTCCAGAGCTGAGATATTGAAACTCAAAATTTTGACCAGAAAAAAAATGACAGTGTTACCCCTTATGTTTTTTTTTCGGGGGGTGAAAAATTAAGTTTCTCCAATCTTCTCAAAACTCTGGATTCTGATAGAGGGCCACGAGACATGGACCTGGGTGCAAAAATTGAGGTTCTAGACCCTTCCAGAGCTGAGATATTGAAACTAAAAATTTTGACCAGAAAAAAAGAATGACAGTGTTACCCCTTATGTTTTTTTTCGGGGGGTGAAAAATTAAGTTTCTCCAATCTTCTCAAAACTCTGGATTCTGATAGAGGGCCACGAGACATGGACCTGGGTGCAAAAATTGAGGTTCTAGACCCTTCCAGAGCTGAGATATTGAAACTCAAAATTTTGACCAGAAAAAAAAATTACAGTGTTACCCCTTATGTTTTTTTCGGGGGGTGAAAAATTACGTTTCTCCAATCTTCTCAAAACTCTGGATTCTGATAGAGGGCCACGAGACATGGACCTGGGTGCAAAAATTGAGGTTCTAGACCCTTCCAGAGCTGAGATATTGAAACTAAAAATTTTGACCAGAAAAAAAAATGACAGTGTTACCCCTTATGTTTTTTTTCGGGAGGTGAAAAATTAAGTTTCTCCAATCTTCTCAAAACTCTGGATTCTGATAGAGGGCCACGAGACATGGACCTGGGTGCAAAAATTGAGGTTCTAGACCCTTCCAGAGCTGAGATATTGAAACTCAAAATTTTGACCAGAAAAAAAAAATGACAGTGTTACCCCTTATGTTTTTTTTCGGGGGGTGAAAAATGAAGTTTCTCCAATCTTCTCAAAACTCTGGATTCTGATAGAGGGCCACGAGACATGGACCTGGGTGCAAAAATTGAGGTTCTAGACCCTTCCAGAGCTGAGATATTGAAACTCAAAATTTTGACCAGAAAAAAAAAATGACAGTGTTACCCCTTATGTTTTTTTTTTTTCGGGGGGTGAAAAATTAAGCTTCTCCAATCTTCTCAAAACTCTGGATTCTGATAGAGGGCCACGAGACATGGACCTGGGTGCAAAAATTGAGGTTCTAGACCCTTCCAGAGCTGAGATATTGAAACTCAAAATTTTGACCAGAAAAAAAAAAATGACAGTGTTACCCCTTATGTTTTTTTTCGGGGGGTGAAAAATTAAGTTTCTCCAATCTTCTCAAAACTCTGGATTCTGATAGAGGGCCACGAGACATGGACCTGGGTGCAAAAATTGAGGCTGTAGACCCTTCCAGAGCTGAGATATTGAAACTTAAAGTTTTGACCAGAAAAAAATAATGACAGTGTTACCCCTTATGTTTTTTTTTCGGGGGGTGAAAAATGAAGTTTCTCCAATCTTCTCAAAACTCTGGATTCTGATAGAGGGCCACGAGACATGGACCTGGGTGCAAAAATTGAGGTTCTAGACCCTTCCAGAGCTGAGATATTGAAACTCAAAATTTTGACCAGAAAAAAAAAATGACAGTGTTACCCCTTATGTTTTTTTTTTTTTTCGGGGGGTGAAAAATTAAGTTTCTCCAATCTTCTCAAAACTCTGGATTCTGATAGAGGGCCACGAGACATGGACCTGGGTGCAAAATTGAGGTTCTAGACCCTTCCAGAGCTGAGATATTGAAACTCAAAATTTTGACCAGAAAAAAAAAATGACAGCCTTACCTCTTATGTTTTTTTTCGGGGGGTGAAAAATTAAGTTTCTCCAATCTTCTCAAAACTCTGGATTCTGATAGAGGGCCACGAGACATGGACCTGGGTGCAAAAATTGAGGTTCTAGACCCTTCCAGAGCTGAGATATTGAAACTCAAAATTTTGACCAGAAAAAAAAAATGACAGTGTTACCCCTTATGTTTTTTTTTCGGGGGGTGAAAAATTAAGTTTCTCCAATCTTCTCAAAACTCTGGATTCTGATAGAGGGCCACGAGACATGGACCTGGGTGCAAAAATTGAGGTTCTAGACCCTTCCAGAGCTGAGATATTGAAACTCAAAATTTTGACCAGAAAAAAAAAATGACAGTGTTACCCCTTATGTTTTTTTTCGGGGGGTGAAAAATTAAGTTTCTCCAATCTTCTCAAAACTCTGGATTCTGATAGAGGGCCACGAGACATGGACCTGGGTGCAAAAATTGAGGTTCTAGACCCTTCCAGAGCTGAGATATTGAAACTCAAAATTTTGACCAGAAAAAAAAAATGACAGTTACCCCTTATGTTTTTTTTCGGGGGGTGAAAAATTAAGTTTCTCCAATCTTCTCAAAACTCTGGATTCTGATAGAGGGCCACGAGACATGGACCTGGGTGCAAAAATTGAGGTTCTAGACCCTTCCAGAGCTGAGATATTGAAACTCAAAATTTTGACCAGAAAAAAAAAATGACAGCCTTACCTCTTATGTTTTTTTTCGGGGGGTGAAAAATTAAGTTTCTCCAATCTTCTCAAAACTCTGGATTCTGATAGAGGGCCACGAGACATGGACCTGGGTGCAAAAATTGAGGTTCTAGACCCTTCCAGAGCTGAGATATTGAAACTCAAAATTTTGACCAGAAAAAAAAAATGACAGTGTTACCCCTTATGTTTTTTTTTCGGGAGGTGAAAAATTAAGTTTCTCCAATCTTCTCAAAACTCTGGATTCTGATAGAGGGCCACGAGACATGGATCTGGGTGCAAAAATTGAGGTTCTAGACCCTTCCAGAGCTGAGATATTGAAACTAAAAATTTTGACCAGAAAAAAAAAAATGACAGTGTTACCCCTTATGTTTTTTTTCGGGGGGTGAAAAATTAAGTTTCTCCAATCTTCTCAAAACTCTGGATTCTGATAGAGGGCCACGAGACATGGACCTGGGTGCAAAAATTGAGGTTCTAGACCCTTCCAGAGCTGAGATATTGAAACTCAAAATTTTGACCAGAAAAAAAAAATTACAGTGTTACCCCTTATGTTTTTTTCGGGGGGTGAAAAATTACGTTTCTCCAATCTTCTCAAAACTCTGGATTCTGATAGAGGGCCACGAGACATGGACCTGGGTGCAAAAATTGAGGTTCTAGACCCTTCCAGAGCTGAGATATTGAAACTCAAAATTTTGACCAGAAAAAAAAACGACATTGTTACCCCTTATGTTTTTTTTCGGGGGGTGAAAAATGAAGTTTCTCCAATCTTCTCAAAACTCTGGATTCTGATAGAGGGCCACGAGACATGGACCTGGGTGCAAAAATTGAGGTTCTAGACCGTTCCAGAGCTGAGATATTGAAACTCAAAATTTTGACCAGAAAAAAAAATGACAGTGTTACCCCTTATGTTTTTTTTTCGGGGGGTGAAAAATTAAGTTTCTCCAATCTTCTCAAAACTCTGGATTCTGATAGAGGGCCACGAGACATGGACCTGGGTGCAAAAATTGAGGTTCTAGACCCTTCCAGAGCTGAGATATTGAAACTCAAAATTTTGACCAGAAAAAAAAAATGACAGTGTTACCCCTTATGTTTTTTTTCGGGGGGTGAAAAATTAAGTTTCTCCAATCTTCTCAAAACTCTGGATTCTGATAGAGGGCCACGAGACATGGACCTGGGTGCAAAAATTGAGGTTCTAGACCCTTCCAGAGCTGAGATATTGAAACTCAAAATTTTGACCAGAAAAAAAAAATGACAGTGTTACCCCTTATGTTTTTTTTTCGGGGTGTGAAAAATTAAGTTTCTCCAATCTTCTCAAAACTTTGGATTCTGATAGAGGGCCACGAGACATGGACCTGGGTGCAAAAATTGAGGTTCTAGACCCTTCCAGAGCTGAGATATTGAAACTCAAAATTTTGACCAGAAAAAAAAATGACAGTGTTACCCCTTATGTTTTTTTTGGGGGGGGGGGGGGGTGAAAAATTAAGTTTCTCCAATCTTCTCAAAACTCTGGATTCTGATAGAGGGCCAAGAGACATGGACCTGGGTGCAAAAATTGAGGTTCTAGACCCTTCCAGAGCTGAGATATTGAAACTCAAAATTTTGACCAGAAAAAAAAATGACAGCCTTACCTCTTATGTTTTTTTTCGGGGGGTGAAAAATTAAGTTTCTCCAATCTTCTCAAAACTCTGGATTCTGATAGAGGGCCACGAGACATGGACCTGGGTGCAAAAATTGAGGTTCTAGACCCTTCCAGAGCTGAGATATTGAAACTCAAAATTTTGACCAGAAAAAAAATGACAGTGTTACCCCTTATGTTTTTTTTTCGGGGGGTGAAAAATTAAGTTTCTCCAATCTTCTCAAAACTCTGGATTCTGATAGAGGGCCACGAGACATGGACCTGGGTGCAAAAATTGAGGTTCTAGACCCTTCCAGAGCTGAGATATTGAAACTAAAAATTTTGACCAGAAAAAAAGAATGACAGTGTTACCCCTTATGTTTTTTTTCGGGGGGTGAAAAATTAAGTTTCTCCAATCTTCTCAAAACTCTGGATTCTGATAGAGGGCCACGAGACATGGACCTGGGTGCAAAAATTGAGGTTCTAGACCCTTCCAGAGCTGAGATATTGAAACTCAAAATTTTGACCAGAAAAAAAAATTACAGTGTTACCCCTTATGTTTTTTTCGGGGGGTGAAAAATTACGTTTCTCCAATCTTCTCAAAACTCTGGATTCTGATAGAGGGCCACGAGACATGGACCTGGGTGCAAAAATTGAGGTTCTAGACCCTTCCAGAGCTGAGATATTGAAACTAAAAATTTTGACCAGAAAAAAAAAATGACAGTGTTACCCCTTATGTTTTTTTTCGGGAGGTGAAAAATTAAGTTTCTCCAATCTTCTCAAAACTCTGGATTCTGATAGAGGGCCACGAGACATGGACCTGGGTGCAAAAATTGAGGTTCTAGACCCTTCCAGAGCTGAGATATTGAAACTCAAAATTTTGACCAGAAAAAAAAAATGACAGTGTTACCCCTTATGTTTTTTTTCGGGGGGTGAAAAATGAAGTTTCTCCAATCTTCTCAAAACTCTGGATTCTGATAGAGGGCCACGAGACATGGACCTGGGTGCAAAAATTGAGGTTCTAGACCCTTCCAGAGCTGAGATATTGAAACTCAAAATTTTGACCAGAAAAAAAAAATGACAGTGTTACCCCTTATGTTTTTTTTTTTTCGGGGGGTGAAAAATTAAGCTTCTCCAATCTTCTCAAAACTCTGGATTCTGATAGAGGGCCACGAGACATGGACCTGGGTGCAAAAATTGAGGTTCTAGACCCTTCCAGAGCTGAGATATTGAAACTCAAAATTTTGACCAGAAAAAAAAATGACAGTGTTACCCCTTATGTTTTTTTTTTTTCGGGGGGTGAAAAATTAAGTTTCTCCAATCTTCTCAAAACTCTGGATTCTGATAGAGGGCCACGAGACATGGACCTGGGTGCAAAAATTGAGGTTCTAGACCCTTCCAGAGCTGAGATATTGAAACTCAAAATTTTGACCAGAAAAAAAAAATGACAGTGTTACCCCTTATGTTTTTTTTTTCGGGGGGTGAAAAATTAAGTTTCTCCAATCTTCTCAAAACTCTGGATTCTGATAGAGGGCCACGAGACATGGACCTGGGTGCAAAAATTGAGGTTCTAGACCCTTCCAGAGCTGAGATATTGAAACTCAAAATTTTGACCAGAAAAAAAAAATGACAGTGTTACCCCTTATGTTTTTTTTCGGGGGGTGAAAAATTAAGTTTCTCCAATCTTCTCAAAACTCTGGATTCTGATAGAGGGCCACGAGACATGGACCTGGGTGCAAAAATTGAGGTTCTAGACCCTTCCAGAGCTGAGATATTGAAACTCAAAATTTTGACCAGAAAAAAAAAATGACAGTGTTACCCCTTATGTTTTTTTTCGGGGGGTGAAAAATGAAGTTTCTCCAATCTTCTCAAAACTCTGGATTCTGATAGAGGGCCACGAGACATGGACCTGGGTGCAAAAATTGAGGTTCTAGACCCTTCCAGAGCTGAGATATTGAAACTCAAAATTTTGACCAGAAAAAAAAATGACAGTGTTACCCCTTATGTTTGTTTTTTTTTTTTCGGGGGGTGAAAAATTAAGTTTCTCCAATCTTCTCAAAACTCTGGATTCTGATAGAGGGCCACGAGACATGGACCTGGGTGCAAAATTGAGGTTCTAGACCCTTCCAGAGCTGAGATATTGAAACTCAAAATTTTGACCAGAAAAAAAAATGACAGCCTTACCTCTTATGTTTTTTTTCGGGGGGTGAAAAATTAAGTTTCTCCAATCTTCTCAAAACTCTGGATTCTGATAGAGGGCCACGAGACATGGACCTGGGTGCAAAAATTGAGGTTCTAGACCCTTCCAGAGCTGAGATATTGAAACTCAAAATTTTGACCAGAAAAAAAAATGACAGTGTTACCCCTTATGTTTTTTTTTCGGGGGGTGAAAAATTAAGTTTCTCCAATCTTCTCAAAACTCTGGATTCTGATAGAGGGCCACGAGACATGGACCTGGGTGCAAAAATTGAGGTTCTAGACCCTTCCAGAGCTGAGATATTGAAACTCAAAATTTTGACCAGAAAAAAAAAATGACAGTGTTACCCCTTATGTTTTTTTTCGGGGGGTGAAAAATTAAGTTTCTCCAATCTTCTCAAAACTCTGGATTCTGATAGAGGGCCACGAGACATGGACCTGGGTGCAAAAATCGAGGTTCTAGACCCTTCCAGAGCTGAGATATTGAAACTCAAAATTTTGACCAGAAAAAAAAAATGACAGTGTTACCCCTTATGTTTTTTTTCGGGGGGTGAAAAATTAAGTTTCTCCAATCTTCTCAAAACTCTGGATTCTGATAGAGGGCCACGAGACATGGACCTGGGTGCAAAAATCGAGGTTCTAGACCCTTCCAGAGCTGAGATATTGAAACTCAAAATTTTGACCAGAAAAAAAAAATGACAGTGTTACCCCTTATGTTTTTTTTTCGGGGGGTGAAAAATTAAGTTTCTCCAATCTTCTCAAAACTCTGGATTCTGATAGAGGGCCACGAGACATGGACCTGGGTGCAAAAATTGAGGTTCTAGACCCTTCCAGAGCTGAGATATTGAAACTCAAAATTTTGACCAGAAAAAAAAATGACAGTGTTACCCCTTATGTATTTTTCGGGGGGTGAAAAATTAAGTTTCTCCAATCTTCTCAAAACTCTGGATTCTGATAGAGGGCCACGAGACATGGACCTGGGTGCAAAAATTGAGGTTCTAGACCCTTCCAGAGCTGAGATATTGAAACTAAAAATTTTGACCAGAAAAAAAAAATGACAGTGTTACCCCTTATGTTTTTTTTCGGGGGGTGAAAAATTAAGTTTCTCCAATCTTTTCAAAACTCTGGATTCTGATAGAGGGCCACGAGACATGGACCTGGGTGCAAAAATTGAGGTTCTAGACCCTTCCAGAGCTGAGATATTGAAACTCAAAATTTTGACCAGAAAAAAAATTACAGTGTTACCCCTTATGTTTTTTTCGGGGGGTGAAAAATTAAGTTTCTCCAATCTTCTCAAAACTCTGGATTCTGATAGAGGGCCACGAGACATGGACCTGGGTGCAAAAATTGAGGTTCTAGACCCTTCCAGAGCTGAGATATTGAAACTCAAAATTTTGACCAGAAAAAAAATGACATTGTTACCCCTTATGTTGTTTTTCGGGGGGTGAAAAATGAAGTTTCTCCAATCTTCTCAAAACTCTGGATTCTGATAGAGGGCCACGAGACATGGACCTGGGTGCAAAAATTGAGGTTCTAGACCCTTCCAGAGCTGAGATATTGAAACTCAAAATTTTGACCAGAAAAAAAAAATGACAGTGTTACCCCTTATGTTTTTTTTTCGGGGGGTGAAAAATTAAGTTTCTCCAATCTTCTCAAAACTCTGGATTCTGATAGAGGGCCACGAGACATGGACCTGGGTGCAAAAATTGAGGTTCTAGACCCTTCCAGAGCTGAGATATTGAAACTCAAAATTTTGACCAGAAAAAAAAAATGACAGTGTTACCCCTTATGTTTTTTTTTCGGGGGGTGAAAAATTAAGTTTCTCCAATCTTCTCAAAACTCTGGATTCTGATAGAGGGCCACGAGACATGGACCTGGGTGCAAAAATTGAGGTTCTAGACCCTTCCAGAGCTGAGATATTGAAACTCAAAATTATGACCAGAAAAAAAAATGACAGCCTTACCTCTTATGTTTTTTTTCGGGGGGTGAAAAATTAAGTTTCTCCAATCTTCTCAAAACTCTGGATTCTGATAGAGGGCCACGAGACATGGACCTGGGTGCAAAAATTGAGGTTCTAGACCCTTCCAGAGCTGAGATATTGAAACTCAAAATTTTGACCAGAAAAAACAAATGACAGTGTTACCCCTTATGTTTTTTTTTTCGGGGGGTGAAAAATTAAGTTTCTCCAATCTTCTCAAAACTCTGGATTCTGATAGAGGGCCACGAGACATGGACCTGGGTGCAAAAATTGAGGTTCTAGACCCTTCCAGAGCTGAGATATTGAAACTCAAAATTTTGACCAGAAAAAAAAAATGACAGTGTTACCCCTTATGTTTTTTTTCGGGGGGTGAAAAAATAAGTTTCTCCAATCTTCTCAAAACTCTGGATTCTGATAGAGGGCCACGAGACATGGACCTGGGTGCAAAAATTGAGGTTCTAGACCCTTCCAGAGCTGAGATATTGAAACTCAGAATTTTGACCAGAAAAAAAAAATGACAGTGTTACCCCTTATGTTTTTTTTCGGGGGGGTGAAAAATTAAGTTTCTCCAATCTTCTCAAAACTCTGGATTCTGATAGAGGGCCACGAGACATGGACCTGGGTGCAAAAATTGAGGTTCTAGACCCTTCCAGAGCTGAGATGTTGAAACTCAAAATTTTGACCAGAAAAAAAAAATGACAGTGTTACCCCTTATGTTTTTTTGGGGGGGGGGGTGAAAAATTAAGTTTCTCCAATCTTCTCAAAACTCTGGATTCTGATAGAGGGCCACGAGACATGGACCTGGGTGCAAAAATTGAGGTTCTAGACCCTTCCAGAGCTGAGATATTGAAACTCAAAATTTTGACCAGAAAAAAAATGACAGTGTTACCCCTTATGGTTTTTTTTGTCCAAGAAAGACATGTTCCCAAAAAAAGAAACATGAGTGTGTGTGCTCCAGTGGCTCAGTGGTGTGAGTGTTGTGATTCCATGTGGGAAAGCCAGGTTCAAGCCTTGCTTTTCTGCGTCTTTAGTTTTGTCGGGTTTGTCCGAGAGAAAAGAAGACATGCTCACAATAAAATAAGTGCATGAGTGTGGAAGGTCCAGTGGCTCAGTGGTGTGAGTGTTGCAGTTCCATATGGGAAAATGGGTTCAAACCTCACTATTGCGATGCTTTGCTTTATTTTCGTCGGATTTGTTGAAAAGAAAAAAAAGACATGGCCCCCCAAAAAAGGAGTGTGATGGCTGAAGGTCCAGTGGCTCAGTGGTGTGAGTGTCAATTTCTCGTATGGAGAATCCAGGTTTGAATCTCTTGATGGTAAACTTTTTTTAGTTTGATTGGTTTGGTCCAAATAAAAGAACAAATCTTCAGCAAGGACATCTAACTGTAAGTGGTTCAGTGGTAAAAAGCGTTGCTGTTCTGTGTTGGAAATCCTGGTTCAAATCTCACTTTTGCTGTTGAAATTACTTTAGTGTGATTTTTTGAGACAAACAGAAACATTGAAATGAAGAAGCTCCTGTGGCTCAGTGGTCTGAGTGTTGTGATTCCATGTGGGAAACCTGGGTTCCAGCCTCACTCTTATCATGCTTTAGTTTCACTGGCTTTGTCCAAGAAAGACATGTTCCCAAAAAAGGATGCGTGAGTGTTTGTGGTCCAGTGGCTCAGAGTGTTGTGATTCCATGTGGGAAACCAGGGTTTGAGTCTCACTCTTATCATGCGTTAGTTTCACTGGCTTTGTCCAAGAAAGACATGTTCCCAAAAAAGGAAGTGTGAGTGTGTGTTGCTCAGTGGTCTGAGTGTTGTGATACCTTGTGGGAAACCTGGGTTCAAATCACACTCTTGTGACGCTTTAGTTTCACTGGATTGTCAAAGTAAGACATGCTCCCAAAAAAAGAAGAGTGAGTGTGCAAGCTCCAGTGGCTCAGTGCTGTGAGTGTTATGGTTCCATGTGGGAAACCAGGGTTTGAGCCTCACTCTTACCATGCTTTAGTTTCAAGGGGTTTGTCCAAGAGAGAAAAAGACTTGCTCCCAAAAAATTAAGTATGTGTGTGGATGGGCCAGTGGCTCAGTGGGTGAGCTCTCACTCCCCAGTTGGGAGGTTCCTGGTTCAAGACTAGGCTGGACACTGAAGCAAGTGATGGTTGCAGGTTGGATGAGGATTGAGGAGGAGGAGGAGGACGACGATGGAGGAGTATCTAGGATGAGAGCTATAGATAATAGTGTGTATGAGGTAAGAAATAAAATATTTTTTGGTGCATGGTAAAGTTGTGTACATTTCATGTATTCCAAAATTAAAATTTTGGTTAAGTCCCACAAAAAAATGCCTCTCTCTGCAGCAACACCGCTGCTGGATATCGTCCCAGAAATCCCCAGGGGGAGGAGTTAGGTTATTTCCTCCCCCCTTTGTGTCCTGAACGTATCTCGTCCCCCAGCTGCAGATCTGGAGGATGTTCGTCAACGCAACCATGCTTCACGGTCCAGCCCGGTCTTGAACCAGGAACATCCCAACCTCCCGATTCGGGAGTGAGAGCTCACCCACGGAGCCACTGGACCATCCACACTCATGCTTAATTTTTTGGGAGCATGTCTTTTTCTCTCTTGGACAAACCAGTTGAAACTAAAGCATGATAAGAGTGAGGCTCAAACCCTGGTTTCCCACATGGAATCACAACACTCAGACCACTGAGCCACTGGAGCTTGCACACTCACTCTTCTTTTTTTGGGAGCATGTCTTACTTCGACAATCCAGTGAAACTAAAGCATCACAAGAGTGTGATTCGAACCTGGGTTTCCCACATAGAATCACAACACTCAGACCACTGAGCCACAGGAGCTTCTTCATTTCAATGTTTCTGTTTGTCTCAAAAAATCACACTAAAATAATTTCAACCGCAAAAGTGATATTTGAACCAGTTTTCAACACAGAACAGCAACGCTTTTACCACTGAACCACTTACAGTTGGATGTCCTTTTTGAAGATTGGTCTTTTTATTTGGACCAAACCAATCAAACTAAAAATGTTAACCATCAAGAGACTCAAACATGGATTCTCCACACGAGAGATTAACACTCACACCACTGAGCCATTCAAGCTTCCACTCTTTCACTTTCTTTTGCAGGCATTTCTTTTTTATTTGGACAAAACCATTCAAAATAAAGCATTTTAATGCAAAGAGTGGGACTTGAACCCAAATCCTCAACATGATAGAGTAATACTCTAACCACTGAGCCATTCAAGCTTCCACTCTTTCACTTTATTTTGCAGGCATTTCTTTTTTATTTGGACAAAACCCTTCAAAATAAAGAATTTTAATGCTAAGAGCGGACTTGAACCCAAATCCTCAACATGATAGAGGAACACTCTGACCACTGAGCCATTCAAGCTTCCACTTCTTCTCTTTATTTTGCAGGCATGTCTTTTTTATTTGGACAAAACCCTTCAAAATAAAGAATTCTAATGCTAAGAGCAGGACTTGAACCCAAATCCTCAACATGATAGAGTAACACTCTAACCACTGAGCCATTCAAGCTTTTTGTCTCAAAACTCTGGATTCTGATAGAGGGCCACGAGACATGGACCTGGGTGCAAAAATTGAGGCTGTAGACCCTTCCAGAGCTGAGATATTGAAACTCAAAATTTTGACCAGAAAAAAAAATGACAGTGTTACCCCTTATGTTTTTTCCGGAGGTGAAAAATTAAGTTTTTCCAATCTTCTCAAAACTCTGGATTCTGATAGAGGGCCACGAGACATGGACCTGGGTGCAAAAATTGAGGCTGTAGACCCTTCCAGAGCTGAGATATTGAAACTCAAAATTTTGACCAGAAAAAAAAGACAGTGTTACCCCTTATGTTTTTTTTCGGGGGGTGAAATATTAAGTTTCTCCAATCATCTCAAAACTCTGGATTCTGATAGAGGGTGTTACGTTCCTCCTGATGGCTAATCCAGGGGAAAGGAGGTGCAACAATATTTAAAAATAAACCCGGGCAAAAGAGGACAGTAAGTCAGAATAAAATGCAAACTGAAGGGTATTTATTACAGAATTCACAATAAAAACCACTTCAAACTAGTCTCTCAAAAAAAAGATAGCAATAAACAATGTAAGACGACAGTAAACAGTGTAAGACAACAATGAACAGTGTAAGACAACACTAAACTGACTTAATAACTACAGTAACCAGCTCAAACCCTATATGAACAATTAAGTAGTCCTCTCTCCACCACGGAGGCTAAGCCCCAGACACTGTTCTGGTCTCACAAGGATCTAGCTCAATAATCAACCCACTGGTTGGATGGCTGAATTTGTCTCTGTTCCGTTGGTTCGGCTGGTTGACAGTAATCTGCTCACAGACTGACTGGTTGGTTAGTTCATTGGTGGTTCTCTGCTCACAGAGGGTTCGCTTTTTGGATGACTATGGTAGCACTCTGCTCACAGACGTTTCTCTCGCCATTGCAGTGTGCAAACCAAGCCTTCTTATCCTCCAGGCACTGAGTATCATTGGACACACCTGCTGCCACACACTCAGTTAATTAGGCACCCCTGCTGGGACTCACTCATGGAACCTAAACATGCAGCCTGAAAGAAAGAAAGAGAAAAAAAACACAACACAACCCAACACATATCCCTAGGATTGTAACAGAGGGTCACGAGACATGGACCTGGGTGCAAAAATTGAGGCTGTAGACCCTTCCAGAGCTGAGATATTGAAACTCAAAATTTTGACCAGAAAAAAAAATGACAGTGTTACCCCTTATGTTTTTTTTTCGGGGGGTGAAAAATTAAGTTTCTCCAATCTTCTCAAAACTCTGGATTCTGATAGAGGGCCACGAGACATGGACCTGGGTGCAAAAATTGAGGTTCTAGACCCTTCCAGAGCTGAGATATTGAAACTCAAAATTTTGACCAGAAAAAAAAATGACAGTGTTACTCCTTATGTTTTTTTTTCGGGGGGGTGAAAAATTAAGTTTCTCCAATCTTCTCAAAACTCTGGATTCTGATAGAGGGCCAAGAGACATGGACCTGGGTGCAAAAATTGAGGTTCTAGACCCTTCCAGAGCTGAGATATTGAAACTCAAAATTTTGACCAGAAAAAAAAATGACAGTGTTACCCCTTATGTTTTTTTTTCGGGGGGTGAAAAATTAAGTTTCTCCAATCTTCTCAAAACTCTGGATTCTGATAGAGGGCCACGAGACATGGACCTGGGTGCAAAAATTGAGGTTCTAGACCCTTCCAGAGCTGAGATATTGAAACTCAAAATTTTGACCAGAAAAAAAATGACAGTGTTACCCCTTATGTTTTTTTTCGGGGGGTGAAAAATTAAGTTTCCCCAATCTTCTCAAAACTCTGGATTCTGATAGAGGGCCACGAGACATGGACCTGGGTGCAAAAATTGAGGTTCTAGACCCTTCCAGAGCTGAGATATTGAAACTCAAAATTTTGACCAGAAAAAAAAATGACAGTGTTACCCCTTATGTTTTTTTTCGGGGGGTGAAAAATGAAGTTTCTCCAATCTTCTCAAAACTCTGGATTCTGATAGAGGGCCACGAGACATGGACCTGGGTGCAAAAATTGAGGTTCTAGACCCTTCCAGAGCTGAGATATTGAAACTCAAAATTTTGACCAGAAAAAAAAAATGACAGTGTTACCCCTTATGTTTTTTTTCGGGGGGTGAAAAATGAAGTTTCTCCAATCTTCTCAAAACTCTGGATTCTGATAGAGGGCCACGAGACATGGACCTGGGTGCAAAAATTGAGGTTCTAGACCCTTCCAGAGCTGAGATATTGAAACTCAAAATTTTGACCAGAAAAAAAAATGACAGTGTTACCCCTTATGTTTTTTTTCAGGGGGTGAAAAATGAAGTTTCTCCAATCTTCTCAAAACTCTGGATTCTGATAGAGGGCCACGAGACATGGACCTGGGTGCAAAAATTGAGGTTCTAGACCCTTCCAGAGCTGAGATATTGAAACTCAAAAATTTGACCAGAAAAAAAAATGACAGTGTTACCCCTTATGTTTTTTTTCGGGGGGTGAAAAATGAAGTTTCTCCAATCTTCTCAAAACTCTGGATTCTGATAGAGGGCCACGAGACATGGACCTGGGTGCAAAAATTGAGGTTCTAGACCCTTCCAGAGCTGAGATATTGAAACTCAAAATTTTGATGAGAAAAAAAAATGACAGTGTTACCCCTTATGTTTTTTTTTCGGGGGGTGAAAAATTAAGTTTCTCCAATCTTCTCAAAACTCTGGATTCTGATAGAGGGCCACGAGACATGGACCTGGGTGCAAAAATTGAGGTTCTAGACCCTTCCAGAGCTGAGATATTGAAACTCAAAATTTTGACCAGAAAAAAAAATTACAGTGTTACCCCTTGTGTTTTTTTCGGGGGGTTAAAAAAATTAAGTTTCTCCAATCTTCTCAAAACTCTGGATTCTGATAGAGGGCCACGAGACATGGACCTGGGTGCAAAAATTGAGGTTCTAGACCCTTCCAGAGCTGAGATATTGAAACTCAAAATTTTGACCAGAACAAAAAATGACAGTGTTACCCCTTATGTTTTTTTTCGGGGGGTGAAAAATGAAGTTTCTCCAATCTTCTCAAAACTCTGGATTCTGATAGAGGGCCACGAGACATGGACCTGGGTGCAAAAATTGAGGTTCTAGACCCTTCCAGAGTTGAGATATTGAAACTCAAAATTTTGACCAGAAAAAAAAATGACAGTGTTACCCCTTATGTTTTTTTTCAGGGGGTGAAAAATTAAGTTTCTCCAATCTTCTCAAAACTCTGGATTCTGATAGAGGGCCACGAGACATGGACCTGGGTGCAAAAATTGAGGTTCTAGACCCTTCCAGAGCTGAGATATTGAAACTCAAAATTTTGACCAGAAAAAAAAAAATGACAGTGTTACCCCTTATGTTTTTTTTCGGGGGGTGAAAAATTAAGTTTCTCCAATCTTCTCAAAACTCTGGATTCTGATAGAGGGCCACGAGACATGGACCTGGGTGCAAAAATTGAGGTTCTAGACCCTTCCAGAGCTGAGATATTGAAACTCAAAATTTTAACCAGAAAAAAAAAATGACAGTGTTACCCCTTATGTTTTTTTTCGGGGGGTGAAAAATTAAGTTTCTCCAATCTTCTCAAAACTCTGGATTCTGATAGAGGGCCACGAGACATGGACCTGGGTGCAAAAATTGAGGTTCTAGACCCTTCCAGAGCTGAGATATTGAAACTCAAAATTTTGACCAGAAAAAAAAATGACAGTGTTACCCCTTATGTTTTTTTTCGGGGGGTGAAAAATTAAGTTTCTCCAATCTTCTCAAAACTCTGGATTCTGATAGAGGGCCACGAGACATGGACCTGGGTGCAAAAATTGAGGTTCTAGACCCTTCCAGAGCTGAGATATTGAAACTCAAAATTTTGACCAGAAAAAAAAATTACAGTGTTACCCCTTATGTTTTTTTCGGGGGGTGAAAAATTAAGTTTCTCCAATCTTCTCAAAACTCTGGATTCTGATAGAGGGCCACGAGACATGGACCTGGGTGCAAAAATTGAGGTTCTAGACCCTTCCAGAGCTGAGATATTGAAACTCAAAATTTTGACCAGAACAAAAAATGACAGTGTTACCCCTTATGTTTTTTTTCGGGGGGTGAAAAATGAAGTTTCTCCAATCTTCTCAAAACTCTGGATTCTGATAGAGGGCCACGAGACATGGACCTGGGTGCAAAAATTGAGGTTCTAGACCCTTCCAGAGCTGAGATATTGAAACTCAAAATTTTAACCAGAAAAAAAAAATGACAGTGTTACCCCTTATGTTTTTTTTCGGGGGGTGAAAAATTAAGTTTCTCCAATCTTCTCAAAACTCTGGATTCTGATAGAGGGCCACGAGACATGGACCTGGGTGCAAAAATTGAGGTTCTAGACCCTTCCAGAGCTGAGATATTGAAACTCAAAATTTTGACAAGAAAAAAAATGACAGTGTTACCCCTTATGTTTTTTTTTTTCGGGGGGTGAAAAATTAAGTTTCTCCAATCTTCTCAAAACCCTGGATTCTGATAGAGGGCCACGAGACATGGACCTGGGTGCAAAAATTGAGGTTCTAGACCCTTCCAGAGCTGAGATATTGAAACTCAAAATTTTGACCAGAAAAAAAAATTACAGTGTTACCCCTTATGTTTTTTTCGGGGGGTGAAAAATTAAGTTTCTCCAATCTTCTCAAAACTCTGGATTCTGATAGAGGGCCACGAGACATGGACCTGGGTGCAAAAATTGAGGTTCTAGACCCTTCCAGAGCTGAGATATTGAAACTCAAAATTTTGACCAGAACAAAAAATGACAGTGTTACCCCTTATGTTTTTTTTCGGGGGGTGAAAAATGAAGTTTCTCCAATCTTCTCAAAACTCTGGATTCTGATAGAGGGCCACGAGACATGGACCTGGGTGCAAAAATTGAGGTTCTAGACCCTTCCAGAGTTGAGATATTGAAACTCAAAATGTTGACCAGAAAAAAAAAATGACAGTGTTACCCCTTATGTTTTTTTTCAGGGGGTGAAAAATTAAGTTTCTCCAATCTTCTCAAAACTCTGGATTCTGATAGAGGGCCACGAGACATGGACCTGGGTGCAAAAATTGAGGTTCTAGACCCTTCCAGAGCTGAGATATTGAAACTCAAAATTTTGACCAGAAAAAAAATGACAGTGTTACCCCTTATGTTTTTTTTCGGGGGGTGAAAAATTAAGTTTCTCCAATCTTCTCAAAACTCTGGATTCTGATAGAGGGCCACGAGACATGGACCTGGGTGCAAAAATTGAGGTTCTAGACCCTTCCAGAGCTGAGATATTGAAACTCAAAATTTTAACCAGAAAAAAAAAATGACAGTGTTACCCCTTATGTTTTTTTTCGGGGGGTGAAAAATTAAGTTTCTCCAATCTTCTCAAAACTCTGGATTCTGATAGAGGGCCACGAGACATGGACCTGGGTGCAAAAATTGAGGTTCTAGACCCTTCCAGAGCTGAGATATTGAAACTCAAAATTTTGACCAGAAAAAAAAATGACAGTGTTACCCCTTATGTTTTTTTTTTTTTTTGCGGGGGGTGAAAAATTAAGTTTCTCCAATCTTCTCAAAACTCTGGATTCTGATAGAGGGCCAAGAGACATGGACCTGGGTGCAAAAATTGAGGTTCTAGACCCTTCCAGAGCTGAGATATTGAAACTCAAAATTTTGACCAGAAAAAAAAAAATGACAGTGTTACCCCTTATGTTTTTTTTCGGGGGGTGAAAAAATAAGTTTCTCCAATCTTCTCAAAACTCTGGATTCTGATAGAGGGCCACGAGACATGGACCTGGGTGCAAAAATTGAGGTTCTAGACCCTTCCAGAGCTGAGATATTGAAACTAAAAATTTTGACCAGAAAAAAAAAATGACAGTGTTACCCCTTATGTTTTTTTCGGGGGGTGAAAAATTAAGTTTCTCCAATCTTCTCAAAACTCTGGATTCTGATAGAGGGCCACGAGACATGGACCTGGGTGCAAAAATTGAGGTTCTAGACCCTTCCAGAGCTGAGATATTGAAACTCAAAATTTTGACCAGAAAAAAAAATTACAGTGTTACCCCTTATGTTTTTTTTGGGGGGTGAAAAATTACGTTTCTCCAATCTTCTCAAAACTCTGGATTCTGATAGAGGGCCACGAGACATGGACCTGGGTGCAAAAATTGAGGTTCTAGACCCTTCCAGAGCTGAGATATTGAAACTCAAAATTTTGACCAGAAAAAAAAAATGACCGTGTTACCCCTTATGTTTTTTTTCGGGGGGTGAAAAATGAAGTTTCTCCAATCTTCTCAAAACTCTGGATTCTGATAGAGGGCCACGAGACATGGACCTGGGTGCAAAAATTGAGGTTCTAGACCCTTCCAGAGCTGAGATATTGAAACTCAAAATTTTGACCAGAAAAAAAAAAATTACAGTGTTACCCCTTATGTTTTTTTCGGGGGGTGAAAAATTAAGTTTCTCCAATCTTCTCAAAACTCTGGATTCTGATAGAGGGCCAAGAGACATGGACCTGGGTGCAAAAATTGAGGTTCTAGACCCTTCCAGAGCTGAGATATTGAAACTCAAAATTTTGACCAGAAAAAAAAATGACAGTGTTACCCCTTATGTTTTTTTTCAGGGGGTGAAAAATGAAGTTTCTCCAATCTTCTCAAAACTCTGGATTCTGATAGAGGGCCACGAGACATGGACCTGGGTGCAAAAATTGAGGTTCTAGACCCTTCCAGAGCTGAGATATTGAAACTCAAAAATTTGACCAGAAAAAAAAATGACAGTGTTACCCCTTATGTTTTTTTTCGGGGGGTGAAAAATGAAGTTTCTCCAATCTTCTCAAAACTCTGGATTCTGATAGAGGGCCACGAGACATGGACCTGGGTGCAAAAATTGAGGTTCTAGACCCTTCCAGAGCTGAGATATTGAAACTCAAAATTTTGATGAGAAAAAAAAATGACAGTGTTACCCCTTATGTTTTTTTTTTCGGGGGGTGAAAAATTAAGTTTCTCCAATCTTCTCAAAACTCTGGATTCTGATAGAGGGCCACGAGACATGGACCTGGGTGCAAAAATTGAGGTTCTAGACCCTTCCAGAGCTGAGATATTGAAACTCAAAATTTTGACCAGAAAAAAAAATTACAGTGTTACCCCTTGTGTTTTTTTCGGGGGGTGAAAAATTAAGTTTCTCCAATCTTCTCAAAACTCTGGATTCTGATAGAGGGCCACGAGACATGGACCTGGGTGCAAAAATTGAGGTTCTAGACCCTTCCAGAGCTGAGATATTGAAACTCAAAATTTTGACCAGAACAAAAAATGACAGTGTTACCCCTTATGTTTTTTTTCGGGGGGTGAAAAATGAAGTTTCTCCAATCTTCTCAAAACTCTGGATTCTGATAGAGGGCCACGAGACATGGACCTGGGTGCAAAAATTGAGGTTCTAGACCCTTCCAGAGTTGAGATATTGAAACTCAAAATTTTGACCAGAAAAAAAAAATGACAGTGTTACCCCTTATGTTTTTTTTCAGGGGGTGAAAAATTAAGTTTCTCCAATCTTCTCAAAACTCTGGATTCTGATAGAGGGCCACGAGACATGGACCTGGGTGCAAAAATTGAGGTTCTAGACCCTTCCAGAGCTGAGATATTGAAACTCAAAATTTTGACCAGAAAAAAAAAAAATGACAGTGTTACCCCTTATGTTTTTTTTCGGGGGGTGAAAAATTAAGTTTCTCCAATCTTCTCAAAACTCTGGATTCTGATAGAGGGCCACGAGACATGGACCTGGGTGCAAAAATTGAGGTTCTAGACCCTTCCAGAGCTGAGATATTGAAACTCAAAATTTTAACCAGAAAAAAAAAATGACAGTGTTACCCCTTATGTTTTTTTTCGGGGGGTGAAAAATTAAGTTTCTCCAATCTTCTCAAAACTCTGGATTCTGATAGAGGGCCACGAGACATGGACCTGGGTGCAAAAATTGAGGTTCTAGACCCTTCCAGAGCTGAGATATTGAAACTCAAAATTTTGACCAGAAAAAAAAATGACAGTGTTACCCCTTATGTTTTTTTTGGGGGGTGAAAAATTACGTTTCTCCAATCTTCTCAAAACTCTGGATTCTGATAGAGGGCCACGAGACATGGACCTGGGTGCAAAAATTGAGGTTCTAGACCCTTCCAGAGCTGAGATATTGAAACTCAAAATTTTGACCAGAAAAAAAAAATGACCGTGTTACCCCTTATGTTTTTTTTCGGGGGGTGAAAAATGAAGTTTCTCCAATCTTCTCAAAACTCTGGATTCTGATAGAGGGCCACGAGACATGGACCTGGGTGCAAAAATTGAGGTTCTAGACCCTTCCAGAGCTGAGATATTGAAACTCAAAATTTTGACCAGAAAAAAAAAAATTACAGTGTTACCCCTTATGTTTTTTTCGGGGGGTGAAAAATTAAGTTTCTCCAATCTTCTCAAAACTCTGGATTCTGATAGAGGGCCAAGAGACATGGACCTGGGTGCAAAAATTGAGGTTCTAGACCCTTCCAGAGCTGAGATATTGAAACTCAAAATTTTGACCAGAAAAAAAAATGACAGTGTTACCCCTTATGTTTTTTTTCAGGGGGTGAAAAATGAAGTTTCTCCAATCTTCTCAAAACTCTGGATTCTGATAGAGGGCCACGAGACATGGACCTGGGTGCAAAAATTGAGGTTCTAGACCCTTCCAGAGCTGAGATATTGAAACTCAAAAATTTGACCAGAAAAAAAAATGACAGTGTTACCCCTTATGTTTTTTTTCGGGGGGTGAAAAATGAAGTTTCTCCAATCTTCTCAAAACTCTGGATTCTGATAGAGGGCCACGAGACATGGACCTGGGTGCAAAAATTGAGGTTCTAGACCCTTCCAGAGCTGAGATATTGAAACTCAAAATTTTGATGAGAAAAAAAAATGACAGTGTTACCCCTTATGTTTTTTTTTTCGGGGGGTGAAAAATTAAGTTTCTCCATTCTTCTCAAAACTCTGGATTCTGATAGAGGGCCACGAGACATGGACCTGGGTGCAAAAATTGAGGTTCTAGACCCTTCCAGAGCTGAGATATTGAAACTCAAAATTTTGACCAGAAAAAAAAATTACAGTGTTACCCCTTGTGTTTTTTTCGGGGGGTGAAAAATTAAGTTTCTCCAATCTTCTCAAAACTCTGGATTCTGATAGAGGGCCACGAGACATGGACCTGGGTGCAAAAATTGAGGTTCTAGACCCTTCCAGAGCTGAGATATTGAAACTCAAAATTTTGACCAGAACAAAAAATGACAGTGTTACCCCTTATGTTTTTTTTCGGGGGGTGAAAAATGAAGTTTCTCCAATCTTCTCAAAACTCTGGATTCTGATAGAGGGCCACGAGACATGGACCTGGGTGCAAAAATTGAGGTTCTAGACCCTTCCAGAGTTGAGATATTGAAACTCAAAATTTTGACCAGAAAAAAAAAATGACAGTGTTACCCCTTATGTTTTTTTTCAGGGGGTGAAAAATTAAGTTTCTCCAATCTTCTCAAAACTCTGGATTCTGATAGAGGGCCACGAGACATGGACCTGGGTGCAAAAATTGAGGTTCTAGACCCTTCCAGAGCTGAGATATTGAAACTCAAAATTTTGACCAGAAAAAAAAAATGACAGTGTTACCCCTTATGTTTTTTTTCGGGGGGTGAAAAATTAAGTTTCTCCAATCTTCTCAAAACTCTGGATTCTGATAGAGGGCCACGAGACATGGACCTGGGTGCAAAAATTGAGGTTCTAGACCCTTCCAGAGCTGAGATATTGAAACTCAAAATTTTAACCAGAAAAAAAAAATGACAGTGTTACCCCTTATGTTTTTTTTCGGGGGGTGAAAAATTAAGTTTCTCCAATCTTCTCAAAACTCTGGATTCTGATAGAGGGCCACGAGACATGGACCTGGGTGCAAAAATTGAGGTTCTAGACCCTTCCAGAGCTGAGATATTGAAACTCAAAATTTTGACCAGAAAAAAAAATGACAGTGTTACCCCTTATGTTTTTTTTTCGGGGGGTGAAAAATTAAGTTTCTCCAATCTTCTCAAAACTCTGGATTCTGATAGAGGGCCACGAGACATGGACCTGGGTGCAAAAATTGAGGTTCTAGACCCTTCCAGAGCTGAGATATTGAAACTCAAAATTTTGACCAGAAAAAAAAATTACAGTGTTACCCCTTATGTTTTTTTCGGGGGGTGAAAAATTAAGTTTCTCCAATCTTCTCAAAACTCTGGATTCTGATAGAGGGCCACGAGACATGGACCTGGGTGCAAAAATTGAGGTTCTAGACCCTTCCAGAGCTGAGATATTGAAACTCAAAATTTTGACCAGAACAAAAAATGACAGTGTTACCCCTTATGTTTTTTTTCGGGGGGTGAAAAATGAAGTTTCTCCAATCTTCTCAAAACTCTGGATTCTGATAGAGGGCCACGAGACATGGACCTGGGTGCAAAAATTGAGGTTCTAGACCCTTCCAGAGCTGAGATATTGAAACTCAAAATTTTAACCAGAAAAAAAAAATGACAGTGTTACCCCTTATGTTTTTTTTCGGGGGGTGAAAAATTAAGTTTCTCCAATCTTCTCAAAACTCTGGATTCTGATAGAGGGCCACGAGACATGGACCTGGGTGCAAAAATTGAGGTTCTAGACCCTTCCAGAGCTGAGATATTGAAACTCAAAATTTTGACGAGAAAAAAAATGACAGTGTTACCCCTTATGTTTTTTTTTTCGGGGGGTGAAAAATTAAGTTTCTCCAATCTTCTCAAAACTCTGGATTCTGATAGAGGGCCACGAGACATGGACCTGGGTGCAAAAATTGAGGTTCTAGACCCTTCCAGAGCTGAGATATTGAAACTCAAAATTTTGACCAGAAAAAAAAATGACAGTGTTACCCCTTATGTTTTTTTTCAGGGGGTGAAAAATGAAGTTTCTCCAATCTTCTCAAAACTCTGGATTCTGATAGAGGGCCACGAGACATGGACCTGGGTGCAAAAATTGAGGTTCTAGACCCTTCCAGAGCTGAGATATTGAAACTCAAAAATTTGACCAGAAAAAAAAATGACAGTGTTACCCCTTATGTTTTTTTTCGGGGGGTGAAAAATGAAGTTTCTCCAATCTTCTCAAAACTCTGGATTCTGATAGAGGGCCACGAGACATGGACCTGGGTGCAAAAATTGAGGTTCTAGACCCTTCCAGAGCTGAGATATTGAAACTCAAAATTTTGATGAGAAAAAAAAATGACAGTGTTACCCCTTATGTTTTTTTTTTCGGGGGGTGAAAAATTAAGTTTCTCCAATCTTCTCAAAACTCTGGATTCTGATAGAGGGCCACGAGACATGGACCTGGGTGCAAAAATTGAGGTTCTAGACCCTTCCAGAGCTGAGATATTGAAACTCAAAATTTTGACCAGAAAAAAAAATTACAGTGTTACCCCTTGTGTTTTTTTCGGGGGGTGAAAAATTAAGTTTCTCCAATCTTCTCAAAACTCTGGATTCTGATAGAGGGCCACGAGACATGGACCTGGGTGCAAAAATTGAGGTTCTAGACCCTTCCAGAGCTGAGATATTGAAACTCAAAATTTTGACCAGAACAAAAAATGACAGTGTTACCCCTTATGTTTTTTTTCGGGGGGTGAAAAATGAAGTTTCTCCAATCTTCTCAAAACTCTGGATTCTGATAGAGGGCCACGAGACATGGACCTGGGTGCAAAAATTGAGGTTCTAGACCCTTCCAGAGTTGAGATATTGAAACTCAAAATTTTGACCAGAAAAAAAAAATGACAGTGTTACCCCTTATGTTTTTTTTCAGGGGGTGAAAAATTAAGTTTCTCCAATCTTCTCAAAACTCTGGATTCTGATAGAGGGCCACGAGACATGGACCTGGGTGCAAAAATTGAGGTTCTAGACCCTTCCAGAGCTGAGATATTGAAACTCAAAATTTTGACCAGAAAAAAAAAAATGACAGTGTTACCCCTTATGTTTTTTTTCGGGGGGTGAAAAATTAAGTTTCTCCAATCTTCTCAAAACTCTGGATTCTGATAGAGGGCCACGAGACATGGACCTGGGTGCAAAAATTGAGGTTCTAGACCCTTCCAGAGCTGAGATATTGAAACTCAAAATTTTAACCAGAAAAAAAAAATGACAGTGTTACCCCTTATGTTTTTTTTCGGGGGGTGAAAAATTAAGTTTCTCCAATCTTCTCAAAACTCTGGATTCTGATAGAGGGCCACGAGACATGGACCTGGGTGCAAAAATTGAGGTTCTAGACCCTTCCAGAGCTGAGATATTGAAACTCAAAATTTTGACCAGAAAAAAAAATGACAGTGTTACCCCTTATGTTTTTTTTTCGGGGGGTGAAAAATTAAGTTTCTCCAATCTTCTCAAAACTCTGGATTCTGATAGAGGGCCACGAGACATGGACCTGGGTGCAAAAATTGAGGTTCTAGACCCTTCCAGAGCTGAGATATTGAAACTCAAAATTTTGACCAGAAAAAAAAATTACAGTGTTACCCCTTATGTTTTTTTCGGGGGGTGAAAAATTAAGTTTCTCCAATCTTCTCAAAACTCTGGATTCTGATAGAGGGCCACGAGACATGGACCTGGGTGCAAAAATTGAGGTTCTAGACCCTTCCAGAGCTGAGATATTGAAACTAAAAATTTTGACCAGAAAAAAAAAATGACAGTGTTACCCCTTATGTTTTTTTTCGGGGGGTGAAAAATTAAGTTTCTCCAATCTTTTCAAAACTCTGGATTCTGATAGAGGGCCACGAGACATGGACCTGGGTGCAAAAATTGAGGTTCTAGACCCTTCCAGAGCTGAGATATTGAAACTCAAAATTTTGACCAGAAAAAAAAATTACAGTGTTACCCCTTATGTTTTTTTCGGGGGGTGAAAAATTACTTTTCTCCAATCTTCTCAAAACTCTGGATTCTGATAGAGGGCCACGAGACATGGACCTGGGTGCAAAAATTGAGGTTCTAGACCCTTCCAGAGCTGAGATATTGAAACTCAAAATTTTGACCAGAAAAAAAATGACATTGTTACCCCTTATGTTGTTTTTCGGGGGGTGAAAAATGAAGTTTCTCCAATCTTCTCAAAACTCTGGATTCTGATAGAGGGCCACGAGACATGGACCTGGGTGCAAAAATTGAGGTTCTAGACCCTTCCAGAGCTGAGATATTGAAACTCAAAATTTTGACCAGAAAAAAAAAATGACAGTGTTACCCCTTATGTTTTTTTTCGGGGGGTGAAAAATTAAGTTTCTCCAATCTTCTCAAAACTCTGGATTCTGATAGAGGGCCACGAGACATGGACCTGGGTGCAAAAATCGAGGTTCTAGACCCTTCCAGAGCTGAGATATTGAAACTCAAAATTTTGACCAGAAAAAAAAAATGACAGTGTTACCCCTTATGTTTTTTTTCGGGGGGTGAAAAATTAAGTTTCTCCAATCTTCTCAAAACTCTGGATTCTGATAGAGGGCCACGAGACATGGACCTGGGTGCAAAAATCGAGGTTCTAGACCCTTCCAGAGCTGAGATATTGAAACTCAAAATTTTGACCAGAAAAAAAAAATGACAGTGTTACCCCTTATGTTTTTTTTCGGGGGGTGAAAAATTAAGTTTCTCCAATCTTCTCAAAACTCTGGATTCTGATAGAGGGCCACGAGACATGGACCTGGGTGCAAAAATTGAGGTTCTAGACCCTTCCAGAGCTGAGATATTGAAACTCAAAATTTTGACCAGAAAAAAAAAATGACAGTGTTACCCCTTATGTATTTTTCGGGGGGTGAAAAATTAAGTTTCTCCAATCTTCTCAAAACTCTGGATTCTGATAGAGGGCCACGAGACATGGACCTGGGTGCAAAAATTGAGGTTCTAGACCCTTCCAGAGCTGAGATATTGAAACTCAAAATTTTGACCAGAAAAAACAAATGACAGTGTTACCCCTTATGTTTTTTTTTCGGGGGGTGAAAAATTAAGTTTCTCCAATCTTCTCAAAACTCTGGATTCTGATAGAGGGCCACGAGACATGGACCTGGGTGCAAAAATTGAGGTTCTAGACCCTTCCAGAGCTGAGATATTGAAACTAAAAATTTTGACCAGAAAAAAAAAATGACAGTGTTACCCCTTATGTTTTTTTTCGGGGGGTGAAAAATTAAGTTTCTCCAATCTTTTCAAAACTCTGGATTCTGATAGAGGGCCACGAGACATGGACCTGGGTGCAAAAATTGAGGTTCTAGACCCTTCCAGAGCTGAGATATTGAAACTCAAAATTTTGACCAGAAAAAAAAATTACAGTGTTACCCCTTATGTTTTTTTCGGGGGGTGAAAAATTACTTTTCTCCAATCTTCTCAAAACTCTGGATTCTGATAGAGGGCCACGAGACATGGACCTGGGTGCAAAAATTGAGGTTCTAGACCCTTCCAGAGCTGAGATATTGAAACTCAAAATTTTGACCAGAAAAAAAATGACATTGTTACCCCTTATGTTGTTTTTCGGGGGGTGAAAAATGAAGTTTCTCCAATCTTCTCAAAACTCTGGATTCTGATAGAGGGCCACGAGACATGGACCTGGGTGCAAAAATTGAGGTTCTAGACCCTTCCAGAGCTGAGATATTGAAACTCAAAATTTTGACCAGAAAAAAAAATGACAGTGTTACCCCTTATGTTTTTTTTTCGGGGGGTGAAAAATTAAGTTTCTCCAATCTTCTCAAAACTCTGGATTCTGATAGAGGGCCACGAGACATGGACCTGGGTGCAAAAATTGAGGTTCTAGACCCTTCCAGAGCTGAGATATTGAAACTCAAAATTTTGACCAGAAAAAAAAAATGACAGTGTTACCCCTTATGTTTTTTTTTCGGGGGGTGAAAAATTAAGTTTCTCCAATCTTCTCAAAACTCTGGATTCTGATAGAGGGCCACGAGACATGGACCTGGGTGCAAAAATTGAGGTTCTAGACCCTTCCAGAGCTGAGATATTGAAACTCAAAATTTTGACCAGAAAAAAAAATGACAG
This sequence comes from Cyprinella venusta, assembly GCA_038021265.1. Taxonomy (NCBI): domain Eukaryota; kingdom Metazoa; phylum Chordata; class Actinopteri; order Cypriniformes; family Leuciscidae; genus Cyprinella; species Cyprinella venusta. The sequence continues at coordinate 10,858,965 of CM075870.1, read as the reverse complement.
CCTTACCTCTTATGTTTTTTTTCGGGGGGTGAAAAATTAAGTTTCTCCAATCTTCTCAAAACTCTGGATTCTGATAGAGGGCCACGAGACATGGACCTGGGTGCAAAAATTGAGGTTCTAGACCCTTCCAGAGCTGAGATATTGAAACTCAAAATTTTGACCAGAAAAAACAAATGACAGTGTTACCCCTTATGTTTTTTTTTCGGGGGGTGAAAAATTAAGTTTCTCCAATCTTCTCAAAACTCTGGATTCTGATAGAGGGCCACGAGACATGGACCTGGGTGCAAAAATTGAGGTTCTAGACCCTTCCAGAGCTGAGATATTGAAACTCAAAATTTTGACCAGAAAAAAAAAATGACAGTGTTACCCCTTATGTTTTTTTTCGGGGGGTGAAAAATTAAGTTTCTCCAATCTTCTCAAAACTCTGGATTCTGATAGAGGGCCACGAGACATGGACCTGGGTGCAAAAATTGAGGCTGTAGACCCTTCCAGAGCTGAGATATTGAAACTTAAAGTTTTGACCAGAAAAAAATAATGACAGTGTTACCCCTTATGTTTTTTTTTCGGGGGGTGAAAAATGAAGTTTCTCCAATCTTCTCAAAACTCTGGATTCTGATAGAGGGCCACGAGACATGGACCTGGGTGCAAAAATTGAGGTTCTAGACCCTTCCAGAGCTGAGATATTGAAACTCAAAATTTTGACCAGAAAAAAAAAATGACAGTGTTACCCCTTATGTTTTTTTTCGGGGGGTGAAAAATTAAGTTTCTCCAATCTTTTCAAAACTCTGGATTCTGATAGAGGGCCACGAGACATGGACCTGGGTGCAAAAATTGAGGTTCTAGACCCTTCCAGAGCTGAGATATTGAAACTCAAAATTTTGACCAGAAAAAAAAATTACAGTGTTACCCCTTATGTTTTTTTCGGGGGGTGAAAAATTACTTTTCTCCAATCTTCTCAAAACTCTGGATTCTGATAGAGGGCCACGAGACATGGACCTGGGTGCAAAAATTGAGGTTCTAGACCCTTCCAGAGCTGAGATATTGAAACTCAAAATTTTGACCAGAAAAAAAATGACATTGTTACCCCTTATGTTGTTTTTCGGGGGGTGAAAAATGAAGTTTCTCCAATCTTCTCAAAACTCTGGATTCTGATAGAGGGCCACGAGACATGGACCTGGGTGCAAAAATTGAGGTTCTAGACCCTTCCAGAGCTGAGATATTGAAACTCAAAATTTTGACCAGAAAAAAAAATGACAGTGTTACCCCTTATGTTTTTTTTTCGGGGGGTGAAAAATTAAGTTTCTCCAATCTTCTCAAAACTCTGGATTCTGATAGAGGGCCACGAGACATGGACCTGGGTGCAAAAATTGAGGTTCTAGACCCTTCCAGAGCTGAGATATTGAAACTCAAAATTTTGACCAGAAAAAAAAAAATGACAGTGTTACCCCTTATGTTTTTTTTTCGGGGGGTGAAAAATTAAGTTTCTCCAATCTTCTCAAAACTCTGGATTCTGATAGAGGGCCACGAGACATGGACCTGGGTGCAAAAATTGAGGTTCTAGACCCTTCCAGAGCTGAGATATTGAAACTCAAAATTTTGACCAGAAAAAAAAATGACAGCCTTACCTCTTATGTTTTTTTTCGGGGGGTGAAAAATTAAGTTTCTCCAATCTTCTCAAAACTCTGGATTCTGATAGAGGGCCACGAGACATGGACCTGGGTGCAAAAATTGAGGTTCTAGACCCTTCCAGAGCTGAGATATTGAAACTCAAAATTTTGACCAGAAAAAACAAATGACAGTGTTACCCCTTATGTTTTTTTTTCGGGGGGTGAAAAATTAAGTTTCTCCAATCTTCTCAAAACTCTGGATTCTGATAGAGGGCCACGAGACATGGACCTGGGTGCAAAAATTGAGGTTCTAGACCCTTCCAGAGCTGAGATATTGAAACTCAAAATTTTGACCAGAAAAAAAAAATGACAGTGTTACCCCTTATGTTTTTTTTCGGGGGGTGAAAAATTAAGTTTCTCCAATCTTCTCAAAACTCTGGATTCTGATAGAGGGCCACGAGACATGGACCTGGGTGCAAAAATTGAGGCTGTAGACCCTTCCAGAGCTGAGATATTGAAACTTAAAGTTTTGACCAGAAAAAAATAATGACAGTGTTACCCCTTATGTTTTTTTTTCGGGGGGTGAAAAATGAAGTTTCTCCAATCTTCTCAAAACTCTGGATTCTGATAGAGGGCCACGAGACATGGACCTGGGTGCAAAAATTGAGGTTCTAGACCCTTCCAGAGCTGAGATATTGAAACTCAAAATTTTGACCAGAAAAAAAAAATGACAGTGTTACCCCTTATGTTTTTTTTTTTTTTTCGGGGGGTGAAAAATTAAGTTTCTCCAATCTTCTCAAAACTCTGGATTCTGATAGAGGGCCACGAGACATGGACCTGGGTGCAAAATTGAGGTTCTAGACCCTTCCAGAGCTGAGATATTGAAACTCAAAATTTTGACCAGAAAAAAAAAATGACAGCCTTACCTCTTATGTTTTTTTTCGGGGGGTGAAAAATTAAGTTTCTCCAATCTTCTCAAAACTCTGGATTCTGATAGAGGGCCACGAGACATGGACCTGGGTGCAAAAATTGAGGTTCTAGACCCTTCCAGAGCTGAGATATTGAAACTCAAAATTTTGACCAGAAAAAAAAAATGACAGTGTTACCCCTTATGTTTTTTTTTCGGGGGGTGAAAAATTAAGTTTCTCCAATCTTCTCAAAACTCTGGATTCTGATAGAGGGCCACGAGACATGGACCTGGGTGCAAAAATTGAGGTTCTAGACCCTTCCAGAGCTGAGATATTGAAACTCAAAATTTTGACCAGAAAAAAAAAAATGACAGTGTTACCCCTTATGTTTTTTTTCGGGGGGTGAAAAATTAAGTTTCTCCAATCTTCTCAAAACTCTGGATTCTGATAGAGGGCCACGAGACATGGACCTGGGTGCAAAAATTGAGGTTCTAGACCCTTCCAGAGCTGAGATATTGAAACTCAAAATTTTGACCAGAAAAAAAAAATGACAGTTACCCCTTATGTTTTTTTTCGGGGGGTGAAAAATTAAGTTTCTCCAATCTTCTCAAAACTCTGGATTCTGATAGAGGGCCACGAGACATGGACCTGGGTGCAAAAATTGAGGTTCTAGACCCTTCCAGAGCTGAGATATTGAAACTCAAAATTTTGACCAGAAAAAAAAAATGACAGCCTTACCTCTTATGTTTTTTTTCGGGGGGTGAAAAATTAAGTTTCTCCAATCTTCTCAAAACTCTGGATTCTGATAGAGGGCCACGAGACATGGACCTGGGTGCAAAAATTGAGGTTCTAGACCCTTCCAGAGCTGAGATATTGAAACTCAAAATTTTGACCAGAAAAAAAAAATGACAGTGTTACCCCTTATGTTTTTTTTTTCGGGAGGTGAAAAATTAAGTTTCTCCAATCTTCTCAAAACTCTGGATTCTGATAGAGGGCCACGAGACATGGATCTGGGTGCAAAAATTGAGGTTCTAGACCCTTCCAGAGCTGAGATATTGAAACTAAAAATTTTGACCAGGAAAAAAAAATGACAGTGTTACCCCTTATGTTTTTTTTCGGGGGGTGAAAAATTAAGTTTCTCCAATCTTCTCAAAACTCTGGATTCTGATAGAGGGCCACGAGACATGGACCTGGGTGCAAAAATTGAGGTTCTAGACCCTTCCAGAGCTGAGATATTGAAACTCAAAATTTTGACCAGAAAAAAAAAATTACAGTGTTACCCCTTATGTTTTTTTCGGGGGGTGAAAAATTACGTTTCTCCAATCTTCTCAAAACTCTGGATTCTGATAGAGGGCCACGAGACATGGACCTGGGTGCAAAAATTGAGGTTCTAGACCCTTCCAGAGCTGAGATATTGAAACTCAAAATTTTGACCAGAAAAAAAAACGACATTGTTACCCCTTATGTTTTTTTTCGGGGGGTGAAAAATGAAGTTTCTCCAATCTTCTCAAAACTCTGGATTCTGATAGAGGGCCACGAGACATGGACCTGGGTGCAAAAATTGAGGTTCTAGACCGTTCCAGAGCTGAGATATTGAAACTCAAAATTTTGACCAGAAAAAAAAATGACAGTGTTACCCCTTATGTTTTTTTTTCGGGGGGTGAAAAATTAAGTTTCTCCAATCTTCTCAAAACTCTGGATTCTGATAGAGGGCCACGAGACATGGACCTGGGTGCAAAAATTGAGGTTCTAGACCCTTCCAGAGCTGAGATATTGAAACTCAAAATTTTGACCAGAAAAAAAAAATGACAGTGTTACCCCTTATGTTTTTTTTCGGGGGGTGAAAAATTAAGTTTCTCCAATCTTCTCAAAACTCTGGATTCTGATAGAGGGCCACGAGACATGGACCTGGGTGCAAAAATTGAGGTTCTAGACCCTTCCAGAGCTGAGATATTGAAACTCAAAATTTTGACCAGAAAAAAAAAATGACAGTGTTACCCCTTATGTTTTTTTTTCGGGGTGTGAAAAATTAAGTTTCTCCAATCTTCTCAAAACTTTGGATTCTGATAGAGGGCCACGAGACATGGACCTGGGTGCAAAAATTGAGGTTCTAGACCCTTCCAGAGCTGAGATATTGAAACTCAAAATTTTGACCAGAAAAAAAAATGACAGTGTTACCCCTTATGTTTTTTTTTTGGGGGGGGGGGGGGTGAAAAATTAAGTTTCTCCAATCTTCTCAAAACTCTGGATTCTGATAGAGGGCCAAGAGACATGGACCTGGGTGCAAAAATTGAGGTTCTAGACCCTTCCAGAGCTGAGATATTGAAACTCAAAATTTTGACCAGAAAAAAAAATGACAGCCTTACCTCTTATGTTTTTTTTCGGGGGGTGAAAAATTAAGTTTCTCCAATCTTCTCAAAACTCTGGATTCTGATAGAGGGCCACGAGACATGGACCTGGGTGCAAAAATTGAGGTTCTAGACCCTTCCAGAGCTGAGATATTGAAACTCAAAATTTTGACCAGAAAAAAAATGACAGTGTTACCCCTTATGTTTTTTTTTCGGGGGGTGAAAAATTAAGTTTCTCCAATCTTCTCAAAACTCTGGATTCTGATAGAGGGCCACGAGACATGGACCTGGGTGCAAAAATTGAGGTTCTAGACCCTTCCAGAGCTGAGATATTGAAACTAAAAATTTTGACCAGAAAAAAAGAATGACAGTGTTACCCCTTATGTTTTTTTTCGGGGGGTGAAAAATTAAGTTTCTCCAATCTTCTCAAAACTCTGGATTCTGATAGAGGGCCACGAGACATGGACCTGGGTGCAAAAATTGAGGTTCTAGACCCTTCCAGAGCTGAGATATTGAAACTCAAAATTTTGACCAGAAAAAAAAATTACAGTGTTACCCCTTATGTTTTTTTCGGGGGGTGAAAAATTACGTTTCTCCAATCTTCTCAAAACTCTGGATTCTGATAGAGGGCCACGAGACATGGACCTGGGTGCAAAAATTGAGGTTCTAGACCCTTCCAGAGCTGAGATATTGAAACTAAAAATTTTGACCAGAAAAAAAAATGACAGTGTTACCCCTTATGTTTTTTTTCGGGAGGTGAAAAATTAAGTTTCTCCAATCTTCTCAAAACTCTGGATTCTGATAGAGGGCCACGAGACATGGACCTGGGTGCAAAAATTGAGGTTCTAGACCCTTCCAGAGCTGAGATATTGAAACTCAAAATTTTGACCAGAAAAAAAAAATGACAGTGTTACCCCTTATGTTTTTTTTCGGGGGGTGAAAAATGAAGTTTCTCCAATCTTCTCAAAACTCTGGATTCTGATAGAGGGCCACGAGACATGGACCTGGGTGCAAAAATTGAGGTTCTAGACCCTTCCAGAGCTGAGATATTGAAACTCAAAATTTTGACCAGAAAAAAAAAATGACAGTGTTACCCCTTATGTTTTTTTTTTTTTTCGGGGGGTGAAAAATTAAGCTTCTCCAATCTTCTCAAAACTCTGGATTCTGATAGAGGGCCACGAGACATGGACCTGGGTGCAAAAATTGAGGTTCTAGACCCTTCCAGAGCTGAGATATTGAAACTCAAAATTTTGACCAGAAAAAAAAAATGACAGTGTTACCCCTTATGTTTTTTTTTTTTTTCGGGGGGTGAAAAATTAAGTTTCTCCAATCTTCTCAAAACTCTGGATTCTGATAGAGGGCCACGAGACATGGACCTGGGTGCAAAAATTGAGGTTCTAGACCCTTCCAGAGCTGAGATATTGAAACTCAAAATTTTGACCAGAAAAAAAAAATGACAGTGTTACCCCTTATGTTTTTTTTTTTTCGGGGGTTGAAAAATTAAGTTTCTCCAATCTTCTCAAAACTCTGGATTCTGATAGAGGGCCACGAGACATGGACCTGGGTGCAAAAATTGAGGTTCTAGACCCTTCCAGAGCTGAGATATTGAAACTCAAAATTTTGACCAGAAAAAAAAAATGACAGTGTTACCCCTTATGTTTTTTTTCGGGGGGTGAAAAATTAAGTTTCTCCAATCTTCTCAAAACTCTGGATTCTGATAGAGGGCCACGAGACATGGACCTGGGTGCAAAAATTGAGGTTCTAGACCCTTCCAGAGCTGAGATATTGAAACTCAAAATTTTGACCAGAAAAAAAAAATGACAGTGTTACCCCTTATGTTTTTTTTCGGGGGGTGAAAAATGAAGTTTCTCCAATCTTCTCAAAACTCTGGATTCTGATAGAGGGCCACGAGACATGGACCTGGGTGCAAAAATTGAGGTTCTAGACCCTTCCAGAGCTGAGATATTGAAACTCAAAATTTTGACCAGAAAAAAAAAATGACAGTGTTACCCCTTATGTTTGTTTTTTTTTTTCGGGGGGTGAAAAATTAAGTTTCTCCAATCTTCTCAAAACTCTGGATTCTGATAGAGGGCCACGAGACATGGACCTGGGTGCAAAATTGAGGTTCTAGACCCTTCCAGAGCTGAGATATTGAAACTCAAAATTTTGACCAGAAAAAAAAATGACAGCCTTACCTCTTATGTTTTTTTTCGGGGGGTGAAAAATTAAGTTTCTCCAATCTTCTCAAAACTCTGGATTCTGATAGAGGGCCACGAGACATGGACCTGGGTGCAAAAATTGAGGTTCTAGACCCTTCCAGAGCTGAGATATTGAAACTCAAAATTTTGACCAGAAAAAAAAATGACAGTGTTACCCCTTATGTTTTTTTTTCGGGGGGTGAAAAATTAAGTTTCTCCAATCTTCTCAAAACTCTGGATTCTGATAGAGGGCCACGAGACATGGACCTGGGTGCAAAAATTGAGGTTCTAGACCCTTCCAGAGCTGAGATATTGAAACTCAAAATTTTGACCAGAAAAAAAAAATGACAGTGTTACCCCTTATGTTTTTTTTCGGGGGGTGAAAAATTAAGTTTCTCCAATCTTCTCAAAACTCTGGATTCTGATAGAGGGCCACGAGACATGGACCTGGGTGCAAAAATCGAGGTTCTAGACCCTTCCAGAGCTGAGATATTGAAACTCAAAATTTTGACCAGAAAAAAAAAATGACAGTGTTACCCCTTATGTTTTTTTTCGGGGGGTGAAAAATTAAGTTTCTCCAATCTTCTCAAAACTCTGGATTCTGATAGAGGGCCACGAGACATGGACCTGGGTGCAAAAATCGAGGTTCTAGACCCTTCCAGAGCTGAGATATTGAAACTCAAAATTTTGACCAGAAAAAAAAAATGACAGTGTTACCCCTTATGTTTTTTTTCGGGGGGTGAAAAATTAAGTTTCTCCAATCTTCTCAAAACTCTGGATTCTGATAGAGGGCCACGAGACATGGACCTGGGTGCAAAAATTGAGGTTCTAGACCCTTCCAGAGCTGAGATATTGAAACTCAAAATTTTGACCAGAAAAAAAAAAATGACAGTGTTACCCCTTATGTATTTTTCGGGGGGTGAAAAATTAAGTTTCTCCAATCTTCTCAAAACTCTGGATTCTGATAGAGGGCCACGAGACATGGACCTGGGTGCAAAAATTGAGGTTCTAGACCCTTCCAGAGCTGAGATATTGAAACTAAAAATTTTGACCAGAAAAAAAAAATGACAGTGTTACCCCTTATGTTTTTTTTCGGGGGGTGAAAAATTAAGTTTCTCCAATCTTTTCAAAACTCTGGATTCTGATAGAGGGCCACGAGACATGGACCTGGGTGCAAAAATTGAGGTTCTAGACCCTTCCAGAGCTGAGATATTGAAACTCAAAATTTTGACCAGAAAAAAAAATTACAGTGTTACCCCTTATGTTTTTTTCGGGGGGTGAAAAATTACTTTTCTCCAATCTTCTCAAAACTCTGGATTCTGATAGAGGGCCACGAGACATGGACCTGGGTGCAAAAATTGAGGTTCTAGACCCTTCCAGAGCTGAGATATTGAAACTCAAAATTTTGACCAGAAAAAAAATGACATTGTTACCCCTTATGTTGTTTTTCGGGGGGTGAAAAATGAAGTTTCTCCAATCTTCTCAAAACTCTGGATTCTGATAGAGGGCCACGAGACATGGACCTGGGTGCAAAAATTGAGGTTCTAGACCCTTCCAGAGCTGAGATATTGAAACTCAAAATTTTGACCAGAAAAAAAAAATGACAGTGTTACCCCTTATGTTTTTTTTTCGGGGGGTGAAAAATTAAGTTTCTCCAATCTTCTCAAAACTCTGGATTCTGATAGAGGGCCACGAGACATGGACCTGGGTGCAAAAATTGAGGTTCTAGACCCTTCCAGAGCTGAGATATTGAAACTCAAAATTTTGACCAGAAAAAAAAAATGACAGTGTTACCCCTTATGTTTTTTTTTCGGGGGGTGAAAAATTAAGTTTCTCCAATCTTCTCAAAACTCTGGATTCTGATAGAGGGCCACGAGACATGGACCTGGGTGCAAAAATTGAGGTTCTAGACCCTTCCAGAGCTGAGATATTGAAACTCAAAATTTTGACCAGAAAAAAAAAATGACAGCCTTACCTCTTATGTTTTTTTTCGGGGGGTGAAAAATTAAGTTTCTCCAATCTTCTCAAAACTCTGGATTCTGATAGAGGGCCACGAGGCATGGACCTGGGTGCAAAAATTGAGGTTCTAGACCCTTCCAGAGCTGAGATATTGAAACTCAAAATTTTGACCAGAAAAAACAAATGACAGTGTTACCCCTTATGTTTTTTTTTTCGGGGGGTGAAAAATTAAGTTTCTCCAATCTTCTCAAAACTCTGGATTCTGATAGAGGGCCACGAGACATGGACCTGGGTGCAAAAATTGAGGTTCTAGACCCTTCCAGAGCTGAGATATTGAAACTCAAAATTTTGACCAGAAAAAAAAAAATGACAGTGTTACCCCTTATGTTTTTTTTCGGGGGGTGAAAAAATAAGTTTCTCCAATCTTCTCAAAACTCTGGATTCTGATAGAGGGCCACGAGACATGGACCTGGGTGCAAAAATTGAGGTTCTAGACCCTTCCAGAGCTGAGATATTGAAACTCAGAATTTTGACCAGAAAAAAAAAATGACAGTGTTACCCCTTATGTTTTTTTTCGGGGGGGTGAAAAATTAAGTTTCTCCAATCTTCTCAAAACTCTGGATTCTGATAGAGGGCCACGAGACATGGACCTGGGTGCAAAAATTGAGGTTCTAGACCCTTCCAGAGCTGAGATGTTGAAACTCAAAATTTTGACCAGAAAAAAAAAATGACAGTGTTACCCCTTATGTTTTTTTTGGGGGGGGGGTGAAAAATTAAGTTTCTCCAATCTTCTCAAAACTCTGGATTCTGATAGAGGGCCACGAGACATGGACCTGGGTGCAAAAATTGAGGTTCTAGACCCTTCCAGAGCTGAGATATTGAAACTCAAAATTTTGACCAGAAAAAAAATGACAGTGTTACCCCTTATGGTTTTTTTTGTCCAAGAAAGACATGTTCCCAAAAAAAGAAACATGAGTGTGTGTGCTCCAGTGGCTCAGTGGTGTGAGTGTTGTGATTCCATGTGGGAAAGCCAGGTTCAAGCCTTGCTTTTCTGCGTCTTTAGTTTTGTCGGGTTTGTCCGAGAGAAAAGAAGACATGCTCACAATAAAATAAGTGCATGAGTGTGGAAGGTCCAGTGGCTCAGTGGTGTGAGTGTTGCAGTTCCATATGGGAAAATGGGTTCAAACCTCACTATTGCGATGCTTTGCTTTATTTTCGTCGGATTTGTTGAAAAGAAAAAAAAGACATGGCCCCCCAAAAAAGGAGTGTGATGGCTGAAGGTCCAGTGGCTCAGTGGTGTGAGTGTCAATTTCTCGTATGGAGAATCCAGGTTTGAATCTCTTGATGGTAAACTTTTTTTAGTTTGATTGGTTTGGTCCAAATAAAAGAACAAATCTTCAGCAAGGACATCTAACTGTAAGTGGTTCAGTGGTAAAAAGCGTTGCTGTTCTGTGTTGGAAATCCTGGTTCAAATCTCACTTTTGCTGTTGAAATTACTTTAGTGTGATTTTTTGAGACAAACAGAAACATTGAAATGAAGAAGCTCCTGTGGCTCAGTGGTCTGAGTGTTGTGATTCCATGTGGGAAACCCGGGTTCCAGCCTCACTCTTATCATGCTTTAGTTTCACTGGCTTTGTCCAAGAAAGACATGTTCCCAAAAAAGGATGCGTGAGTGTTTGTGGTCCAGTGGCTCAGAGTGTTGTGATTCCATGTGGGAAACCAGGGTTTGAGCCTCACTCTTATCATGCGTTAGTTTCACTGGCTTTGTCCAAGAAAGACATGTTCCCAAAAAAGGAAGTGTGAGTGTGTGTTGCTCAGTGGTCTGAGTGTTGTGATGCCTTGTGGGAAACCTGGGTTCAAATCACACTCTTGTGACGCTTTAGTTTCACTGGATTGTCAAAGTAAGACATGCTCCCAAAAAAAGAAGAGTGAGTGTGCAAGCTCCAGTGGCTCAGTGCTGTGAGTGTTATGGTTCCATGTGGGAAACCAGGGTTTGAGCCTCACTCTTACCATGCTTTAGTTTCAAGGGGTTTGTCCAAGAGAGAAAAAGACTTGCTCCCAAAAAATTAAGTATGTGTGTGGATGGGCCAGTGGCTCAGTGGGTGAGCTCTCACTCCCCAGTTGGGAGGTTCCTGGTTCAAGACTAGGCTGGACACTGAAGCAAGTGATGGTTGCAGGTTGGATGAGGATTGAGGAGGAGGAGGAGGACGACGATGGAGGAGTATCTAGGATGAGAGCTATAGATAATAGTGTGTATGAGGTAAGAAATAAAATATTTTTTGGTGCATGGTAAAGTTGTGTACATTTCATGTATTCCAAAATTAAAATTTTGGTTAAGTCCCACAAAAAAATGCCTCTCTCGGCAGCAACACCACTGCTGGATATCGTCCCAGAAATCCCCAGGGGGAGGAGTTAGGTTATTTCCTCCCCCCTTTGTGTCCTGACCGTATCTCGTCCCCCAGCTGCAGATCTGGAGGATGTTCGTCAACGCAACCATGCTTCACGGTCCAGCCCGGTCTTGAACCAGGAACATCCCAACCTCCCGATTCGGGAGTGAGAGCTCACCCACGGAGCCACTGGACCATCCACACTCATGCTTAATTTTTTGGGAGCATGTCTTTTTCTCTCTTGGACAAACCAGTTGAAACTAAAGCATGATAAGAGTGAGGCTCAAACCCTGGTTTCCCACATGGAATCACAACACTCAGACCACTGAGCCACTGGAGCTTGCACACTCACTCTTCTTTTTTTGGGAGCATGTCTTACTTCGACAATCCAGTGAAACTAAAGCATCACAAGAGTGTGATTCGAACCTGGGTTTCCCACATAGAATCACAACACTCAGACCACTGAGCCACAGGAGCTTCTTCATTTCAATGTTTCTGTTTGTCTCAAAAAATCACACTAAAATAATTTCAACCGCAAAAGTGAGATTTGAACCAGGGTTTTCAACACAGAACAGCAACGCTTTTACCACTGAACCACTTACAGTTGGATGTCCTTTTTGAAGATTGGTCTTTTTATTTGGACCAAACCAATCAAACTAAAAATGTTAACCATCAAGAGACTCAAACATGGATTCTCCACACGAGAGATTAACACTCACACCACTGAGCCATTCAAGCTTCCACTCTTTCACTTTCTTTTGCAGGCATTTCTTTTTTATTTGGACAAAACCATTCAAAATAAAGCATTTTAATGCAAAGAGTGGGACTTGAACCCAAATCCTCAACATGATAGAGTAATACTCTAACCACTGAGCCATTCAAGCTTCCACTCTTTCACTTTATTTTGCAGGCATTTCTTTTTTATTTGGACAAAACCCTTCAAAATAAAGAATTTTAATGCTAAGAGCGGACTTGAACCCAAATCCTCAACATGATAGAGGAACACTCTGACCACTGAGCCATTCAAGCTTCCACTTCTTCTCTTTATTTTGCAGGCATGTCTTTTTTATTTGGACAAAACCCTTCAAAATAAAGAATTCTAATGCTAAGAGCAGGACTTGAACCCAAATCCTCAACATGATAGAGTAACACTCTAACCACTGAGCCATTCAAGCTTTTTGTCTCAAAACTCTGGATTCTGATAGAGGGCCACGAGACATGGACCTGGGTGCAAAAATTGAGGCTGTAGACCCTTCCAGAGCTGAGATATTGAAACTCAAAATTTTGACCAGAAAAAAAAAATGACAGTGTTACCCCTTATGTTTTTTCCGGAGGTGAAAAATTAAGTTTTTCCAATCTTCTCAAAACTCTGGATTCTGATAGAGGGCCACGAGACATGGACCTGGGTGCAAAAATTGAGGCTGTAGACCCTTCCAGAGCTGAGATATTGAAACTCAAAATTTTGACCAGAAAAAAAAGACAGTGTTACCCCTTATGTTTTTTTTCGGGGGGTGAAATATTAAGTTTCTCCAATCATCTCAAAACTCTGGATTCTGATAGAGGGTGTTACGTTCCTCCTGATGGCTAATCCAGGGGAAAGGAGGTGCAACAATATTTAAAAATAAACCCGGGCAAAAGAGGACAGTAAGTCAGAATAAAATGCAAACTGAAGGGTATTTATTACAGAATTCACAATAAAAACCACTTCAAACTAGTCTCTCAAAAAAAAGATAGCAATAAACAATGTAAGACGACAGTAAACAGTGTAAGACAACAATGAACAGTGTAAGACAACACTAAACTGACTTAATAACTACAGTAACCAGCTCAAACCCTATATGAACAATTAAGTAGTCCTCTCTCCACCACGGAGGCTAAGCCCCAGACACTGTTCTGGTCTCACAAGGATCTAGCTCAATAATCAACCCACTGGTTGGATGGCTGAATTTGTCTCTGTTCCGTTGGTTCGGCTGGTTGACAGTAATCTGCTCACAGACTGACTGGTTGGTTAGTTCATTGGTGGTTCTCTGCTCACAGAGGGTTCGCTTTTTGGATGACTATGGTAGCACTCTGCTCACAGACGTTTCTCTCGCCATTGCAGTGTGCAAACCAAGCCTTCTTATCCTCCAGGCACTGAGTATCATTGGACACACCTGCTGCCACACACTCAGTTAATTAGGCACCCCTGCTGGGACTCACTCATGGAACCTAAACATGCAGCCTGAAAGAAAGAAAGAGAAAAAAAACACAACACAACCCAACACATATCCCTAGGATTGTAACAGAGGGTCACGAGACATGGACCTGGGTGCAAAAATTGAGGCTGTAGACCCTTCCAGAGCTGAGATATTGAAACTCAAAATTTTGACCAGAAAAAAAAATGACAGTGTTACCCCTTATGTTTTTTTTTCGGGGGGTGAAAAATTAAGTTTCTCCAATCTTCTCAAAACTCTGGATTCTGATAGAGGGCCACGAGACATGGACCTGGGTGCAAAAATTGAGGTTCTAGACCCTTCCAGAGCTGAGATATTGAAACTCAAAATTTTGACCAGAAAAAAAAATGACAGTGTTACTCCTTATGTTTTTTTTCGGGGGGGTGAAAAATTAAGTTTCTCCAATCTTCTCAAAACTCTGGATTCTGATAGAGGGCCAAGAGACATGGACCTGGGTGCAAAAATTGAGGTTCTAGACCCTTCCAGAGCTGAGATATTGAAACTCAAAATTTTGACCAGAAAAAAAAATGACAGTGTTACCCCTTATGTTTTTTTTTCGGGGGGTGAAAAATTAAGTTTCTCCAATCTTCTCAAAACTCTGGATTCTGATAGAGGGCCACGAGACATGGACCTGGGTGCAAAAATTGAGGTTCTAGACCCTTCCAGAGCTGAGATATTGAAACTCAAAATTTTGACCAGAAAAAAAATGACAGTGTTACCCCTTATGTTTTTTTTCGGGGGGTGAAAAATTAAGTTTCCCCAATCTTCTCAAAACTCTGGATTCTGATAGAGGGCCACGAGACATGGACCTGGGTGCAAAAATTGAGGTTCTAGACCCTTCCAGAGCTGAGATATTGAAACTCAAAATTTTGACCAGAAAAAAAAATGACAGTGTTACCCCTTATGTTTTTTTTCGGGGGGTGAAAAATGAAGTTTCTCCAATCTTCTCAAAACTCTGGATTCTGATAGAGGGCCACGAGACATGGACCTGGGTGCAAAAATTGAGGTTCTAGACCCTTCCAGAGCTGAGATATTGAAACTCAAAATTTTGACCAGAAAAAAAAAATGACAGTGTTACCCCTTATGTTTTTTTTCGGGGGGTGAAAAATGAAGTTTCTCCAATCTTCTCAAAACTCTGGATTCTGATAGAGGGCCACGAGACATGGACCTGGGTGCAAAAATTGAGGTTCTAGACCCTTCCAGAGCTGAGATATTGAAACTCAAAATTTTGACCAGAAAAAAAAAAATTACAGTGTTACCCCTTATGTTTTTTTCGGGGGGTGAAAAATTAAGTTTCTCCAATCTTCTCAAAACTCTGGATTCTGATAGAGGGCCAAGAGACATGGACCTGGGTGCAAAAATTGAGGTTCTAGACCCTTCCAGAGCTGAGATATTGAAACTCAAAATTTTGACCAGAAAAAAAAATGACAGTGTTACCCCTTATGTTTTTTTTCAGGGGGTGAAAAATGAAGTTTCTCCAATCTTCTCAAAACTCTGGATTCTGATAGAGGGCCACGAGACATGGACCTGGGTGCAAAAATTGAGGTTCTAGACCCTTCCAGAGCTGAGATATTGAAACTCAAAAATTTGACCAGAAAAAAAAATGACAGTGTTACCCCTTATGTTTTTTTTCGGGGGGTGAAAAATGAAGTTTCTCCAATCTTCTCAAAACTCTGGATTCTGATAGAGGGCCACGAGACATGGACCTGGGTGCAAAAATTGAGGTTCTAGACCCTTCCAGAGCTGAGATATTGAAACTCAAAATTTTGATGAGAAAAAAAAATGACAGTGTTACCCCTTATGTTTTTTTTTCGGGGCGTGAAAAATTAAGTTTCTCCAATCTTCTCAAAACTCTGGATTCTGATAGAGGGCCACGAGACATGGACCTGGGTGCAAAAATTGAGGTTCTAGACCCTTCCAGAGCTGAGATATTGAAACTCAAAATTTTGACCAGAAAAAAAAATTACAGTGTTACCCCTTGTGTTTTTTTCGGGGGGTGAAAAATTAAGTTTCTCCAATCTTCTCAAAACTCTGGATTCTGATAGAGGGCCACGAGACATGGACCTGGGTGCAAAAATTGAGGTTCTAGACCCTTCCAGAGCTGAGATATTGAAACTCAAAATTTTGACCAGAACAAAAAATGACAGTGTTACCCCTTATGTTTTTTTTCGGGGGGTGAAAAATGAAGTTTCTCCAATCTTCTCAAAACTCTGGATTCTGATAGAGGGCCACGAGACATGGACCTGGGTGCAAAAATTGAGGTTCTAGACCCTTCCAGAGTTGAGATATTGAAACTCAAAATTTTGACCAGAAAAAAAAAATGACAGTGTTACCCCTTATGTTTTTTTTCAGGGGGTGAAAAATTAAGTTTCTCCAATCTTCTCAAAACTCTGGATTCTGATAGAGGGCCACGAGACATGGACCTGGGTGCAAAAATTGAGGTTCTAGACCCTTCCAGAGCTGAGATATTGAAACTCAAAATTTTGACCAGAAAAAAAAAAATGACAGTGTTACCCCTTATGTTTTTTTTTCGGGGGGTGAAAAATTAAGTTTCTCCAATCTTCTCAAAACTCTGGATTCTGATAGAGGGCCACGAGACATGGACCTGGGTGCAAAAATTGAGGTTCTAGACCCTTCCAGAGCTGAGATATTGAAACTCAAAATTTTAACCAGAAAAAAAAAATGACAGTGTTACCCCTTATGTTTTTTTTCGGGGGGTGAAAAATTAAGTTTCTCCAATCTTCTCAAAACTCTGGATTCTGATAGAGGGCCACGAGACATGGACCTGGGTGCAAAAATTGAGGTTCTAGACCCTTCCAGAGCTGAGATATTGAAACTCAAAATTTTGACCAGAAAAAAAAATGACAGTGTTACCCCTTATGTTTTTTTTCGGGGGGTGAAAAATTAAGTTTCTCCAATCTTCTCAAAACTCTGGATTCTGATAGAGGGCCACGAGACATGGACCTGGGTGCAAAAATTGAGGTTCTAGACCCTTCCAGAGCTGAGATATTGAAACTCAAAATTTTGACCAGAAAAAAAAATTACAGTGTTACCCCTTATGTTTTTTTCGGGGGGTGAAAAATTAAGTTTCTCCAATCTTCTCAAAACTCTGGATTCTGATAGAGGGCCACGAGACATGGACCTGGGTGCAAAGATTGAGGTTCTAGACCCTTCCAGAGCTGAGATATTGAAACTCAAAATTTTGACCAGAACAAAAAATGACAGTGTTACCCCTTATGTTTTTTTTCGGGGGGTGAAAAATGAAGTTTCTCCAATCTTCTCAAAACTCTGGATTCTGATAGAGGGCCACGAGACATGGACCTGGGTGCAAAAATTGAGGTTCTAGACCCTTCCAGAGCTGAGATATTGAAACTCAAAATTTTAACCAGAAAAAAAAAAATGACAGTGTTACCCCTTATGTTTTTTTTCGGGGGGTGAAAAATTAAGTTTCTCCAATCTTCTCAAAACTCTGGATTCTGATAGAGGGCCACGAGACATGGACCTGGGTGCAAAAATTGAGGTTCTAGACCCTTCCAGAGCTGAGATATTGAAACTCAAAATTTTGACGAGAAAAAAAATGACAGTGTTACCCCTTATGTTTTTTTTTTCGGGGGGTGAAAAATTAAGTTTCTCCAATCTTCTCAAAACTCTGGATTCTGATAGAGGGCCACGAGACATGGACCTGGGTGCAAAAATTGAGGTTCTAGACCCTTCCAGAGCTGAGATATTGAAACTCAAAATTTTGACCAGAAAAAAAAATTACAGTGTTACCCCTTATGTTTTTTTCGGGGGGTGAAAAATTAAGTTTCTCCAATCTTCTCAAAACTCTGGATTCTGATAGAGGGCCACGAGACATGGACCTGGGTGCAAAAATTGAGGTTCTAGACCCTTCCAGAGCTGAGATATTGAAACTCAAAATTTTGACCAGAACAAAAAATGACAGTGTTACCTCTTATGTTTTTTTTCGGGGGGTGAAAAATGAAGTTTCTCCAATCTTCTCAAAACTCTGGATTCTGATAGAGGGCCACGAGACATGGACCTGGGTGCAAAAATTGAGGTTCTAGACCCTTCCAGAGTTGAGATATTGAAACTCAAAATGTTGACCAGAAAAAAAAAATGACAGTGTTACCCCTTATGTTTTTTTTCAGGGGGTGAAAAATTAAGTTTCTCCAATCTTCTCAAAACTCTGGATTCTGATAGAGGGCCACGAGACATGGACCTGGGTGCAAAAATTGAGGTTCTAGACCCTTCCAGAGCTGAGATATTGAAACTCAAAATTTTGACCAGAAAAAAAATGACAGTGTTACCCCTTATGTTTTTTTTCGGGGGGTGAAAAATTAAGTTTCTCCAATCTTCTCAAAACTCTGGATTCTGATAGAGGGCCACGAGACATGGACCTGGGTGCAAAAATTGAGGTTCTAGACCCTTCCAGAGCTGAGATATTGAAACTCAAAATTTTAACCAGAAAAAAAAATGACAGTGTTACCCCTTATGTTTTTTTTCGGGGGGTGAAAAATTAAGTTTCTCCAATCTTCTCAAAACTCTGGATTCTGATAGAGGGCCACGAGACATGGACCTGGGTGCAAAAATTGAGGTTCTAGACCCTTCCAGAGCTGAGATATTGAAACTCAAAATTTTGACCAGAAAAAAAAATGACAGTGTTACCCCTTATGTTTTTTTTTTTGCGGGGGGTGAAAAATTAAGTTTCTCCAATCTTCTCAAAACTCTGGATTCTGATAGAGGGCCAAGAGACATGGACCTGGGTGCAAAAATTGAGGTTCTAGACCCTTCCAGAGCTGAGATATTGAAACTCAAAATTTTGACCAGAAAAAAAAAAAATGACAGTGTTACCCCTTATGTTTTTTTTCGGGGGGTGAAAAAATAAGTTTCTCCAATCTTCTCAAAACTCTGGATTCTGATAGAGGGCCACGAGACATGGACCTGGGTGCAAAAATTGAGGTTCTAGACCCTTCCAGAGCTGAGATATTGAAACTAAAAATTTTGACCAGAAAAAAAAAAATGACAGTGTTACCCCTTATGTTTTTTTTCGGGGGGTGAAAAATTAAGTTTCTCCAATCTTCTCAAAACTCTGGATTCTGATAGAGGGCCACGAGACATGGACCTGGGTGCAAAAATTGAGGTTCTAGACCCTTCCAGAGCTGAGATATTGAAACTCAAAATTTTGACCAGAAAAAAAAATTACAGTGTTACCCCTTATGTTTTTTTTGGGGGGTGAAAAATTACGTTTCTCCAATCTTCTCAAAACTCTGGATTCTGATAGAGGGCCACGAGACATGGACCTGGGTGCAAAAATTGAGGTTCTAGACCCTTCCAGAGCTGAGATATTGAAACTCAAAATTTTGACCAGAAAAAAAAAATGACCGTGTTACCCCTTATGTTTTTTTTCGGGGGGTGAAAAATGAAGTTTCTCCAATCTTCTCAAAACTCTGGATTCTGATAGAGGGCCACGAGACATGGACCTGGGTGCAAAAATTGAGGTTCTAGACCCTTCCAGAGCTGAGATATTGAAACTCAAAATTTTGACCAGAAAAAAAAAAATTACAGTGTTACCCCTTATGTTTTTTTCGGGGGGTGAAAAATTAAGTTTCTCCAATCTTCTCAAAACTCTGGATTCTGATAGAGGGCCAAGAGACATGGACCTGGGTGCAAAAATTGAGGTTCTAGACCCTTCCAGAGCTGAGATATTGAAACTCAAAATTTTGACCAGAAAAAAAAATGACAGTGTTACCCCTTATGTTTTTTTTCGGGGGGTGAAAAATGAAGTTTCTCCAATCTTCTCAAAACTCTGGATTCTGATAGAGGGCCACGAGACATGGACCTGGGTGCAAAAATTGAGGTTCTAGACCCTTCCAGAGCTGAGATATTGAAACTCAAAAATTTGACCAGAAAAAAAAATGACAGTGTTACCCCTTATGTTTTTTTTCGGGGGGTGAAAAATGAAGTTTCTCCAATCTTCTCAAAACTCTGGATTCTGATAGAGGGCCACGAGACATGGACCTGGGTGCAAAAATTGAGGTTCTAGACCCTTCCAGAGCTGAGATATTGAAACTCAAAATTTTGATGAGAAAAAAAAATGACAGTGTTACCCCTTATGTTTTTTTTTTCGGGGGGTGAAAAATTAAGTTTCTCCAATCTTCTCAAAACTCTGGATTCTGATAGAGGGCCACGAGACATGGACCTGGGTGCAAAAATTGAGGTTCTAGACCCTTCCAGAGCTGAGATATTGAAACTCAAAATTTTGACCAGAAAAAAAAATTACAGTGTTACCCCTTGTGTTTTTTTCGGGGGGTGAAAAATTAAGTTTCTCCAATCTTCTCAAAACTCTGGATTCTGATAGAGGGCCACGAGACATGGACCTGGGTGCAAAAATTGAGGTTCTAGACCCTTCCAGAGCTGAGATATTGAAACTCAAAATTTTGACCAGAACAAAAAATGACAGTGTTACCCCTTATGTTTTTTTTCGGGGGGTGAAAAATGAAGTTTCTCCAATCTTCTCAAAACTCTGGATTCTGATAGAGGGCCACGAGACATGGACCTGGGTGCAAAAATTGAGGTTCTAGACCCTTCCAGAGTTGAGATATTGAAACTCAAAATTTTGACCAGAAAAAAAAAATGACAGTGTTACCCCTTATGTTTTTTTTCAGGGGGTGAAAAATTAAGTTTCTCCAATCTTCTCAAAACTCTGGATTCTGATAGAGGGCCACGAGACATGGACCTGGGTGCAAAAATTGAGGTTCTAGACCCTTCCAGAGCTGAGATATTGAAACTCAAAATTTTGACCAGAAAAAAAAAAATGACAGTGTTACCCCTTATGTTTTTTTTCGGGGGGTGAAAAATTAAGTTTCTCCAATCTTCTCAAAACTCTGGATTCTGATAGAGGGCCACGAGACATGGACCTGGGTGCAAAAATTGAGGTTCTAGACCCTTCCAGAGCTGAGATATTGAAACTCAAAATTTTAACCAGAAAAAAAAAATGACAGTGTTACCCCTTATGTTTTTTTTCGGGGGGTGAAAAATTAAGTTTCTCCAATCTTCTCAAAACTCTGGATTCTGATAGAGGGCCACGAGACATGGACCTGGGTGCAAAAATTGAGGTTCTAGACCCTTCCAGAGCTGAGATATTGAAACTCAAAATTTTGACCAGAAAAAAAAAATGACAGTGTTACCCCTTATGTTTTTTTTCGGGGGGTGAAAAATTAAGTTTCTCCAATCTTCTCAAAACTCTGGATTCTGATAGAGGGCCACGAGACATGGACCTGGGTGCAAAAATTGAGGTTCTAGACCCTTCCAGAGCTGAGATATTGAAACTCAAAATTTTGACCAGAAAAAAAAATTACAGTGTTACCCCTTATGTTTTTTTCGGGGGGTGAAAAATTAAGTTTCTCCAATCTTCTCAAAACTCTGGATTCTGATAGAGGGCCACGAGACATGGACCTGGGTGCAAAAATTGAGGTTCTAGACCCTTCCAGAGCTGAGATATTGAAACTCAAAATTTTGACCAGAACAAAAAATGACAGTGTTACCCCTTATGTTTTTTTTCGGGGGGTGAAAAATGAAGTTTCTCCAATCTTCTCAAAACTCTGGATTCTGATAGAGGGCCACGAGACATGGACCTGGGTGCAAAAATTGAGGTTCTAGACCCTTCCAGAGCTGAGATATTGAAACTCAAAATTTTAACCAGAAAAAAAAAAATGACAGTGTTACCCCTTATGTTTTTTTTCGGGGGGTGAAAAATTAAGTTTCTCCAATCTTCTCAAAACTCTGGATTCTGATAGAGGGCCACGAGACATGGACCTGGGTGCAAAAATTGAGGTTCTAGACCCTTCCAGAGCTGAGATATTGAAACTCAAAATTTTGACGAGAAAAAAAATGACAGTGTTACCCCTTATGTTTTTTTTTTCGGGGGGTGAAAAATTAAGTTTCTCCAATCTTCTCAAAACTCTGGATTCTGATAGAGGGCCACGAGACATGGACCTGGGTGCAAAAATTGAGGTTCTAGACCCTTCCAGAGCTGAGATATTGAAACTCAAAATTTTGACCAGAAAAAAAAATTACAGTGTTACCCCTTATGTTTTTTTCGGGGGGTGAAAAATTAAGTTTCTCCAATCTTCTCAAAACTCTGGATTCTGATAGAGGGCCACGAGACATGGACCTGGGTGCAAAAATTGAGGTTCTAGACCCTTCCAGAGCTGAGATATTGAAACTCAAAATTTTGACCAGAACAAAAAATGACAGTGTTACCCCTTATGTTTTTTTTTCGGGGGGTGAAAAATGAAGTTTCTCCAATCTTCTCAAAACTCTGGATTCTGATAGAGGGCCACGAGACATGGACCTGGGTGCAAAAATTGAGGTTCTAGACCCTTCCAGAGTTGAGATATTGAAACTCAAAATGTTGACCAGAAAAAAAAAATGACAGTGTTACCCCTTATGTTTTTTTTCAGGGGGTGAAAAATTAAGTTTCTCCAATCTTCTCAAAACTCTGGATTCTGATAGAGGGCCACGAGACATGGACCTGGGTGCAAAAATTGAGGTTCTAGACCCTTCCAGAGCTGAGATATTGAAACTCAAAATTTTGACCAGAAAAAAAATGACAGTGTTACCCCTTATGTTTTTTTTCGGGGGGTGAAAAATTAAGTTTCTCCAATCTTCTCAAAACTCTGGATTCTGATAGAGGGCCACGAGACATGGACCTGGGTGCAAAAATTGAGGTTCTAGACCCTTCCAGAGCTGAGATATTGAAACTCAAAATTTTAACCAGAAAAAAAAATGACAGTGTTACCCCTTATGTTTTTTTTCGGGGGGTGAAAAATTAAGTTTCTCCAATCTTCTCAAAACTCTGGATTCTGATAGAGGGCCACGAGACATGGACCTGGGTGCAAAAATTGAGGTTCTAGACCCTTCCAGAGCTGAGATATTGAAACTCAAAATTTTGACCAGAAAAAAAAAATGACAGTGTTACCCCTTATGTTTTTTTTTTTTTGCGGGGGGTGAAAAATTAAGTTTCTCCAATCTTCTCAAAACTCTGGATTCTGATAGAGGGCCAAGAGACATGGACCTGGGTGCAAAAATTGAGGTTCTAGACCCTTCCAGAGCTGAGATATTGAAACTCAAAATTTTGACCAGAAAAAAAAAATGACAGTGTTACCCCTTATGTTTTTTTTCGGGGGGTGAAAAAATAAGTTTCTCCAATCTTCTCAAAACTCTGGATTCTGATAGAGGGCCACGAGACATGGACCTGGGTGCAAAAATTGAGGTTCTAGACCCTTCCAGAGCTGAGATATTGAAACTAAAAATTTTGACCAGAAAAAAAAAATGACAGTGTTACCCCTTATGTTTTTTTTCGGGGGGTGAAAAATTAAGTTTCTCCAATCTTCTCAAAACTCTGGATTCTGATAGAGGGCCACGAGACATGGACCTGGGTGCAAAAATTGAGGTTCTAGACCCTTCCAGAGCTGAGATATTGAAACTCAAAATTTTGACCAGAAAAAAAAATTACAGTGTTACCCCTTATGTTTTTTTTGGGGGGTGAAAAATTACGTTTCTCCAATCTTCTCAAAACTCTGGATTCTGATAGAGGGCCACGAGACATGGACCTGGGTGCAAAAATTGAGGTTCTAGACCCTTCCAGAGCTGAGATATTGAAACTCAAAATTTTGACCAGAAAAAAAAAATGACCGTGTTACCCCTTATGTTTTTTTTCGGGGGGTGAAAAATGAAGTTTCTCCAATCTTCTCAAAACTCTGGATTCTGATAGAGGGCCACGAGACATGGACCTGGGTGCAAAAATTGAGGTTCTAGACCCTTCCAGAGCTGAGATATTGAAACTCAAAATTTTGACCAGAAAAAAAAAATGACAGTGTTACCCCTTATGTTTTTTTTTTTTTTTTTTCGGGGGGTGAAAAATTAAGTTTCTCCAATCTTCTCAAAACTCTGGATTCTGATAGAGGGCCACGAGACATGGACCTGGGTGCAAAATTGAGGTTCTAGACCCTTCCAGAGCTGAGATATTGAAACTCAAAATTTTGACCAGAAAAAAAAAATGACAGCCTTACCTCTTATGTTTTTTTTCGGGGGGTGAAAAATTAAGTTTCTCCAATCTTCTCAAAACTCTGGATTCTGATAGAGGGCCACGAGACATGGACCTGGGTGCAAAAATTGAGGTTCTAGACCCTTCCAGAGCTGAGATATTGAAACTAAAAATTTTGACCAGAAAAAAAAAATGACAGTGTTACCCCTTATGTTTTTTTTCGGGGGGTGAAAAATTAAGTTTCTCCAATCTTCTCAAAACTCTGGATTCTGATTGAGGGCCAAGAGACATGGACCTGGGTGCAAAAATTGAGGTTCTAGACCCTTCCAGAGCTGAGATATTGAAACTCAAAATTTTGACCAGAAAAAAAAAATGACAGTGTTACCCCTTATGTTTTTTTTTGCGGGGGGTGAAAAATTAAGTTTCTCCAATCTTCTCAAAACTCTGGATTCTGATAGAGGGCCAAGAGACATGGACCTGGGTGCAAAAATTGAGGTTCTAGACCCTTCCAGAGCTGAGATATTGAAACTCAAAATTTTGACCAGAAAAAAAAAAATGACAGTGTTACCCCTTATGTTTTTTTTCGGGGGGTGAAAAAATAAGTTTCTCCAATCTTCTCAAAACTCTGGATTCTGATAGAGGGCCACGAGACATGGACCTGGGTGCAAAAATTGAGGTTCTTGACCCTTCCAGAGCTGAGATATTGAAACTAAAAATTTTGACCAGAAAAAAAAAATGACAGTGTTACCCCTTATGTTTTTTTTCGGGGGGTGAAAAATTAAGTTTCTCCAATCTTCTCAAAACTCTGGATTCTGATAGAGGGCCACGAGACATGGACCTGGGTGCAAAAATTGAGGTTCTAGACCCTTCCAGAGCTGAGATATTGAAACTCAAAATTTTGACCAGAAAAAAAAATTACAGTGTTACCCCTTATGTTTTTTTCGGGGGGTGAAAAATTACGTTTCTCCAATCTTCTCAAAACTCTGGATTCTGATAGAGGGCCACGAGACATGGACCTGGGTGCAAAAATTGAGGTTCTAGACCTTTCCAGAGCTGAGATATTGAAACTCAAAATTTTGACCAGAAAAAAAAATGACAGTGTTACCCCTTATGTTTTTTTTTCGGGGGGTGAAAAATTAAGTTTCTCCAATCTTCTCAAAACTCTGGATTCTGATAGAGGGCCACGAGACATGGACCTGGGTGCAAAAATTGAGGTTCTAGACCCTTCCAGAGCTGAGATATTGAAACTCAAAATTTTGACCAGAAAAAAAAAATGACAGTGTTACCCCTTATGTTTTTTTTCGGGGGGTGAAAAATTAAGTTTCTCCAATCTTCTCAAAACTCTGGATTCTGATAGAGGGCCACGAGACATGGACCTGGGTGCAAAAATCGAGGTTCTAGACCCTTCCAGAGCTGAGATATTGAAACTCAAAATTTTGACCAGAAAAAAAAAATGACAGTGTTACCCCTTATGTTTTTTTTCGGGGGGTGAAAAATTAAGTTTCTCCAATCTTCTCAAAACTCTGGATTCTGATAGAGGGCCACGAGACATGGACCTGGGTGCAAAAATCGAGGTTCTAGACCCTTCCAGAGCTGAGATATTGAAACTCAAAATTTTGACCAGAAAAAAAAAATGACAGTGTTACCCCTTATGTTTTTTTTCGGGGGGTGAAAAATTAAGTTTCTCCAATCTTCTCAAAACTCTGGATTCTGATAGAGGGCCACGAGACATGGACCTGGGTGCAAAAATTGAGGTTCTAGACCCTTCCAGAGCTGAGATATTGAAACTCAAAATTTTGACCAGAAAAAAAAAATGACAGTGTTACCCCTTATGTATTTTTCGGGGGGTGAAAAATTAAGTTTCTCCAATCTTCTCAAAACTCTGGATTCTGATAGAGGGCCACGAGACATGGACCTGGGTGCAAAAATTGAGGTTCTAGACCCTTCCAGAGCTGAGATATTGAAACTAAAAATTTTGACCAGAAAAAAAAAATGACAGTGTTACCCCTTATGTTTTTTTTCGGGGGGTGAAAAATTAAGTTTCTCCAATCTTTTCAAAACTCTGGATTCTGATAGAGGGCCACGAGACATGGACCTGGGTGCAAAAATTGAGGTTCTAGACCCTTCCAGAGCTGAGATATTGAAACTCAAAATTTTGACCAGAAAAAAAAATTACAGTGTTACCCCTTATGTTTTTTTCGGGGGGTGAAAAATTACTTTTCTCCAATCTTCTCAAAACTCTGGATTCTGATAGAGGGCCACGAGACATGGACCTGGGTGCAAAAATTGAGGTTCTAGACCCTTCCAGAGCTGAGATATTGAAACTCAAAATTTTGACCAGAAAAAAAAATGACATTGTTACCCCTTATGTTGTTTTTCGGGGGGTGAAAAATGAAGTTTCTCCAATCTTCTCAAAACTCTGGATTCTGATAGAGGGCCACGAGACATGGACCTGGGTGCAAAAATTGAGGTTCTAGACCCTTCCAGAGCTGAGATATTGAAACTCAAAATTTTGACCAGAAAAAAAAAATGACAGTGTTACCCCTTATGTTTTTTTTTCGGGGGGTGAAAAATTAAGTTTCTCCAATCTTCTCAAAACTCTGGATTCTGATAGAGGGCCACGAGACATGGACCTGGGTGCAAAAATTGAGGTTCTAGACCCTTCCAGAGCTGAGATATTGAAACTCAAAATTTTGACCAGAAAAAAAAAATGACAGTGTTACCCCTTATGTTTTTTTTTCGGGGGGTGAAAAATTAAGTTTCTCCAATCTTCTCAAAACTCTGGATTCTGATAGAGGGCCACGAGACATGGACCTGGGTGCAAAAATTGAGGTTCTAGACCCTTCCAGAGCTGAGATATTGAAACTCAAAATTTTGACCAGAAAAAAAAATGACAGCCTTACCTCTTATGTTTTTTTTCGGGGGGTGAAAAATTAAGTTTCTCCAATCTTCTCAAAACTCTGGATTCTGATAGAGGGCCACGAGACATGGACCTGGGTGCAAAAATTGAGGTTCTAGACCCTTCCAGAGCTGAGATATTGAAACTCAAAATTTTGACCAGAAAAAACAAATGACAGTGTTACCCCTTATGTTTTTTTTTTCGGGGGGTGAAAAATTAAGTTTCTCCAATCTTCTCAAAACTCTGGATTCTGATAGAGGGCCACGAGACATGGACCTGGGTGCAAAAATTGAGGTTCTAGACCCTTCCAGAGCTGAGATATTGAAACTCAAAATTTTGACCAGAAAAAAAAAATGACAGTGTTACCCCTTATGTTTTTTTTCGGGGGGTGAAAAAATAAGTTTCTCCAATCTTCTCAAAACTCTGGATTCTGATAGAGGGCCACGAGACATGGACCTGGGTGCAAAAATTGAGGTTCTAGACCCTTCCAGAGCTGAGATATTGAAACTCAGAATTTTGACCAGAAAAAAAAAATGACAGTGTTACCCCTTATGTTTTTTTTCGGGGGGGTGAAAAATTAAGTTTCTCCAATCTTCTCAAAACTCTGGATTCTGATAGAGGGCCACGAGACATGGACCTGGGTGCAAAAATTGAGGTTCTAGACCCTTCCAGAGCTGAGATGTTGAAACTCAAAATTTTGACCAGAAAAAAAAAATGACAGTGTTACCCCTTATGTTTTTTTTGGGGGGGGGTGAAAAATTAAGTTTCTCCAATCTTCTCAAAACTCTGGATTCTGATAGAGGGCCACGAGACATGGACCTGGGTGCAAAAATTGAGGTTCTAGACCCTTCCAGAGCTGAGATATTGAAACTCAAAATTTTGACCAGAAAAAAAATGACAGTGTTACCCCTTATGGTTTTTTTTGTCCAAGAAAGACATGTTCCCAAAAAAAGAAACATGAGTGTGTGTGCTCCAGTGGCTCAGTGGTGTGAGTGTTGTGATTCCATGTGGGAAAGCCAGGTTCAAGCCTTGCTTTTCTGCGTCTTTAGTTTTGTCGGGTTTGTCCGAGAGAAAAGAAGACATGCTCACAATAAAATAAGTGCATGAGTGTGGAAGGTCCAGTGGCTCAGTGGTGTGAGTGTTGCAGTTCCATATGGGAAAATGGGTTCAAACCTCACTATTGCGATGCTTTGCTTTATTTTCGTCGGATTTGTTGAAAAGAAAAAAAAGACATGGCCCCCCAAAAAAGGAGTGTGATGGCTGAAGGTCCAGTGGCTCAGTGGTGTGAGTGTCAATTTCTCGTATGGAGAATCCAGGTTTGAATCTCTTGATGGTAAACTTTTTTTAGTTTGATTGGTTTGGTCCAAATAAAAGAACAAATCTTCAGCAAGGACATCTAACTGTAAGTGGTTCAGTGGTAAAAAGCGTTGCTGTTCTGTGTTGGAAATCCTGGTTCAAATCTCACTTTTGCTGTTGAAATTACTTTAGTGTGATTTTTTGAGACAAACAGAAACATTGAAATGAAGAAGCTCCTGTGGCTCAGTGGTCTGAGTGTTGTGATTCCATGTGGGAAACCCGGGTTCCAGCCTCACTCTTATCATGCTTTAGTTTCACTGGCTTTGTCCAAGAAAGACATGTTCCCAAAAAAGGATGCGTGAGTGTTTGTGGTCCAGTGGCTCAGAGTGTTGTGATTCCATGTGGGAAACCAGGGTTTGAGCCTCACTCTTATCATGCGTTAGTTTCACTGGCTTTGTCCAAGAAAGACATGTTCCCAAAAAAGGAAGTGTGAGTGTGTGTTGCTCAGTGGTCTGAGTGTTGTGATACCTTGTGGGAAACCTGGGTTCAAATCACACTCTTGTGACGCTTTAGTTTCACTGGATTGTCAAAGTAAGACATGCTCCCAAAAAAAGAAGAGTGAGTGTGCAAGCTCCAGTGGCTCAGTGCTGTGAGTGTTATGGTTCCATGTGGGAAACCAGGGTTTGAGCCTCACTCTTACCATGCTTTAGTTTCAAGGGGTTTGTCCAAGAGAGAAAAAGACTTGCTCCCAAAAAATTAAGTATGTGTGTGGATGGGCCAGTGGCTCAGTGGGTGAGCTCTCACTCCCCAGTTGGGAGGTTCCTGGTTCAAGACTAGGCTGGACACTGAAGCAAGTGATGGTTGCAGGTTGGATGAGGATTGAGGAGGAGGAGGAGGACGACGATGGAGGAGTATCTAGGATGAGAGCTATAGATAATAGTGTGTATGAGGTAAGAAATAAAATATTTTTTGGTGCATGGTAAAGTTGTGTACATTTCATGTATTCCAAAATTAAAATTTTGGTTAAGTCCCACAAAAAAATGCCTCTCTCTGCAGCAACACCGCTGCTGGATATCGTCCCAGAAATCCCCAGGGGGAGGAGTTAGGTTATTTCCTCCCCCCTTTGTGTCCTGACCGTATCTCGTCCCCCAGCTGCAGATCTGGAGGATGTTCGTCAACGCAACCATGCTTCACGGTCCAGCCCGGTCTTGAACCAGGAACATCCCAACCTCCCGATTCGGGAGTGAGAGCTCACCCACGGAGCCACTGGACCATCCACACTCATGCTTAATTTTTTGGGAGCATGTCTTTTTCTCTCTTGGACAAACCAGTTGAAACTAAAGCATGATAAGAGTGAGGCTCAAACCCTGGTTTCCCACATGGAATCACAACACTCAGACCACTGAGCCACTGGAGCTTGCACACTCACTCTTCTTTTTTTGGGAGCATGTCTTACTTCGACAATCCAGTGAAACTAAAGCATCACAAGAGTGTGATTCGAACCTGGGTTTCCCACATAGAATCACAACACTCAGACCACTGAGCCACAGGAGCTTCTTCATTTCAATGTTTCTGTTTGTCTCAAAAAATCACACTAAAATAATTTCAACCGCAAAAGTGAGATTTGAACCAGGGTTTTCAACACAGAACAGCAACGCTTTTACCACTGAACCACTTACAGTTGGATGTCCTTTTTGAAGATTGGTCTTTTTATTTGGACCAAACCAATCAAACTAAAAATGTTAACCATCAAGAGACTCAAACATGGATTCTCCACACGAGAGATTAACACTCACACCACTGAGCCATTCAAGCTTCCACTCTTTCACTTTCTTTTGCAGGCATTTCTTTTTTATTTGGACAAAACCATTCAAAATAAAGCATTTTAATGCAAAGAGTGGGACTTGAACCCAAATCCTCAACATGATAGAGTAATACTCTAACCACTGAGCCATTCAAGCTTCCACTCTTTCACTTTATTTTGCAGGCATTTCTTTTTTATTTGGACAAAACCCTTCAAAATAAAGAATTTTAATGCTAAGAGCGGACTTGAACCCAAATCCTCAACATGATAGAGGAACACTCTGACCACTGAGCCATTCAAGCTTCCACTTCTTCTCTTTATTTTGCAGGCATGTCTTTTTTATTTGGACAAAACCCTTCAAAATAAAGAATTCTAATGCTAAGAGCAGGACTTGAACCCAAATCCTCAACATGATAGAGTAACACTCTAACCACTGAGCCATTCAAGCTTTTTGTCTCAAAACTCTGGATTCTGATAGAGGGCCACGAGACATGGACCTGGGTGCAAAAATTGAGGCTGTAGACCCTTCCAGAGCTGAGATATTGAAACTCAAAATTTTGACCAGAAAAAAAAATGACAGTGTTACCCCTTATGTTTTTTCCGGAGGTGAAAAATTAAGTTTTTCCAATCTTCTCAAAACTCTGGATTCTGATAGAGGGCCACGAGACATGGACCTGGGTGCAAAAATTGAGGTTCTAGACCCTTCCAGAGCTGAGATATTGAAACTCAAAATTTTGACCAGAAAAAAAAATGACAGTGTTACCCCTTATGTTTTTTTTCGGGGGGTGAAAAATTAAGTTTCTCCAATCTTCTCAAAACTCTGGATTCTGATAGAGGGCCACGAGACATGGACCTGGGTGCAAAAATTGAGGTTCTAGACCCTTCCAGAGCTGAGATATTGAAACTCAAAATTTTGACCAGAAAAAAAAATTACAGTGTTACCCCTTATGTTTTTTTCGGGGGGTGAAAAATTAAGTTTCTCCAATCTTCTCAAAACTCTGGATTCTGATAGAGGGCCACGAGACATGGACCTGGGTGCAAAAATTGAGGTTCTAGACCCTTCCAGAGCTGAGATATTGAAACTCAAAATTTTGACCAGAACAAAAAATGACAGTGTTACCCCTTATGTTTTTTTTCGGGGGGTGAAAAATGAAGTTTCTCCAATCTTCTCAAAACTCTGGATTCTGATAGAGGGCCACGAGACATGGACCTGGGTGCAAAAATTGAGGTTCTAGACCCTTCCAGAGCTGAGATATTGAAACTCAAAATTTTAACCAGAAAAAAAAAAATGACAGTGTTACCCCTTATGTTTTTTTTCGGGGGGTGAAAAATTAAGTTTCTCCAATCTTCTCAAAACTCTGGATTCTGATAGAGGGCCACGAGACATGGACCTGGGTGCAAAAATTGAGGTTCTAGACCCTTCCAGAGCTGAGATATTGAAACTCAAAATTTTGACGAGAAAAAAAATGACAGTGTTACCCCTTATGTTTTTTTTTTCGGGGGGTGAAAAATTAAGTTTCTCCAATCTTCTCAAAACTCTGGATTCTGATAGAGGGCCACGAGACATGGACCTGGGTGCAAAAATTGAGGTTCTAGACCCTTCCAGAGCTGAGATATTGAAACTCAAAATTTTGACCAGAAAAAAAAATTACAGTGTTACCCCTTATGTTTTTTTCGGGGGGTGAAAAATTAAGTTTCTCCAATCTTCTCAAAACTCTGGATTCTGATAGAGGGCCACGAGACATGGACCTGGGTGCAAAAATTGAGGTTCTAGACCCTTCCAGAGCTGAGATGTTGAAACTCAAAATTTTGACCAGAAAAAAAAAATGACAGTGTTACCCCTTATGTTTTTTTGGGGGGGGGGTGAAAAATTAAGTTTCTCCAATCTTCTCAAAACTCTGGATTCTGATAGAGGGCCACGAGACATGGACCTGGGTGCAAAAATTGAGGTTCTAGACCCTTCCAGAGCTGAGATATTGAAACTCAAAATTTTGACCAGAAAAAAAATGACAGTGTTACCCCTTATGGTTTTTTTTGTCCAAGAAAGACATGTTCCCAAAAAAAGAAACATGTGTGCTCCAGTGGCTCAGTGGTGTGAGTGTTGTGATTCCATGTGGGAAAGCCAGGTTCAAGCCTTGCTTTTCTGCGTCTTTAGTTTTGTCGGGTTTGTCCGAGAGAAAAGAAGACATGCTCACAATAAAATAAGTGCATGAGTGTGGAAGGTCCAGTGGCTCAGTGGTGTGAGTGTTGCAGTTCCATATGGGAAAATGGGTTCAAACCTCACTATTGCGATGCTTTGCTTTATTTTCGTCGGATTTGTTGAAAAGAAAAAAAAGACATGGCCCCCCAAAAAAGGAGTGTGATGGCTGAAGGTCCAGTGGCTCAGTGGTGTGAGTGTCAATTTCTCGTATGGAGAATCCAGGTTTGAATCTCTTGATGGTAAACTTTTTTTAGTTTGATTGGTTTGGTCCAAATAAAAGAACAAATCTTCAGCAAGGACATCTAACTGTAAGTGGTTCAGTGGTAAAAAGCGTTGCTGTTCTGTGTTGGAAATCCTGGTTCAAATCTCACTTTTGCTGTTGAAATTACTTTAGTGTGATTTTTTGAGACAAACAGAAACATTGAAATGAAGAAGCTCCTGTGGCTCAGTGGTCTGAGTGTTGTGATTCCATGTGGGAAACCCGGGTTCCAGCCTCACTCTTATCATGCTTTAGTTTCACTGGCTTTGTCCAAGAAAGACATGTTCCCAAAAAAGGATGCGTGAGTGTTTGTGGTCCAGTGGCTCAGAGTGTTGTGATTCCATGTGGGAAACCAGGGTTTGAGCCTCACTCTTATCATGCGTTAGTTTCACTGGCTTTGTCCAAGAAAGACATGTTCCCAAAAAAGGAAGTGTGAGTGTGTGTTGCTCAGTGGTCTGAGTGTTGTGATACCTTGTGGGAAACCTGGGTTCAAATCACACTCTTGTGACGCTTTAGTTTCACTGGATTGTCAAAGTAAGACATGCTCCCAAAAAAAGAAGAGTGAGTGTGCAAGCTCCAGTGGCTCAGTGCTGTGAGTGTTATGGTTCCATGTGGGAAACCAGGGTTTGAGCCTCACTCTTACCATGCTTTAGTTTCAAGGGGTTTGTCCAAGAGAGAAAAAGACTTGCTCCCAAAAAATTAAGTATGTGTGTGGATGGGCCAGTGGCTCAGTGGGTGAGCTCTCACTCCCCAGTTGGGAGGTTCCTGGTTCAAGACTAGGCTGGACACTGAAGCAAGTGATGGTTGCAGGTTGGATGAGGATTGAGGAGGAGGAGGAGGACGACGATGGAGGAGTATCTAGGATGAGAGCTATAGATAATAGTGTGTATGAGGTAAGAAATAAAATATTTTTTGGTGCATGGTAAAGTTGTGTACATTTCATGTATTCCAAAATTAAAATTTTGGTTAAGTCCCACAAAAAAATGCCTCTCTCTGCAGCAACACCGCTGCTGGATATCGTCCCAGAAATCCCCAGGGGGAGGAGTTAGGTTATTTCCTCCCCCCTTTGTGTCCTGACCGTATCTCGTCCCCCAGCTGCAGATCTGGAGGATGTTCGTCAACGCAACCATGCTTCACGGTCCAGCCCGGTCTTGAACCAGGAACATCCCAACCTCCCGATTCGGGAGTGAGAGCTCACCCACAGAGCCACTGGACCATCCACACTCATGCTTAATTTTTTGGGAGCATGTCTTTTTCTCTCTTGGACAAACCAGTTGAAACTAAAGCATGATAAGAGTGAGGCTCAAACCCTGGTTTCCCACATGGAATCACAACACTCAGACCACTGAGCCACTGGAGCTTGCACACTCACTCTTCTTTTTTTGGGAGCATGTCTTACTTCGACAATCCAGTGAAACTAAAGCATCACAAGAGTGTGATTCGAACCTGGGTTTCCCACATAGAATCACAACACTCAGACCACTGAGCCACAGGAGCTTCTTCATTTCAATGTTTCTGTTTGTCTCAAAAAATCACACTAAAATAATTTCAACCGCAAAAGTGAGATTTGAACCAGGGTTTTCAACACAGAACAGCAACGCTTTTACCACTGAACCACTTACAGTTGGATGTCCTTTTTGAAGATTGGTCTTTTTATTTGGACCAAACCAATAATGTTAACCATCAAGAGACTCAAACATGGATTCTCCACACGAGAGATTAACACTCACACCACTGAGCCATTCAAGCTTCCACTCTTTCACTTTCTTTTGCAGGCATTTCTTTTTTATTTGGACAAAACCATTCAAAATAAAGCATTTTAATGCAAAGAGTGGGACTTGAACCCAAATCCTCAACATGATAGAGTAATACTCTAACCACTGAGCCATTCAAGCTTCCACTCTTTCACTTTATTTTGCAGGCATTTCTTTTTTATTTGGACAAAACCCTTCAAAATAAAGAATTTTAATGCTAAGAGCGGACTTGAACCCAAATCCTCAACATGATAGAGGAACACTCTGACCACTGAGCCATTCAAGCTTCCACTTCTTCTCTTTATTTTGCAGGCATGTCTTTTTTATTTGGACAAAACCCTTCAAAATAAAGAATTCTAATGCTAAGAGCAGGACTTGAACCCAAATCCTCAACATGATAGAGTAACACTCTAACCACTGAGCCATTCAAGCTTTTTGTCTCAAAACTCTGGATTCTGATAGAGGGCCACGAGACATGGACCTGGGTGCAAAAATTGAGGCTGTAGACCCTTCCAGAGCTGAGATATTGAAACTCAAAATTTTGACCAGAAAAAAAAATGACAGTGTTACCCCTTATGTTTTTTCCGGAGGTGAAAAATTAAGTTTTTCCAATCTTCTCAAAACTCTGGATTCTGATAGAGGGCCACGAGACATGGACCTGGGTGCAAAAATTGAGGTTCTAGACCCTTCCAGAGCTGAGATATTGAAACTCAAAATTTTGACCAGAAAAAAAAATGACAGTGTTACCCCTTATGTTTTTTTTCGGGGGGTGAAAAATTAAGTTTCTCCAATCTTCTCAAAACTCTGGATTCTGATAGAGGGCCACGAGACATGGTCCTGGGTGCAAAAATTGAGGTTCTAGACCCTTCCAGAGCTGAGATATTGAAACTCAAAATTT
Organism: Cyprinella venusta; assembly: GCA_038021265.1. Classification (NCBI taxonomy): domain Eukaryota; kingdom Metazoa; phylum Chordata; class Actinopteri; order Cypriniformes; family Leuciscidae; genus Cyprinella; species Cyprinella venusta. Next base: position 10,824,187 of record CM075870.1, on the reverse strand, counting down.
TGACCAGAAAAAAAAATTACAGTGTTACCCCTTATGTTTTTTTCGGGGGGTGAAAAATTAAGTTTCTCCAATCTTCTCAAAACTCTGGATTCTGATAGAGGGCCACGAGACATGGACCTGGGTGCAAAAATTGAGGTTCTAGACCCTTCCAGAGCTGAGATATTGAAACTCAAAATTTTGACCAGAACAAAAAATGACAGTGTTACCCCTTATGTTTTTTTTCGGGGGGTGAAAAATTAAGTTTCTCCAATCTTCTCAAAACTCTGGATTCTGATAGAGGGCCACGAGACATGGACCTGGGTGCAAAAATTGAGGTTCTAGACCCTTCCAGAGTTGAGATATTGAAACTCAAAATGTTGACCAGAAAAAAAAAATGACAGTGTTACCCCTTATGTTTTTTTTCAGGGGGTGAAAAATTAAGTTTCTCCAATCTTCTCAAAACTCTGGATTCTGATAGAGGGCCACGAGACATGGACCTGGGTGCAAAAATTGAGGTTCTAGACCCTTCCAGAGCTGAGATATTGAAACTCAAAATTTTGACCAGAAAAAAAATGACAGTGTTACCCCTTATGTTTTTTTTCGGGGGGTGAAAAATTAAGTTTCTCCAATCTTCTCAAAACTCTGGATTCTGATAGAGGGCCACGAGACATGGACCTGGGTGCAAAAATTGAGGTTCTAGACCCTTCCAGAGCTGAGATATTGAAACTCAAAATTTTAACCAGAAAAAAAAATGACAGTGTTACCCCTTATGTTTTTTTTCGGGGGGTGAAAAATTAAGTTTCTCCAATCTTCTCAAAACTCTGGATTCTGATAGAGGGCCACGAGACATGGACCTGGGTGCAAAAATTGAGGTTCTAGACCCTTCCAGAGCTGAGATATTGAAACTCAAAATTTTGACCAGAAAAAAAAAATGACAGTGTTACCCCTTATGTTTTTTTTTTTTGCGGGGGGTGAAAAATTAAGTTTCTCCAATCTTCTCAAAACTCTGGATTCTGATAGAGGGCCAAGAGACATGGACCTGGGTGCAAAAATTGAGGTTCTAGACCCTTCCAGAGCTGAGATATTGAAACTCAAAATTTTGACCAGAAAAAAAAAATGACAGTGTTACCCCTTATGTTTTTTTTCGGGGGGTGAAAAAATAAGTTTCTCCAATCTTCTCAAAACTCTGGATTCTGATAGAGGGCCACGAGACATGGACCTGGGTGCAAAAATTGAGGTTCTAGACCCTTCCAGAGCTGAGATATTGAAACTAAAAATTTTGACCAGAAAAAAAAAATGACAGTGTTACCCCTTATGTTTTTTTTCGGGGGGTGAAAAATTAAGTTTCTCCAATCTTCTCAAAACTCTGGATTCTGATAGAGGGCCACGAGACATGGACCTGGGTGCAAAAATTGAGGTTCTAGACCCTTCCAGAGCTGAGATATTGAAACTCAAAATTTTGACCAGAAAAAAAAAATTACAGTGTTACCCCTTATGTTTTTTTTGGGGGGTGAAAAATTACGTTTCTCCAATCTTCTCAAAACTCTGGATTCTGATAGAGGGCCACGAGACATGGACCTGGGTGCAAAAATTGAGGTTCTAGACCCTTCCAGAGCTGAGATATTGAAACTCAAAATTTTGACCAGAAAAAAAAAATGACCGTGTTACCCCTTATGTTTTTTTTCGGGGGGTGAAAAATGAAGTTTCTCCAATCTTCTCAAAACTCTGGATTCTGATAGAGGGCCACGAGACATGGACCTGGGTGCAAAAATTGAGGTTCTAGACCCTTCCAGAGCTGAGATATTGAAACTCAAAATTTTGACCAGAAAAAAAAAATGACAGTGTTACCCCTTATGTTTTTTTTTGTTTTTTTTCGGGGGGTGAAAAATTAAGTTTCTCCAATCTTCTCAAAACTCTGGATTCTGATAGAGGGCCACGAGACATGGACCTGGGTGCAAAATTGAGGTTCTAGACCCTTCCAGAGCTGAGATATTGAAACTCAAAATTTTGACCAGAAAAAAAAAATGACAGCCTTACCTCTTATGTTTTTTTTCGGGGGGTGAAAAATTAAGTTTCTCCAATCTTCTCAAAACTCTGGATTCTGATAGAGGGCCACGAGACATGGACCTGGGTGCAAAAATTGAGGTTCTAGACCCTTCCAGAGCTGGAATATTGAAACTAAAAATTTTGACCAGAAAAAAAAAATGACAGTGTTACCCCTTATGTTTTTTTTCGGGGGGTGAAAAATTAAGTTTCTCCAATCTTCTCAAAACTCTGGATTCTGATTGAGGGCCAAGAGACATGGACCTGGGTGCAAAAATTGAGGTTCTAGACCCTTCCAGAGCTGAGATATTGAAACTCAAAATTTTGACCAGAAAAAAAAATGACAGTGTTACCCCTTATGTTTTTTTTTTTGCGGGGGGTGAAAAATTAAGTTTCTCCAATCTTCTCAAAACTCTGGATTCTGATAGAGGGCCAAGAGACATGGACCTGGGTGCAAAAATTGAGGTTCTAGACCCTTCCAGAGCTGAGATATTGAAACTCAAAATTTTGACCAGAAAAAAAAAATGACAGTGTTACCCCTTATGTTTTTTTTCGGGGGGTGAAAAAATAAGTTTCTCCAATCTTCTCAAAACTCTGGATTCTGATAGAGGGCCACGAGACATGGACCTGGGTGCAAAAATCGAGGTTCTAGACCCTTCCAGAGCTGAGATATTGAAACTCAAAATTTTGACCAGAAAAAAAAAATGACAGTGTTACCCCTTATGTTTTTTTTCGGGGGGTGAAAAATTAAGTTTCTCCAATCTTCTCAAAACTCTGGATTCTGATAGAGGGCCACGAGACATGGACCTGGGTGCAAAAATCGAGGTTCTAGACCCTTCCAGAGCTGAGATATTGAAACTCAAAATTTTGACCAGAAAAAAAAATGACAGTGTTACCCCTTATGTTTTTTTTCGGGGGGTGAAAAATTAAGTTTCTCCAATCTTCTCAAAACTCTGGATTCTGATAGAGGGCCACGAGACATGGACCTGGGTGCAAAAATTGAGGTTCTAGACCCTTCCAGAGCTGAGATATTGAAACTCAAAATTTTGACCAGAAAAAAAAATGACAGTGTTACCCCTTATGTATTTTTCGGGGGGTGAAAAATTAAGTTTCTCCAATCTTCTCAAAACTCTGGATTCTGATAGAGGGCCACGAGACATGGACCTGGGTGCAAAAATTGAGGTTCTAGACCCTTCCAGAGCTGAGATATTGAAACTAAACATTTTGACCAGAAAAAAAAAATGACAGTGTTACCCCTTATGTTTTTTTTCGGGGGGTGAAAAATTAAGTTTCTCCAATCTTTTCAAAACTCTGGATTCTGATAGAGGGCCACGAGACATGGACCTGGGTGCAAAAATTGAGGTTCTAGACCCTTCCAGAGCTGAGATATTGAAACTCAAAATTTTGACCAGAAAAAAAAATTACAGTGTTACCCCTTATGTTTTTTTCGGGGGGTGAAAAATTACTTTTCTCCAATCTTCTCAAAACTCTGGATTCTGATAGAGGGCCACGAGACATGGACCTGGGTGCAAAAATTGAGGTTCTAGACCCTTCCAGAGCTGAGATATTGAAACTCAAAATTTTGACCAGAAAAAAAAATGACATTGTTACCCCTTATGTTTTTTTTCGGGGGGTGAAAAATGAAGTTTCTCCAATCTTCTCAAAACTCTGGATTCTGATAGAGGGCCACGAGACATGGACCTGGGTGCAAAAATTGAGGTTCTAGACCCTTCCAGAGCTGAGATATTGAAACTCAAAATTTTGACCAGAAAAAAAAAATGACAGTGTTACCCCTTATGTTTTTTTTTCGGGGGGTGAAAAATTAAGTTTCTCCAATCTTCTCAAAACTCTGGATTCTGATAGAGGGCCACGAGACATGGACCTGGGTGCAAAAATTGAGGTTCTAGACCCTTCCAGAGCTGAGATATTGAAACTCAAAATTTTGACCAGAAAAAAAAAATGACAGTGTTACCCCTTATGTTTTTTTTTCGGGGGGTGAAAAATTAAGTTTCTCCAATCTTCTCAAAACTCTGGATTCTGATAGAGGGCCACGAGACATGGACCTGGGTGCAAAAATTGAGGTTCTAGACCCTTCCAGAGCTGAGATATTGAAACTCAAAATTTTGACCAGAAAAAAAAATGACAGCCTTACCTCTTATGTTTTTTTTCGGGGGGTGAAAAATTAAGTTTCTCCAATCTTCTCAAAACTCTGGATTCTGATAGAGGGCCACGAGACATGGACCTGGGTGCAAAAATTGAGGTTCTAGACCCTTCCAGAGCTGAGATATTGAAACTCAAAATTTTGACCAGAAAAAACAAATGACAGTGTTACCCCTTATGTTTTTTTTTTCGGGGGGTGAAAAATTAAGTTTCTCCAATCTTCTCAAAACTCTGGATTCTGATAGAGGGCCACGAGACATGGACCTGGGTGCAAAAATTGAGGTTCTAGACCCTTCCAGAGCTGAGATATTGAAACTCAAAATTTTGACCAGAAAAAAAAAATGACAGTGTTACCCCTTATGTTTTTTTTCGGGGGGTGAAAAAATAAGTTTCTCCAATCTTCTCAAAACTCTGGATTCTGATAGAGGGCCACGAGACATGGACCTGGGTGCAAAAATTGAGGTTCTAGACCCTTCCAGAGCTGAGATATTGAAACTCAGAATTTTGACCAGAAAAAAAAAATGACAGTGTTACCCCTTATGTTTTTTTTCGGGGGGGTGAAAAATTAAGTTTCTCCAATCTTCTCAAAACTCTGGATTCTGATAGAGGGCCACGAGACATGGACCTGGGTGCAAAAATTGAGGTTCTAGACCCTTCCAGAGCTGAGATGTTGAAACTCAAAATTTTGACCAGAAAAAAAAAATGACAGTGTTACCCCTTATGTTTTTTGGGGGGGGGGTGAAAAATTAAGTGTCTCCAATCTTCTCAAAACTCTGGATTCTGATAGAGGGCCACGAGACATGGACCTGGGTGCAAAAATTGAGGTTCTAGACCCTTCCAGAGCTGAGATATTGAAACTCAAAATTTTGACCAGAAAAAAAATGACAGTGTTACCCCTTATGGTTTTTTTTGTCCAAGAAAGACATGTTCCCAAAAAAAGAAACATGAGTGTGTGTGCTCCAGTGGCTCAGTGGTGTGAGTGTTGTGATTCCATGTGGGAAAGCCAGGTTCAAGCCTTGCTTTTCTGCGTCTTTAGTTTTGTCGGGTTTGTCCGAGAGAAAAGAAGACATGCTCACAATAAAATAAGTGCATGAGTGTGGAAGGTCCAGTGGCTCAGTGGTGTGAGTGTTGCAGTTCCATATGGGAAAATGGGTTCAAACCTCACTATTGCGATGCTTTGCTTTATTTTCGTCGGATTTGTTGAAAAGAAAAAAAAGACATGGCCCCCCAAAAAAGGAGTGTGATGGCTGAAGGTCCAGTGGCTCAGTGGTGTGAGTGTCAATTTCTCGTATGGAGAATCCAGGTTTGAATCTCTTGATGGTAAACTTTTTTTAGTTTGATTGGTTTGGTCCAAATAAAAGAACAAATCTTCAGCAAGGACATCTAACTGTAAGTGGTTCAGTGGTAAAAAGCGTTGCTGTTCTGTGTTGGAAATCCTGGTTCAAATCTCACTTTTGCTGTTGAAATTACTTTAGTGTGATTTTTTGAGACAAACAGAAACATTGAAATGAAGAAGCTCCTGTGGCTCAGTGGTCTGAGTGTTGTGATTCCATGTGGGAAACCCGGGTTCCAGCCTCACTCTTATCATGCTTTAGTTTCACTGGCTTTGTCCAAGAAAGACATGTTCCCAAAAAAGGATGCGTGAGTGTTTGTGGTCCAGTGGCTCAGAGTGTTGTGATTCCATGTGGGAAACCAGGGTTTGAGCCTCACTCTTATCATGCGTTAGTTTCACTGGCTTTGTCCAAGAAAGACATGTTCCCAAAAAAGGAAGTGTGAGTGTGTGTTGCTCAGTGGTCTGAGTGTTGTGATACCTTGTGGGAAACCTGGGTTCAAATCACACTCTTGTGACGCTTTAGTTTCACTGGATTGTCAAAGTAAGACATGCTCCCAAAAAAAGAAGAGTGAGTGTGCAAGCTCCAGTGGCTCAGTGCTGTGAGTGTTATGGTTCCATGTGGGAAACCAGGGTTTGAGCCTCACTCTTACCATGCTTTAGTTTCAAGGGGTTTGTCCAAGAGAGAAAAAGACTTGCTCCCAAAAAATTAAGTATGTGTGTGGATGGGCCAGTGGCTCAGTGGGTGAGCTCTCACTCCCCAGTTGGGAGGTTCCTGGTTCAAGACTAGGCTGGACACTGAAGCAAGTGATGGTTGCAGGTTGGATGAGGATTGAGGAGGAGGAGGAGGACGACGATGGAGGAGTATCTAGGATGAGAGCTATAGATAATAGTGTGTATGAGGTAAGAAATAAAATATTTTTTGGTGCATGGTAAAGTTGTGTACATTTCATGTATTCCAAAATTAAAATTTTGGTTAAGTCCCACAAAAAAATGCCTCTCTCTGCAGCAACACCGCTGCTGGATATCGTCCCAGAAATCCCCAGGGGGAGGAGTTAGGTTATTTCCTCCCCCCTTTGTGTCCTGACCGTATCTCGTCCCCCAGCTGCAGATCTGGAGGATGTTCGTCAACGCAACCATGCTTCACGGTCCAGCCCGGTCTTGAACCAGGAACATCCCAACCTCCCGATTCGGGAGTGAGAGCTCACCCACGGAGCCACTGGACCATCCACACTCATGCTTAATTTTTTGGGAGCATGTCTTTTTCTCTCTTGGACAAACCAGTTGAAACTAAAGCATGATAAGAGTGAGGCTCAAACCCTGGTTTCCCACATGGAATCACAACACTCAGACCACTGAGCCACTGGAGCTTGCACACTCACTCTTCTTTTTTTGGGAGCATGTCTTACTTCGACAATCCAGTGAAACTAAAGCATCACAAGAGTGTGATTCGAACCTGGGTTTCCCACATAGAATCACAACACTCAGACCACTGAGCCACAGGAGCTTCTTCATTTCAATGTTTCTGTTTGTCTCAAAAAATCACACTAAAATAATTTCAACCGCAAAAGTGAGATTTGAACCAGGGTTTTCAACACAGAACAGCAACGCTTTTACCACTGAACCACTTACAGTTGGATGTCCTTTTTGAAGATTGGTCTTTTTATTTGGACCAAACCAATCAAACTTAAAATGTTAACCATCAAGAGACTCAAACATGGATTCTCCACACGAGAGATTAACACTCACACCACTGAGCCATTCAAGCTTCCACTCTTTCACTTTCTTTTGCAGGCATTTCTTTTTTATTTGGACAAAACCATTCAAAATAAAGCATTTTAATGCAAAGAGTGGGACTTGAACCCAAATCCTCAACATGATAGAGTAATACTCTAACCACTGAGCCATTCAAGCTTCCACTCTTTCACTTTATTTTGCAGACATTTCTTTTTTATTTGGACAAAACCCTTCAAAATAAAGAATTTTAATGCTAAGAGCGGACTTGAACCCAAATCCTCAACATGATAGAGGAACACTCTGACCACTGAGCCATTCAAGCTTCCACTTCTTCTCTTTATTTTGCAGGCATGTCTTTTTTATTTGGACAAAACCCTTCAAAATAAAGAATTCTAATGCTAAGAGCAGGACTTGAACCCAAATCCTCAACATGATAGAGTAACACTCTAACCACTGAGCCATTCAAGCTTTTTGTCTCAAAACTCTGGATTCTGATAGAGGGCCACGAGACATGGACCTGGGTGCAAAAATTGAGGCTGTAGACCCTTCCAGAGCTGAGATATTGAAACTCAAAATTTTGACCAGAAAAAAAAATGACAGTGTTACCCCTTATGTTTTTTCCGGAGGTGAAAAATTAAGTTTTTCCAATCTTCTCAAAACTCTGGATTCTGATAGAGGGCCACGAGACATGGACCTGGGTGCAAAAATTGAGGCTGTAGACCCTTCCAGAGCTGAGATATTGAAACTCAAAATTTTGACCAGAAAAAAAAGACAGTGTTACCCCTTATGTTTTTTTTCGGGGGGTGAAATATTAAGTTTCTCCAATCATCTCAAAACTCTGGATTCTGATAGAGGGTGTTACGTTCCTCCTGATGGCTAATCCAGGGGAAAGGAGGTGCAACAATATTTAAAAATAAACCCGGGCAAAAGAGGACAGTAAGTCAGAATAAAATGCAAACTGAAGGGTATTTATTACAGAATTCACAATAAAAACCACTTCAAACTAGTCTCTCAAAAAAAAGATAGCAATAAACAATGTAAGACGACAGTAAACAGTGTAAGACAACAATGAACAGTGTAAGACAACACTAAACTGACTTAATAACTACAGTAACCAGCTCAAACCCTATATGAACAATTAAGTAGTCCTCTCTCCACCACGGAGGCTAAGCCCCAGACACTGTTCTGGTCTCACAAGGATCTAGCTCAATAATCAACCCACTGGTTGGATGGCTGAATTTGTCTCTGTTCCGTTGGTTCGGCTGGTTGACAGTAATCTGCTCACAGACTGACTGGTTGGTTAGTTCATTGGTGGTTCTCTGCTCACAGAGGGTTCGCTTTTTGGATGACTATGGTAGCACTCTGCTCACAGACGTTTCTCTCGCCATTGCAGTGTGCAAACCAAGCCTTCTTATCCTCCAGGCACTGAGTATCATTGGACACACCTGCTGCCACACACTCAGTTAATTAGGCACCCCTGCTGGGACTCACTCATGGAACCTAAACATGCAGCCTGAAAGAAAGAAAGAGAAAAAAAACACAACACAACCCAACACATATCCCTAGGATTGTAACAGAGGGTCACGAGACATGGACCTGGGTGCAAAAATTGAGGCTGTAGACCCTTCCAGAGCTGAGATATTGAAACTCAAAATTTTGACCAGAAAAAAAAATGACAGTGTTACCCCTTATGTTTTTTTTTCGGGGGGTGAAAAATTAAGTTTCTCCAATCTTCTCAAAACTCTGGATTCTGATAGAGGGCCACGAGACATGGACCTGGGTGCAAAAATTGAGGTTCTAGACCCTTCCAGAGCTGAGATATTGAAACTCAAAATTTTGACCAGAAAAAAAAATGACAGTGTTACTCCTTATGTTTTTTTTTCGGGGGGGTGAAAAATTAAGTTTCTCCAATCTTCTCAAAACTCTGGATTCTGATAGAGGGCCAAGAGACATGGACCTGGGTGCAAAAATTGAGGTTCTAGACCCTTCCAGAGCTGAGATATTGAAACTCAAAATTTTGACCAGAAAAAAAAATGACAGTGTTACCCCTTATGTTTTTTTTTCGGGGGGTGAAAAATTAAGTTTCTCCAATCTTCTCAAAACTCTGGATTCTGATAGAGGGCCACGAGACATGGACCTGGGTGCAAAAATTGAGGTTCTAGACCCTTCCAGAGCTGAGATATTGAAACTCAAAATTTTGACCAGAAAAAAAATGACAGTGTTACCCCTTATGTTTTTTTTCGGGGGGTGAAAAATTAAGTTTCCCCAATCTTCTCAAAACTCTGGATTCTGATAGAGGGCCACGAGACATGGACCTGGGTGCAAAAATTGAGGTTCTAGACCCTTCCAGAGCTGAGATATTGAAACTCAAAATTTTGACCAGAAAAAAAAATGACAGTGTTACCCCTTATGTTTTTTTTCGGGGGGTGAAAAATGAAGTTTCTCCAATCTTCTCAAAACTCTGGATTCTGATAGAGGGCCACGAGACATGGACCTGGGTGCAAAAATTGAGGTTCTAGACCCTTCCAGAGCTGAGATATTGAAACTCAAAATTTTGACCAGAAAAAAAAATGACAGTGTTACCCCTTATGTTTTTTTTCGGGGGGTGAAAAATGAAGTTTCTCCAATCTTCTCAAAACTCTGGATTCTGATAGAGGGCCACGAGACATGGACCTGGGTGCAAAAATTGAGGTTCTAGACCCTTCCAGAGCTGAGATATTGAAACTCAAAATTTTGACCAGAAAAAAAAAAATTACAGTGTTACCCCTTATGTTTTTTTCGGGGGGTGAAAAATTAAGTTTCTCCAATCTTCTCAAAACTCTGGATTCTGATAGAGGGCCAAGAGACATGGACCTGGGTGCAAAAATTGAGGTTCTAGACCCTTCCAGAGCTGAGATATTGAAACTCAAAATTTTGACCAGAAAAAAAAATGACAGTGTTACCCCTTATGTTTTTTTTCAGGGGGTGAAAAATGAAGTTTCTCCAATCTTCTCAAAACTCTGGATTCTGATAGAGGGCCACGAGACATGGACCTGGGTGCAAAAATTGAGGTTCTAGACCCTTCCAGAGCTGAGATATTGAAACTCAAAAATTTGACCAGAAAAAAAAATGACAGTGTTACCCCTTATGTTTTTTTTCGGGGGGTGAAAAATGAAGTTTCTCCAATCTTCTCAAAACTCTGGATTCTGATAGAGGGCCACGAGACATGGACCTGGGTGCAAAAATTGAGGTTCTAGACCCTTCCAGAGCTGAGATATTGAAACTCAAAATTTTGATGAGAAAAAAAAATGACAGTGTTACCCCTTATGTTTTTTTTTCGGGGGGTGAAAAATTAAGTTTCTCCAATCTTCTCAAAACTCTGGATTCTGATAGAGGGCCACGAGACATGGACCTGGGTGCAAAAATTGAGGTTCTAGACCCTTCCAGAGCTGAGATATTGAAACTCAAAATTTTGACCAGAAAAAAAAATTACAGTGTTACCCCTTGTGTTTTTTTCGGGGGGTGAAAAATTAAGTTTCTCCAATCTTCTCAAAACTCTGGATTCTGATAGAGGGCCACGAGACATGGACCTGGGTGCAAAAATTGAGGTTCTAGACCCTTCCAGAGCTGAGATATTGAAACTCAAAATTTTGACCAGAACAAAAAATGACAGTGTTACCCCTTATGTTTTTTTTCGGGGGGTGAAAAATGAAGTTTCTCCAATCTTCTCAAAACTCTGGATTCTGATAGAGGGCCACGAGACATGGACCTGGGTGCAAAAATTGAGGTTCTAGACCCTTCCAGAGTTGAGATATTGAAACTCAAAATTTTGACCAGAAAAAAAAAATGACAGTGTTACCCCTTATGTTTTTTTTCAGGGGGTGAAAAATTAAGTTTCTCCAATCTTCTCAAAACTCTGGATTCTGATAGAGGGCCACGAGACATGGACCTGGGTGCAAAAATTGAGGTTCTAGACCCTTCCAGAGCTGAGATATTGAAACTCAAAATTTTGACCAGAAAAAAAAAATGACAGTGTTACCCCTTATGTTTTTTTTCGGGGGGTGAAAAATTAAGTTTCTCCAATCTTCTCAAAACTCTGGATTCTGATAGAGGGCCACGAGACATGGACCTGGGTGCAAAAATTGAGGTTCTAGACCCTTCCAGAGCTGAGATATTGAAACTCAAAATTTTAACCAGAAAAAAAAAATGACAGTGTTACCCCTTATGTTTTTTTTCGGGGGGTGAAAAATTAAGTTTCTCCAATCTTCTCAAAACTCTGGATTCTGATAGAGGGCCACGAGACATGGACCTGGGTGCAAAAATTGAGGTTCTAGACCCTTCCAGAGCTGAGATATTGAAACTCAAAATTTTGACCAGAAAAAAAAATGACAGTGTTACCCCTTATGTTTTTTTTCGGGGGGTGAAAAATTAAGTTTCTCCAATCTTCTCAAAACTCTGGATTCTGATAGAGGGCCACGAGACATGGACCTGGGTGCAAAAATTGAGGTTCTAGACCCTTCCAGAGCTGAGATATTGAAACTCAAAATTTTGACCAGAAAAAAAAATTACAGTGTTACCCCTTATGTTTTTTTCGGGGGGTGAAAAATTAAGTTTCTCCAATCTTCTCAAAACTCTGGATTCTGATAGAGGGCCACGAGACATGGACCTGGGTGCAAAAATTGAGGTTCTAGACCCTTCCAGAGCTGAGATATTGAAACTCAAAATTTTGACCAGAACAAAAAATGACAGTGTTACCCCTTATGTTTTTTTTCGGGGGGTGAAAAATGAAGTTTCTCCAATCTTCTCAAAACTCTGGATTCTGATAGAGGGCCACGAGACATGGACCTGGGTGCAAAAATTGAGGTTCTAGACCCTTCCAGAGCTGAGATATTGAAACTCAAAATTTTAACCAGAAAAAAAAAAATGACAGTGTTACCCCTTATGTTTTTTTTCGGGGGGTGAAAAATTAAGTTTCTCCAATCTTCTCAAAACTCTGGATTCTGATAGAGGGCCACGAGACATGGACCTGGGTGCAAAAATTGAGGTTCTAGACCCTTCCAGAGCTGAGATATTGAAACTCAAAATTTTGACCAGAAAAAAAAAATGACAGTGTTACCCCTTATGTTTTTTTTCGGGGGGTGAAAAATTAAGTTTCTCCAATCTTCTCAAAACTCTGGATTCTGATAGAGGGCCACGAGACATGGACCTGGGTGCAAAAATTGAGGTTCTAGACCCTTCCAGAGCTGAGATATTGAAACTCAAAATTTTAACCAGAAAAAAAAAATGACAGTGTTACCCCTTATGTTTTTTTTCGGGGGGTGAAAAATTAAGTTTCTCCAATCTTCTCAAAACTCTGGATTCTGATAGAGGGCCACGAGACATGGACCTGGGTGCAAAAATTGAGGTTCTAGACCCTTCCAGAGCTGAGATATTGAAACTCAAAATTTTGACCAGAAAAAAAAATGACAGTGTTACCCCTTATGTTTTTTTTCGGGGGGTGAAAAATTAAGTTTCTCCAATCTTCTCAAAACTCTGGATTCTGATAGAGGGCCACGAGACATGGACCTGGGTGCAAAAATTGAGGTTCTAGACCCTTCCAGAGCTGAGATATTGAAACTCAAAATTTTGACCAGAAAAAAAAATTACAGTGTTACCCCTTATGTTTTTTTCGGGGGGTGAAAAATTAAGTTTCTCCAATCTTCTCAAAACTCTGGATTCTGATAGAGGGCCACGAGACATGGACCTGGGTGCAAAAATTGAGGTTCTAGACCCTTCCAGAGCTGAGATATTGAAACTCAAAATTTTGACCAGAACAAAAAATGACAGTGTTACCCCTTATGTTTTTTTTCGGGGGGTGAAAAATGAAGTTTCTCCAATCTTCTCAAAACTCTGGATTCTGATAGAGGGCCACGAGACATGGACCTGGGTGCAAAAATTGAGGTTCTAGACCCTTCCAGAGCTGAGATATTGAAACTCAAAATTTTGACCAGAAAAAAAAAATGACAGTGTTACCCCTTATGTTTTTTTTCGGGGGGTGAAAAATTAAGTTTCTCCAATCTTCTCAAAACTCTGGATTCTGATAGAGGGCCACGAGACATGGACCTGGGTGCAAAAATTGAGGTTCTAGACCCTTCCAGAGCTGAGATATTGAAACTCAAAATTTTGACCAGAAAAAAAAAATGACAGCCTTACCTCTTATGTTTTTTTTCGGGGGGTGAAAAATTAAGTTTCTCCAATCTTCTCAAAACTCTGGATTCTGATAGAGGGCCACGAGACATGGACCTGGGTGCAAAAATTGAGGTTCTAGACCCTTCCAGAGCTGAGATATTGAAACTCAAAATTTTGACCAGAAAAAAAAAATGACAGTGTTACCCCTTATGTTTTTTTTTCGGGGGGTGAAAAATTAAGTTTCTCCAATCTTCTCAAAACTCTGGATACTGATAGAGGGCCACGAGACATGGACCTGGGTGCAAAAATTGAGGTTCTAGACCCTTCCAGAGCTGAGATATTGAAACTAAAAATTTTGACCAGAAAAAAAAATGACAGTGTTACCCCTTATGTTTTTTTTCGGGGGGTGAAAAATTAAGTTTCTCCAATCTTCTCAAAACTCTGGATTCTGATAGAGGGCCACGAGACATGGACCTGGGTGCAAAAATTGAGGTTCTAGACCCTTCCAGAGCTGAGATATTGAAACTCAAAATTTTGACCAGAAAAAAAAAATGACAGTGTTACCCCTTATGTTTTTTTTTTTTTTCGGGGGGTGAAAAATTAAGTTTCTCCAATCTTCTCAAAACTCTGGATTCTGATAGAGGGCCACGAGACATGGACCTGGGTGCAAAATTGAGGTTCTAGACCCTTCCAGAGCTGAGATATTGAAACTCAAAATTTTGACCAGAAAAAAAAATGACAGCCTTACCTCTTATGTTTTTTTTCGGGGGGTGAAAAATTAAGTTTCTCCAATCTTCTCAAAACTCTGGATTCTGATAGAGGGCCACGAGACATGGACCTGGGTGCAAAAATTGAGGTTCTAGACCCTTCCAGAGCTGAGATATTGAAACTAAAAATTTTGACCAGAAAAAAAAATGACAGTGTTACCCCTTATGTTTTTTTTCGGGGGGTGAAAAATTAAGTTTCTCCAATCTTCTCAAAACTCTGGATTCTGATAGAGGGCCAAGAGACATGGACCTGGGTGCAAAAATTGAGGTTCTAGACCCTTCCAGAGCTGAGATATTGAAACTCAAAATTTTGCCCAGAAAAAAAAATGACAGTGTTACCCCTTATGTTTTTTTTTTTGTGGGGGGTGAAAAATTAAGTTTCTCCAATCTTCTCAAAACTCTGGATTCTGATAGAGGGCCACGAGACATGGACCTGGGTGCAAAAATTGAGGTTCTAGACCCTTCCAGAGCTGAGATATTGAAACTCAAAATTTTGACCAGAAAAAAAAAAATGACAGTGTTACCCCTTATGTTTTTTTTCGGGGGGTGAAAAATTAAGTTTCTCCAATCTTCTCAAAACTCTGGATTCTGATAGAGGGCCACGAGACATGGACCTGGGTGCAAAATTGAGGTTCTAGACCCTTCCAGAGCTGAGATATTGAAACTCAAAATTTTGACCAGAAAAAAAAAATGACAGCCTTACCTCTTATGTTTTTTTTTCGGGGGGTGAAAAATTAAGTTTCTCCAATCTTCTCAAAACTCTGGATTATGATAGAGGGCCACGAGACATGGACCTGGGTGCAAAAATTGAGGTTCTAGACCCTTCCAGAGCTGAGATATTGAAACTAAAAATTTTGACCAGAAAAAAAAAATGACAGTGTTACCCCTTATGTTTTTTTTCGGGGGGTGAAAAATTAAGTTTCTCCAATCTTCTCAAAACTCTGGATTCTGATAGAGGGCCACGAGACATGGACCTGGGTGCAAAAATTGAGGTTCTAGACCCTTCCAGAGCTGAGATATTGAAACTCAAAATTTTGACCAGAAAAAAAAAATGACAGTGTTACCCCTTATGTTTTTTTTCGGGGGGTGAAAAATTAAGTTTCTCCAATCTTCTCAAAACTCTGGATTCTGATAGAGGGCCACGAGACATGGACCTGGGTGCAAAAATTGAGGTTCTAGACCCTTCCAGAGCTGAGATATTGAAACTAAAAATTTTGACCAGAAAAAAAAAATGACAGTGTTACCCCTTATGTTTTTTTTCGGGGGGTGAAAAATTAAGTTTCTCCAATCTTCTCAAAACTCTGGATTCTGATAGAGGGCCACGAGACATGGACCTGGGTGCAAAAATTGAGGTTCTAGACCCTTCCAGAGCTGAGATATTGAAACTCAAAATTTTGACCAGAAAAAAAAATGACAGTGTTACCCCTTATGTTTTGTTTTTTTTTTCGGGGGGTGAAAAATTAAGTTTCTCCAATCTTCTCAAAACTCTGGATTCTGATAGAGGGCCACGAGACATGGACCTGGGTGCAAAATTGAGGTTCTAGACCCTTCCAGAGCTGAGATATTGAAACTCAAAATTTTGACCAGAAAAAAAAATGACAGCCTTACCTCTTATGTTTTTTTTCGGGGGGTGAAAAATTAAGTTTCTCCAATCTTCTCAAAACTCTGGATTCTGATAGAGGGCCACGAGACATGGACCTGGGTGCAAAAATTGAGGTTCTAGACCCTTCCAGAGCTGAGATATTGAAACTAAAAATTTTGACCAGAAAAAAAAAATGACAGTGTTACCCCTTATGTTTTTTTGTCGGGGGGTGAAAAATTAAGTTTCTCCAATCTTCTCAAAACTCTGGATTCTGATAGAGGGCCACGAGACATGGACCTGGGTGCAAAAATTGAGGTTCTAGACCCTTCCAGAGCTGAGATATTGAAACTCAAAATTTTGACCAGAAAAAAAAAATTACAGTGTTACCCCTTATGTTTTTTTCGGGGGGTGAAAAATTACTTTTCTCCAATCTTCTCAAAACTCTGGATTCTGATAGAGGGCCATGAGACATGGACCTGGGTGCAAAAATTGAGGTTCTAGACCCTTCCAGAGCTGAGATATTGAAACTCAAAATTTTGACCAGAAAAAAAAATGACATTGTTACCCCTTATGTTTTTTTTCGGGGGGTGAAAAATGAAGTTTCTCCAATCTTCTCAAAACTCTGGATTCTGATAGAGGGCCACGATACATGGACCTGGGTGCAAAAATTGAGGTTCTAGACCCTTCCAGAGCTGAGATATTGAAACTCAAAATTTTGACCAGAAAAAAAAAATGACAGTGTTACCCCTTATGTTTTTTTTTCGGGGGGTGAAAAATTAAGTTTCTCCAATCTTCTCAAAACTCTGGATTCTGATAGAGGGCCACGAGACATGGACCTGGGTGCAAAAATTGAGGTTCTAGACCCTTCCAGAGCTGAGATATTGAAACTCAAAATTTTGACCAGAAAAAAAAATGACAGTGTTACCCCTTATGTTTTTTTTCGGGGGGTGAAAAATTAAGTTTCTCCAATCTTCTCAAAACTCTGGATTCTGATAGAGGGCCACGAGACATGGACCTGGGTGCAAAAATTGAGGTTCTAGACCCTTCCAGAGCTGAGATATTGAAACTCAAAATTTTGACCAGAAAAAAAAAATGACAGCCTTACCTCTTATGTTTTTTTTCGGGGGGTGAAAAATTAAGTTTCTCCAATCTTCTCAAAACTCTGGATTCTGATAGAGGGCCACGAGACATGGACCTGGGTGCAAAAATTGAGGTTCTAGACCCTTCCAGAGCTGAGATATTGAAACTCAAAATTTTGACCAGAAAAAACAAATGACAGTGTTACCCCTTATGTTTTTTTTTTCGGGGGGTGAAAAATTAAGTTTCTCCAATCTTCTCAAAACTCTGGATTCTGATAGAGGGCCACGAGACATGGACCTGGGTGCAAAAATTGAGGTTCTAGACCCTTCCAGAGCTGAGATATTGAAACTCAAAATTTTGACCAGAAAAAAAAAATGACAGTGTTACCCCTTATGTTTTTTTTCGGGGGGTGAAAAATTAAGTTTCTCCAATCTTCTCAAAACTCTGGATTCTGATAGAGGGCCACGAGACATGGACCTGGGTGCAAAAATTGAGGTTCTAGACCCTTCCAGAGCTGAGATGTTGAAACTCAAAATTTTGACCAGAAAAAAAAAATGACAGTGTTACCCCTTATGGTTTTTTTGGGGGGGGGGGTGAAAAATTAAGTTTCTCCAATCTTCTCAAAACTCTGGATTCTGATAGAGGGCCACGAGACATGGACCTGGGTGCAAAAATTGAGGTTCTAGACCCTTCCAGAGCTGAGATATTGAAACTCAAAATTTTGACCAGAAAAAAAATGACAGTGTTACCCCTTATGGTTTTTTTTGTCCAAGAAAGACATGTTCCCAAAAAAAGAAACATGAGTGTGTGTGCTCCAGTGGCTCAGTGGTCTGAGTGTTGTGATTCCATGTGGGAAAGCCAGGTTCAAGCCTTGCTTTTCTGCGTCTTTAGTTTTGTCGGGTTTGTCCGAGAGAAAAGAAGACATGCTCACAATAAAATAAGTGCATGAGTGTGGAAGGTCCAGTGGCTCAGTGGTGTGAGTGTTGCAGTTCCATATGGGAAAATGGGTTCAAACCTCACTATTGCGATGCTTTGCTTTATTTTCGTCGGATTTGTTGAAAAGAAAAAAAAGACATGGCCCCCCAAAAAAGGAGTGTGAGGGCTGAAGGTCCAGTGGCTCAGTGGTGTGAGTGTCAATTTCTCGTATGGAGAATCCAGGTTTGAATCTTTTGATGGTAAACTTTTTTTAGTTTGATTGGTTTGGTCCAAATAAAAGAACAAATCTTCAGCAAGGACATCTAACTGTAAGTGGTTCAGTGGTAAAAAGCGTTGCTGTTCTGTGTTGGAAATCCTGGTTCAAATCTCATTTTTGCTGTTGAAATTACTTTAGTGTGATTTTTTGAGACAAACAGAAACATTGAAATGAAGAAGCTCCTGTGGCTCAGTGGTCTGAGTGTTGTGATTCCATGTGGGAAACCCGGGTTCCAGCCTCACTCTTATCATGCTTTAGTTTCACTGGCTTTGTCCAAGAAAGACATGTTCCCAAAAAAGGATGCGTGAGTGTTTGTGGTCCAGTGGCTCAGAGTGTTGTGATTCCATGTGGGAAACCAGGGTTTGAGCCTCACTCTTATCATGCTTTAGTTTCACTGGCTTTGTCCAAGAAAGACATGTTCCCAAAAAAGGAAGTGTGAGTGTGTGTTGCTCAGTGGTCTGAGTGTTGTGATACCTTGTGGGAAACCTGGGTTCAAATCACACTCTTGTGACGCTTTAGTTTCACTGGATTGTCAAAGTAAGACATGCTCCCAAAAAAAGAAGAGTGAGTGTGCAAGCTCCAGTGGCTCAGTGGTGTGAGTGTTATGGTTCCATGTGGGAAACCAGGGTTTGAGCCTCACACTTACCATGCTTTAGTTTCAAGGGGTTTGTCCAAGAGAGAAAAAGAGGGCCAGTGGCTCAGTGGGTGAGCTCTCACTCCCCAGTTGGGAGGTTCCTGGTTCAAGACTAGGCTGGACACTGAAGCAAGTGATGGTTGCAGGTTGGATGAGGATTGAGGATTGAGGAGGAGGAGGACGACGACGATGGAGGAGTATCTAGGATGAGAGCTATAGATAATAGTGTGTATGAGGTAAGAAATAAAATATTTTTTGGTGCATGGTAAAGTTGTGTACATTTCATGTATTCCAAAATTAAAATTTTGGTTAGTCCCACAAAAAAATGCCTCTCTCTGCAGCAACACCGCTGCTGGATATCGTCCCAGAAATCCCCAGGGGGAGGAGTTAGGTTATTTCCTCCCCCCTTCGTGTCCTGACCGTCTCTCTTCCCCCAGCTGCATATCTGGAGGATGTTCGTCAACGCAACCATGCTTCACGGTCCAGCCCGGTCTTGAACCAGGAACATCCCAACCTCCCGATTCGGGAGTGAGAGCTCACCCACGGAGCCACTGGACCATCCACACTCATGCTTAATTTTTTGGGAGCATGTCTTTTTCTCTCTTGGACAAACCAGTTGAAACTAAAGCATGATAAGAGTGAGGCTCGAACCCTGGTTTCCCACATGGAATCACAACACTCAGACCACTGAGCCACTGGAGCTTGCACACTCACTCTTCTTATTTTGGGAGCATGTCTTACTTCGACAATCCAGTGAAACTAAAGCATCACAAGAGTGTGATTCGAACCTGGGTTTCCCACATAGAATCACAACACTCAGACCACTGAGCCACAGGAGCTTCTTCATTTCAATGTTTCTGTTTGTCTCAAAAAATCACACTAAAATAATTTCAACCGCAAAAGTGAGATTTGAACCAGGGTTTTCAACACAGAACAGCAACGCTTTTACCACTGAACCACTTACAGTTGGATGTCCTTTTTGAAGATTGGTCTTTTTATTTGGACCAAACCAATCAAACTAAAAATGTTAACCATCAAGAGACTCAAACATGGATTCTCCACACGAGAGATTAACACTCACACCACTGAGCCATTCAAGCTTCCACTCTTTCACTTTCTTTTGCAGGCATTTCTTTTTTATTTGGACAAAACCATTCAAAATAAAGCATTTTAATGCAACGAGTGGGACTTGAACCCAAATCCTCAACATGATAGAGTAACACTCTAACCACTGAGCCATTCAAGCTTCCACTCTTTCACTTTATTTTGCAGGCATTTCTTTTTTATTTGGACAAAACCCTTCAAAATAAAGAATTTTAATGCTAAGAGCGGACTTGAACCCAAATCCTCAACATGATAGAGGAACACTCTGACCACTGAGCCATTCAAGCTTCCACTTCTTCTCTTTATTTTGCAGGCATGTCTTTTTTATTTGGACAAAACCCTTTAAAATAAAGAATTCTAATGCTAAGAGCAGGACTTGAACCCAAATCCTCAACATGATAGAGTAACACTCTAACCACTGAGCCATTCAAGCTTTTTGTCTCAAAACTCTGGATTCTGATAGAGGGCCACGAGACATGGACCTGGGTGCAAAAATTGAGGCTGTAGACCCTTCCAGAGCTGAGATATTGAAACTCAAAATTTTGACCAGAAAAAAAAATGACAGTGTTACCCCTTATGTTTTTTCCGGAGGTGAAAAATTAAGTTTCTCTAATCTTCTCAAAACTCTGGATTCTGATAGAGGGCCACGAGACATGGACCTGGGTGCAAAAATTGAGGCTGTAGACCCTTCCAGAGCTGAGATATTGAAACTCAAAATTTTGACCAGAAAAAAAAAATGACAGTGTTACCCCTTATGTTTTTTTTCGGGGGGTGAAAAATTAAGTTTCTCCAATCTTCTCAAAACTCTGGATTCTGATAGAGGGCCACGAGACATGGACCTGGGTGCAAAATTGAGGTTCTAGACCCTTCCAGAGCTGAGATATTGAAACTCAAAATTTTGACCAGAAAAAAAAAATGACAGCCTTACCTCTTATGTTTTTTTTCGGGGGGTGAAAAATGAAGTTTCTCCAATCTTCTCAAAACTCTGGATTCTGATAGAGGGCCACGAGACATGGACCTGGGTGCAAAAATTGAGGTTCTAGACCCTTCCAGAGCTGAGATATTGAAACTCAAAATTTTGACCAGAAAAAAAAAAATGACAGTGTTACCCCTTATGTTTTTTTTTCGGGGGGTGAAAAATTAAGTTTCTCCAATCTTCTCAAAACTCTGGATTCTGATAGAGGGCCACGAGACATGGACCTGGGTGCAAAAATTGAGGTTCTAGACCCTTCCAGAGCTGAGATATTGAAACTCAAAATTTTGACCAGAAAAAAAAATGACAGTGTTACCCCTTATGTTTTTTTTCGGGGGGTGAAAAATTAAGTTTATCCAATCTTCTCAAAACTCTGGATTCTGATAGAGGGCCACGAGACATGGACCTGGGTGCAAAAATTGAGGTTCTAGACCCTTCCAGAGCTGAGATATTGAAACTCAAAATTTTGACCAGAAAAAAAAAATGACAGTGTTACCCCTTATGTTTTTTTTTTCGGGGGGTGAAAAATTAAGTTTCTCCAATCTTCTCAAAACTCTGGATTCTGATAGAGGGCCACGAGACATGGACCTGGGTGCAAAAATTGAGGCTCTAGACCCTTCCAGAGCTGAGATATTGAAACTCAAAATTTTGACCAGAAAAAAAATTACAGTGTTACCCCTTATGTTTTTTTCGGGGGGTGAAAAATTACGTTTCTCCAATCTTCTCAAAACTCTGGATTCTGATAGAGGGCCACGAGACATGGACCTGGGTGCAAAAATTGAGGTTCTAGACCCTTCCAGAGCTGAGATATTGAAACTCAAAATTTTGACCAGAAAAAAAAATGACAGTGTTACCCCTTATGTTTTTTTTCGGGGAGTGAAAAATGAAGTTTCTCCAATCTTCTCAAAACTCTGGATTCTGATAGAGGGCCACGAGACATGGACCTGGGTGCAAAAATTGAGGTTCTAGACCCTTCCAGAGCTGAGATATTGAAACTCAAAATTTTGACCAGAACAAAAAATGACAGTGTTACCCCTTATGTTTTTTTTCGGGGGGGTGAAAAATTAAGTTTCTCCAATCTTCTCAAAACTCTGGATTATGATAGAGGGCCAAGAGACATGGACCTGGGTGCAAAAATTGAGGTTCTAGACCCTTCCAGAGCTGAGATATTGAAACTCAAAATTTTGACCAGAAAAAAAAATGACAGTGTTACCCCTTATGTTTTTTTTTCGGGGGGTGAAAAATGAAGTTTCTCCAATCTTCTCAAAACTCTGGATTCTGATAGAGGGCCACGAGACATGGACCTGGGTGCAAAAATTGAGGTTCTAGACCCTTCCAGAGCTGAGATATTGAAACTCAAAATTTTGACCAGAAAAAAAATGACAGTGTTACCCCTTATGTTTTTTTTCGGGGGGTGAAAAATTAAGTTTCTCCAATCTTCTCAAAACTCTGGATTCTGATAGAGGGCCACGAGACATGGACCTGGGTGCAAAAATTGAGGTTCTAGACCCTTCCAGAGCTGAGATATTGAAACTCAAAATTTTGACCAGAAAAAAAAATGACAGTGTTACCCCTTATGTTTTTTTTCGGGGGGTGAAAAATTAAGTTTCTCCAATCTTCTCAAAACTCTGGATTCTGATAGAGGGCCAAGAGACATGGACCTGGGTGCAAAAATTGAGGTTCTAGACCCTTCCAGAGCTGAGATATTGAAACTCAAAATTTTGACCAGAAAAAAAAATGACAGTGTTACCCCTTATGTTTTTTTTTCGGGGGGTGAAAAATGAAGTTTCTCCAATCTTCTCAAAACTCTGGATTCTGATAGAGGGCCACGAGACATGGACCTGGGTGCAAAAATTGAGGTTCTAGACCCTTCCAGAGCTGAGATATTGAAACTCAAAATTTTGACCAGAAAAAAAATGACAGTGTTACCCCTTATGTTTTTTTTCGGGGGGTGAAAAATTAAGTTTCTCCAATCTTCTCAAAACTCTGGATTCTGATAGAGGGCCACGAGACATGGACCTGGGTGCAAAAATTGAGGTTCTAGACCCTTCCAGAGCTGAGATATTGAAACTCAAAATTTTGACCAGAAAAAAAAATGACAGTGTTACCCCTTATGTTTTTTTTCGGGGGGTGAAAAATGAAGTTTCTCCAATCTTCTCAAAACTCTGGATTCTGATAGAGGGCCACGAGACATGGACCTGGGTGCAAAAATTGAGGTTCTAGACCCTTCCAGAGCTGAGATATTGAAACTCAAAATTTTGACCAGAAAAAAAAAAATTACAGTGTTACCCCTTATGTTTTTTTCGGGGGGTGAAAAATTAAGTTTCTCCAATCTTCTCAAAACTCTGGATTCTGATAGAGGGCCAAGAGACATGGACCTGGGTGCAAAAATTGAGGTTCTAGACCCTTCCAGAGCTGAGATATTAAAAACTCAAAATTTTGACCAGAAAAAAAAAATGACAGTGTTACCCCTTATGTTTTTTTTTTCGGGGGGTGAAAAATTAAGTTTCTCCAATCTTCTCAAAACTCTGGATTCTGATAGAGGGCCACGAGACATGGACCTGGGTGCAAAAATTGAGGTTCTAGACCCTTCCAGAGCTGAGATATTGAAACTCAAAATTTTGACCAGAAAAAAAATGACAGTGTTACCCCTTATGTTTTTTTTCAGGGGGTGAAAAATGAAGTTTCTCCAATCTTCTCAAAACTGATAGAGGGCCACGAGACATGGACCTGGGTGCAAAAATTGAGGTTCTAGACCCTTCCAGAGCTGAGATATTGAAACTCAAAAATTTGACCAGAAAAAAAAAATGACAGTGTTACCCCTATGTTTTTTTTTCGGGGGGTGAAAAATGAAGTTTCTCCAATCTTCTCAAAACTCTGGATTCTGATAGAGGGCCACGAGACATGGACCTGGGTGCAAAAATTGAGGTTCTAGACCCTTCCAGAGCTGAGATATTGAAACTCAAAATTTTGACCAGAAAAAAAAATGACAGTGTTACCCCTTACGTTTTTTTTCGGGGGGTGAAAAATTAAGTTTCTCCAATCTTCTCAAAACTCTGGATTCTGATAGAGGGCCACGAGACATGGACCTGGGTGCAAAAATTGAGGTTCTAGACCCTTCCAGAGCTGAGATATTGAAACTCAAAATTTTGACCAGAACAAAAAATGACAGTGTTACCCCTTATGTTTTTTTTCGGGGGGTGAAAAATGAAGTTTCTCCAATCTTCTCAAAACTCTGGATTCTGATAGAGGGCCACGAGACATGGACCTGGGTGCAAAAATTAAGGTTCTAGACCCTTCCAGAGCTGAGATATTGAAACTCAAAATTTTGACCAGAAAAAAAAATGACAGTGTTACCCCTTATGTTTTTTTTCGGGGGGTGAAAAATTAAGTTTCTCCAATCTTCTCAAAACTCTGGATTCTGATAGAGGGCCACGAGACATGGACCTGGGTGCAAAAATTGAGGTTCTAGACCCTTCCAGAGCTGAGATATTGAAACTCAAAATTTTGACCAGAAAAAAAAATGACAGTGTTACCCCTTACGTTTTTTTTCGGGGGGTGAAAAATTAAGTTTCTCCAATCTTCTCAAAACTCTGGATTCTGATAGAGGGCCACGAGACATGGACCTGGGTGCAAAAATTGAGGTTCTAGACCCTTCCAGAGCTGAGATATTGAAACTCAAAATTTTGACCAGAAAAAAAAATTACAGTGTTACCCCTTATGTTTTTTTCGGGGGGTGAAAAATTAAGTTTCTCCAATCTTCTCAAAACTCTGGATTCTGATAGAGGGCCACGAGACATGGACCTGGGTGCAAAAATTGAGGTTCTAGACCCTTCCAGAGCTGAGATATTGAAACTCAAAATTTTGACCAGAACAAAAAATGACAGTGTTACCCCTTATGTTTTTTTTCGGGGGGTGAAAAATTAAGTTTCTCCAATCTTCTCAAAACTCTGGATTCTGATAGAGGGCCACGAGACATGGACCTGGGTGCAAAAATTGAGGTTCTAGACCCTTCCAGAGCTGAGATATTGAAACTCAAAATTTTGACCAGAAAAAAAAATGACAGTGTTACCCCTTATGTTTTTTTTCGGGGGGTGAAAAATTAAGTTTCTCCAATCTTCTCAAAACTCTGGATTCTGATAGAGGGCCACGAGACATGGACCTGGGTGCAAAAATTGAGGTTCTAGACCCTTCCAGAGCTGAGATATTGAAACTCAAAATTTTAACCAGAAAAAAAAAATGACAGTGTTACCCCTTATGTTTTTTTTCGGGGGGTGAAAAATTAAGTTTCTCCAATCTTCTCAAAACTCTGGATTCTGATAGAGGGCCACGAGACATGGACCTGGGTGCAAAAATTGAGGTTCTAGACCCTTCCAGAGCTGAGATATTGAAACTCAAAATTTTGACCAGAAAAAAAAATGACAGTGTTACCCCTTATGTTTTTTTTCGGGAGTTGAAAAATTAAGTTTCTCCAATCTTCTCAAAACTCTGGATTCTGATAGAGGGCCAAGAGACATGGACCTGGGTGCAAAAATTGAGGTTCTAGACCCTTCCAGAGCTGAGATATTGAAACTCAAAATTTTGACCAGAAAAAAAAAATGACAGTGTTACCCCTTATGTTTTTTTTTCGGGGGGTGAAAAAATAAGTTTCTCCAATCTTCTCAAAACTCTGGATTCTGATAGAGGGCCACGAGACATGGACCTGGGTGCAAAAATTGAGGTTCTAGACCCTTCCAGAGCTGAGATATTGAAACTCAAAATTTTGACCAGAAAAAAAAAATGACAGTGTTACCCCTTATGTTTTTTTTCGGGGGGTGAAAAATTAAGTTTCTCCAATCTTCTCAAAACTCTGGATTCTGATAGAGGGCCACGAGACATGGACCTGGGTGCAAAAATTGAGGCTCTAGACTCTTCCAGAGCTGAGATATTGAAACTTAAAGTTTTGACCAGAAAAAAAAATGACAGTGTTACCCCTTATGTTTTTTTTTTCGGGGGGTGAAAAATTAAGTTTCTCCAATCTTTTCAAAACTCTGGATTCTGATAGAGGGCCACGAGACATGGACCTGGGTGCAAAAATTGAGGCTCTAGACCCTTCCAGAGCTGAGATATTGAAACTTAAAGTTTTGACCAGAAAAAAAAATGACAGTGTTACCCCTTATGTTTTTTTTTCGGGGGGTGAAAAATTAAGTTTCTCCAATCTTCTCAAAACTCTGGATTCTGATAGAGGGCCACGAGACATGGACCTGGGTGCAAAAATTGAGGCTCTAGACTCTTCCAGAGCTGAGATATTGAAACTTAAAGTTTTGACCAGAAAAAAAAATGACAGTGTTACCCCTTATGTTTTTTTTTTTCGGGGGGTGAAAAATTAAGTTTCTCCAATCTTCTCAAAACTCTGGATTCTGATAGAGGGCCACGAGACATGGACCTGGGTGCAAAAATTGAGGCTCTAGACCCTTCCAGAGCTGAGATATTGAAACTTAAAGTTTTGACCAGAAAAAAAAAAAATGACAGTGTTACCCCTTATGTTTTTTTTTCGGGGGGTGAAAAATTAAGTTTCTCCAATCTTTTCAAAACTCTGGATTCTGATAGAGGGCCACGAGACATGGACCTGGGTGCAAAAATTGAGGCTCTAGACCCTTCCAGAGCTGAGATATTGAAACTTAAATTTTTGACCAGAAAAAAAAAATGACAATGTTACCCCTTATGTTTTTTTCGGGGGGTGAAAAATTAAGTTTCTCCAATCTTCTCAAAACTCTGGATTCTGATAGAGGGCCACGAGACATGGACCTGGGTGCAAAAATTGAGGCTCTAGACCCTTCCAGAGCTGAGATATTGTAACTTAAAGTTTTGACCAGAAAAAAAAAAATGACAGTGTTACCCCTTATGTTTTTTTTTTCGGGGGGTGAAAATTAAGTTTCTCCAATCTTCTCAAAACTCTGGATTCTGATAGAGGGCCACGAGACATGGACCTGGGTGCAAAAATTGAGGCTCTAGACCCTTCCAGAGCTGAGATATTGAAACTTAAAGTTTTGACCAGAAAAAAAAATGACAGTGTTACCCCTTATGTTTTTTTTTCGGGGAGTGAAAAATTAAGTTTCTCCAATCTTCTCAAAACTCTGGATTCTGATAGAGGACCACGAGACATGGACCTGGGTGCAAAAATTGAGGCTCTAGACCCTTCCAGAGCTGAGATATTGAAACTTAAAGTTTTGACCAGAAAAAAAATGACAGTGTTACCCCTTATGTTTTTTTTTTCGGGGGGTGAAAAATTAAGTTTCTCCAATCTTCTCAAAACTCTGGATTCTGATAGAGGGCCACGAGACATGGACCTGGGTGCAAAAATTGAGGCTCTAGACCCTTCCAGAGCTGAGATATTGAAACTTAAAGTTTTGACCAGAAAAAAAAAATGACAGTGTTACCCCTTATGTTTTTTTTTCGGGGGGTGAAAAATTAAGTTTCTCCAATCTTCTCAAAACTCTGGATTCTGATAGAGGGCCACGAGACATGGACCTGGGTGCAAAAATTGAGGCTCTAGACCCTTCCAGAGCTGAGATATTGAAACTTAAAGTTTTGACCAGAAAAAAAAGACAGTGTTACCCCTTATGTTTTTTTTTCGGGGGGTGAAAAATTAAGTTTCTCCAATCTTCTCAAAACTCTGGATTCTGATAGAGGGCCACGAGACATGGACCTGGGTGCAAAAATTGAGGCTCTAGACCCTTCCAGAGCTGAGATATTGAAACTTAAAGTTTTGACCAGAAAAAAAAAATGACAGTGTTACCCGTTATGTTTTTTTTTTTTTCGGGGGGTGAAAAATTAAGTTTCTCCAATCTTCTCAAAACTCTGGATTCTGATAGAGGGCCACGAGACATGGACCTGGGTGCAAAAATTGAGGCTCTAGACCCTTCCAGAGCTGAGATATTGAAACTTAAAGTTTTGACCAGAAAAAAAATGACAGTGTTACCCCTTATGTTTTTTTTTCGGGGGGTGAAAAATTAAGTTTCTCCAATCTTCTCAAAACTCTGGATTCTGATAGAGGGCCACGCGACATGGACCTGGGTGCAAAAATTGAGGCTCTAGACCCTTCCAGAGCTGAGATATTGAAACCTAAAGTTTTGACCAGAAAAAAAAATGATAGTGTTACCCCTTATGTTTTTTTGGGGGGGTGAAAAATTAAGTTTCTCCAATCTTCTCAAAACTCTGGATTCTGATAGAGGGCCACGAGACATGGACCTGGGTGCAAAAATTGAGGCTCTAGACCCTTCCAGAGCTGAGATATTGAAACTTAAAGTTTTGACCAGAAAAAAAAATGACAGTGTTACCCCTTATGTTTTTTTTCTTTCGGGGGGTGAAAAATTAAGTTTCTCCAATCTTCTCAAAACTCTTTTATTCTGATAGAGGGCCACGAGACATGGACCTGGGTGCAAAAATTGAGGCTCTAGACCCTTCCAGAGCTGAGATATTGAAACTTAAAGTTTTGACCAGAAAAAAAAAATGACAGTGTTAGCCCTTATGGTTTTTTTTCGGGGGGTGAAAAATTAAGTTTCTCCAATCTTCTCAAAACTCTGGATTCTGATAGAGGGCCACGAGACATGGACCTGGGTGCAAAAATTGAGGCTCTAGACTCTTCCAGAGCTGAGATATTGAAACTTAAAGTTTTGACCAGAAAAAAAAAATGACAGTGTTACCCCTTATGTTTTTTTTTTCGGGGGGTGAAAAATTAAGTGTCTCCAATCTTCTCAAAACTCTGGATTCTGATAGAGGGCCACGAGACATGGACCTGGGTGCAAAAATTGAGGCTCTAGACCCTTCCAGAGCTGAGATATTGAAACTTAAAGTTTTGACCAGAAAAAAAAATGACAGTGTTACCCCTTATGTTTTTTTTTCGGGGGGTGAAAAATTAAGTTTCTCCAATCTTCTCAAAACTCTGGATTCTGATAGAGGGCCACGAGACATGGACCTGGGTGCAAAAATTGAGGCTCTAGACTCTTCCAGAGCTGAGATATTGAAACTTAAAGTTTTGACCAGAAAAAAAAATGACAGTGTTACCCCTTATGTTTTTTTTTTTTTCGGGGGGTGAAAAATTAAGTTTCTCCAATCTTCTCAAAACTCTGGATTCTGATAGAGGGCCACGAGACATGGACCTGGGTGCAAAAATTGAGGCTCTAGACCCTTCCAGAGCTGAGATATTGAAACTTAAAGTTTTGACCAGAAAAAAAAAAATGACAGTGTTACCCCTTATGTTTTTTTGTCGGGGGGTGAAAAATTAAGTTTCTCCAATCTTTTCAAAACTCTGGATTCTGATAGAGGGCCACGAGACATGGACCTGGGTGCAAAAATTGAGGCTCTAGACCCTTCCAGAGCTGAGATATTGAAACTTAAATTTTTGACCAGAAAAAAAAAATGACAGTGTTACCCCTTATGTTTTTTTCGGGGGGTGAAAAATTAAGTTTCTCCAATCTTCTCAAAACTCTGGATTCTGATAGAGGGCCACGAGACATGGACCTGGGTGCAAAAATTGAGGCTCTAGACCCTTCCAGAGCTGAGATATTGAAACTTAAAGTTTTGACCAGAAAAAAAAAATGACAGTGTTACCCCTTATGTTTTTTTTTTCGGGGGGTGAAAAATTAAGTTTCTCCAATCTTCTCAAAACTCTGGATTCTGATAGAGGGCCACGAGACATGGACCTGGGTGCAAAAATTGAGGCTCTAGACCCTTCCAGAGCTGAGATATTGTAACTTAAAGTTTTGACCAGAAAAAAAAAATGACAGTGTTACCCCTTATGTTTTTTTTTTTTTCGGGGGGTGAAAAATTAAGTTTCTCCAATCTTCTCAAAACTCTGGATTCTGATAGAGGGCCACGAGACATGGACCTGGGTGCAAAAATTGAGGCTCTAGACCCTTCCAGAGCTGAGATATTGAAACTTAAAGTTTTGACCAGAAAAAAAAATGACAGTGTTACCCCTTATGTTTTTTTTTCGGGGAGTGAAAAATTAAGTTTCTCCAATCTTCTCAAAACTCTGGATTCTGATAGAGGACCACGAGACATGGACCTGGGTGCAAAAATTGAGGCTCTAGACCCTTCCAGAGCTGAGATATTGAAACTTAAAGTTTTGACCAGAAAAAAAATGACAGTGTTACCCCTTATGTTTTTTTTTTTTCGGGGGGTGAAAAATTAAGTTTCTCCAATCTTCTCAAAACTCTGGATTCTGATAGAGGGCCACGAGACATGGACCTGGGTGCAAAAATTGAGGCTCTAGACCCTTCCAGAGCTGAGATATTGAAACTTAAAGTTTTGACCAGAAAAAAAAATGACAGTGTTACCCCTTATGTTTTTTTTTGGGGGGGTGAAAAATTAAGTTTCTCCAATCTTCTCAAAACTCTGGATTCTGATAGAGGGCCACGAGACATGGACCTGGGTGCAAAAATTGAGGCTCTAGACCCTTCCAGAGCTGAGATATTGAAACTTAAAGTTTTGACCAGAAAAAAAAAATGACAGTGTTACCCGTTATGTTTTTTTTTTTTTTCGGGGGGAGAAAAATTAAGTTTCTCCAATCTTCTCAAAACTCTGGATTCTGATAGAGGGCCACGAGACATGGACCTGGGTGCAAAAATTGAGGCTCTAGACCCTTCCAGAGCTGAGATATTGAAACTTAAAGTTTTGACCAGAAAAAAAATGACAGTGTTACCCCTTATGTTTTTTTTTCGGGGGGTGAAAAATTAAGTTTCTCCAATCTTCTCAAAACTCTGGATTCTGATAGAGGGCCACGCGACATGGACCTGGGTGCAAAAATTGAGGCTCTAGACCCTTCCAGAGCTGAGATATTGAAACCTAAAGTTTTGACCAGAAAAAAAAAATGATAGTTTTACCCCTTATGTTTTTTTTGGGGGGTGAAAAATTAAGTTTCTCCAATCTTCTCAAAACTCTGGATTCTGATAGAGGGCCACGAGACATGGACCTGGGTGCAAAAATTGAGGCTCTAGACCCTTCCAGAGCTGAGATATTGAAACTTAAAGTTTTGACCAGAAAAAAAAATGACAGTGTTACCCCTTATGTTTTTTTTTTTCGGGGGGTGAAAAATTAAGTTTCTCCAATCTTCTCAAAACTCTTTTATTCTGATAGAGGGCCACGAGACATGGACCTGGGTGCAAAAATTGAGGCTCTAGACCCTTCCAGAGCTGAGATATTGAAACTTAAAGTTTTGACCAGAAAAAAAAAATGACAGTGTTAGCCCTTATGGTTTTTTTTCGGGGGGTGAAAAATTAAGTTTCTCCAATCTTCTCAAAACTCTGGATTCTGATAGAGGGCCACGAGACATGGACCTGGGTGCAAAAATTGAGGCTCTAGACTCTTCCAGAGCTGAGATATTGAAACTTAAAGTTTTGACCAGAAAAAAAAAATGACAGTGTTACCCCTTATGTTTTTTTTTTCGGGGGGTGAAAAATTAAGTTTCTCCAATCTTCTCAAAACTCTGGATTCTGATAGAGGGCCACGAGACATGGACCTGGGTGCAAAAATTGAGGCTCTAGACCCTTCCAGAGCTGAGATATTGAAACTCAAAATTTTGACCAGAAAAAAAATGACAGTGTTACCCCTTATGTTTTTTTTCAGGGGGTGAAAAATGAAGTTTCTCCAATCTTCTCAAAACTGATAGAGGGCCACGAGACATGGACCTGGGTGCAAAAATTGAGGTTCTAGACCCTTCCAGAGCTGAGATATTGAAACTCAAAAATTTGACCAGAAAAAAAAAATGACAGTGTTACCCCTTATGTTTTTTTTCGGGGGGTGAAAAATGAAGTTTCTCCAATCTTCTCAAAACTCTGGATTCTGATAGAGGGCCACGAGACATGGACCTGGGTGCAAAAATTGAGGTTCTAGACCCTTCCAGAGCTGAGATATTGAAACTCAAAATTTTGACCAGAAAAAAAAATGACAGTGTTACCCCTTACGTTTTTTTTCGGGGGGTGAAAAATTAAGTTTCTCCAATCTTCTCAAAACTCTGGATTCTGATAGAGGGCCACGAGACATGGACCTGGGTGCAAAAATTGAGGTTCTAGACCCTTCCAGAGCTGAGATATTGAAACTCAAAATTTTGACCAGAACAAAAAATGACAGTGTTACCCCTTATGTTTTTTTTCGGGGGGTGAAAAATGAAGTTTCTCCAATCTTCTCAAAACTCTGGATTCTGATAGAGGGCCACGAGACATGGACCTGGGTGCAAAAATTGAGGTTCTAGACCCTTCCAGAGCTGAGATATTGAAACTCAAAATTTTGACCAGAAAAAAAAATGACAGTGTTACCCCTTACGTTTTTTTTCGGGGGGTGAAAAATTAAGTTTCTCCAATCTTCTCAAAACTCTGGATTCTGATAGAGGGCCACGAGACATGGACCTGGGTGCAAAAATTGAGGTTCTAGACCCTTCCAGAGCTGAGATATTGAAACTCAAAATTTTGACCAGAAAAAAAAATTACAGTGTTACCCCTTATGTTTTTTTCGGGGGGTGAAAAATTAAGTTTCTCCAATCTTCTCAAAACTCTGGATTCTGATAGAGGGCCACGAGACATGGACCTGGGTGCAAAAATTGAGGTTCTAGACCCTTCCAGAGCTGAGATATTGAAACTCAAAATTTTGACCAGAACAAAAAATGACAGTGTTACCCCTTATGTTTTTTTTCGGGGGGTGAAAAATTAAGTTTCTCCAATCTTCTCAAAACTCTGGATTCTGATAGAGGGCCACGAGACATGGACCTGGGTGCAAAAATTGAGGTTCTAGACCCTTCCAGAGCTGAGATATTGAAACTCAAAATTTTGACCAGAAAAAAAAATGACAGTGTTACCCCTTATGTTTTTTTTCGGGGGGTGAAAAATTAAGTTTCTCCAATCTTCTCAAAACTCTGGATTCTGATAGAGGGCCACGAGACATGGACCTGGGTGCAAAAATTGAGGTTCTAGACCCTTCCAGAGCTGAGATATTGAAACTCAAAATTTTAACCAGAAAAAAAAAAATGACAGTGTTACCCCTTATGTTTTTTTTCGGGGGGTGAAAAATTAAGTTTCTCCAATCTTCTCAAAACTCTGGATTCTGATAGAGGGCCACGAGACATGGACCTGGGTGCAAAAATTGAGGTTCTAGACCCTTCCAGAGCTGAGATATTGAAACTCAAAATTTTGACCAGAAAAAAAAATGACAGTGTTACCCCTTATGTTTTTTTTCGGGAGTTGAAAAATTAAGTTTCTCCAATCTTCTCAAAACTCTGGATTCTGATAGAGGGCCAAGAGACATGGACCTGGGTGCAAAAATTGAGGTTCTAGACCCTTCCAGAGCTGAGATATTGAAACTCAAAATTTTGACCAGAAAAAAAAAATGACAGTGTTACCCCTTATGTTTTTTTTCGGGGGGTGAAAAATTAAGTTTCTCCAATCTTCTCAAAACTCTGGATTCTGATAGAGGGCCACGAGACATGGACCTGGGTGCAAAAATTGAGGCTCTAGACTCTTCCAGAGCTGAGATATTGAAACTTAAAGTTTTGACCAGAAAAAAAAATGACAGTGTTACCCCTTATGTTTTTTTTTTCGGGGGGTGAAAAATTAAGTTTCTCCAATCTTTTCAAAACTCTGGATTCTGATAGAGGGCCACGAGACATGGACCTGGGTGCAAAAATTGAGGCTCTAGACCCTTCCAGAGCTGAGATATTGAAACTTAAAGTTTTGACCAGAAAAAAAAATGACAGTGTTACCCCTTATGTTTTTTTTTCGGGGGGTGAAAAATTAAGTTTCTCCAATCTTCTCAAAACTCTGGATTCTGATAGAGGGCCACGAGACATGGACCTGGGTGCAAAAATTGAGGCTCTAGACTCTTCCAGAGCTGAGATATTGAAACTTAAAGTTTTGACCAGAAAAAAAAATGACAGTGTTACCCCTTATGTTTTTTTTTTTCGGGGGGTGAAAAATTAAGTTTCTCCAATCTTCTCAAAACTCTGGATTCTGATAGAGGGCCACGAGACATGGACCTGGGTGCAAAAATTGAGGCTCTAGACCCTTCCAGAGCTGAGATATTGAAACTTAAAGTTTTGACCAGAAAAAAAAAATGACAGTGTTACCCCTTATGTTTTTTTTTCGGGGGGTGAAAAATTAAGTTTCTCCAATCTTTTCAAAACTCTGGATTCTGATAGAGGGCCACGAGACATGGACCTGGGTGCAAAAATTGAGGCTCTAGACCCTTCCAGAGCTGAGATATTGAAACTTAAATTTTTGACCAGAAAAAAAAAATGACAGTGTTACCCCTTATGTTTTTTTCGGGGGGTGAAAAATTAAGTTTCTCCAATCTTCTCAAAACTCTGGATTCTGATAGAGGGCCACGAGACATGGACCTGGGTGCAAAAATTGAGGCTCTAGACCCTTCCAGAGCTGAGATATTGTAACTTAAAGTTTTGACCAGAAAAAAAAAATGACAGTGTTACCCCTTATGTTTTTTTTTTCGGGGGGTGAAAATTAAGTTTCTCCAATCTTCTCAAAACTCTGGATTCTGATAGAGGGCCACGAGACATGGACCTGGGTGCAAAAATTGAGGCTCTAGACCCTTCCAGAGCTGAGATATTGAAACTTAAAGTTTTGACCAGAAAAAAAAAATGACAGTGTTACCCCTTATGTTTTTTTTTCGGGGAGTGAAAAATTAAGTTTCTCCAATCTTCTCAAAACTCTGGATTCTGATAGAGGGCCAAGAGACATGGACCTGGGTGCAAAAATTGAGGTTCTAGACCCTTCCAGAGCTGAGATATTGAAACTCAAAATTTTGACCAGAAAAAAAAAATGACAGTGTTACCCCTTATGTTTTTTTTTCGGGGGGTGAAAAAATAAGTTTCTCCAATCTTCTCAAAACTCTGGATTCTGATAGAGGGCCACGAGACATGGACCTGGGTGCAAAAATTGAGGTTCTAGACCCTTCCAGAGCTGAGATATTGAAACTCAAAATTTTGACCAGAAAAAAAAAATGACAGTGTTACCCCTTATGTTTTTTTTCGGGGGGTGAAAAATTAAGTTTCTCCAATCTTCTCAAAACTCTGGATTCTGATAGAGGGCCACGAGACATGGACCTGGGTGCAAAAATTGAGGCTCTAGACTCTTCCAGAGCTGAGATATTGAAACTTAAAGTTTTGACCAGAAAAAAAAATGACAGTGTTACCCCTTATGTTTTTTTTTTCGGGGGGTGAAAAATTAAGTTTCTCCAATCTTTTCAAAACTCTGGATTCTGATAGAGGGCCACGAGACATGGACCTGGGTGCAAAAATTGAGGCTCTAGACCCTTCCAGAGCTGAGATATTGAAACTTAAAGTTTTGACCAGAAAAAAAAATGACAGTGTTACCCCTTATGTTTTTTTTTCGGGGGGTGAAAAATTAAGTTTCTCCAATCTTCTCAAAACTCTGGATTCTGATAGAGGGCCACGAGACATGGACCTGGGTGCAAAAATTGAGGCTCTAGACTCTTCCAGAGCTGAGATATTGAAACTTAAAGTTTTGACCAGAAAAAAAAATGACAGTGTTACCCCTTATGTTTTTTTTTTTCGGGGGGTGAAAAATTAAGTTTCTCCAATCTTCTCAAAACTCTGGATTCTGATAGAGGGCCACGAGACATGGACCTGGGTGCAAAAATTGAGGCTCTAGACCCTTCCAGAGCTGAGATATTGAAACTTAAAGTTTTGACCAGAAAAAAAAAATGACAGTGTTACCCCTTATGTTTTTTTTTCGGGGGGTGAAAAATTAAGTTTCTCCAATCTTTTCAAAACTCTGGATTCTGATAGAGGGCCACGAGACATGGACCTGGGTGCAAAAATTGAGGCTCTAGACCCTTCCAGAGCTGAGATATTGAAACTTAAATTTTTGACCAGAAAAAAAAAATGACAGTGTTACCCCTTATGTTTTTTTCGGGGGGTGAAAAATTAAGTTTCTCCAATCTTCTCAAAACTCTGGATTCTGATAGAGGGCCACGAGACATGGACCTGGGTGCAAAAATTGAGGCTCTAGACCCTTCCAGAGCTGAGATATTGTAACTTAAAGTTTTGACCAGAAAAAAAAAATGACAGTGTTACCCCTTATGTTTTTTTTTTTCGGGGGGTGAAAATTAAGTTTCTCCAATCTTCTCAAAACTCTGGATTCTGATAGAGGGCCACGAGACATGGACCTGGGTGCAAAAATTGAGGCTCTAGACCCTTCCAGAGCTGAGATATTGAAACTTAAAGTTTTGACCAGAAAAAAAAAATGACAGTGTTACCCCTTATGTTTTTTTTTCGGGGAGTGAAAAATTAAGTTTCTCCAATCTTCTCAAAACTCTGGATTCTGATAGAGGACCACGAGACATGGACCTGGGTGCAAAAATTGAGGCTCTAGACCCTTCCAGAGCTGAGATATTGAAACTTAAAGTTTTGACCAGAAAAAAAATGACAGTGTTACCCCTTATGTTTTTTTTTTCGGGGGGTGAAAAATTAAGTTTCTCCAATCTTCTCAAAACTCTGGATTCTGATAGAGGGCCACGAGACATGGACCTGGGTGCAAAAATTGAGGCTCTAGACCCTTCCAGAGCTGAGATATTGAAACTTAAAGTTTTGACCAGAAAAAAAAAATGACAGTGTTACCCCTTATGTTTTTTTTTCGGGGGGTGAAAAATTAAGTTTCTCCAATCTTCTCAAAACTCTGGATTCTGATAGAGGGCCACGAGACATGGACCTGGGTGCAAAAATTGAGGCTCTAGACCCTTCCAGAGCTGAGATATTGAAACTTAAAGTTTTGACCAGAAAAAAAGACAGTGTTACCCCTTATGTTTTTTTTTTTCGGGGGGTGAAAAATTAAGTTTCTCCAATCTTCTCAAAACTCTGGATTCTGATAGAGGGCCACGAGACATGGACCTGGGTGCAAAAATTGAGGCTCTAGACCCTTCCAGAGCTGAGATATTGAAACTTAAAGTTTTGACCAGAAAAAAAAAATGACAGTGTTACCCGTTATGTTTTTTTTTTTTTCGGGGGGTGAAAAATTAAGTTTCTCCAA
Source organism: Cyprinella venusta (assembly GCA_038021265.1). Lineage (NCBI taxonomy): Eukaryota > Metazoa > Chordata > Actinopteri > Cypriniformes > Leuciscidae > Cyprinella > Cyprinella venusta. The sequence goes on along the minus strand of CM075870.1, from coordinate 10,787,425 downwards.
TCTTCTCAAAACTCTGGATTCTGATAGAGGGCCACGAGACATGGACCTGGGTGCAAAAATTGAGGCTCTAGACCCTTCCAGAGCTGAGATATTGAAACTTAAAGTTTTGACCAGAAAAAAAATGACAGTGTTACCCCTTATGTTTTTTTTTCGGGGGGTGAAAAATTAAGTTTCTCCAATCTTCTCAAAACTCTGGATTCTGATAGAGGGCCACGCGACATGGACCTGGGTGCAAAAACTGAGGCTCTAGACCCTTCCAGAGCTGAGATATTGAAACCTAAAGTTTTGACCAGAAAAAAAAATGACAGTGTTACCCCTTATGTTTTTTTTTTTCGGGGGGTGAAAAATTAAGTTTCTCCAATCTTCTCAAAACTCTGGATTCTGATAGAGGGCCACGAGACATGGACCTGGGTGCAAAAATTGAGGCTCTAGACCCTTCCAGAGCTGAGATATTGAAACTTAAAGTTTTGACCAGAAAAAAAAATGACAGTGTTACCCCTTATGTTTTTTTTTTTCGGGGGGTGAAAAATTAAGTTTCTCCAATCTTCTCAAAACTCTTTTATTCTGATAGAGGGCCACGAGACATGGACCTGGGTGCAAAAATTGAGGCTCTAGACCCTTCCAGAGCTGAGATATTGAAACTTAAAGTTTTGACCAGAAAAAAAAAATGACAGTGTTAGCCCTTATGGTTTTTTTTCGGGGGGTGAAAAATTAAGTTTCTCCAATCTTCTCAAAACTCTGGATTCTGATAGAGGGCCACGAGACATGGACCTGGGTGCAAAAACTGAGGCTCTAGACTCTTCCAGAGCTGAGATATTGAAACTTAAAGTTTTGACCAGAAAAAAAAAATGACAGTGTTACCCCTTATGTTTTTTTTTTCGGGGGGTGAAAAATTAAGTTTCTCCAATCTTCTCAAAACTCTGGATTCTGATAGAGGGCCACGAGACATGGACCTGGGTGCAAAAATTGAGGCTCTAGACCCTTCCAGAGCTGAGATATTGAAACTTAAAGTTTTGACCAGAAAAAAAAAATGACAGTGTTACCCCTTATGTTTTTTTTTCGGGGGGTGAAAAATTAAGTTTCTCCAATCTTCTCAAAACTCTGGATTCTGATAGAGGGCCACGAGACATGGACCTGGGTGCAAAAATTGAGGCTCTAGACCCTTCCAGAGCTGAGATATTGAAACTTAAAGTTTTGACCAGAAAAAAAAAATGACAGTGTTACCCCTTATGTTTTTTTTTCGGGGGGTGAAAAATTAAGTTTCTCCAATCTTCTCAAAACTCTGGATTCTGATAGAGGGCCACTAGACATGGACCTGGGTGCAAAAATTGAGGCTCTAGACCCTTCCAGAGCTGAGATATTGTAACTTAAAGTTTTGACCAGAAAAAAAAAATGACAGTGTTACCCCTTATGTTTTTTTTTTTCGGGGGGTGAAAAATTAAGTTTCTCCAATCTTCTCAAAACTCTGGATTCTGATAGAGGGCCACGAGACATGGACCTGGGTGCAAAAATTGAGGTTCTAGACCCTTCCAGAGCTGAGATATTGAAACTTAAAGTTTTGACCAGAAAAAAAAATGACAGTGTTACCCCTTATGTTTTTTTTTCGGGGGGTGAAAAATTAAGTTTCTCCAATCTTCTCAAAACTCTGGATTCTGATAGAGGGCCACGAGACATGGACCTGGGTGCAAAAATTGAGGCTCTAGACCCTTCCAGAGCTGAGATATTGAAACTTAAAGTTTTGACCAGAAAAAAAAATGACAGTGTTACCCCTTATGTTTTTTTTTCGGGGGGTGAAAAATTAAGTTTCTCCAATCTTCTCAAAACTCTGGATTCTGATAGAGGGCCACGAGACATGGACCTGGGTGCAAAAATTGAGGCTCTAGACCCTTCCAGAGCTGAGATATTGAAACTTAAAGTTTTGACCAGAAAAAAAAATGACAGTGTTACCCGTTATGTTTTTTTTTTTTTTTCGGGGGGTGAAAAATTAAGTTTCTCCAATCTTCTCAAAACTCTGGATTCTGATAGAGGGCCACGAGACATGGACCTGGGTGCAAAAATTGAGGCTCTAGACCCTTCCAGAGCTGAGATATTGAAACTTAAAGTTTTGACCAGAAAAAAAATGACAGTGTTACCCCTTATGGTTTTTTTTCGGGGGGTGAAAAATTAAGTTTCTCCAATCTTCTCAAAACTCTGGATTCTGATAGAGGGCCACGCGACATGGACCTGGGTGCAAAAATTGAGGCTCTAGACCCTTCCAGAGCTGAGATATTGAAACCTAAAGTTTTGACCAGAAAAAAAAATGATAGTGTTACCCCTTATGTTTTTTTTGGGGGGTGAAAAATTAAGTTTCTCCAATCTTCTCAAAACTCTGGATTCTGATAGAGGGCCACGAGACATGGACCTGGGTGCAAAAATTGAGGCTCTAGACCCTTCCAGAGCTGAGATATTGAAACTTAAAGTTTTGACCAGAAAAAAAAATGACAGTGTTACCCCTTATGTTTTTTTTTTCGGGGGGTGAAAAATTAAGTTTCTCCAATCTTCTCAAAACTCTGGATTCTGATAGAGGGCCACGAGACATGGACCTGGGTGCAAAAATTGAGGCTCTAGACTCTTCCAGAGCTGAGATATTGAAACTTAAAGTTTTGACCAGAAAAAAAAAATGACAGTGTTACCCCTTATGTTTTTTTTTTCGGGGGGTGAAAAATTAAGTTTCTCCGATCTTCTCAAAACTCTGGATTCTGATAGAGGGCCACGAGACATGGACCTGGGTGCAAAAATTGAGGCTCTAGACCCTTCCAGAGCTGAGATATTGAAACTTAAAGTTTTGACCAGAAAAAAAAATGACAGTGTTACCCCTTATGTTTTTTTCGGGGGGTGAAAAATTAAGTTTCTCCAATCTTCTCAAAACTCTGGATTCTGATAGAGGGCCACGAGACATGGACCTGGGTGCAAAAATTGAGGCTCTAGACCCTTCCAGAGCTGAGATATTGAAACTTAAAGTTTTGACCAGAAAAAAAAATGACAGTGTTACCCCTTATGTTTTTTTTTCGGGGGGTGAAAAATTAAGTTTCTCCAATCTTCTCAAAACTCTGGATTCTGATAGAGGGCCACGAGACATGGACCTGGGTGCAAAAATTGAGGCTCTAGACCCTTCCAGAGCTGAGATATTGAAACTTAAAGTTTTGACCAGAAAAAAAAATGACAGTGTTACCCCTTATGTTTTTTTTTCGGGGGGTGAAAAATTAAGTTTCTCCAATCTTCTCAAAACTCTGGATTCTGATAGAGGGCCACGAGACATGGACCTGGGTGCAAAAATTGAGGCTCTAGACCCTTCCAGAGCTGAGATATTGTAACTTAAAGTTTTGACCAGAAAAAAAAAATGACAGTGTTACCCCTTATGTTTTTTTTTTTTCGGGGGGTGAAAAATTAAGTTTCTCCAATCTTCTCAAAACTCTGGATTCTGATAGAGGGCCACGAGACATGGACCTGGGTGCAAAAATTGAGGTTCTAGACCCTTCCAGAGCTGAGATATTGAAACTCAAAATTTTGACCAGAAAAAAAAAATGACAGTGTTACCCCTTATGTTTTTTTTCGGGAGTTGAAAAATTAAGTTTCTCCAATCTTCTCAAAACTCTGGATTCTGATAGAGGGCCAAGAGACATGGACCTGGGTGCAAAAATTGAGGTTCTAGACCCTTCCAGAGCTGAGATATTGAAACTCAAAATTTTGACCAGAAAAAAAAAATGACAGTGTTACCCCTTATGTTTTTTTTCGGGGGGTGAAAAAATAAGTTTCTCCAATCTTCTCAAAACTCTGGATTCTGATAGAGGGCCACGAGACATGGACCTGGGTGCAAAAATTGAGGTTCTAGACCCTTCCAGAGCTGAGATATTGAAACTAAAAATTTTGACCAGAAAAAAAAAATGACAGTGTTACCCCTTATGTTTTTTTTCGGGGGGTGAAAAATTAAGTTTCTCCAATCTTCTCAAAACTCTGGATTCTGATAGAGGGCCACGAGACATGGACCTGGGTGCAAAAATTGAGGCTCTAGACTCTTCCAGAGCTGAAATATTGAAACTTAAAGTTTTGACCAGAAAAAAAAATGACAGTGTTACCCCTTATGTTTTTTTTTTCGGGGGGTGAAAAATTAAGTTTCTCCAATCTTTTCAAAACTCTGGATTCTGATAGAGGGCCACGAGACATGGACCTGGGTGCAAAAATTGAGGCTCTAGACCCTTCCAGAGCTGAGATATTGAAACTTAAAGTTTTGACCAGAAAAAAAAATGACAGTGTTACCCCTTATGTTTTTTTTTTCGGGGGGTGAAAAATTAAGTTTCTCCAATCTTCTCAAAACTCTGGATTCTGATAGAGGGCCACGAGACATGGACCTGGGTGCAAAAATTGAGGCTCTAGACTCTTCCAGAGCTGAGATATTGAAACTTAAAGTTTTGACCAGAAAAAAAAAATGACAGTGTTACCCCTTATGTTTTTTTTTTTCGGGGGGTGAAAAATTAAGTTTCTCCAATCTTCTCAAAACTCTGGATTCTGATAGAGGGCCACGAGACATGGACCTGGGTGCAAAAATTGAGGCTCTAGACCCTTCCAGAGCTGAGATATTGAAACTTAAAGTTTTGACCAGAAAAAAAAAAATGACAGTGTTACCCCTTATGTTTTTTTTTCGGGGGGTGAAAAATTAAGTTTCTCCAATCTTTTCAAAACTCTGGATTCTGATAGAGGGCCACGAGACATGGACCTGGGTGCAAAAATTGAGGCTCTAGACCCTTCCAGAGCTGAGATATTGAAACTTAAATTTTTGACCAGAAAAAAAAAATGACAGTGTTACCCCTTATGTTTTTTTCGGGGGGTGAAAAATTAAGTTTCTCCAATCTTCTCAAAACTCTGGATTCTGATAGAGGGTCACGAGACATGGACCTGGGTGCAAAAATTGAGGCTCTAGACCCTTCCAGAGCTGAGATATTGAAACTTAAAGTTTTGACCAGAAAAAAAAAATGACAGTGTTACCCCTTATGTTTTTTTTTTCGGGGGGTGAAAAATTAAGTTTCTCCAATCTTCTCAAAACTCTGGATTCTGATAGAGGGCCACGAGACATGGACCTGGGTGCAAAAATTGAGGCTCTAGACCCTTCCAGAGCTGAGATATTGTAACTTAAAGTTTTGACCAGAAAAAAAAAATGACAGTGTTACCCCTTATGTTTTTTTTTCGGGGGGTGAAAAATTAAGTTTCTCCAATCTTCTCAAAACTCTGGATTCTGATAGAGGGCCACGAGACATGGACCTGGGTGCAAAAATTGAGGCTCTAGACCCTTCCAGAGCTGAGATATTGAAACTTAAAGTTTTGACCAGAAAAAAAAATGACAGTGTTACCCCTTATGTTTTTTTTTCGGGGAGTGAAAAATTAAGTTTCTCCAATCTTCTCAAAACTCTGGATTCTGATAGAGGACCACGAGACATGGACCTGGGTGCAAAAATTGAGGCTCTAGACCCTTCCAGAGCTGAGATATTGAAACTTAAAGTTTTGACCAGAAAAAAAATGACAGTGTTACCCCTTATGTTTTTTTTTTTCGGGGAGTGAAAAATTAAGTTTCTCCAATCTTCTCGAAACTCTGGATTCTGATAGAGGGCCACGAGACATGGACCTGGGTGCAAAAATTGAGGCTCTAGACCCTTCCAGAGCTGAGATATTGAAACTTAAAGTTTTGACCAGAAAAAAAAAATGACAGTGTTACCCCTTATGTTTTTTTTTCGGGGGGTGAAAAATTAAGTTTCTCCAGTCTTCTCAAAACTCTGGATTCTGATAGAGGGCCACGAGACATGGACCTGGGTGCAAAAATTGAGGCTCTAGACCCTTCCAGAGCTGAGATATTGAAACTTAAAGTTTTGACCAGAAAAAAAAAAGACAGTGTTACCCCTTATGTTTTTTTTTTTCGGGGGGTGAAAAATTAAGTTTCTCCAATCTTCTCAAAACTCTGGATTCTGATAGAGGGCCACGAGACATGGACCTGGGTGCAAAAATTGAGGCTCTAGACCCTTCCAGAGCTGAGATATTGAAACTTAAAGTTTTGACCAGAAAAAAAATGACAGTGTTACCCCTTATGTTTTTTTTTCGGGGGGTGAAAAATTAAGTTTCTCCAATCTTCTCAAAACTCTGGATTCTGATAGAGGGCCACGCGACATGGACCTGGGTGCAAAAATTGAGGCTCTAGACCCTTCCAGAGCTGAGATATTGAAACCTAAAGTTTTGACCAGAAAAAAAAATGATAGTGTTACCCCTTATGTTTTTTTTGGGGGGTGAAAAATTAAGTTTCTCCAATCTTCTCAAAACTCTGGATTCTGATAGAGGGCCACGAGACATGGACCTGGGTGCAAAAATTGAGGCTCTAGACCCTTCCAGAGCTGAGATATTGAAACTTAAAGTTTTGACCAGAAAAAAAAATGACAGTGTTACCCCTTATGTTTTTTTTTTTTTTCGGGGGGTGAAAAATTAAGTTTCTCCAATCTTCTCAAAACTCTTTTATTCTGATAGAGGGCCACGAGACATGGACCTGGGTGCAAAAATTGAGGCTCTAGACCCTTCCAGAGCTGAGATATTGAAACTTAAAGTTTTGACCAGAAAAAAAAAATGACAGTGTTAGCCCTTATGGTTTTTTTTCGGGGGGTGAAAAATTAAGTTTCTCCAATCTTCTCAAAACTCTGGATTCTGATAGAGGGCCACGAGACATGGACCTGGGTGCAAAAATTGAGGCTCTAGACTCTTCCAGAGCTGAGATATTGAAACTTAAAGTTTTGACCAGAAAAAAAAAATGACAGTGTTACCCCTTATGTTTTTTTTTTTCGGGGGGTGAAAAATTAAGTTTCTCCAATCTTCTCAAAACTCTGGATTCTGATAGAGGGCCACGAGACATGGACCTGGGTGCAAAAATTGAGGCTCTAGACCCTTCCAGAGCTGAGATATTGAAACTTAAAGTTTTGACCAGAAAAAAAATGACAGTGTTACCCCTTATGTTTTTTTCGGGGGGTGAAAAATTAAGTTTCTCCAATCTTCTCAAAACTCTGGATTCTGATAGAGGGCCACGAGACATGGACCTGGGTGCAAAAATTGAGGCTCTAGACCCTTCCAGAGCTGAGATATTGAAACTTAAAGTTTTGACCAGAAAAAAAAATGACAGTGTTACCCCTTATGTTTTTTTTTCGGGGGGTGAAAAATTAAGTTTCTCCAATCTTCTCAAAACTCTGGATTCTGATAGAGGGCCACGAGACATGGACCTGGGTGCAAAAATTGAGGCTCTAGACCCTTCCAGAGCTGAGATATTGTAACTTAAAGTTTTGACCAGAAAAAAAAAATGATAGTGTTACCCCTTATGTTTTTTTTTCGGGGGGTGAAAAATTAAGTTTCTCCAATCTTCTCAAAACTCTGGATTCTGATAGAGGGCCACGAGACATGGACCTGGGTGCAAAAATTGAGGCTCTAGACCCTTCCAGAGCTGAGATATTGAAACTTAAAGTTTTGACCAGAAAAAAAAAATGACAGTGTTACCCCTTATGTTTTTTTTTCGGGGGGTGAAAAATTAAGTTTCTCCAATCTTCTCAAAACTCTGGATTCTGATAGAGGGCCACGAGACATGGACCTGGGTGCAAAAATTGAGGCTCTAGACCCTTCCAGAGCTGAGATATTGAAACCTAAAGTTTTGACCAGAAAAAAAATGACAGTGTTACCCCTTATGTTTTTTTCGGGGGGTGAAAAATTAAGTTTCTCCAATCTTCTCAAAACTCTGGATTCTGATAGAGGGCCACGAGACATGGACCTGGGTGCAAAAATTGAGGCTCTAGACCCTTCCAGAGCTGAGATATTGAAACTTAAAGTTTTGACCAGAAAAAAAAATGACAGTGTTACCCCTTATGTTTTTTTTTCGGGGGGTGAAAAATTAAGTTTCTCCAATCTTCTCAAAACTCTGGATTCTGATAGAGGGCCACGAGACATGGACCTGGGTGCAAAAATTGAGGCTCTAGACCCTTCCAGAGCTGAGATATTGTAACTTAAAGTTTTGACCAGAAAAAAAAAATGATAGTGTTACCCCTTATGTTTTTTTTTCGGGGGGTGAAAAATTAAGTTTCTCCAATCTTCTCAAAACTCTGGATTCTGATAGAGGGCCACGAGACATGGACCTGGGTGCAAAAATTGAGGCTCTAGACCCTTCCAGAGCTGAGATATTGAAACTTAAAGTTTTGACCAGAAAAAAAAAATGACAGTGTTACCCCTTATGTTTTTTTTTCGGGGGGTGAAAAATTAAGTTTCTCCAATCTTCTCAAAACTTTGGATTCTGATAGAGGGCCACGAGACATGGACCTGGGTGCAAAAATTGAGGCTCTAGACCCTTCCAGAGCTGAGATATTGTTACTTAAAGTTTTGACCAGAAAAAAAAAATGATAGTGTTACCCCTTATGTTTTTTTTTCGGGGGGTGAAAAATTAAGTTTCTCCAATCTTCTCAAAACTCTGGATTCTGATAGAGGGCCACGAGACATGGACCTGGGTGCAAAAATTGAGGCTCTAGACCCTTCCAGAGCTGAGATATTGAAACTTAAAGTTTTGACCAGAAAAAAAAAATGACAGTGTTACCCCTTATGTTTTTTTTTCGGGGGGTGAAAAATTAAGTTTCTCCAATCTTCTCAAAACTCTGGATTCTGATAGAGGGCCACGAGACATGGACCTGGGTGCAAAAATTGAGGCTCTAGACTCTTCCAGAGCTGAGATATTGAAACTTAAAGTTTTGACCAGAAAAAAAAATGACAGTGTTACCCCTTATGTTTTTTTTTCGGGGGGTGAAAAATTAAGTTTCTCCAATCTTCTCAAAACTCTGGATTCTGATAGAGGGCCACGCCATGTGGTATGTGGGAGATGTGGGCCACAACTGGGCCAGATGTCATTAGCTATCTGGGCTACAAAAAGCGGTCCTAAGACTGCGGTTGTGAAACGGCAGCCTCCGGTATATTGCAGCAACACCCTCCTGGTTTTCCTCACTACCAATCCTCTTTTACAGTATCTGCATTCATTCATTCACTCACAAACTTTAATACAAAACTCTTCTTTTGCTTTCCTCAGATTTTTTCTTTTAATCACTAAATATTTATTTTCCAGAAAGAAAAATATGCATTTTTGAACCTAATGCCTGTTTATCACAAGTGGCCAGCTGATGTTGACATATATTGCATAGATTAGGTCTGTTATTTGACAGGTGAGCAAACACGCCATTGTTTAGTGTTATGGGTCGATTTCATCAGCACTAAAAGTCAGCTGACAGCTTTCCTTTTGCCAATAAACTCATGACTACAGCGAAAAGAAAAACCATGCAAATTAGTCAAAGGTGTTTTGATTTAAAAGTATTTCAATATGCCAGAAAGACCAGGCCTATTTCACACACACTAATAAAATGGTACAAAGCTGTTTGTATTTGGAACATATCCATCTGAATACTGACCAAAATACAGTTCTTGGTAAAATGCATGTGTGCACAACATAACACGAGTCCCTGCTAGTTTGTACTGAGAACTTCAGGCCAGCAGCCAAAACATCAGACGGGCCCTGAAAATGTTGTTCCCATAGCTCTGATGCAATCGAGAGGAAGGGTTTCAAGCGGAGAGTGAGTTCTGACACATTTCCAAGGTAAACACGGCCCGGTCACACCAGTCTCATGCAGCGATAAAAACAAAGACATGAGCCTGACCGTGGACACGATGTACGTAGCTTAGCCCTCCCCATTCACCAGCTAATTCCCCCTTCAGCCTGCAATAAAAGCCCTTTCTGATTTGAAATTCCTGAATCTTTCCTGGACACGCATTGGTCACCCTCATTGTGGAGAAATATGTGTAAATAGTCAAGGTATGTGAGCGTGCATGCTTCCCTACGCTTCCTTTTCAAATGGTTGGAATTTTGGCTGAGGTGGCAATTTATCTCCTTCCCGCAGTGACTCAGTTTTACCCTCTTGGTCCCGCTCCATGTGCTTCTCCAAGGCAGTTTGTAAACAAGGAAGTGCTTGAAAGCATTCTCAATGGGTCTAATTGAAGGTGGCCCTGCGAAGTTTGGCCAGAGGCGGTTTTCAAATGAAACAACACAGACTCGCTTCACTAAAACATGCTGCGGTTGTGACGATGAATCTGATCCCGGCCTCCTGCACTTGAGAAGGCTATAGTATTGGCTATCCAGTTCCTTTCTCTCCACTCGTGGCCCGTTCTCTTGTCAAACGACCCCAGTAACTGTGAGCCAATGACGCAAACAGAAGACACTGAAATCCAGACGCTGATTTATTAATGGCGAAATCGACTGGCCCCATATTACAGGTGCCTAATTCACTCGAAATTCAATTTAGGAACTGGAAAACGACACGCATTTTTAAGTACTGGTTAAAAATAGAGATAAAAGCAAGGACAAATAAATAATGCTGGGGTTTTTTTTTAAGTGTCTAGATTAAACCTAATAATTGTGGGTGATATTGTTGGCATTTTATATACTATATTGGGATGGTTAATGACTTTTAAATGTTATTTTTGTGTCTATGAGGTGTTTTTAATATGTTTTAAAGGGATACTCCACTTATTTTGGAAATAGGCTCATTTTAAAACTCCCTCAAAGTAAAACAGTCGAGTTTTACCGTTTTTGAATCCATTCAACAGATTTTCTGATGTTTAAAAGAATATCAGTAACCAGACAGTTTCTGGTCTCATTGACTCCCATAGTATATTTTTTTTCCTACTATGGAATTCAATGAGACCAGAAACTGTCTGGTTACTGATATTCTTCTAAATATCAGAAAATCGGCTGAATTTATTCAAAAACGGTAAAACTCAACTGTTTAACTCTAAGGGAGTTGTAAAATGAGCCTATTTCCACAAAAAAGTGGAGTATCCCTTTAAGTATTGCTGTCAAATGATTAAAATATTTAATCACGATTAATCGCATTAATGTCATAGTAACTCGTGATTAATCACACATTTGAATCTGTTATAAATGTCTCTTGATTTCTTTTTCTCACATTATTTTTTCTCATTTTAATGCTCTTATCAGCATGGAAAAGTGGACCGGCTTGCTTTGTGCAAATGTTTTTTAGAATTCGTGTCAGTGTGTGTGTGCGTATGATGATGATTGCTCAGTTCACAATGCCAAAACACACAGATCACTTTGGTATTGTCAATGGGCTCTATGCACGGCGGTAATTCCGATGAAGATGTAAGGATGCTCGATAACTTCCGCCGATCGCAGAGTTCAATGCAATACTGAGAATTTGTATTCAATATTATACTCCATGGTTATACTAAAGAAACGTTAGTCACAAAAACAGATAAAACAGACACCCCTTGTTGTGTTTATGCTTCTTTTTAAAATTATATTAAATAAACATAACTATATATAAAATTACATCTAAACGTATGTACATTTCATTTCAAAGACGGGAGGACAGTACATTTTGAAGACTCTGCCATAATCCCATTTTCCTCGGTTTTCCTCCGGAAATGGACGAGCATCCTTGCGTCAAATGCGGAACTTACGCGTGCATTTAGCCCATTGAAGAATTTGGCAACTTTTTAAAAGTAAAGTTTCCATTTAGAATCTTATTGGCATCCATTTCGGCGTCTCACACTCGTTATCCACTCAAAAACGTAACAATAACCAACTATTTGGTCGCAAGCCCAAACGAGTGTGTGCAGCGTGCCTCTTGTTTTGTTTCCAGTCTAGCTAGATCCACTTGCGCTTTGGTCGGTGAAGCAACAAAATGTACTCACGTGGCGCAAGCCATTGAAATTAATGGGTTTCATAACGTAATGCCACGCATGCCATGTCCTGTTGTAAAAGCATTTGAAAAAAAAAATACAAAGTTTGCTTGGCCAAAAAGACCGTAAATCGCGCGATAAAAAAATTGACGCCGTTTAAATGGATTTGCGTTAACGCTGTATAACGATGACGCGTTTAACTGACAGTGCTAGTTTTAAGACAAACCGTGTACAAATTCATAAGTCAACACCATTGCTGAGTATTTTCTCTTTACATTGTAGTGAATAAAGACGCTGGGGTTTCTGATGTCACAAACTTGTAAGTTGTAACCAATCAAGTCCACATGTGATTGTCAACGAGAGAATCTCTGAGCTGGTGAGGCTAGTGAGTGGAGGCGGGGCTAATTTGCATATTAAAAAAAATGTGTATTCTAAATCAAGCAAGGGTGTAATTCAAGCTATTTTTAAGGCATGATAACATTTTTTTTTCCAAAGAAAATGAAACGGTAAATGTCATTTTGGTGATCAAAAATGAGTTTTAAAGGTGCAGTCTGTAAGAATAACAGCTAGATGTCGAAATCGATACTGCAGTCGAAATTTAAAGCAACACTAAGTAAGATTTTTTACTTTAAAATAATGTTTCCAAAATCGTTTCAGTGGTTCATCAAGTCATAACAGGGTGAAAGGCACTTCTGGATTCGCTTTGGGGTCCTATATCTGCTATAACCACACTATGTAAGATTGCCAGATCGGGTCTCGTTTCTGTAGTTCTAATGAGACATAAAAAAAACTACAAATTTGACTTGCTTTACGTGTCAAGCGTTACAATAGTCATTATTTAGTTTTTCTTCTTTTCTGGTGTCGCAATACATCATTCTTTCATGAAATCATGCAACATACACTACTTTGTCTGTGGACATCATTCATTCCAAATCTGGAGCTGGATAAACAGCGAGTGTGTGTGTGTGACAGTAGGCTAAATTATTTACAACAGCGGTAATGGACAATTCCACTTTCAACCTGTAGGGCGACCACAGAGGGAAAGTTACTTAGTGTTGCTTTAAAAGTTGGACGCCGGTTGCCATTTTGAGAACATGCAACAGGAACGGGCGTAATTGACAATAAGTTGATTTATCCGCGTTTTTATATGCTCTTGTTCATAGAGATTATTATAGACCATTTCAAAAGATGTAAACAACACTGGCCCAGAAGCACTTCCTGTTTCAGTTTTTTAACACTACATAAAAGCTGGGATAAAATACAACCAACAGAACATTTAAAACTGAATCAAAAGTTAAACAAACATCTTTAAAAAGTTTTCTTTACATGTGAAATAAAGAAAACAGTTACAAACTGAAACAGGAAGTGCTTCTGGACCAGTGTTGTTTACATCTTTTGAAATGGTCTATATGGATACCAAGGGTTTTTAGGTTGTGTGGAATCTGCTATCTGACCCAGTTTGTTTGCTGACTACAATATATTTGCTAACAACTGGCAACCTGTGGTGGAGATGTACAATTAGGTGAACTGGCAGTGGGCGAGATCACACAGACTAACCAAAACAGACATTCTGACACGGAATGCACATTTCAAAGTAAAATAACTGGCTGTAAAGGTGTTTTTTTTTTCAGAGAGAGAAACGAGTATCTAACGAGTTTCCTAAATATCTCCAAATATTATGTTATTTTTATGCTTTAGTAGAGTGAAAAAATTACATACAGCACCATGCAGACTACTCATGTGGACTTTAATATTTGCAGCTTTCACGCTTTATTATTATTATCATTATTAACAATATTTAAAATTTTTTTACATTTTGACTTATTTTCAAACTGTAAGGCCTTTGTGACAGAATTGAAACTTAAAATTTAGTTTAGTCTAGTGCTGTATTGCGTAAGTTGTGTTTTCCTTTAACGCATAATGTGACACCAAAAACCACATTCACAGTGACAGTGCATTTACATTTTGCGGAACAATAAGATAATGTTGGTTTTGTAAAAATCTTTATAATTGCATAATTCCAGGCATTTTTTTAATGTTGAAAAATAAACTCCCTTTATCATTTGTTTTGCGGCCTTTCTTGTTTTTGTTTTGTTTTATATTTATACTGTTGTACAGCACAATTTGCCAACTACTGTTGCTTTAATTGTGCTATATAAATAAAACTTGATTTGATTTGATAATTGGAAAGCATAAAGGAAAAGCAAATGCTGGCTTGAAACTGTAAGGTCAAAAAATTGCCAAGGTCAAATAGTGGGAGACAGATGTAAAGTTCCTCATATCATTTTTTTTTTTTCATTAGATGTTAAAAGGATAGTTCATCCAAAAAAAAAAAAAATCTGTCATCATTTACTCACCCTCAAGTTCAAAATATCTTCTTTTGTGTTGGGCAAAACAAAGAAACTCATATAGATTTGGAACAACTTGAGGGTGAGTAATGGCACATTTTTATTTTTTATTTTTGGGTGAACTAGGCCTATCCCCAGTGACGTAGGTTTGGTTTTGAAATTGGTGGGGACAGGGACATAAATATATATTAAGTTTTGATCGAAATTATTACTACGGATATCAGTGTCACTGGATATTGTTAGGGACACGTCTCTAGCATCCCTACTAAATTCTATGACCCTGCCTATCCCTTTAACATAAGCTAAACACCCTCACTTTCTGTCTAGTGTCTACTAATGTTGCTAGCGAGAGTCTTAGAAATGACAATCCAAAATGCTTACATAAAAAACGAGAACCCTATCTTTACTGCCAACCTAAACCAGAGGAAATCAATATTTCATTGTCTCTCCACCACATGGGGCAAAAAAGAAACATGTTAATAAATGATGAATTGGCATCTAGAATAACAACAACTCTAAGGAGACAGTCGGCTCAGGTCAGACACTGCTCTACTGTTCTTTTATCAGTATTATCATAATACTAGTGTTTTAACATACATAGGCCTAATTCTGTTTTCCCAAAGCCATTTAATGGCCTCTTGGACCGTGACCACAACAGATGTAATTTTAGTGTTAAGAAGACAACTAGGCGGATCATGTGACCGTACTCTGTAAAATAAAAAAAAATAAAAAAGATGTGACACATTATGAGAGCAAAACAGAAAGTAAAAAAAAAGAAATGCATTTTTTAGAAGTAGGTCAGTCAGTAACAGTTATGTTGTGAAGGGCACTGATTCATCAGGCCTGTCTGCATTTCAGAATGTTTGTAAACAATAGGCACCGCGATACTTCCGGGTGGCAGAACGCGAGCGGCTTCTATCCAAGCGGGTAATCCATCAGCCGGAAGCTGAAGCTCCCTCTGGGGGCTGTCATTGTAGCCCACTATCACCTGCTGTTATGCATTACCGCTCGCATTCGGCCATCAGATCTAGTCCCACGCTGCAGTCTAGTGCGTTGGGAGTGCACGTCTCTAGATCACAGAATCTAAGCTCTAATGGTCATGTTAACTATGTCTGAATTTCCACCACGTCTGTTTTTGAATCAACTGTTGAAATGTTGATAGGCTACTGCAGACGGTGTGTCTCCCTCCAATCACTTTACTAGTGTTGCCATAGGGACGCTTCGGCTTTTGCCACCCGGAAGAGCGTCTATTATTGTTGTGACGTCGTGGTGAATTGCCGAGTATATGGCGCCACCGTACGGTTAAAATAAAAACAACAGGTTTACCCAAATATAATTGATATTGTCTGATAGTGACCTGACAATCATTTTTTCCTTGATAATATTTTAGAAATTGATCAGATGTTTAGATGCAGACCTAGCAATGCCAGATTTGATCATTCTTGGTCAAACGGCTTAAACGGTTTATGATTCAGTTTGATTCGGTTCACTCACGTGAATCGTTACAGCTTTTCTCTCACACAAAAATAGTAACTGGATACTTAAAGAACGCTGAATAAGGTGCATATTTACCTGCAATTCAGTGTAGGAAACAAATTTTGGAAACCAATGTCTTCTGTTGTTTGTCAGAGATCAATCAGCTCTACTGCAGGAAACGCGCCAGGCCCAGAAACGCCACTGCCAATCAAAATGACACCTGAAAGAAATGTGAAGAGTTCAGATGCAAAAGCCTTTAAGTGCCATTTGAAATTTTCCTCTAAAATGATCATTTTTATCAAGCTTGTATATTTAAGTTCAGTAATTTCACTTAAATGGCAATGAAGATTACCTATTAATTATCATTTAAGTGAAATTACTGAACTTAAATATACAAGCTTGATAAAAATGATCATTTTAGAAGAAAATTTCAAATGGCACTTAGAGGCTTTTGCATCTGAACTCTTCATGTATTCAACACAAATGCAACATGTATTAAAGGTGTTCATTGCATCTATTTTCCCACAGAAACCCTTTTTTGATTTGTTATTATTCTTTAAAAATCACAATGAGCAATATTTCTTAGTGACTAGGGCTACTCTTGTGAAAAAGTGCGCGCTTAATTGTTTTATACACTGTCGTGAACTTCAAATTTGTAAAAGTCGTAAAAGTAACATTTTATAGGCTAGTACTTATAAACAGCTTTTGCTTAATAAAATTAAAGATAGCACAGAATTTCAAATAATTGTTTTGCCGTTTTAAAGACGTTTTTTGATGCCTCTAGTCTAACATAAGCACATGTAAAAATAAGTTATTTGATTTATTTTACCTTTTAGTGATTTTAATATTAAAATCAAAGTTTTATATTTTAAAAGGAGCCTATATGTTTAAATACATTACATACAAGACATATAAAAATAGAAAATACATTAAAGTAAATGCTTATGTCAGCACATAAAGTCAGCATGAAATGGCGGTTGCAAATGGTCGCAGGTATGACATCACTTTGCAGGCCAAAACGAGGAAAAGACATTATCGGATTCCGGTTTCATCTCTGGAGTCAATTGCTTTTGTGGTGAACACAAGCTCAAGACACTTTCATGTTTTATTCTACGACATTAAAAAAACATCAGTATTTTATGATTTTTATTTAAGCTGATATGCGTCAAATATCATTGGCAGTTTCTAACAAGTGGCTAAATGAAGCTGTTGGGGACATTAAACGCCACCACACTGAACATGTAAACTAAGTCCACTTTTACAGCCTTGTTATGCTTATAATTGTGCTCTGATAAACTTTTCTACCTCAAACATTCTTGGAAAATGCTTTTAGTGAGTTGTTGGAAGTTAATGATTGTGACATTGAAGTCGAGCGACTGTGGTTTAGTTCGTTTAAAGCCTTCCTTTAGCTTTTTACTTCTGGTAACTGCATTATGCTTCGAAATTTATAAATTGTGTGTTCATCTGTGAAAATTATATTGATGACATAACGTTTAGGTAGCCTATCATAATCTTGTTTTTGCAATAATCCTAAAGCATACTTTTTGACAAGAATGGACGCGAGCTCAAACAAATTATAGTTTATTACAAATTAGTATATATTTTTTTCCAAAATTCTTCAAATCAAGGACTGTTCCCATAAAGCACACTCTTAAGACAGTTACATTCATGAAGCACACACAATCAATCTTTAAAACAACAAAACTATGGATAAGTTTTCATAAATTACAATAAGTGGAAATGGTTCTTGGAACGTCACATCATCCCCACAGTCCACATCAATCCCAACTTATCGTCATAAAAAATAACCATTTATTAGTACGCCAACACATTTGTGCCTCAGACATACTTTGATTCAATAGTGTTCCCCAACCACATGTTTAGCAGCTTTTCTGAAGCTACATCGTGTTAGTAACTGAATTAAGCAGGCAAATCCTGAGGAACGCGAGTTTAAACCAGACTGCGATGCCCAAATGTACACTTGTGCTTTGGTCAAATACACCTCAGTTTAGCCTAGTCGCTCAAGTAACTACATTAATGCTAGCACTCCCTTTCTTAGCATGTCAATGCTAAAACATAGAACTTTGTAAGTAAACGTTTAAAAAAAAAAATACAAGTAATGTCTATTATGTACTACCGCAACCCATTTTCCCAACTTAGTTAATTAGATAAGACTAAAGTTGTTTTACTGCCTGAAAACCACAGTTCTGCTAGCGCTAGCAGAGAACTGCTAGCCGCTTGTGTAACATGTTCTCATCATAGCATCACAATACATCAAGAGATTGTCCATCGTGGCTCATTGTCGACAGTTCTTTCATTATTTGTGAATTTGACAGTCATTAAATGAAATATGCTAACAAAAAAAAAAATGAAAATGAATTCACACAAATAAATAAAAACGGTTAGTTATACACATGTATACAAACAAATGTTGCCCTCTTGATACTTTCGCCTCCTTTGTTGTCTTGGTTGGTTTACCACAATGACTGCAGCGTTACATGTGGTTACTGCCTGCTTTGGATGTTTACACACATTTAGGGAAATGACTGGTGTCTCTTCCACATACAGACTCTCCTTACTGTATGATTTCAATACTGAAAGGATCTTCCACATCTGTCCTTCAGAGATTCGGTTTATTTGGAGGGTGTTGAAAGGGAAAGCTTCTGTACACCCCGAGGAGAGTCCTGAGTTCAGTCTGCCGAAGTGTGTTGCTAAGCGTGTAACATGGGAATGTAAAGCCCGGAGCCGTTAGTAGATGAGCCGCTCTCTCTCTGAACCCACCACCCTGTTGCGAGCAGCCATTGCTTTTGCTTTATTTACAGATGGGCCTGTGAAAAGAAAGAAACTTTTCAGAATTTCTTTCATCAAAACAAATACATTATCATGTTAATTCCTTTATTCACACAAAGCTTATCATTTGGTTCAGAAGGCTTCAGAAATCTAAGGGCCTATACAATGTTTATATATATGAAGAGTTCAGATGCAAAAGCCTCTAAGTGCCATTTGAAATTTTCTTCTAAAATGATCATTTTTATCAAGCTTGTATATTTAAATTCAGTAATTTCACTTAAATGGCAATGAAGATTACCTATTAATTGTCATTTAAGTGAAATTACTAAACTTAAATATACAAGTTTGATAAAAATGGTCATTTTAGAAGAAAATTTCAAATGGCATTTAGAGGCTTTTGCATCTGAACTCTTCATATATATATATATATATATATATATATATATATATATATGTATGTATAATTTTTCTCCATTCAGTTTAAATGGTTGCATTTTTGTACCCAAAAGCATGTTTAATTACGTAAAATCATGACACTTCTATAATTTAACAAATTAAGAGTTTTAAAAATTCCTTTCCCCTAAGTTATTACACACATGAGATTTAAAATGTAATACTTATAATTAGGGATGTCAAATGATTAATCACATCCAAAATAAAAGTTTATGTTTACATAATATATGTGGGTGCACTGTGTATTATTTTGCATGTGTGTGTGTTGTTTATATATATATATATATATATATATATATATATAAATAAATACACACACACACGTGCATGTATATTTAAGAAAAAATATATTCAAATCAATTCTTCTAACATTTTATTTGTTCTGGATTCTGCTATTTTTTATAATAAATAATGTAAATATATTTATATAAATTATTTTTAATTATATAAATTTATATTATTTTTATTATATATTAAATTATATTATTTATATAAATATATTCCATTCAGTTTAAAATGGTTGCATTTTTGTACTCAAAAATCATATTTAATTACTTAAAATCATGGAACTTCCACAATTTAACAAATTATTAAAAGACAGTTTTAAAATCCCTTTCCCACGTAAAGTTGTTACACACACTTGATTTAATACTTATATTAATACATATAGCACCAAGAAATGTTTTATTCCAGAAATGAAAAAGTTTGTTTTAATTTTTCTGCATTTATGATTTAATACCAATGGTGGAAATCAAATCAAGGCATAAAACATTACATTTTAAAAGACTAATCAAATTGCCAAGAATTGTAAAATTTTTACAATTCTTGTAACATTTTCAATTGATTTAACAAACAAAGTGCTGAGCAACAGAGGTTTACTGTTACAATTAAAAGATGGAAGTTGTTTAAAACTTTAAGATTATAATTATTAACATTAATCATAATTCTTAACATTATTACTACTACTTGAAGTACATTCCTCTGTAAAATAGTAACAATATTAAGTCACAATTTCTTCAAGTTAAACCAAACTTTTATTTTGACAGGTTGTCTTCGAGTTTCTGTTAGATTAAATAATTGGGTGAACGACTCTTTTACGCCAAACTGTGAATGTTAAAACGTTGTGATTTACCTGCATAACTGAGTAACACCGGCAGGAAGATGAGGCCGTGAGTGGCTCCTAGCAGGACTATTGCAAGAAACATGCGGAAGTAGAAAATCTGGAAGATCTGGGACTTGGACAGGGCGAGAATCAGGATCCCGCCAAATTTAGTGAGGGTGATGCCGCTAAACACCTGCGGATCCAGATCAGCATGTTAGAACGGGCTTCACTGCACTCATTATGTAGTTTGGGTACGTTTGTGTGACTCACAGAGCTGCCCATGTGTGCCAGCGCCTCCTCCGCCCGCTCCACCCTCGAGCTCCTCGTACTGACAGAGAAAGCCCTCACTATATGACTGCAGAACTCCACGGATATGCCACAACTCTGCAAAAAACAACAATAGCACAGACATCTCTCCATTATTAAGTGTGCTGAAATTTGATGGTACTGAAAACCAAAACAAGCATTCCAAATAAAGTGCTTCAACTATTGGGTTACACTTTATTTTAAAGGGATACTCCACTTTTTTTGGAAATAGGCTCATTTTACAACTCCCCCAGAGTTAAACAGTTGAGTTTTACCGTTTTCGAATCCATTCAGCCGATTTTCTGATATTTAGAAGAATATCAGTAACCAGACAGTTTCTGGTCTCACTGACTTCCATAGTAGGAAAAAAATATACTATGGAAGTCAATGAGACCAGAAACTCTCTGGTTACTGATTTCCTTCTAAGTATCAGAAAACTGGCTGAATGGTTTCGAAAACGGTAAAACTCGACTGTTTAACCCTTTCACGCGTACGATCACACCGGTGTGATCAGTCTTGGCTGGTCCCTGGAGCGTACGATCACACCGGTGTGATTAGAACGTTTAGTGCGTCACGTGATCAACTGCTAAATTCAAACTTGCTCTCCCGCGTTGGCTGGCGCTCAGCCAGAGACAGACGCACTCAGTGCTGTCATATATCACAACTATTGAGTGTTTTCAACCACATAATGTTTATTTTACGTTTCAGACATTTAAATACACATATGTACTAGCAAAACAATGATTCTGAGTTTGTAAAATACACACAGCTGTCTATGGAAGCGGCAATAATAATCGACACGTTTTATTCATATCAAAAACACATTGTGTAAGTAGCTTAACATTTGACCCTATTCTTCTCCCAGTTCACCAGCCACTTACTTTCATGTATTTCGTGAGAAGTGGAGGAATTGACGTTATAAATCCAACAGATCCGATTCTCTGAACTGAAAATGAAACTAAAATGGCGCCGCCCATTGCGCATACAGCTCAACTAACGTGATCGTTATAAAGATGTCTAAACCACAAAACCCATCCACTTGCACATATTTGACAATCGGAATATCATTGTTTTATGATATAGCTAATAGATTTTTGAATGTTTTTAATAAAAAAAGGAAAAATGCCATAAAAGCAGATCACCATTCATTCCGCGCTCTGTTCTGGGTGTGCTGTGTCACGTGACAAGCAATGACGCGTCACCATGGAAACATTAAAGTGGCAAGTTCTAAATAACGGTCGTCTTGAAAAACTCACGCTGGGGGGTCAGTTAGAGTATTTTAAACTTACGTGTGAAAAGGTTGACTCTGGGGGAGTGGTAAAATGAGCCTATTTCCAAAAAAAAAAGTGGAGTATCCCTTTAAGGTGTCAGTTACAATGTAATCACACATTTAAATACTGAGTAATATTAACTAATAACCACATGCATTTGCTATAGGGTAAGGGTAGGATTTGGTTGAGGGTTAGTTGCATGTGATTATGCATAATTTACGGTTATCACTATGGCAAGTACATGTAACAAGGACACTGTAAAATAAAGTGTTACCAAACACTGTATATCACAGTGAGTTCCAGTCACAAAACTTCAACAGACCCACAAAACACTCTTTTATTCACTCACCATGACAAGGTTGACCAATGAGACAGCGTTGAGGCTGATGCTCCACAGCCACATGACTCCGAACATGTTGACCAGGATCATGGCAATGGTTAAGGACACCAGCACTGCCGACCACAGCTCGAAGCCCAAGAGCACCGTGGACACCACAAAGATGGCCAACAGCGACACACCAAGGTTAAAGGCAGTGTCGTGGACGATAGTGAGGTACTGTTCGTAGAAGACGTAGAATATACTGTCCATGGGGGGAAAAAGGAACGTACAAATGAGTCTTTGTCTTTGGTTCACTGCAGTTTTAAGTACTCTCATCAATGCCTTTTCAGCACTATTTTTTAACTGCGTGTCTAGTTTGTAACAGTAGTTTGAAGTTTTAAACGGTTTAGGGACGTAAACGGTTTGTAAATCTGGCTCTAAATGTGTTAGACAACTGACAATCCTAGTATTTATTACATAACAACAACAATAATATCAAGAAATGGTAAGGCCTAAAAAAGGGCAGCCCTACATAACTGACCCTCATGAGGATGACACTTGATTGAATTCAGAGTTTTAGGTTTGATACAATTGCACAATTTCACCACGCTTTATGGAAGTGGGTCACTAAGCATGATCTTTGCGTTCCTTAACGTTCCATGTGACTTTGACTCAGCTGCTCTTTTTAAGCATTTGTTTAATAAAGTTTATAGATCCTCATTTCAGACTAGCATGGATCTCTTTACAAGTTTGTCTGAGGGGCTCGACAGTAAGGATAATTTAGCCTGGTTACACACCAGCACAAATGCAATGCATCTTGGGTAAACTTAAATCTCAAGGTTCTCAAGGTGCGTTTACCTGTAAGGGAAGACGCGGTAACTCTTGTCATGCGGCGCGACGGCCTGCGTGATGTTGTCCGTAAGCTCTCGGACCATCTTCATGGCGTCGATGTAGTCGGCTGATGTTTTTAAGATGGTGTGATAGCTCATGAAGTATGTGGCGCCTACGTCAGTGCCGTTCTCTTTCAGAGCCACAGCAGTGCTGTACGCAGCATGACCGCTGCGCAGGAAAGAAAAGCGTCATTTTAAATTATTGTCTTGAAGAAAACAAAGTTTTGGAAACCCTGTTGTGAGTAATAACTGCAAGTATTTCACAAAAAAGAATGAAAGTAAAAAGATTTCAGTTTTTAATGACAGTCTGTGAAAAATCAAAGTCTCAGTTGACAAAAACATTTGAATGTTTAAAAGTAACAAGTACTGGATATTCCACAGAAGTATGAAGTGGAATATACAGTTGTTTATGTGAAAATCCAATTTACTGCTACTAAACATTTAAATCATTTGCTAATTGTGCAAAAAATTACTCCGCTTACTGGTAAAACCCAATACACCCTAAAAATCGCATACAATCAGCTTGTGATTTCAGCAAAAACTTTTAATTGGTGTGTACAATATACATCAGATGGTGGTCATATGGTGGACATGTACTGGGATGGTAAATCTGATCAATAGAAACATGCAAACTTACCCTTTTCCACACTTGATATTTGGGTTGTCCGAGAGAAACATGGGCAGGAAGTGCATGAACTCGGTACCATTAGGCCTCTGTTTCCCACTAGTTGTCATAGGTCTGCAGTGAACGCAGCTCTTATCCACCACTGATGGAAAATACAGAAAGACATCAAGATACAAAGAAAAAGCTCAAATAAAAATTCAGTCACCACCTTTTGTGTTCCACAGAAGTCATACAGGTTTGGAAATACATGAAGCCGAGTAAGGCTAGTTCACACTTGGAAGGTTTGGTGTGATTGCTCTTTTAGGGCAGTTCATTTGACTAGAAATGAACTGAACTGAAGTGTGAACACTGCCATCTGAACCCTGGTGCCACCAAACGAGACCTCTGAAAAGATGGGTTTCGGCCCACTTCCAAATCAACGGTTGCAGTTCGAATGAAATATGAATGTAACACGAATTAAAGCCATGTAAACGAACCAAAATAGGATGTGATGTCAACTTGGGACTCTAAAAAGGAAAGAATGCTCAAGCAAACTTGTGTTTTTTCTCATCACAGATGCGACGTTGTCCTTTATAGTTCAGTACAGGCATCAGAATCGCATCTCTTCGCAACAGATCTTCCTTTGTGTGTGTGACGGAGGGATTCCTGCTGCTGTTTTGACACTTTTACACTTTTTATAAGATCTTCAAGGGTTCTCAGCTAGTCAAAATATCATCATACGCACATACAACGAACGAGTTAAACCCAGCACAGCATTGTTTTATATGTTCCGTCAAAAAATATACATCATAAAAGCCATTTTTTAGTTCATTCGTTAGTCCATCTTTAGGTTCGTTGAAAGTTGAAAATGAGTGTGAACGCTAAACGAACCAGGACTTCAATGTGTAACTTTTTGGAGTGAACTATCCATTTAAAAAATAAATAAATAAAACACAATTTGATACTCAAAATTCTTTGACTGGGATATGCATATATACATCATGACAAACAATTCCGATCGAAATCTATTTGCAAAGAGTGAGTTCAAAGACCCAAGAACAGTGTGATCTGTGTAGTGGAAACTGATGTCTAATGCACAAAGGTCATCTGGTCAAGGCTCTGTTGATTCGCTGGATAATGGTTTACCTGAAGCATTGCAGAAAGCTCCTGTTGCGTTATAATATCTGCAGCAGGACGACTGCGGCTTCACCCAGTCAAAGTAGTCATCCAGCCAGGACGATGGGACGTTGCTGATCTTAGTACTGAAATTGCGACACAGGATATTACTATATTGATCTGGCAGAGGTTATTCATAAACTGAAAGCACTTCCTGGGAATTTCCTACACTTAAAAGGCCTAATAACCCTACAAGAAATAAATGTTTTGCTTTGTTTTGTTATAGTTAACTGAAATCATCACAAAAAATATTTTGTTACATGAAACTAAAATGTTAACTGAAATGTATAAATAAAAAGGGTAAAACATTTTATTTCAGCTTGTTGCCAAAGTTTAGTTTAAATTGATGTACTAAAATAAAACATTTTTTTTTTGAAAAATAAATAAACTACATAGGCATATATAACAAAACAAAAATTTAAAAGTTAAAATTGAATATACTAAAATACAAACCAATCCCAAATATTAATACAATGATACTAAAACAACACTGGTGTACTGAAACTTTCCCTCACTGAAAATGAGTCACTCACTAGTTCTTCAAGAGAGAAGCGGCGTAAATTTGCTGGACTAGAGAGTCGCTGTTGCAGCCGACTCCGCCACACACCGCGTTCTGTCCCTCCGATGTTTTGTAGTCATGTCCATCCTCTACCACAAAGTAAACGGGCGGCCCGGTGTGTAGGTACTCACTCAGATTCCTAAAGTAATCCAGCATATAGGAGTCCTGCAACAGGGAGACCAGGACGATTTATGTTCACAATGACCCCTTTTAGGTTCTTTAGAATGCAAATGTGTGCTAAAGGTCTGTCAACAATGTAAAGAATAGTATATACGTACATCAGGCATGGACAACGTCTGCTCAAGTCCAATCTCCACTTTATTAACAACGGCTATGCTAAACGACAGCATTCCCACAAACACAGCAACCTGTAGATGAGAAACAAAAGACACTATTTGTGTATACCGTGAGCCAAAAGTATGATAACCCATTAAATTAATGCTGTTTTACACCTACCACCAGGGGGCGCACCCAATCTTTTAAGATGAAAGGAGCGTATATCTTCTTGAAGAAACGGAAGAGACAACCTTCCGATTTCTCTTGCGGTCCATCAGACAACTTTACACAGCACAATATATCTGTCCGATTTGCCTGGGGGAAAAACAAAAACAAGTCGGATATCTTAAATAATTATCAGACCATTCATACTTGCATATTGATATGAAAAAATGCTGCGTAAATATACAATGACATAAAAAGCTAATCATGCTACTTTCAAAAAAAGTTTGTTACTTGACAAATGCAATACGTCGTTGTGAATTAGCATTTTATTGTCAAATTCACTCCATTATGTTTCTAGTCACCAAGGATGATAACTATAACGACAGTTATATAAGCTTTATAGTCATTATAAAGATGTAATTTAAAGAGTAACTAAACCAACTTTTTTTAGATAATGATCTGTAAGAATGGATCTTTATTAATCCCAGTCATTGATTCCAGTAACTTTTTTGACATTTGTGTATAAAGTGTTTTATTTCTACAATATATGGTGTAAAAACGTCTTAGTGCTGCCCTCTTCAGGTTGAACGGTGGCTACTGCACTTGAATTTTCCAATTGGATGTTCCGCACTTCGTGACGTACCCAGGTTTCAGCTCACCACGTGAGCTATGCCCTTGGCAGTACAAAAACCAGCTTGTTCCGTCAAAACTATTGTAGCGAGTCAGGAGTTGGAACTGCGAGTATTGAAAACGATCAGAATAGTGTTTTAGCGTCTATTTCGTCCCCTCTATCTCCGCTGGGGTCTGCCCACTTTTTCAGCATTTTTCAAATATTGCCAGTGGGTGGAGTCAGGCTCTGACCAGGGGTTTAGTTACCATTTAAAAAATTGCTCTAAATATAAACAAACCACAGAGTTCACAACACAACTATAACGATAACAGACCAAAGAAACGATATCAACTCATGAGTGGTAAAAACATTGACAGCCAATCAGAATCCATCCTGCTTTAAGAGCTCCAGCATTTAAAGACACAGGCGACGAAACTGTAATGCGCGAGTAGAATAAACGGAGCGATATTGTCTGCTGGTGCGGACGCTAATAAAGTTATCTATATCGTTATCTTCATACTCATCATTCTTAAGGTGAACAGGCCTTAGAGAAATAGTTCACACATAAATTCACATTTACTAATTATTTAAATCACCCCAAAGGGCATCCAAGATGTATATGACATAAAAACATTGGGAAAGCCAAGCGTAATGTAGGCAGCAAGAACGGTTTACAAGTGGATAAAAAGCTCTGACCAAAACACAAAGTTGTTGCTGTATATTAGTATATGTTTAAATAGTTTTTTATAGTGTATAAAAAATAAATACAATTGGTCCTTTCGTGTCTGTATCCAGCATGCAAGCTCCTCTTGATAACAAATGGGGCGGTTCTTGCCGGCGATGTCACGTGTGACATTTCCAACGTCACTTGAGAGGTCCGTCTATTCCTTAAATTCTCCCACAGCAAGAACTGGTGTGAACTTTGACCTCTCACCTCTTGTCTCTGGATGTCCAGGCCCAGCAGAGACACAAAGCAGCTGATCTGCAGGAGGAAGTCAATGAAGACGGCCAGACCAGCGAACAGAGAGAACGTCCTCACCGCAGGCATGGTGGACAGAGCACCTGTGGACATGTAAACACAGAAACTATAGGCATCTGGAAAGGGAAGTGAGAATCAAACGATCCAACAATCATTTGTAAGCAATAAAAGATTTAACTACAGGTTGACATACCTAAAAAGAAAGCAACGGTCTCGGAGAACGAAGAGAGGAACATGCTGGGAGCCACATCTCCGAGGATCCGGCCAATCTGATGATGAAGCTCTTCGTCCGGCATTCGCTCATCTCTCTGAAGAAAACAAAAATCTACAATGAAGGCAAACAATCTCAACCATCAACAACCTTACGAACGATGAAGTGGAACCAAACTTTTAGGAACTAAAAAATGCTTGGCCGAGTTATTTTAGAACAATCAGTCAACTGACATCAACAAAACAACCACAGCACTTCTCAGAACGAGTCACGCTTCGGGCTAACATCTGCTCTCAGGACATTTAGAGGTCCACACACCTGGTAGGTTTGCACAATGATGAAGATGTTGTCCACACCCACGGCCAGCACGAGGAAGGGAATGACCTCAATGACGATGAGCGTGAGGGGGATGCCGATGTAGCTGAAGATACCCAGAGAACACGTCACTGAACTCAACACGATCAGGATACCAGCGATGCCCAGAGAGATCTTGGAGTCCACCTGTAACACACATAAAAATGCACTATTTCAAATAAAACGATGAGAACATGCAAGGTCTGTCTAGTGACAACTCACATTAGCGAAACCATAAATGCATGGCAGAAAATATAGAGCTGTACTTCAATGAGGGTTTTTCAAAACTGAAATAATCAACTTTAAACCCAGGATAAATTGCTTCATGTTTTACATTGCTCATAATTAACCCAGGGTTAACAATTAATCCTGGGTATTTATAAGCGGACGCTTCACACTGTACATTCATAAACCCTGGGTTAATATTCTTATTTTGTGGTGTCAGTGTCATTGAATGGATCACTTGACCGGTTTATGAAACCCCAGGTTAAAAGCTGTGCTAACCCCACTTCTAAAATACAAAGTGTGAAATGTTTAACCCTCTACCCGGGGTTAAAAGCAAAGTTAAGAACAACGATAACCTGGGATTAAAGGATTAGTTCACTTCCGAATTAATTTCCTGATGATTTACTCACCCCCCACATCATCCAAGGTAGTAATGTCTGTCTTCAGTCGAAAAGAAATGATGGTTTTTGAGGTAAACATTCCAGGATTTTTCTCCATATAGTGGACTTCAATGGGAACTTACGGGTTAGAAGTCCAAATTGCAGTTTTAGGGCAGCTTCAAAGGGGTCTACACGATCCCAGCCGAGGAATAAGTACACATTACGTACTTGCAAATCACTTTGAAAGGTCACGCATGACATAGGCGGAAGTATCGACCTAGTGCTTATAAAACAGTCAAACACCCTTTACAAAAAAAAGTTGAAGTTAAAACAACGATGTTGGACAATTTTTTTACGTTTTTCCACCGCACCCTACATCAGGTTACCGCCTGACCTTGCCAACGCACACCTGTCAACATTTGGTTTTCAAAATCCGTGAGATTTGTCGATGGGGGGAGGGGGGCAAATAAGGTGTGGCCCCTTCAAGAGCTGTGCGCTCCTTGTTGAACTGTCGGCGGTATTGTATTGTATGTGCCGTGTGCCTCGAACACCCCTTTTACTGTCTATGCGAACACACCATGTATTCGGGTAATTCCTGTTTGATGCTTATTTTAAGCTTATTCTGTTTATTGAGTAACGAGTACATGAGTTCAATTTTTGAATAAAGTGCGAGTTGTGAGATGCCAATCGCCTCTGTCTAGCCTCTGCATGCAATAACTTCAGTTGTGTGCCATCCCTATTCTTCCTGAAGCAACGCATTAACTTTAGCCTATATCAGTGTCTTTGCGGGGACACCGCCTGCCATCATGTCTATCGGCTCGCTTTCGGGTTGAGCTTTCCACGACTGCGCAACTGGGTTATAGGTTGCCAGGTTGAGGTGACAAACTGGTTGAAATTGTAAATGGTCTGTGGATTGTGTGAATATAATGCATTTAATCAAATCAGGCAACTAGTCAACATTAGACAAACATATTGGTTGGATTATTCATAAAGAAGTTTGGGCCAAGCAAATTACGGGAGTTTCCCGGGAGATATAACAAAACGGGAGGGGTCCGGGAGAAAGGGCTAAAAAACCAAACAAACAAACAAACAAAAAAAAAAAAACGGGAAACCTGGGAAAAACGGGAGTGTTGATGTGATTACATAAGGCATGATGTCATGGATGTGCAAGACGAGCATTTGAGACAGTTTTTTTTAGAAAATGGCCGATCGTTTCGCTAGATAAGACCCTTGTTCCACAGCTGGAATCTTGTAGAGCCCTTTGACGCTGCACTGAAACTGCAATTTGGACCCTGGTTGTTTTACCCATTGAAAAATCCTGGAATTTTTTCCTCAAAAAACCTTCATTTCAATTCGACTGAAGAAAGAAAGACACGAACATCTTGGGTGAGTAAATCAGGAAATGTTTAATCTGAAGTGCAATTTGAAAAACCCTACTATGCTGCAAAGTATTAGTTAATTTTTATATTAAAGTGTAACCATATGCAGTTCAAGTTTTGTGGTGTATTCAATTGTACGAAGAAATACGAAGTATTAAAGCCCCTGATTTACTTCAAGAAAAAAATTGGCGTGGGATCACGTCGAAAAAGTTCATTTAGAACTCATTTAGGCAGTAGAAACAGCTTGCTAATGTGAACTTCCAGCTAAACATGGACACTCGAGAGCTGCTTTATTGGAGAAATTGAAGTTGTAATTCTAATCGAAAGCGACACAGAAGGCCACACGCAGAACGGAGAGTCGTGAGGGTCTTACCAGCAGGGATCGGCAGCTATTGATGTGTCCCAGAGCCAGCGAGATGTAGACAAACATGATGATGTAGCTGATCACGATGGTGGTGACATCACTGTTGCTCTCGCGGTCGATCTCATCCTCGATGCTGCGCTCCGAGCTGAACGAGATGGTCAGGTCGGGGTTGCTATAGTTCTTCACAAAGTCGATAAACCTGTGGAGGTATGAATAAAGTTACTCCTAAACGCTTGTTATATCTTTTGTAATCAGTAGTTGTCATTTAGATCAGATAATTATTATTTTATTTAAATCACTAAATCATCTATTCACCAATAACATATAGTAGCTTAACACACTTACACTTTCTCCCACGCCAAAGCTTTGCCTAATTTTTCAGTGTCGTTCAGGTAGTTGTTGACAGGAAAGGTGATCACTAGAGCTGTGGCATTGTTGTAGGCGTTGTCTATATGTGAAAAAGGACAAAACAGAAAACAGCATTATATACTGTAGACACACATTCAGGAGATCCAGGTATCGTGGCATCACTCTGCTGTACTGCAAAAGTTTAATTAGTGACAACCGCATTAAAACGTGGGACTGAATCTGAAATTGCAATGTTTGATATAGTGATAACCACAGCAAGGGATAGAACAAACAAATCTGCCATGTCAAAATAGATCTGTGCATTATGTCTTAAAGAGTGTGTGCAATAGACCTGCCAGACCGGTTTTGTTTCTTTGTTTTTTCCATTTTATTAACTTTATTTAATCTTTTGATGCAATTTTTACTGAAATGTAACAATATCTGAAGGCTACAGCTTGTTTTAATGCATTGATATTGTAATTTTCAAACAGTAAAATAAAAACAATAGTTACAACAGCTATTGCTATAGTACCGAAAACCGGTATTGAAATTAACAGTACTGCTACAGAGTACCGACTAGTAAATATAATTATATTATATACACTTCAGATCAAAAGTTTGGTGTCATATATATGAAGAATTCAGATGCAAAAGCCTCTAAGTGCCATTTGAAATTTTCTTCTAGAATGATCATTTTTATCAAGCTTGTATATTTAAGTTCAGTTATTTCACTTAAATGGCAATGATGATTACCTATTAATTGTTATTTAAGTGAAATTACTGAACTTAAATATACAAGTTTGATAAAAATCACCATTAAAGAAGAAAATTTCAAAAGGCATTTAGAGGCTTTTGCATCTGAACTCTTCATATATATATATACACATAAAGAAATTTGTACTTTTTTGCAAGGATGTATTTAATTCATTAAAAGTGACAGTAAATCAACTGATTTCATTAATAATCATAAAAACAATAATAAGAAATGTTACTTGAGCATCAAATCAGAATATTTGAATGATTTTCTGAAGGATCATGTGACACTGAAGAAAATTCACCTCTGACCACAGGAATAAATTACACAACATATTCACATAGAAAACAGTTATTTTAAACTATAGGGTTTCATAGATATTAATAGGAAGGCTGCTGTGTGAGGAAAGTTACTCAGGACGTTGACATGTCAGATTGGCGAAAAAAAATGTACTATAGTAGTGGTATGATGTCAATAGTTCAATAGCCTACAGTTTATTTGTATTAACTGCCCTAATAATGATTTTCTTCGCACTGCACTCGGTCGGACCCGTTCGTATTCAGTCTGTGAATCTCCAAAGGAAACTAATGACTTCCGGTCGTTTCGGAGCCGTATCGGAGCTGATGTCAACTGCCAGACTGAAGGTGGTGTAATACTGCAGTTCATAATTTTACTCTTTCACTATATTTTGATCAAAAAAATTGCATCGTGATGAGCAAAGAGACTTCTTTAAAACATTAAAAAGATTCTCCAACCCCAATTTTTAAAGCTACACTGTGTGACTCTTTAAGTTTATTCTTAGCTAAAAACACTTAGTTCTTTCAAACATATGTGTTCATTAATGTATATTTACTTCACTCAAGTAATAAAGTATTCAGAGTGTATAATATGCCATTGAAAATACATACGGGTAAGGGGTTCTAATGTCGGTCGCCATGTTGCCCCGCCATCTTGAAAGTACATTAGCCAAAGAGGGACATACCCGTTAATTCAAGCTTCGCCTTTCACGTTGTATGTTTGAGTTTAACACTCATGGACGAGGTCGAACTGGAAGCCATGTTAATCTTGGACTACACTGGCCACCGTAGGAGTTAAAACGAAATTGAGAGGAACAGAAACCTTTTCACCGCTAGATGGGGGTAAAAATCACACAGTGTAGCTTTAAGTAAGGTATGTTACAAAATTAAAGTCCCCCTGTAGTCTAGTAGTGTGTGACGTCAGAAACACCAGTGATTTCAAACCATGTTTTTGAGACTGTCTTTGATTCACTGCAGTTTAAAGGAGAAAACACTCAGCAATGGTGTTGACTTGAGAATTTGCACATGGTTGGCTTAAAGCACATTAAAAACACCACAGACATTTAAAACTTGATTTTCAACACAGAGGAACTTATAGACAAAAGAACAGACATGTTTGTGATCTTAATGTTCAGTCCTGTCAAACTCACCCTCATATCCACCAAGAACAAGCCAGGGGAAAACTGGGCCTCCATATGTACCCATGCAGGGGTCATGAAGGAGGCTTGTGTCATCCAGGGCCGTGGGAGAACTAGGACCAAAAGCAAAAGATAAGAGAGACTGAGTAAAACTCTCCGAAGGCTAAATCCCAGAAACAATTTAGCATCCTCGTCTTTATAATGGCAAACTATTCCAACTCAAACTTTCAAGGATAATGTTAATGACTGAACGAGTTGTATGACACGTAATGTTGAAGTTGTGTGACCGTTGTGTAATCCGATTAAAGCCTACGTTTAGCTTTTTACTGCTGCCGATTGCACTTTGGTAAAGTGCAAAATTCATTAAAGTTGTTCATTTGCAAAGATTACCATAATGAACAAAACATTACACTCTAAAAATGCTGGGTTGTTTTAACCAAATTTTGGGTAAAATATGGACAAACCCAGCCATTGGGTTACATTTTTAAATTACATTTTTAACCCAGTGGGCTGGGTTTGTCCATATTTTACCCAAAATTGGGTTAAAACAACCCAGCATTTTTTAGAGTGTAAGAATCATAAACTTCTGTTGGTCAAAGAGCTTATTTTCTGCGATAATCTGAACGCTGAGGGAAACGGGGAGATGACTTACAAAAATATATCACTATCAAACAAACCAGAAAAGCTCACCTGACACAATACAGAAAATGAGTTTGGTAGTTGAAGTAGATCTCAAACTCGTCCTGATTCACATGATCCAGGACTTCATGGCTGTTCTGGTAGTAGTTTAACACACTCAGGATGGTACAGTTGTCATTGTAAGGAGCCAGTGGAGAAACACAGATGTCTTTAAGAGTCACTGTCTCTCCTTTATACTCAGCTGTTAGATTTGTTATTTCTGTCTGGAGATCCAACACCTACATGGAAACAGAGAGGAAAGAAAACAAACAAAAAAAAAAAAAAACAGTTGAGTATGATAGAGCGAAAACACTAAAAATATTATCAAAACATCAAATCTCCAAGGCTATCTCTCAAATTTCATACACGTAACTTAAATTCTAAAAAAGACAGTAAAACCTACTGTTTTTAAAAGCATTTGGACACTTAAGCCACACTTAAAAACCCTTGAATGTCACTGACAGATTTGAACATATCAAATCTAATCAAGTGGGCTTTCAAGTTATACTTGAGTGGTCAGTTATTTCAACTTTTCCTAACATTCACCATCATCAGAGCCGCACGATCATGTACAAATTGAGAATCACAATTTTTTGTTTAAAATAGAGAGGACTGAATAGACGACTAAACAAAACAACATGTAATTTAGTAGAGGGTCTGACAAAATTAATTGCTGCAATATTTTTTAAGCCACAATATGTATTTTTTCTGCTTTAAAAATAGCAAAAAAAACTGTATCTATGTTATACATTTCTATTAGATGTGTACTTACATTATCGCGACAGTTTCCACCAAATTTAAAATACGGAGAAATTTATGGTTTAATTCGAAGACACGGGACATTTCTCTTTATTTCCGTTTCGTCGCCCGTCTATGGCGTCATATAACTTTTGACTCCTCTATATTCTCTAACTTCCTGCGGAACCCGGCGAAACCCGCCAAACACAAACACTGGACTACCGCCAATAAAGCAAAGAAAATGACGAAGAAAAAAAAGTTGTACATATTTTTATGTGTGTAAATCACGTGCCCGCTCACGAGCGCTCACTCTTAACAGACACACTGTCCCGGTGCTGCTCGCGCATAAAGTGCTCCCCATTCACAGTAACCGGGTCGTCTCATTCAAAACAGCCAACTGTTGCTGTTAGCGAGCCGCGCACATTGAATACTCATATGAGTCAGGCTGCGAATGTATTACGTGCCCGCTCCAGTGCGCTCATGCTTACTAAATAAACGCCTCACCTCCGGCGCCGCGCACTCACTAGCTGCTACATTCCCTTTAGCCTTAGCACATAGTGGATGCATAACGCAAACCCAGTCAAACGTTTGACTGCAGTATCTTATGTGCCTTATAATCCGGTGCCCCCTATATATGAAAAATGTTCTAAATAGGTCATTCATTGAAGGGGCGTAATATAAATATTTATATTCGTCTGTATTATAGTTATGAACCACGATTACGTTTGCCTGCAGGTTCTGCTGCTACGGCCAACTCAGTAAAGCTCAAAGTACGGGTGAAAAATCTGACCCGAGAAGGGTTTGGGGACAGGAGAAGCATGACACAGGTAAACATTGGGGTTGCATTTAAAGCTTCTTGACAAGCTAAATCTACAGAGAGATGCCGCATATCCGTATATTTTGTGAAACGATGATGTCATGTCATGAGCTGAGCTGGTTGTCATTGACAGCGACAACTCCCGTGAGCCCACGCTCTTTCCAGACGTCATCAAAGTACGTCTTTTGTTATTATTTTAAATGAGTGACCCGTGGTGGCCAAAAATTGCATACTGTGCGTTTAAAATTTGAATTATTTATTATTAAAAAAATCTGTTTGACTGAACGATTCACTGACTCACTCAAAAGTTGTCAATTGTTTCATTACTGGATGAATCAACATTTTTTTAAAGAACCTCTTGAATGAATCATTCGACGACATACATTTTTAAACAGTCGCTTGTCGCCACCTACTGGTGCAATGATGTAATTCATACAATCTTTATTTGAAGCGTCAAGTTACTTTCAAAAGGTGATTTTCTCTATTCTGATCGCTTTCGTAGACATCAGTGTTTATATCTGAACTATACATTTTCCCCCAAGTAATTCTGTGATCATTTAAATGATTGTAAAACAAAAATGATGATACTTTATACCCAAACATGACAACTGCTCTCTCTGGCTCAGCCGCAGTGCAGACGCAAATCTGTTCGCACTTGTCAAAGGTTAAATAGACACATTTGATGAATCGTCATTGAGGAATAAGATTGCGAGAGCGTTTGAATCGAGAATGCAATATTTTACCGATTAATCACGCAGCTCTATTACACAGTACTACTTGTTGACTTGCCTGATGGAGGAGTGATTTGTTTAGGATGGGGGAGAAGTGGATGGGTTGTCCAGACTGGGGGATAAAGTAGCCCGAATTATTCCACGAGGTGGTGATGATGAGCTGCTCAGTGCGGAAAAATGGTCCAAAGTGCTGGTCGAAATAGTCCTTCTCCTGCCTGGCCCTGCTGCTGGGAGACGACCAGAGCTCCACCGGGTTGGTGGTGATGCGCATGTAGGACAGTCCCGCTGAGCAGATGGACACCAGCACCATGCTGGCCAGGATCACAGTCAAAGGCTGGCGGACACAAAGTGAGCCCCAGCTGCTGAAGACAACACGCAGCATGTTCTCGAAACGCTCGCCCAACGTCTCGCAGCAAGTCGCTTCATCTAAGAAATAAGGACCACATTCAGTGAGGAAACGTGCTGAGTGATCATTTTGCCGGATGTTAAAGGTGATGTGTGAATTTAGCACACACAAAATTCAATTGCGATAAGCGGACTGACAAAACAGAATACAAAGCCGACCAATGGCTTAAGTGTATGGGTTCATGTACCTCTCTCATTCAACACGAATCCAAATCTTTCCACGGTTGCGATCTAACATTTAATTGCTAACCTATTAATTATTTTGTAAACAAAGCTATGTTTACAAGTGTCGTAAAATTCACGTAAAACAGCATTCAAATACAAAAAAAAAATATAACGTAAAACGTATTAAAATAACTTTAAATAATTATAATTTACATACCTACAAAATCTGTGCCATCAGAGTTCACGGAGTAGGCCTGGTTGCTGTCAAGAATAGGCCCATATTCAGATGTGACCATCCTCCGTCTGCATTTAGAACAAAAAATAAATACAACATGGATCAATAAATAAATAAACCAATAAACAAACAAATACACACATCAAAACAAACCTGGACTGAATGATAGGTGCCCAGCTACTTTTTATGGAAAGTCACACATCTCATTACTTTCATACGTTTCGTTACCGATAACGTCGCGGTTTTCTCTAGAGTGAATGAATAAAATGTATTTTACAACAAAAATGAACCTTCACTAAACTTGACTATGACGCCCTTTTCTTCTAGAAACAATCTTTGTTGCATTATTTTATTGTTATCTCTGTAAAGCTGCTTTGAAACTGCTTTTGTATTGTAAAAAGTGCTATATAAATACAGGTGACTCCACTTGACTTTACAGTTACCTTTTTTCACCTGGATGTAGGATTGCTTGTTTTGTAGTTATAATAATAATAATAAGCAGTCAAATGATTAAAATATTTAAATCGCGATTAATCGCATTAATGTCATTGTTAACTCGCGATTAATCGCAAATTTTGATCTATTCTAAATGTCTCTTGATTTCTTTTTGTCCCATTATTTTTTTTTTCATTTTAATGCTCATCAACGTGGAAAAGTGGATCGGCTTGCTTTGTGCAAATGGTTTTTTTTTATTGAAAACAACGTTGGCATATACGGTAGTCAATTTCACACTAACATTCTTACTTGGAGCAAATAATCTCTCAATGTAACACTGTCCATCAATAAAAGGGTGAAAGAAATACTGACAAGTCCCGATATTGACGAGGGGGCGGAAGACTCTCAACACTGTGTGTGTGTGTGCGTGCTTGGCCCTCATCAAGTGGTATTTCAGACTGGATGTGCTGTGATAGCGATGATAGGTCATTTCACAACGACAAAACACACAGATCACTTTAGTCTTGTCAATCGAACCATTTGGCAACTTTTTAAAAGTAAACTTTCCATTCAGAATCTTATTGGCATCCATTTCGGCATCCCTCGCTCGTCATCCACTCAAAGCGTAACATTAACCAACTATTTGGCTGGCTCGCAAGCCCAAGCAAGTGTGTGTGGCGGCGTGCATGTTGTTTTGTTTACAGTCTAGCTAGATCCACTTGTGCTTTGGTCGACGAAACGTACAAAACGTCTTCGCGACGCAAGACATTGAAATAAATGGGTTTCATAGCGCAGCACACGCATGCTGCGTCCTGTTGCAAAAGCATGTGAAAAAAAACTACAAAGTTTGCTAGGCCAAAAAGGAAAAGGACGTTAATAGCGCGATAAAAAAAAAAACACGCCGTTAAAATGGGTTTGTGTTAACGCTGTTAATAACACTTTAACTGACAGCCCTAATAATTAAAAATGTTTTGGCCAATGTTCAGGTCCTTTCACACCAAAAGTTACGCAAGTAAGTAATAGAGGCAGACATTTTTTCAGGAATCCCATGGGTCACAGGAGGAATACCGCAGGATGTGAAACAAAATCACTATGTATCACGGGATTGGGACAGGAGAGAAAAAAAAAAAGTTGGCGGGACTGGGAATCGTAATAAAACTATGATACCCAACTTTATACACAAATATACAGTTTCTATAAGTACATTTTGAACTAAATTATATTTGCCACATCTCTTTATGCTCTCCTGTAGCAGTTGGTGGCTGTAATATAGCTGCCAACTCTCATGCATATTGGCCGTGAGACACCCACATTTGATTGGTTTCACACGCTCACATGCCACACCCCCGATTTCTCACGTTGAAGTGTCAACCTGGCCGGTCAAAAGCTTGGAAGATGAGTTTTTCTATATATATATATATCTACCTATATATCTATCTGTTGAGCCACTAGTGATCGAGTAGTTATGCCGCAAATTAGTTAAATTTTCCCAGAATCTAGACCGAGTGTGCACGCGACACAAGGCAGAGAGAGAAGCGAGCGAGACATTGTGAGTGCACGTGTCATCTAAACCACCCAGTTGAAGTTATTTTTCTGTAACTGACAGATTCCAGTTAAAAAAAAAAAATTAATAATACAGGAGTGGGAGGGAATAGGAGTCATTCTTCCAGGATTGGGACAGGATTTTTTTTTTTTTGTGAGAGTGGGACGGGAGAGGTTTGAAAATCCACTCTATTAACTGGAAAAAGTAATGAGATTTTGTAACTCACATTACATATAATGCCTTACTGACACTGTTGATGATTAATAATTACTAGGAATGGGAATTAGCGGAGACCTGGCAACACTATATCATAGGGCTGGGTATTGAGACGAATTTCACAATTCAATTCGATTTCGATTTACAAGCTTGCAATTCGATTCGATTTCGATACGATATCGATTATTTTGGATATCAGTTACAATAAATGGCCATTTTTCTCAAGGGAATCAAATCTCTTAAATGCTGTAAACTATGGGAGTCTAGTTGTTGCCTATAGACTTCATTAGCCTAATATGAAGGTAATAATGAACTGTTTTGTAGCTATACAAACACTTAAATTACACTTTTATTTCTTTTTATAATAAGAAGATTATATGAAATATAAACATTTAAATGGTGGCTGTCATAATAACTTGCCAGATTTATTCAAATATGCATTAAATATTGAAGAACGTTAAGATTATAATGCATATGTAATATGGTGTATATATTTAGCAAAACGCTCCTCTCTAGAGTTATTTTTCTAGCTGATTAACGAGTTTCTGTGGGGTTTTCTGAGGTAAATATGACGATGCATGACATTGATTACAAGCTGTTTAACTGACGTCTTTTCCACGGTTGAAACGCTGATTGAGCGAATCACTGTGACATGATACAGATTTTCGATAAGTTGTAGTCTATCTTTTAACACACTTTCAGATGCTCATTCATGTTTATTTCGCGCTGTGACTGGTTTTATTAACCCGGAAGAGAGATCAGCGCTGCTGTTTCTCTAGAGCTGCGCCAGAGCGATCTCACGCCACAGCGCCAAAACGTCATTTATGTTTTTGAATTTCTAAAGAAAATGGACGTAATTTGAAAATTGAGACTTTGTTTCATATCAATAGTAACAAAGGACACAGATTATTGCGATTTTTTGGATGCGCGCAGCCGCGATACAATGTTCCATTCATTCAAATGAAACAGGATGACTAATCGATTCATGAGATTTAAGAATCGATATCGGTTCGTAAAAATGAGAATCGATTAATATCGAGAAATCGATATTTATTACCCAGCCCTACTATATCATATTGATATGTCTGGGTCATGATTATATTGTAATTTTTTTTTTAATGTTCAGTTTGCAGCATTCAACTGTGATATGTTGTGACTTTACTCACTGGTTTCCCTTGGACTTTTTTGCAATTGAGTTTTGGTTAAAACAAAATCACTGGGTGTGTCGTTTTGTGTTCTACCATGCAAATATGCAAAGTCAGATTGTTTTAAGGAACTGTCCCTCACAAATCTGTAACTTGCCTGTAACACCACGCTCCCAGCACGACTCCAAAGAAGATGAAGAGGAAGGCTATATAAGAGCACCACATGATGAGGGTCATGGCGTCCAGGCCGAGGATGGTCCAGGGAGGAAGGACCGGAGGAGGCACGGGTGTGGGACCACACGCTTTACTGCAGTCCTGACAGGAGCAGGGCCCTGAGCCGTCATCCAGAGACTGCGTACAGTTAAACGTCCTGTTGTTCATGGGAGTCATGCTCATGGTGGGTACGTCTGGGGACAACAAACATTTTCAACACCAAAATCGATCTCGAGAATATAAGCTTTATGGACGCGAAACAGATATGGAGTCACAATATAGGTGTTTGACAGCAATAAAATTAGTGGATTACTTCAAGTAACAATGCCGAAGCTTATAAAGAGGTTTTATGATGTCTTGTTATTCTGAAAGTGCTTATGTGTGCTTGTACCTGAGAAAACCGCATCAATAGCAAAGGGGACTTGGCCGTTGTTGATGTCGAACATGTACTTGATCCAGTTCTGGGGAGTGCACTCGCTGGCTTCTGTCCCGCACAGCAGACTGAGGGCTTTGATGTTGCTGGAGGGAGCCTGGACGTCACTGCAGGCGTCAAACATGGCTGTAGAGAGATGTCAAATAAATGGTTACCTACATGATTTTATACAACAGTTCGTTACAGTTCTCTAATTTGATTGGCCGAGTAATTTAATATAGCAGTACTGGGACATTTGTATCACTTCACTATCGTACATGGCGTCCCAGAACAGAGTATTGAGTGAAGCAGAGTGCA
Organism: Cyprinella venusta; assembly: GCA_038021265.1. Classification (NCBI taxonomy): domain Eukaryota; kingdom Metazoa; phylum Chordata; class Actinopteri; order Cypriniformes; family Leuciscidae; genus Cyprinella; species Cyprinella venusta. The sequence goes on along the minus strand of CM075870.1, from coordinate 10,746,819 downwards.
AATATGCTTTATCTGTATCACTCAATACTCTGAGTTTTGTATTTTTGCCTGAAGCAAAGAGCATGTTTTATGAAAGTCTGAGCACTGGTGTTTTATCTGGCTCCAGGTCAGGATCAAGCGAGGGATCTTTCACCAGTGAGCAGAAGAACACATCCAGAGTGACCACAGAACGCTTTGAAATGTAAATTAACTGGAAAAAAGTCCTGAAATGATCTAATATTTAAGACTGGACAACTCAGAACACCATGCATGCATGCATGCATACCTACCTATTTATTATATAATAATAAAAATAATAAGAAGAATCATCTTATCCACAATTAAGAATTTTGTTATTAATAATTTTTGTTATTAATATTATATTACATTATTATTGTTATAATAAATATTATACATTAGAAGTAGTAGTAGTATTGAAAAATAATTATACAAATATATAAAAAAATAATTTTATCCACAATTAAAATTATTAATGTATGATAATAAATAATATCAACAATAAATTAATTTTTGATATTAATATTAGCAGATAATTATGAATTAGTAGTAGTTAAATACTATTACTAATATTAATAATTTTATACACAAATTATTAAAGTATTATAAACAATATTAACATTTTATATATTTTAATAATATATTTTTATATTAATATTAAAAGATAATTATAAACTATTATTAGTAGTAGTAGTAATAGCAGAAGCAGCAGTAGTAAAATACTATTACTAATAATAATTTTATCCACTAATTATTATTAATGTATGATAATAAATAATATCAACAATGAATGAATTTTTTATATTAATATTAATATATAATTATAAATTATTATTAGTAGTAGTAGTAGTAAAATACTACTACTAATAAAAATTTTATCCACTAATTATTATTATCATTATAATTAACAAATAATAATATTTTCCACAATAAGTATTACAATTTAAATACTACTACAAATAATAATAAATATTTTTTTTTGAAAAAGGATTATTATTATTATTATTATTAAACTATTAGTATTAGTAGTATGGATACTTGATAAAATAAAAGTTCAAAGAAAGGGAAGCACAACTAAGATGGTTTTCTAATCTAATCGGAGTTTAGGACCCATTGTCAGAGATGAGGACTAAGTGTTCTCATTAAACAGCACCATTTCTGAATGGAGGGCTTTACTGAAGTAAATCACATGAATCACATGTTATGAATCAAGCATCTGAAGCATCAGTAAATCTGGGATCTTCTCTAGTTCCTTACCATTGGCAAAGGTCTGACTGATGTAATAGGACACCTGAAGCACATTGGTTTTGTTTAGCTGCGGGTCTGCAGAGAACTGTGTGGCATTGACGAACTGGCTCTGTCTGGGGCTGCAAGTGAGCTCACAGAACAGGGTCATGAAGTTGAAGAAACATGCTGGACACCTGGCACACAAAAACAAGTTAAAGCTGTTATGAAGTGCATATTATATTGCTGCCATAAACTGGGCAACTCTCCCAACGTAAACTGTGTCAAGCAAGTACATGTTTGGTTTCAACTGAAAATTAATCAATAACCTGCTTGCGACTCAATAATGGGTCAGAGTTCTGTTTCCGATTCACAAACGGCACATTGTATATGTATCTTCATAGAGGTATTTCAGCCATACCTGGACAGGTACTGAAGGGGGATCTGGATATTGTTCTTCAGAGTCGTGAGCTGTTGCGTGTCACAGCAAACCTTGTTGTCCTCATAGACCAGCCCAGGACAGAGCTCCTGAAAAAAAAATATATATATAAATAATTATACAGATATTAATTCAAACAAATGTAGACCTTTATTTAAACTTAACTTGCTGTATGCTTAATAAAAGACCCTTATTTTTTAATCTAATAAACTTTTCCGAAACTTAAATAAAATATACTTTTTTATAAGATCTTTAACAGGGGCCGTATTCACAAAGAATTTTATCTAGGAGTCGTATTCACAACAGGGTTCCTACACAATTTCCATTTCAAAATTCCATACTTTTCCAGACCATTTACAGATTTTTCCGACCATATTTTTAGCTGAAGTGAACAGCTTCGGAGTTATTGGAATGGTTATATGAGTTCCCGAGCATTCATTTCGTTCGTTTGTTAAATAAGAGGCGATCTGAAATGTGCTTTTGAAATCAAGTAACCAAAGTGCTTGTTGCCGCTGCGATGAGTGGCGCGGATACAGTGTTCTGATGTGACTCGCACAGCCTTCACAGGGACGCATGCTTCAATCCGTTGCGGAGAGACTCTCTATATTTGTTACACAAAACCTAATGTCCCTGCTTGACATACAACCACCAATAAAACAATCGGTTTTGATGAGGGAAAAAAAAACTATAGTACTCGGATTAGAACTCAGAACCTCTGAAACGCTTGGCAAAAGTTCTGCCACTGGACCATTAGTACATGGGAATATGAGTCGGATCTATGTATTCACGTGAAAAATTCTCACCCACGGCGACTCCATGGGTCGCTGTTTGACAAAAATGAAATTTCCTGCATAGTGTGCCTTTAACTTTATAAATTGTTTTAAAATTCAACTGCTAACAAGTATGTAACGTTCTAAAGATTTATAATTGGCATTTTTGCCTTTTATTAGGATAGGAAAGTAGCTAGACAGGAAGATCCTGAAGTATAACGGCGCTACTTTTTCTTTTTTTCAACGGCGCTACAAATTGTAGCTACTGATGCACGTACAAGTCAATTAACTCCAAACCCAGTCAGGTTCAAAGCACAGAATTTTATTAAAACGGCACTGCTAAAACAGTGCAATGTTGTTCATTTTTGTAATTTTGTAAATTTAAATAACTATAAACCCCTACAGAAACAAAAGGGATGTTCATGTACAATTAACCAGAACATTTGAAAATAGAGCTAAAGTCATGTTTAGTTGTTTAGTCAAAGATGTTAAGTCAAACTCTGTTTGAGGTAGGGGCGCTGTGATGGCAACTGCTGCCTAACAACCAATCTCTGCAGACCAAGACTCCGGCAGATCAAGTGTAAAAACGATCTTTAGGCAGCGCTCGCTGGCAGCCTAATCCAAACGCCATAAAAAAGACGATTGCATATCATATACATTTAGAAATTATTAATTTTATATTTAAAAAACGAAATAGGTACAATAGTCTGGAAACATCAATATTTTTCCATACTCTTAATTTATTTTTCCATACTTTTCCAGACCTGGAAATTGCTCAAATCAAATTCCATACTTTTCCAAACTGCGTAGGAACCCTGTCACAAAGAATATTCATACAATAGCCTTAGTCACAAAGAATTTTATCTAGAATTTTATCTACTCCTTTTACCACTAGGAGTACTCCTAAATCGCACTAAAATATTTTAGCTAGGAGTTTTCTCTTAAAAGTTATTCACAACGCCTTTCAGACCTACTCTTAGTAAGGGAAAATGACAACTCCTAAACTAAGAGTGAGTCTTCGTTGCTATGGATGACGTCAATTCTCATGCACGAGCTTCCTCCCAATGATCACGGTGATTGGTTGTTAGATGACAGGGCCATCATGCGGAACCGTGTGGAACATAACACAGCAACAAATCATGGAATTACGACATCTAAATATGTCTGTGTCCTCCACAACATAATAATAAATGAAAAAAAAGTAATGTCATCGAAATGCATGGGCTATATAATGACATGTTTGTGCAGGCCCCAGTGAAGTGTAATTCTAAAAAGGCAGAGAGAGAAAAGTCATGAATGAAATTATTCAAGGTAGCCTAAGGGCATGCAGTGTTATATCGCGTCTTTTGCGCGCTCAAGTTCGTTATTTTAAATGTAGGCGCGGGTATAGGCGCGTCCGTATGGAGCGCACCGTAGGTCACGTGACAAGAACCAACCGGAGCGCATTCACCGGGAGAACGGGGCGCGCCTTGCGTTTTTAGACGCTATATGTGAATGGTGCCTAATACAATACTGAAAACCTTCACTTGCCTAATAATGAAAAACGACACTTGCATTAAAGGAGCTGTATGTAAGATTGTGGCCAAGACTGGTACTGCAATCAGTTTCAAATTACTGTAGAGCGGTGTATCCCCTCCCCCTCCCCCCAGGTTGCCAGATATGCGGCAGGATCCAACTTTTTTTACCCCACACGTTTGTAGCTGCAGCTGTGGTAACTAGAGCAGAGCTGGCAACCCGAATGCTGCAACACTAATGACTTCGTGATTGGTAGATCGGTGGAGGGTGGAGCATCAGAACAAAACACAACATGACAGTTGAGGGCTGCAACAGCACTTTTTAAATGACAACATCCTGGCCGGATTACTGTTGTCAGTGATAAAAGTATTTGAAATGAACATGATTTTTTTAATGTCTAGCGACACATCAGGGTCATTTTATGATTATTTGAAATAAATTTCTTACATACAGCTCCTTTAACACTTGCTTGCTTAATTGACATTCTTTTAGCCTAACTAGACTAAAGCAAGGAAATGTTGCTCCTATTGAAGTAATATAATAGTTGAATGACGGTGGATTATGAACTCGCCAAAATGGAAAGAAAGCCCAACTGGACGCAGGATCTGTTGCTGGCCCAGTTGGTGATAGAAAAAAAAAAAACATAATAAAAGTGAAATTCGGCACTGGGATATCAAGCAAAACTAAGCGTGAGACATGGGAGAGGATTTGTTTGCAGATGAATGCAGCATTCCCGCTTGTGTCGCGGACCCCGGACGACTGCGAGAGGTGCTGGTGTCGCTACAATCCTTTGTGAATAGGTCTTAGTGAGTTAGGAGTCCTCTCGACTTCTTTTAAGCTGTCCCAGACTTAGGTGCTACTTTTAGGGCTAAAATGCTTCGTGAATTACTCTTAGTGAAAAAAATTAGGAGTCCTAAAGATAGGAATGACACGCCCATTATTTTTAGGAGTTGCTCCTAAATTCGCCAGTTAGGAGCTACTTTTAGCCTTAAAATTCTTTGTGAATACGGCCCCAGTTCCTGATAAAAAAAAGGAAACCATGACAACAAAAATAATGAAATTTGTCAACTAAAACAAAAGCAACGCAAAAAAACCCCACAACAACAAAACAAAAGTAAAACATGCTGATAATGCATCACAAAAATGAGAATACCAGCAAAAAAAAGTTCTATACTAAATAGAAATTCTTTTTTCTTTTAAATTTTGGAGTAAAATGTGACCAGTGCATATTTTTGTGATATTTTACCATGAATCATTGCTTTTGATGACAATTCATTTAATGAATTGTATTTGATTCTTTGCTAACCGTTTACCCGGAAAACAGAAGACAGAAGTCTTTACGATTGTCTAAAACACAGCCACTCTTTTAGCAATGTTTAATTCTCATAGTGTGAATAGTGTGTTCATGTAAAAGAAAGATAATAAGTACAGGAAATGCCAAGCTAAATGTTTTAAAGGGGACAAAAAGTCATAAATAAATATCTGAAATGGTGTTCAACTGTGCGTTTTAAAAATATAACAACCGTTCATTTTTCGTTTTGCAACGACCGTTTGGACATAATACGAGATAGAGTTCTTTATTAAATTAATTTTAAAAAAAAGAAACAATAATCACAGGAATAGCCTCTCTAAACCTCAAAGAAATGCCATCAAGACATATGAAGCAGAAATAAGGGAGAAACATCAGGAACTCTGTATGTTTCCCTGCTATTAATGCTTGGATAACACATCACGTCTCCTTCCATTAATAATAATAATTAATAATCTAGTGCGGTGCATGGCTGTGAAATAAGTTATAAACCTACCAAAGTCCGTTGATTTTTGGACTTATCGCGAGATTAAAAAAGGCGTTTAAGTCGCATAACATCGGTTAATGGAAACAATATATTTCGCAATAGTTTTTTATCGAAATTTGGAAAATATCGCAAAAGTTTTGCGCAAATCTGTAATGGAAACGCACCTACTGTGTGGTTTGACATGTGAGATAGAGAATAGGAAGAATCCCTTGTGAAATGTCAAATTAAAGTCATGTTAAAAAAAAAATATATAAAAAGTCTCTTGTTAGGCCAGTCACAATCGTGAATTTTGTTCTGACCGTAAATTGTCAAATAAATAATTGCAATGAATTATTAAATTGTCTGTATAATACATATTATATATACAGTATATTCATATACATACTGTATATACACGAAAACAATTAAATAGGCTCATTTGATTATCTTTCATGCTGTGAAAATTTTATTTTAAGTTAAAATACATCTCTTTTGGTTCAGCTTGAAAATAGCCTAATGTTTATTATGAAGTCAGACAGAGGTGTTTTTTTTTTATATTTTTCTTTGAAAATCTTTCTGTTTCTAAAACATTTCTCGCATGTTTTACCTGTTGCTAGCATGTTTCTAATTAGGGCAAGGATTCGTCATTCCTTTTAAACACATGATAAGAGCATTCTAACGGTTGTAAAGGTGAAGGTCCTCTCACCTGTAGCAGTTCCAGTCCTTCATCAGGTAAAGGTTTAGGAGGGCCTGTGTAATTGCAGTTAAACTTCTTGTCCTCTATAGTGGAGTTTCCACATTCACCATACCAGATACAGTGCTGGCCATGCACCTGCGCAGACACAAGCAAGGAAACATTGGGAACAACAGTTTAGGAAGTGCAACTCAATCAAACGAAGTATTTATTATTCTGATGTTTAAAGGTAAATGTTCCTTAAAATCGAGTTTCTTGTTTCCCCTTTTCGGTTGTATTGGTGGGATTGCAATTTTACTTTATTTGGTGCAACAACAACAAAAAAAGAAAATCCCTCATAAACCCACGTCACTCATTGTGAAGGAGTCTCACAGAAACCAGATGTGTGCATTCCTCAGCTATTTCGTCAGTTCAGCAGTCATGTGAATAGAGTTCAGTACAACCGCATCTCCACCCAGTCTGAACTTACAACTAATGTAATCAAACTCACATATTGTACTGCGACTTACTGATTTTAAGATCAACTTCATTTTTTTTTAATGGCAACTGATACAAAGCGTTACAAAGGTCAAGGGTCTGCATTTAGACTGAGGAACCGTCAAGCTTTTGTTGTGCTGAGCCTGAATGTGGAAACAAAAGAGCGTGACTTGACTGTGCATGTGACTGAGGGCTGGACCAAGCCTTACGCAGGAAATTTAGACAGCCAAGTCATGCATTTTTCCCTGTTCGCTCTGTTGTGCTGGACGATACAAGGAAAACTTTATGAGTCATGTATTGACATGAAACTCGTTCAGATAATTCACATGTGAAATCCTCTACAAAACAAAGATCTCCCAAAAAACCTAGCCAAGTAATGTGTTTATCTTTTCTTCAAAACAGTTTGCAACTTTTTAAAGCTGGTTACATAAAAAGATAGACCATTCTAAGACTGATCACCTTGTCTAACTGTTAGTTGGTCAAACTAGTTCTTAAGACACAGGCTTGGTGGATACGTTTATGCAACTGATGATACAGTGACTGATCGGAAACATGACAGACTGAACTGAATCTTCCCTCGCTGTTCTTCTTAGTCATACCACGACTAAAAGAAAAGCGTCATAACAGACAAAATGAGAAACAAGCCCAAGTATTCTACTGTTCACAATTCCTAATACCTCCAGGTCACTAATAAACTTCATTTCGAAGAGTACATGAATAAACACGTGCTTGCTGAAATCTAGCAAGTGTTTTTGTCAGTAGGCAACAATATGTTCTATTTTTGAATATTTTAGTGAATACTGTTGATATAATGTGAAAAAAGGACATCTATGCTATTCAAATTTCATTAGATTTTTACAAAGTTTTAAAACTTTGATAATGTCGGGAAATGTCAATTCCATCCAAAAATAGATTTAAAAAAAAAACAACAACATTTTTTTTTTCAACTTTTAGGATTTTTAGAAATGGCTATATACATTTAAGACGTGCTATACAAATATGGTTGAGATGGGAGGACAGCTCTAATTTTGAAAACATTTGTATTCAAATTAGATTATAATAATAATTAAAAAATACACTGTAAAAACATTGTTGGTTTAACTTAAATTAAGTAACCTGGTTGCCTTGAAATTTTAAGTTGATCGAACTGGAAAAAGTGAGTTAATACAATGAAGGAGTTTGATTTAATCATCAGAAACTCAAAATAATAAGTTATCTGAACTAAATAAATTATTTAAGTTGATTTGACAGAAGAAAAAAAAACGTAGTGACAACAAATCTTGAAAATGTATTTTTTACAGTGTACGTATTTTTTAATTGTTAAATAAAACATTTTAATTAAGAGTATAATACAAATTAGGGCTGTCAAACGATTAATCGCGATTAATCGCATTCAAAATAAAAGTTTATGTTTACATAATATATGTGGGCGTAGTGTGTATAATTATTTTGTATATATAAATACACACACATGCATGTATATATTTAAGAAAAATTTGTTCTTAATATATCAAATATTTATATTTATACATAATATTAATTATGTATAAATATATATAAAGTATATACTTTCAGATTTTTCTTAAATATATACATGCATGTGTGTGTATTTATATATACAAAATAATTATACACACTACAGCCACATATATTACGTAAACACAAACTTTTATTTTGAATGCGATTAATCGCGATTAATCGTTTGACAGCCCTAATACAAATCTGCATTGCCATTATTCATCAAATAATGTGACTGTAGTATTGTATGATCACACAGATCTCTCTTACACACAGATCAGAAAATGACGAAAGCCTGCGGGGCGCGTTGCAATATTGAGGACGTCTGATTGGTTATTCGCTGCCATTATAATTCATTAATTATCAGTAGATAATTTCAATATTTCATTTGCACAACAACACATCACTGTTTAACACAGCGAACGCTTTTTTTTTTTTTTTTTTTTTTCAAAAAGGGGGATGCCAAGACAATATATTAATGGTCTTGTCATGAACTCCGACTCGAGTAAGCTGGTCTTCTTGACAACAACAACATTAAAAATATGAGCAGAAAATCTCTTTGAAACTATGCTATACTATCCAATCTTTCATTAATTCAAACTAGATAATAAATGACATTATTTTATTTGACATATTGTTAGAAAATTTAAGTAGTACACGTTGCACAGATGAATACAAAATGATTCCTTGAAAGCCTAACTTGAATTTTGTTGAATTTGCAGTGTTGTGTACAGTAAGCGCGTTTCTGTCCAAGGTTAGAGGGTTTTTTTTTTTTTTTTTGGTCCACAGCTTATTTTAGCGCAGGTCTTTCAGTATTATTTTGAAAGACCAAAGATATTTTCGGATAAGAAGTGAAAGTGTCAGAATGAAGAAGTTACACAAACTGTAGGCCTTAACCCCTTAACTGTCACTTGCTCGTATACGGGCAACCTAAATTTACTTCACTATATTACTATTAAAGGTGCCCTATAATGGTTTTTTAAATTATTTTATAATGTTTCCTGGGTTGCCCTTAAAATGTTAGTATGTTTTTTTAGATCAAAAATAGTCATAATTTAGAAATAAAAAACCTGATTTCAGCTTCTGCTTTGAACACCCGGTTTGAAGGGGCGTGTCTGCTGTGTGTAACCGGCCTCTGCTGTGATTGGCTGACATGCTTGCATATGAAATAGCTATGTAGCCTATTACATGTGAAACTCACTCGAATAATTTTACTACAGTTATTATAGGTTTTTACTATTACAGCTATCGAGATTAACGAATCGTGAGATGTTTGAAGTATTTAGATCTATTCCCATCACATAAAGTGTGGCTGTGATTGAGCAAGCAAAGGACAGTGAGTGTGTCGATCGCGAGAATGAAGATCTTAGCATTGCAACGCAGTCTCTCTAACGTTACTCTCTTTATGCAGCAGACACGATGACGTAAATACAGTTAACGTTAGAGCTTCGTTGTGCAGTGTAACTTGCGTCATTGAATTCATAACAAGTTTGGCAAGTGTCCAGATAAACTCACGCTGTGATTGTTCTTTGATCGCTTTCTTTCTGTATAATTCACAATTTAAATAAGATTTTTTTTTTCATCCTACTAAAAGAAACGATGTGAAGTTGATTTTTAATCACTGGCCTGACTTACTGATGCATAGACAGTATTGAACGATTTTAAAGTGAAAGATTACCTATCTGAACTTGAACAACAACACATCAGCTCGATCCGAGGCCAGCTCTTAGCAAGTTGAGGAAACAAGTCGTCGGTGAAATGTTTGAAAATTTCTAGCGAAAATAAAATTAATTCATTGTTTCTTCAGAGGCTCGGACGAAGGAACTAAAATATACTTTTGTATTCATGTGTACATCCGAACACTGATCAACGGCCATGCTTCGGCTGCGCAGCTCCGTCTCGTCTGTCACTGAACATGGGCTGGCATATGCAAATATTTTGGGTCATACATATTAACGATCCCGACTTTTACGTCAGAGTCGGTATTATGTGGAGATTCGGTGTTTTTCAAAAACGAGATTTAAGTAAGAAGGAGAAAACAATGGTGTTTGAAACTCACTGTAGGTCATGTCCATGCACTGAACTCTTGTTATTTAACTATGCCAACATAAATTCAATTTCACATTATAGAGCACCTTTAAATCCTAATCTAGTCATGACTCATGACAAACTATATATCGTTGGAAAGGTCTAAGACTCCTAAATAGATATTTTAGCTCTGTTTTTTTTCTTACAAATTATAAATGAACAGTAATATATGTATTTATGACAAGAGTGCGCCTCAAAAAAAATAAATAAATAAATAATTAACGTCATTACAGGAGTTTCTGACCTTTGTCACAAAAAGTCGACACACACACTTCTAATACTTGAAACTTTGGTTTTTAGTGCTACAAGTTCATAATAAAACAAAATTAGTATTTGTCAATAAAAAAAAATTAAATTATATTTTAAAAAGGCCAGAAGTCCTCTAATATATATATATATATATATATATATATATATATATATATATATATATACATAATTTATTATCATCATTATTATTATATCCCATATTTTAGTAGTTATCATAAATTAGGTATCATTTGAAAGCTTCAGAATTCATCCTGTGAAAATTGTTTTGAAATTGGCCGTTGCGTTAGCATAGAAACAGCATTTTTTTGTTAGGCCCCTCCCCTTTTGGATATCATCTTTCATAATTTATTATCAAAACCTTTTCTAATCTTGACAAAATACATATGGTCAGAAAGGTCTGAGTCTCAAGGTTCAATATTTAGTGACAGAAGTGATATTTGGATAGAAATGTATTAATTTGTTATGGCAGAATGCATTCAATTAAATTTAATGGAATTCAATGGCACCCGGTGGCTATTTTTGGTATAACGCCTAAACAAAATCTCATGGGAACTTCAATTTTTGTGATATCAACTTTAAATTTTGGAACACAACTTGGTTAAATATATAGCTTTCATTTTATAGTAAAAACATTTTGTAAAATATTTATTTTATATTAAAAAATATATATTGATAAAGTATATTTACCCCCCGAAAAGTGTCTGATTAGCTGATCAATCTCTCCACGAATTCATGATCGCCTCAGTCCCCATTAAAACTCATATGGAAACTCTTTACATCTGTGTATTTCAATCCGCAGAAGCCACATCAGAAGCAGAGGAAAATGTCATGTGTGTGCATTTGTTAATTATGATATCAGTGCAGTTCATTGATATAAATGCAGTTTTCATTATGTGATGCGAGAGAAATGCACAACGGTTTTCACGGCGTTCATCCCTCATCACAAGACTACAGGTGTTTTCTTGGTACTGGTGTAAACTTTGTTAACAAAAATAGAGTGCTTCAGTTCACACACATGAAGACATCCTTTAGAAAACATTATTTTCAATTGTAAATGTCATTTTAGTTATGATCTAGCATTAGCTTAGATTAACATGAATTAATGCAGAGAAATTATTAAAGATACTGTAAAAATGATTTGTTGGTTTAACATAAAAATGCAACTAAAAAATGAAAGATTAATCGACAGAAAAGGTATGATAACAAATCATGAAAATTAGAGCCTGGGTTTTAATTTCACTTTAAATTTTAGAAGTGGCGCATACTGATAGATTAATGTGCAGTTATTATTAACAACAGATATATGGTTTAATACAGGGCTGATTGAACATATCGTCAATCTAGACAACTACACGAATATGAGGTTTGTGTATTCTATATGAATATTAATGAATATGATCAGTTTAATACAAAAAAATACTCGCTTTGACATAGCTAGTGTTGAAATCCTAAAATTAGAATTAGGAAATGGGACAAACAAATGAGCTCAACTAGGATCACTTGGTTACCAAACACTCGTGATGTTTGTCTCAGGTTTCAGAGAAGTTATATTCTGACTGGCATGAGTCAAAAAAATATCCAATATTAGAGAGAGAGAAAAAAAACACGTATTGAAAGTTGATTTAAATGTTTCAGATTTGGTGTGAAACATGAATTGGGCTAAACAAACACTGGCTGCACATGCTAGGGAATGCGACCTCTGAACCTACACGAGATAAGACCCGTTGTTTTCGACTACATCCTAACAAACACACATGAAAAACAACACGTTTCTCTGAAGGGAAAGCTAAATGAAAGTAAGAGCACTTGAACTTGGGACTTAGACAGGTAATCCCCTTTCTGCATCTATTTCTAGTCGACGTGAAAGAGTGGTTGTATCTCAAAACCTAGTGAGCTACATAACCCACCTGGACATGATATATATATAGCAAATCCTCAAGGCCAATGTTGCCTACACTGTGTACACAGGTGGCTCACTAGGTTTTGGGACAATCAATCAGCTTAACAGCTCTCGTCCCTTCCTTTAACAACATCATAACTACGTTTCTAGTCAACTAAACGCTGATCTTGCAGGTTATATCATCATGTGCTCTTGTGTAAATCTGAAATGACTGACAGATGATTCTTATGACGTAAAACAAATCATATTTCCTCTGTCCATTAGCTTCGATTGGAGACGAAAAGAGGCCGTTTCGATCATCTAACGACAAAAATACATTTCCTACAAGTAAAACCAGTGCTTTTGACTTCAACAACACACATCACTTCTTTCTTGGATTTCACCAGACGTGCTCTTCCAACTCTTGGAAACTGTCTGGCTAGTTGAAGTTTGTGCTAGGCTACAAATACGTACACAAGTTACAGCCACGATAACATAAACAAACAGCGCGTTGTTACACTTACCCATTGTGATAATAAAATTATGGCCCATAAAAGACAGAAAATCTGTTTTCCCCCCGGCAGAGTCATTGCTCCTCGGTCTCCAGAGCTCTTGTCTAGAGTGACTCTCATCTGCTGGGGCTGAAGCTGAAGCTTTCTTATTTCCTTCCTGTTGTCGTCTGAGTGTGTGCGCGCTCACGCGTGGGGGGTTTAGTGTTGCTGCCCCCTGCCGGCCGAGAGCGTGTGACACAGCACAAAGGCTGGGCCCGTTCATGTTTTGACGACGACGTGCCTCGTGAATATTCATTATTACGTGACGCTCGTCAAGTTGATTGGCTGAAAGGAAAACGCTCTGGTTACGACTGAACGCGTGATCTTGAACATATTAATATTCATGAGCCGGCGACAAATAAAAGTTAAAATTGCAACTTTAATGACTGAAGTAACGTGCTAGCTGACTTTAGATTATTTTTTCTTGTTCTTTTAGGTATCATAATAAATTGTGCTTTGCTTTCTGAGGTTACTTTTACTTTTTATTCATTTATTTCTCTTGTTCGCGATGGCAGTCAAACGGTCATATGATGAACTTGCTTCTTTCAACTACAAGCAACAAAAAAATGTGCTCTCTTAAAGGGACAGTTCACCCAAAAAATGAAAATTCAGTCATTGTGCTCCAAACCTGTATGTATTTCTATCTTTTGCTGAACACAAAATAATATAGTTTACATATTATAACAGTTAATTGGCCTTACTTAGCCTACATTTTCACCCCATACTATGGAAATCAATTGTTACAGTCAACTGTCTGGTTACTGACATTCTTCAAAATATCTTCTTTTGTGTTCAGCAGAAGAAAAAATTCGTACATGTTTGGAACAACGTGAGGGTGAGTAAATGATGACAGAATTTTCATTTTTCTGTAAACTAAACCATTTAACATTACATATTTGTGATCAAAAAAGCAGTTGATTTGCATACTGTCTCTGTTTAGTTGAAGCATTACCTTATAAATGATTAGAATGAATGATTAAAACAGCTTTGATTGAATTAGCCCTGATTAGATGGCAAGTAGAACACATGATTGCACCACAAGTACTTAACATGTACAGATCACCTATTATAAAAAGAAGTCTTTATTGAATTTACTTCTTATATAACAAAAGTCAAGAGGAAAAAGGACAAAGGACTTTGTCACCATATTTTGAGAGCAAATGCAATGTTTTCAAAAGAATGATCAAAGCTAAAAGGACAGTGACTTTAAGATATCCAACCATATTTCTTTGATTTGTGCAACGTCATAAAGATCATATGTTCTGACTGTGAGATATGCGATTCAACAAGTTAATATAAAGTCAAGCGAGGTACAGGAGGCTGAAAAAACATGGATGAACAAACAGAAATGGAATATATGAGTGACCCCATATGAGTGTTTTTTATGTCAATGGATAAAATACTCTATTAGATACAATAATGCAAATGTCAGCCTTATATTACAGTTCTGTACATGTACCAGTCATATGTTTGCCTTCGGACGAGGCTGATTCTGTCCATGCACAGATCATCGTCGTAGCCCTGTCCAAACAGCCAACATTTCCAGCAAAACTTAACAGTTAAATCTTAAATTTAACTCTATTTTGACTTTCATTCACAGCAGAGAGGCATTAAACCGCCTCTGAGTTCAGCTTACGTACAGTGTCCAACAGAAAGTATCGGCACGCTTGAGTCACGATGCATTAGCCTATACAGCATAATATCAAAACAAGGGACATTTAAATAAATATATTGCAAAATACAAATTTCAATTGGGTTTATTAGGTTTTTAAAATGTAAAGGAGTAGGTTTGGGGCGGTAAGATTTTTTAAAATGCTTTTAAAAGAAGTCTTCATTTATTTCAAAATACAGTGAAAACACCACTATTGTGAAGTAGTATTACAACTTAAAGGGATACTCCACTTTTTTTTTGAAATAGGCTCATTTTACCATTCCCCCAGAGTTAAACAGTTGAGTTTTACTGTTTTCGAATCAATTCAGCCGATTTTCTGATATTTAGAAGAATATCAGTAACCAGACAGTTTCTGGTCTCATTGACTTCCATAATATATATTTTTTTTCCTACTATGGAAGTCAATGAGACCAGAAACTGTCTGGTTACTGATATTCTTCTAAATATCAGAAAATCGGCTGAATTGATTCGAAAACGGTAAAACTCTACTGTTTAACTCTGAGGGAGTTGTAAAATGAGCCTATTTCCAAAAAAAAGTGGAGTATCCCTTTAAAATGTACTGTTTTCTATCTGTGTATATTTTAGTCTGTGGTTTATTCATGTGATAAAAGCTGAATTTCACATGATCCTTCAGAAATCATTATAATATGCTAATATGAAGCACAAGAAACATTTCTTCAATGTTAAAAAACAGGTGCGCTACTTTATACAGTACATTTATCTGAAACAATGTAATATTCTTATCATTTTTAATGCATCCTTGCTGAATAGAAAAATGTATTTGTTTAATAAAAAAAATCTTACTGACCCAAAACCTTTGAATAATATTGTGTGTATGTGTGTGTGTTGTTCAAACAAAAAATATTGGATACTTTCTGGTGATCGAACGTAGTTCATGTTCAGTTTGTGTTTGCTTGGTTTGGTATTTTGTTTCTATAATGCAATGAAATCCAGCATTGAAATCTAGACATGTGTAAATGTGACTTAAGTGTCCAAACACTTTCTGGGGCCACTGCCAAGTTATATGATTACAGACACTTTTGAGCCCAGTAATTTGTTTGCTCATTAAAAACATTATCGACTAGACTGAAACCAGATCACTTAAAAGCAGTTTTCGCATGTGTGTCGACAAGCTTGTTCCGTGACATGCCGTTTCAGCACACCAGCGTGTTTCTACTGGCATCCACAGATTCAAGTCCTGTTGTCGTTCGTAGTCGAGATTCGGAGAGAGCCGCGGTGGATCAAGTCCAGCTCAGAACCAAACAAGCACGTTTGAAAGGTAGCTTTTCAAGGTTACGAACAGTTTTGCCTGTGCATCCACTATAAATAGATGTCCTTCCATCTTTTACCTACCGAAAAGTGGCTCATTTTAACAGTTGCTCTTCTCCAGAACGCGCTAGTGCACTTCCAGCCCCATGTATTCTGCGTTCTCCGCAGCCGGCAAGTGGCCGTTGGTGTGTGTTTTGAGCTCCAGCGGGCAGAAGTCCTGCTGGTAGTCTGGGTTGTTTATGCTGTTCTGGAGGTTGAAGCCCCGCATGCTGAAGAAGGGCTGGCTTGAGAGGAGCTGCGTGTGGGACGTGTTCAGATACTCGGGTGGGGCGGCAGCCGGGCTTTTAAAGCAGTTGAGGTACTCTTCCTCAGTTTCGTCCAGCGCTGATGAAGAGTGCGGAAGCGTGCGGGGGGGTCCGGGGTGTTGGTAAATTGGGTTGTTCATGTTGGACATCAGTGAGTCGCTCTGGTTTATGTATTCTGGGAAAGAGGACAACATGGGTTAAATAAACATTTTATTCTGTCAATTTTTTAGCTACATACCAAAATACCTTAAGGGTATTAGCATTTATTAAAGCAATGCTCACCCCAATGATTTCCCAAAGCTATGGAGCTCCTTTAGGGACATGGTGATGGGAAAGAATATGAGATGGGGGGAAATTTTTTTTGCATTTTCTCTTGCAAAATGTCAATGTAACTTTTGTTAATGAATGCAAAGTATCTTGGGGGAGCGCAAAACTTTTGAGAATACAACTCAAAGTTTCGTGGGGGAACGCAAAATTATACAAATGAACACATTTTTTGGGCAAGCGTAAAACTTTTACGAATTATTGAGGAGTTACGAATTATTGAACTTTTGGGAACAAATGCAAAGTTTCCTAGACAATCAAATCCCATCTTGTCACTGTAGAGGCTCCATATAAACCTGTATGACTTCCTTTCTTCCATGAAAAAAGGAGATATTTAAAAAAACGTTTGCTACGTAACTGTTTACAATGGAAAATGTGGAATACGCTGAGATTTAAAAGCTTTACTGGAGGTCATTATTGAAAAGAGACTTAAATTTCAGGCTGTTCCTCAAGGACAGACTTGGAATACAGCCCACGAATAGAGTGACCTACTATGTGAATTTCATTCTATAGGAAAAAAGCAGTGTGAATATTCTGCTAAATATATCCTTTTGTGCTCCATAAAATAAAAAAGAAAGCATACAGCCTTAGACCTACATGAGGGTGAATACATTATAGACAGTGTTTCCCACAGAATTAGATTCTATTTGTGGTGGTGGGGTGTTTTGGTACGGGGGGGGGGGGGGGGGGGGGGTTCTTATATGTGCCACAGGGGCCTATACGTATTGTAAGCATGTTATCAATAACCTTCATTGGAATATAGATGTACATAAGCTTAACTGCAGGAATCTGTGAGGGCACTGACAAGAAAATTGGAGTACCCAGGCCTAGTAACAAAAACCCTTGTATGGTTCTTGTCTATACTATAGCCTACTCTAAATATTAGTGCTGTCAAATTGAATGCTTCGATCAAAGTGATTTATCTAAAAATAAAAGTAACTCATAATCCTGATTGATACCTTCCAGATTGATACCTTCACTATGCTGAATTATATAGCAGGGCTCAAGTTTTGAAGAAAGGCAGCAGAGGAGTGAGAGAATTACGTGAACAATTTCAGGATATAATTTTTTTTTTGTTGTTGCATTAAATCTTACCCGGATACAATAATACTATTTTCTGATTGGCTATTTTATAGCAATTTTCTTCTTTTTTGATAGGCTGATAAATGGCAGGCTTGACGGCAGAACTTCAGGAAAGACGCGCTTGATTCCGGCCGGCCGGTTTCCATAGTGAGAGCGGCGTGGCCAGAGACATTTTGGGTGCTGCGACTATGGTGCTGCGCATATTAAACATATTATAAACAGTTTTTACTCGAGATAAATAGATAAATACAAAAGACCGAAACGAGTGACTGTGACGATCAATGCGTGACACTTCTTGCAGGTGTGATGCACCGTATAGGCTACAAACCGGAATAATATGTTTATACTTCTCATCCAAACACAATCAAATGCATTCTATCTGGATGGCGCGATTTATCTGGATAGTTTTTTTTATGTCAAGCAGAAATGAAAACAAGCCGAAATGCCATAACAGCAGGCTATTTATTAAAATGTATGGAGTAGAGAGTAGCCGACAGATAGCCTATGTGAGTAGAAGTAAAAAGTCGGCTGAAAAATAAATAGCCTAATTACTCCGGTAAAGTATAGGCTACGTTTGATACCCAAAATGTGTATTTGGACAGAATACGAGAGAGAATTATTTATTAAATTCATAAAAGACGAAATACAGGAATACTGGCTTCTAAACCTCAAAGAAATGCCATAATCAAGACCTCGGAGGCACGGAGCAGAAAGAAAACACCTCATGCACCATGAGAAAACACCGCTCACAGCATAAGAGTCTTTCCTTGCCATTAATGCTTGGACAACACGCTTAGGCCGTCTCTTTATCAGTAGGCTAATAATATAATAATGTCTAGTGTGGTGACTCTGTGATATATTTATACCTAACGTTACCAACTTCCGTCTCAATGATTTTTGAATGACTGATCGCGAGAGGAAAAAATGACGTTTTAGTAAATTGCGCGAATCTGTGGTGGAAACGCGACAGCATTTAACATAGACTAACTTTTTAGAGTCATAGTGTTCATTATACTGACCATTCAACTCCGGATTGATTCTGGAGGAATAAGCACTGGCAACAATCCGTCCTCCAACGCATGCCCATGTTTTGATTCATATTATATCGCGCTCGAGGGGCCGCTATTCGCGTCTTCATTGTCAGTTTGTGAGAGTGGGAGGGACTGAGGGAGGGAAGGAGCGCGCAGCGCGCAGCTCTACAATAAAATAAAAAATCTTGAAAATCAATGCGTGGCGGTCAGTGTTGATATTGTGGCGGGCCGCCACAAATTAATGAATGTATGGGAAACCCTGATAGATTACAAATATAGAGTACAAAATCAGAGTTTCCCACAAGAATGTAAGACCAAGACTGACCAACAGAGGTGCTCATTTCACCATAAACTAAAAAGTGTCTTTTTTATATATATCTTTTTGGTCCTCATTCAGCATTTAATTTTAAGAAACTGACCATTCCAACCTGGAGCGGGCTGGAAGTCTCCCTCGAGGAACCGTTCTGTGGGGTCTGGGATGTAACGCAGAACCATGCTGTTCTCCCTTGCCGGCAAACCATTCTGAGAGAAAGTAAATGTGTATTAGTGTCAACATGGTTAAACCGGTTTCATTTCCTGTAATTAACAATGGGCGACTGCTCATAGGAGACTGCAAAAGCACAGCTGTAGACAGTTGTGTAATAAGTGGACCTTTTGTCCTGTATTTCATTTTTATATTGCAGGTTTTATGTTCCATGGGTCGATTTTTATTAAAAATGCAATTATTTTTCAATCCCAAATATGAAAATAAATCATGAACACACTAAGTTTTAAAACTATGATACTTTAAACATACCATGAAAATATGTATTTATTTTTATTAGCACAAATTACTACCCTCAGTGTTGGCATCATTTCTAAATCTAATTTCCAGGAAATCTCAAATGATACAATGTGAACACTGGTTAAAATATGTTCCAAAAGTGCAGAAGGGCAAAAGTGTCCATTAGTAAATAGGACGGTATATTAATATAAAAACTGAAATGCACATGTCATAATCACTGTGAACTGCTACTGCAATCTTAAAATCTACTAAATATATTCTTTCCTTTTGATGGTGCAATTCACAAGCTAGCAATACAATACAGTGTCTTGATGTCTGACGTGAGTGACTTACCCCGTTTCTGTGACAGTTCCCAATACTGCTGTTGAGACTCTGAAACAAAATAAAAGCAGTCATGAGTTTAGTATCAACCCCAAAAAACAAGTATATATTTGTAATAAACCAAATAGTTTTATCAAACAAACTGTCTTTGCATCAGTGTAACATCATTACAAACTTAACCTGTATTAACAACATGCATATATATATATATATATATATATACAAAATCATCGTACTTTACATTATGTTTGAAAGTGCCCCTATTGTGCTTTTTCAGATATTGCCTTTCATGTGGTGTATAATAGAGCTAATTGTCAATTGCAAAGTGCATGAGTAATTGGGCCTCATTCATCAGAATGGACCATCTGACCAATCAGAGCAGAGTAGACCAATCACAACAGTCTGGACCATCTGACCAATCAGAGCAGAGTAGACCAATCACAACAGACTGGACCATCTGACCAATCAGAGCAGATTAGACAAATAACAACAGACTGGACCATCTGACCAATCAGAGCAGAGTAGACCAATCACAACAGACTGGACCATCTGACCAATCAGAGCAGAGAAGACCAATCACAACAGACTGGACCATCTGACCAATCAGAGCAGAGTAGACCAATCACAACAGACTGGACCATCTGACCAATCAGAGCAGATTAGACAAATAACAACAGACTGGACCATCTGACCAATCAGAGCAGAGTAGACCAATCACAACAGACTGGACCATCTGACCAATCAGAGCAGAGAAGACCAATCATAACAGACTGGACCATCTGACCAATCAGAGCAGAGTAGACCAATCACAACAGACTGGACCATCTGACCAATCAGAGCAGAGTAGACCAATCACAACAGACTTGACCATCTGACCAATCAGAGCAGAGTAGACCAATCACAACAGACTGGACCATCTGACCAATCAGAGCAGAGAAGACCAATCACAACAGACTGGACCATCTGACCAATCAGAGCAGAGTAGACCAATCACAACAGACTGGACCATCTGGCCAATCAGAGCAGAGTAGACCAATCACAACAGACTAGACAATCTGACCAATCAGAGCAGAGAAGACCAATCACAGCAGACTGAGTCATCTGACCAATCAGAGCAGAGTAGACCAATCACAACAGACTGGACCATCTGACCAATCAGAGTAGAGTAAGCCAATCAAAACAGTCTGGACCACCTGACCAATCAAAGCAGAGTAGACCAATCACAATAGACTGGATCATCTGACCAATCAAAGCAGAGTAGACCAATCACAACAGACTGGATCATCTGACCAATCAGAACAAAGTAGACCAATCACAACAGACTGGACCATCTGACCAATCAGAGCAGAGTTTAGAGAGACTGAATCCTTTACAGAACTGTTTCAGACACCGAGAAATGAGGTGATAATGCAATTTATATTATGAAAACGTAAACCTATAGTAGGAGACATCCAAAACAAGAAACCTTTAAAATAGCATAATAGGGTTCTTTAATTTATTTTAGTGAACAATTGTAATGTGGGAGGGGCAATGAAACATTTATGTGAACTATTGTTCTTCCAAAAAATACAGTAGTAGCACAAGACCACTAGTAACAAGGATGTGGTAATAACATGTGTAGAAATGCACTTTTATAACTTCTATTCGACTTTTGCACAATGGTTAATCCATTCAACTATAAGATAATGACTGAGGACTGCATCACTCTTTGTATTCACCATCAATCATCATGAACAAACCAGGCCTGTACACGTTACGAGGAGGACAGAAGCCAGCCTGATTAATGCTCCATAACAAAACCCAGTCAGCAGTTCACGCAAGCATGTCGCAGGTTTTCTTTAGCAAAACACGTTCATAAAACACAAGGAGGAATGAAAAAAAAACATAAGCTAAATAAGTTACCATCTGCCAGAGAAACTACAGCCTTAAATGGCTATGCCTCAACGCCTGTGTTACGTAAGACTCCGTCTGAGCTCAAGGCCTTCGTTCTGCCAAAAAAAAAAAACTAACAAGTGTTGCCCATGAAAGCAATCAGACTTGAAAGGCTGAAGGAGCCTTGCACACACTTAGAGGTATAGGCGCGCGGCCAGGAAACGCATCTGAACGCTGAGGCCTGGCGAGTCTGCCTGAGGAACGGTCATTAATCAGGAGGAAGCGAGGGAGAGAGAGAGAGAAGAGGCAGAAGGACAGAGGAACGGGAAGTGGGTGAAGGAGGCCAGGCCAGAAGACGACCAAAATCAGGCCAGGTACATACGCCTCGCAACCTAGGCTCATTGGAAATACGTTACTCTGCCTACGTTTTTGCAAAACCTGAAATACGTACCTCCAGGTACGTTTCCCTGCACTTTTCGGGTGAAATGTCCACTAGAGGCGCTAAGTGTAATTTTTTTCTATTACAGTGCTATTACGTTTGTCCTGAACATAATAGCTGCTACATCCAAAGCAGGTTTCTTCACTATTTATTCATAATCGTGGCATTAATGTTTTGACTCTATTGCATTCAACTGTCTTATCAATTAAGTTTTCAGTCGCATTTATTATTATAATAGGCCAACGTTACTCATAAATATTAACATTTCGCTCTGTTCGTGCATTCTTAGCCTGCGTGGTGTTAAAAAGGAATACACTTTTAACCTTAAAAATACCTTGTTTAACCATTTTGTAGTATTTACTGTTTACACAAAAAGCATTTTCTCCAATAAAACACAACATACTGATACATTCACAAAATACATACATTTTATTAGCTTGATGTAAACCAAATCCTAGAATCCATACGTTGTTTGCAAGAAACAGATCCAAATTCAGCCTTTTATCCATTGATCTTTATCTTCATTTATCAGCAGTGACCGTCACCGGAAAAACGTCAAATCCGCGCTGGTGATTAATTCAAATTCAAATAATGCGCCTTCAAGAAGCGTTACGACATGTTTTACGGCAGTGATATCAAAAGCTCATTGGCTCTCGCCTGATTCGTCACAGATTGCGACATGCCGTGTTTCAGTCGGTGTAGTAAATTTGAAATGAGGAGAGCGCGTGCCTTCAGAGAGCGAACCGAAATCAGATTAACATTTTCATGGATTAGCGTTAATAACTTTAATTCTGATCTGTACCTCATACACAACTACTATAATACTGCCAGAGGACTGCGACGCATCATCATGTGAACGACTTTTGGTAATGTTAACGTTACCGGTTTTGACATTTTCAAAATAAATAAATTATTGTGAAATGTTTACTTGTCTGTCTGTTATGTTTTTCTTTTCTTCATAATTGTGTTAGCCTACGTAGTTTTAAGGAATGGTTAGGTTTAGGGATAGGATTAGGATTAGTGGCTCAAAATATAATTTAATACTAAAACTCATTTACCTACACATTTCTGTCCGTTAACTTACGTTTTATCCTTTTTATATTCTGTATAAAATGGATATGTTTAGATTTTGGGAGTAGGATTAAGGGATCTTGTTACATTTATCTTTAAAAGTGAAAGTATACAGATATCGTTATGATATGAAACATACGTAAACAGTTAACGTTTTGTAGCTGTAAAAACGTAATAATGTTACGTTTAAATGTTGCAAATATATCCATACTATACGTTTCAGCATCTATCCAAACGTACAAAAAAGTACGTTTTATATCTTTGAAAATAACGTATTAATACCTATGTATTATAAACATGCATCTTGCGTCTCTAGTGGACATTTCACCCGAAAAGTGCAGGGAAACGTACCTGGAGGTACGTATTTCAGGTTTTGCAAAAACGTAGGCAGAGTAACGTATTTCCAATGAGCCTGGGTTGACGCCTCTGCAACGTGAACTCTCTGTCCTTTTGAGTGAGCGCACACAACACTGTCATCAGATTTGATACTGGTACCGCAGGGAGTGTTCAACGGGCCTAGTTGTGCAATTAGTAGTTGAGTCAATTGTTTTGTTTGTGATAACGCAATGAAAACAGTCCAAACATGGACATCATTTTTGGCCAGGCTGTCATAAAAAAAAAAAAGGTGTAGCCATTGGTATGTAGCTGTAGTTTGACTTTTTGGTAAAGCTTCCTTTTACAGTCCAGTTACCCATGTAAATACTATGTACTTATTTTAGTAACTATAATTACTGGGTAATAACTAGTACTAACCCTGAATTTACCCCTAAACCTACCCCTGTTCCATGTACTTACCTTATCTTAGCCAGTACTTTCTAGGTAAGTACACAGTAAGTACACTGTAAGTACCGTACTGTAAAAGGAAGCGGTACCGACTTTTTTTTGCCGAATAAATATCTTAATCAAGTTTAAAGCTACACTGTGTGATTTTTACCCCCATCTAGTGGTGAAAAGGTATATGACCATCCGGTGAATATTAGTTTCTGTTCCTCTCAATTCCGATTTTGTTTTAACTCCTACGGTGGCCAATGTAGTCCAAGATTAACATGGCTTCCAGTTCGACCTCGTCCATGAGTGTTAACTCAAACGTAAACGCAAAAAGCTTGAATTTATGGGTATGTCCCTCTTTGGCTAATGTACTTTCAAGATGGAGGGGCAACACGGCGACCGACATTAGAACCCCTTACCCGTATGTATTTACAATATTATACACTCACGAGAATACTTTATTACATGAACGAAGTAAATATACATTAATGAGCACGTATATTTTTGAAAGAACTAAGTGATTTTAGCTAAGAATAAACTAAAAGAGTTACACAGTGTAGCTTTAAGGTTTTGTTCTTTCCGCAAATTAGTCTTACTTATAGGGTCATTAAAAATATTTTT
Source organism: Cyprinella venusta (assembly GCA_038021265.1). Taxonomy (NCBI): domain Eukaryota; kingdom Metazoa; phylum Chordata; class Actinopteri; order Cypriniformes; family Leuciscidae; genus Cyprinella; species Cyprinella venusta. Next base: position 10,722,062 of record CM075870.1, on the reverse strand, counting down.
CTTCATTATATCCTAATTCTATGGAAGCTTGTTTCCGCCACTGAATAAAAAAATAAAATAAATAATTGTGACTTTTTATCTCACAATTCTGACTTTTTTTCTCACAATTGCAAGTTTATATCTCGCAATTCTGACTTTTTTTCTCACAATTGCGAGTTTATATCTCGCAATTCTAACTTTATTTCTCAGAATTGCGAGATAAAAAGTCGCAATTGCAAGTTATAAAGTCAGAATTGTGAGATATAAAGTCAGAATTGCGTGATATAAAGTCGCAATTCTGAGAAAAAAGACAGAAGTGCGACTTTTTATCTCACAATTCTGACTTTTTTTCTCACAATTGCGAGTTTATATGTCACAATTCTGACATCTTTTCTCAGAATTGTGAGATATAAACTCGCAATTGCGACTTATCAGGCCAATTCTAAGGGGAAAAAAAACTGGTTTAAATCTCACAATTCTGACATTATATCTCGCAATTCTGACTTTATATCATGCATTTCTGACTTTATATCACGCAATTGCGACTTTATATCACGCAATTCTGACTTTATATCTCGCAATTCTGACTTTATATCACGCAATTCTGACTTTATATCACGCAATTCTGACTTTATATCTCGCAATTCTGACTTTATATCACGCAATTGCGACTTTATATCTCGCAATTCTGACTTTATATCTCGCAATTCTGACTTTATATCACGCAATTCTGACTTTATATCACGCAATTGCGACTTTATATCTCGCAATTCTGACTTTATATCTCGCAATTCTGACTTTATATCGCACAATTCTGACTTTATAACACGCAATTGCGACTTTATATCTCGCAATTCTGACTTTATAACTCAATTCTGACTTTATAACTCGCAATTCTGACTTTACAAGTCGCAATTCTGACTTTATATAACGCAATTCTGACTTTCCATCTCGCAATTCTGAGAAATAATGTCACAATTGTGAGAAGTAAACTTGCAATTGTGAGAAAAAAAGTCAGAATTGTGAGATAAAAAGTCGCAATTACCTTTTATATTTTTCATTCTATGGCGGAAACAAGCTTCCATATAATTCAGTATTATACTGTTATAATATAATATAATATAATATAATTACAAATAATTCAATTAGAATTACAACTAGTAATTTAATTACAAAATACATTGTTGTATAATAATGTAATATTGGCCAGGATAATGGTGGATATTTAACTGTGCATGCTCTTGAATGTAAAATGTTATGTAAAAATGTTATATGTAATTTTCAAACTGTATTTTATAAAGTTGTGATGCCAAAATGAACTAAATTTCTAACTTTGGATTTCAGGTTTTTATACTGTACGAGTACAATATATGTGTGTGTATATATCTATATACAGTATTTATAACAATGTGTTTTGTAAGTAGTTCTTTTTAATTGAGAAAAACTCATTGTATAATCTGTGTGGTCTTTTTAATGGTGTTTTTTAATAATAAGATCAAACTTGCATATTATAATTGAGTTGTTGTTTGAAATGACCACCCGGATGTTAGGAAGCGGTTTCATGCGCTGTATATGCAGTGATGTGAGTTTGCGTGTGTGTATGTTACCACAGAGTGCAGCAGCTGCGTGCGGGACGTGCTGGGGCTGCTGAAGAAGCCATGATTGGGCACTAAATATTCGTCGGCATCCACGGCTTCGTCCAGCTCTCCGCTCATCAGACTGCGGCAGAACTTGGAGTCGGAAGGACTGGGCAAATGCATCCGATCATCACCCTGGAAAACAGTGACAGTGGTCAGATGTGAGCAATGCTCCAGTGAACCTTCACAAATCAGAGTTGTGCTTCTCTCACCTGAATGACCAGATAGCGTGGCGGGTCACGGGCCATTTTGGTGAACTCAGCGATGAGCTCCCTGAAGCGAGGTCTGCTCTCCGAATCGATCATCCAACCTTAATATGAAACCAGAAGGATGAAGACGGTGAAGACTTTCTGAACTTGTCCACTTCATAATACAGCAATGAATCGAACTTACATTTGACCATTATCATGTACACATCAATGGTGCAGATAGGAGGCTGAGGAAGTCTTTCTCCTTTCTCGAGAACTTCGGCGATTTCCCTAGCAGGAATACCGTCGTATGGCTTTGTTCCAAATGTCATCAGCTCCCAGACTGTCACACCTAGAGGAGTGTATCATTCATTGAAAAACTGCCAATTTCATTTCATCCTGAGAGATCCTCAGCTTTGAAAGAGGTTCTATAACCCTGTTCATTTTCTACATTCACATTCCTGGTCATGCTCATTGGGGCAAAGAAAACTTTTCCAGATCCAAGCAATTCCCTAAGGATAAATCATGCCATATTTGTTGAATTTTCGTTTTCACTGGAAGTAAAAACTGACCTTAAAAGTTCAATTTCGGAAATATGCAATACCGTTAACTTCTGACATTGGTGAACTGTTACTAACCATAACTCCAGACGTCACTCTGGTGGGTGTACGTCCTGTGGAGGATGGATTCGAGCGCCATCCATTTAATGGGCACCTGTTGAAGGATATAGATGGACAAGGCAACATAAAATCTCTATTTTAAATGCCAAAATGGGAAGTGAACACATTTGACGCATTCTAAAGATGGACTTCTGATTGCTAGTAATAGTTGACTTGTATAGTTAGGACGCTAATAAGTAGAGTTGGGGAAAGTTAATATGAAAAGTAATGCATTACAAAATTGAGTTTACTCCCTTAAAAGTAACCAATTGTGTTCCTTAGTTACTTTACATGGAAGGTAAAGGATTTTTTTTTTTAATGATAAGCCTCAGGTTGAAGGAAATGCAAATTCACGCCCTGTACAGTAGAGGGCGCAACTCAAAACAAATCTTTCATTGTGGACGGCAAAAATTTAAAAAAAAACCAATGGGCTATATGCACGCATTGACGCAAGGATAGGAGGTTTCCGGTTGGGGAGATTAAAGCGGTGGAAAACCGAGGAAAACAGGATTATGGCAGAGTCTTCCAAATTTACTGTCCTCCCGTCTTTGAAACGAAATTTTCATACGTTTAGATGTAATTTTATATATAGTTATGTTTATTTAATATAATTTTAAAAAGAAGCATAAACACAATGAGGGGTGTCTGTTTTGTCTGTTTTTATGACTAACATGTCTTTAGTATAACCATGGAGTATAAAATTCAATATAAATTTTCGGTATTGCATTGGACTCTACGATCGGCGGAAGTTATCGAGCATCCTTACACCTTCACCGGAAATACCGCCGTGCATAGAGCCCATAGAGTGCGAAGTTACAACGTCACTCTGTAGGCCAAAACGCGAAGTGAGTTAGCATTTTAGCACTCCTGGTTCCCTCGCTCTAAAGTCTATGGGATTTTTGAACGGGTTTTTGCTAAATCGTTTTTCGACCGAGGGAACCCATGCGACGCTAACTTCTGAGTTGTGCTACAAAGTGACGCCATCACTTCAGCACTCTATTGCTGCATCCCAATTTGTCTACTTATTCTATGCCACCAAAATATGTACTGTTTTTGTGAGGAAAAAGTGTGTAGCAGAACAGTAGGCAGGCTTTGGGACATAGGCCTACTTCTTCATAATTCATGAAATCATAATTGTCACATAATTCATGAAATCATAATCATGTGCCAGTCGTGGATCTTTTTACGCGCAGAACTCTCCTCGTGTGTTTGCAATGTGCATAATGATGCATTTAAAGCCCAGAACACACCAAGCCGACGCTAACGAACTAGCGCTGATGAAAGCCAACTGTGTTGTCGCCTCTCGTCGAGGTAAAAAGCTGCACTTGAACACACCGAGAAAACTGCAGCCGACTGTCAGCTAGAATGTGCGTTCTGCACCTGCGTGTAATGAGACAACTGTCTATTTCTGCAAATATATTAGTCTATATTCGTCATTCAAAAAGGAAAACCGACGCTGCCGGCTGAAGATACACATAACGTAAACAAAGCAGCGCGTGCTTACCGTTTTGAATATCAATCCTGCTAAACACTTTCTTTATTCCACTCCGCTCATGTTAATATTGAAATATTCGCCAAGGAACACTCTGGTAAGAAGACGTAACATAAGAACAGCCTTCTATCTTTACCGTTTTGACTTCTTTGCTTGCTGTTTTGCGTTTATTCTCGTGCACTGACTCTTTCAATAAGCTGAACAGCCAATCAGAGTTCTCTCTTTCCCCAACGGCCCGACGCCGATTCAACATGTCGAATCGCGCGAAACAAACCCGACGAGGACTATTTTTAGCCAACGGCACGGAACCGTGCGCATCACACCAAGGAAACTTAGTTGGCCCACGCAAAAAATCTGCCAGACGGCCGGCCGACGGCTTGGTGTGTTCCGGGCTTAAAGGTTCATGACCAAACGTATCATTTCAAAAAGTTCACAATGCGGTTGCAAATGAAATATAATGTGGATCAATTTGAATAAATAAATTTCCGTCAGGGTGGAAACTCAAACCCCTTTATCTAAACCTTTGAGTTCTGGAGCCACCAAACACTGTTGTTTTTGAACACAATTTAGGACAGATAGTATGCAAATTGGGCTACAGCAAATGTCTAAAGTCATTTTTGCTTATTGGTATGGTTAATTGGATCATTGAAGGTCAGTAGCAAAGACATTGGTTAGTGAGCTCGTCTGCGCTGAAGTGAGCTTAAATACTTAAAGCTACACTGTGTGATTTTTACCCCATCTAGCGGTGAAAAGGTATATGACCATCCAGTGAATATTAGTTTCTGTTCCTCTCAATTCCAATTTCGTTCTAACTCCTACGGTGGCCAATGTAGTCCAAGATTAACATGGCTTCCAGTTCGACCTCGTCCATGAGTGTTAACTCAAACGTAAACGCGAAAGGCAAAGCTTGAATTAACGGGTCTGTCCCTCTTTGGCTAATGTACTTTCAAGATGGAGGGGCAACATGGCGACCGACATTAGAACCCCTTACCCGTATGTATCTTCAATGGCATATTATACACTCACGAGAATACTTTATTACTCGAACGAAGTAAATATACATTCATGAGCACATATATTTTTTGAAAGAACTAAGTGTTTTTAGCTAAGAATAAACTAAAAGAGTTACACATTGTAGCTTTAAAGTGTATGTGTAATTTAGTGTAATTATAACAGGTTTGTGTAATATTCTGAGTGTGCATTTCACTATTTTTTATTCATTTTGAGGAATACTGACAGGAGAGGTATCAGTCAATAAATGGGAAAACAAATTATTTAGCGTTACTTGTTTGAAAAAAGTAGTAATCTGATTACATTGAAGTAAAAAGTAATCTGATTACATAATTACGTTAAAGTAATCTGATTGCATAACTCGCATACTTATAAAGCATTACCCCAGACACTGCTAAGAAGGCCACATTCATCACTTCATTCGTTTTTAGGACAGTTTACGAACATCTAGTAAAATCAAAAACTGCTAAAACTCTGTCATCAACATCCACTTTCTCATAAAAGAGAAATAACAGACCTTTCCGCCATCTGCGTGATACTCCTTCTCGTCTGCGTTTAACAGCTTGGCCAGGCCAAAATCGGTGATCTTCACATGTTGAGGGGTTTTCACTAGCACATTACGAGCAGCCAAGTCTCTGTGCACAAGATGGCGCTCTTCCAGGTAATTCATTCCCTAATAAAGCCAGAGAGAGAGAGAGATGCTAAAGATTTTATTCGACTTGAGTTTATATAATGATGTACTCGTTCAGGCTGGAATGAAAGCTCTTATGTATATTAATATGTCATCCTAGGTCACGTCAGTCTTTTTCAGGCTTTCACTGTTCTTTTCATACGAGAACAAAAGACGACAGCACTAGTTACAGTAAGGACGACAGAGAAAGACAACATAAATATACACGTCAAGATGATTTATTTAAACAAGCAGGGAATAACTGTAGACGAGGACAAATGCAAGTTATTTTTGGCAAAAATGGGACCTCATAAATATGGGCTCCATGTCTATATCATCCGAAAAGCTTCTGAAAATGTAATGATTGAGGAGTATTTACACTTCATAATGTTTTACTGATTGAACAGCAACGCGATCATAAGTGTAAAGTGTTTACGAGCCACCTACGGTAACTTTAACGTCCAAACAGAACTACATGAGAATCATGGATGAGACACACAGATGGGAAAAAGTGCTCAGATAAGGGGAAAATGCTGTATAGATCATTAGGGAATAATAGGAAACACAACGGATATGGAAAGAATGACTGTGAAAATGGATGATATTCAAACAAAAAGAAAGTCAGGATTCAAGAAGATTAAAACATATTAGTTCAAGCTTTTCTCAGAATGTTCCAGCATCATATCAAACATATCACTACAACGTTTCTTTCAAAAAAGAAATGTTATTCCCTCAGTAGCGAGGACCAAAAAAGTCCTGTCTGCTTTGAAAAAATCATCTCAGTAACTGATTTGCACTTCAGAAAAGAGACACGACTTCACATTTGGAATATGTTGGAGTGGTGAAAATCTGTGAGTGGTATTACCTATCGTTGGTTTAATATCACCAGTAAAAAGCCTGAATAGGCATATCAATTCATTCCAGATTGAAAAATGTCTCCTCATACCTTCTAGTTTCGCTTTAAACACAATGAATTAAACAAATCACATTCCGTCCTATCCCATTTTCCTTTTACTATACAGGACAGTTGTGAAATGACAGGAAATTAAGAGAGGTGGAACATGACTGGGACATGTTAATAATTAAACTAGGGCACCCCATCACTTAATGATTAATCACAAATAAAATTAAACAAATAAATTGCAAAGTAATAATTTGATCTTAAGTAATAAATTAAAATAAACAAAATTATTACAATTGAAATAATGATAACAAAGCCATAATATGTGTGTGTGTACTGTGTATAATATTTTGTATATATAAATACACACACATGCATGTGTATACTGTATTTATAATTTATATTATATATAAATATAAATATAAATATTATATATAAATAACACATTTTACTTAAATATATACATGCATGTGTGTGTATTTATATATACAAATCAGGGCTGGGCGACGATTAATCGCATCCAAAATTAAAGTTTGTGTTTACGTAATATATGTATGCGTAGTGTGTATAATTATTTTGTATATATAAATACACACACACGCATGTATACATTTAAGAAATATTTTCATGTATATACTTTATATATATTTATACATAATTAATATTATATATAAATATTTGATATATTAAGAATTTTAAGAATTATTTATTTTTCTTAAATATATACATGCATGTGTGTGTATTTATATATATAAAATAATTATACACACACATATATTATGTAAACACAAACTTTTATTCTGGATGCGATTAATCACAATTAATCGTTGCCCAGCCCTAATAAAAAATACTTATACATAGTAGACACACATATATTATGTAAACACAAACTTTATTTTGGATGCGATTATTTACTTAAAATATACATGACTGTGTGTGTATTTATATATACAAAATAATTATACGCTGTAAACACACATGGAAACACAAACTTTTATTTTAGATGTGATTAATCGCGATTAATCGTTTCACAGCCCTAATTTAAATAATAACACGATGAACTGACATATCAAACCATCTGTTCATCATCAAATGAAATGACTCACTGGTTCTCAGAAAGGAAGAGATTAAAAAAACAATGAAAGATACAATCCATTCACCTTAGCAATCTGCACACACCAGTTGAGCAGGTGTTGTGATCCGATGTTGTCCTTGTTTTCCCTGACGTAGTCCAGCAAACAGCCGTAGGGCATCAACTGGGTGATCAGTTGGACAGTGGAGGTCAGGCAGATGCCGAGCAGACGACACACGTGAGGATGCTCGACGCTGGCCATCACATAGGCCTCCTATAGATACAAACAAATGAGGTCAGAACCCATGCAACACACTGTATATGGTATACAGCAACACTGACAAATACTGAGGCTGTTTACAGTCCCTAAAGCCGCAGGACTAACAAACGAGGTGCCTTGAGCGCATTCGGAAATATTTGCAGGGACAGAGGCCTGCTTCAGGAAAATAAAAACCTAAGAACATAACAAAAACAATACACAGGGCTTTTCCTGGGTGGTTTGAAGCTGCCAATACCAACAGCCTTTTCCTTTCAAATAATGAGGGAGTGACTGATATCAATTTCAAATTGGATGCAGGTCGGTCAGGATTCGGTTTCTGCAGACGTTCAAAAGGTTATACGGTGTGTTCCCATAGTGGAGTTATCTTTAAAGTGCCCTTGAGAAGTGGCCTTTTCAGTCATATCCTCACAAACCAAAGAGAATACTGGAGGAAATTGCATTCTTTCAGTTCGCAACAGACAATCAAGACCTTTTCTGAGTGTGAGTGCATGGAAAAAGCAGGAATTTCTCCATTGCTACACTCCTCCTGTTTTGTTTCTCCACACAACCCTCAAGGTTATGTTATATTTCAGCTGCGCTTGTCACTGGAGACTAAGGCCTTTTCTGTACAATCATTATCCCTAACTAGAATGACAAAACAGATCGCACTGTGTGTGTTTACTGAGATAATTAACAGGGTAACTGGATCACACAGACAGTGCAGATGCATGTATTATCACATTACAAGCAGAGTGTGTAAAGAAAAGGGGTTGATTTTAGTGAGATACATAGCCAATTTTTAAATGTTGTCAAAATGTCCAGAATGTTTTCATTCACTAGCTAAAGCAGGCTTGAGTAATTAGCAGAATGTGCAATAAAACATTTGCAAATATGTTTATCACAAAGTGATAAATAATCGTTCTAATTTTCAATTTGAACATATATTTACATTGTTTTATTTAAAAAGGATCAAACAACTTTTCTGAAATGTTTTTTCAGGAAAAGAGTTAGATCAAATTCTAATTAATAACCAAATGTTTTTTTTTTTGTTTTTTTTTATGATACGTTGACATTTAAAGTGGCAGAATTACATTTACGGTGAACTATCCCAGGTGAATTTTACTTAATAAAAAAAGGTTCCCTTCATCTCAGTGGAATAAGATTTTGTGACTTTTCCTACATTATCTATCTATACACACACACACACAAAAAAAAAAAAAAAAAAAAAAAAAAAAAAAAAAAAAACTGGGCTTGATTCGGTTGTTCTGAAGGTATGTAAAAAAATGTTTACACTTCTGGTCTTCGGGGTCAATATGGCCCCACATTGAAATTTATGGGAAATGTGTAAAAAATTAAATATATTTTCTTCATGTGTCAAAAAAATAAAAAAAAAATTTAAAAATCCGGCATAAATCTGAAATTTTTTACACATAAATGAAGGCCTAGTAATAGAGCATAAATGCAATGTATCATAAGAAAATAAAATTTCATATGCATTGCAAGCTAATGGTGTAGTTGAGGAATTGTGTGGTATATGGATACAAAAGTACTTTATATATCCAAAAACACAGCATTAATGAATAGATGATAAGTAAACAACAAAAATGGTATATTAATTGTATGATTAAAAATGTATATTTTTTGTACAATTACTCAATCAATTGTTGGGGTCGTATAGACCCCGAAGCCCAGAAGTGTAAACAGGAAACGAAGACCATTTTGAAGGTTAAGCTGTTCATTGGTTCACAAACAACACATTCCTGCAGATGTTGTGTTTTGGGTCAGTGTGACAATGACAGATTTGTTTCTGAACACTAAATCAAACAGTCAACATTTTCATTTGTTGCGCAATTTCAGCCAGCCTTAAAGTCACCATAAAAATCATTGAAATCACAATTATTTTAATGGAATACTAGCCTGGATGCCAGCCCGAACTCCGCCCACAACATTTTTTGGACGGGAAGTTCGGTCTGGACTCGATCCATTGAGGAGTAATTATGAACGGTTCAAAAATGATTGGGCCAATCAAATTGCCAGGGCGGGCTTTATACGATTATTGACAGGTGGTCTTCAGTAACGTAATCCTCACGTCGTCAAAGAGCGCTTGTCAAAGATGAGTGCAGCTGGAGAATTGAGATGTATAGATTCCGCTGTCGCGTCTTTTGTAAAATAAATCGACAGCGCATTCATTTTAATAGACAAACAGAGAACTGCAATCAAGGCATTTGTCGATCGGAAATATATTTTTGGCGTCCTTCCTACATGATAAGGGAAAAGTGTAGCTAACTTATCAGCTGGCTCTGACGGTCGCTAAGAAGATGGGACATAATGAAAAGCCTGTGGTCGTTGTGGTTTCTCCTTTGGTGGCACTCATGGAGAAGTAAGTAAAAGAAGCAACACTCGTTATTTAACTTCTAAAATAAATAAAGTTAGGCTACGTTCTGTATTTGAAAACTGCGCTATGCAAAGGAGTTGACTTATGCGTTGCTCTGATTGGTTGTAGGTCTACCGACTATCCAATTGAGTGCAGTGGGGTTTTTTTTCCTGGTTCGGTTACGACACGCCTCATAATCAAAGCCCAATTGAGGAGTTTCAGACTCATTTTCTCTCTTGAAAATGAGTATGACGAAGTTAGGCTAATGGAATATTGCAGTACTCAATTATTTACCTGCCCTAGTGACAAACAAATATACCTATATGTATTTTATGCTAAGTATACTACAAATACATTTACATATGTATGTACCTGATATATATATACCCTGAAATTGTATTTTAGAACTTAATTACTATACTTAAAGTCTGTTAAATTGGAGAAACTTTTTTTTATTTTTTATTTTTTACTTAAAGCTACACTGTGTGATTTTTACCCCCATCTAGCGGTGAAAAGGTATATGACCATCCAGTGAATATTAGTTTCTGTTCCTCTCAATTCCGATTTCGTTTTAACTCCTACGGTGGCCAAGATAGTCCAAGATTAAAATGGCTTCCAGTTCGACCTCGTCCATGAGTGTTAACTCAAACGTAAACACGAAAAGCTTGAATTAACGGGAATGTCCCTCTTTGGCTAATGTACTTTCAAGATGGAGGGGCAACATGGCGACCGACATTAGAACCCCTTACCCCTATGTATTTACAATATTATACACTCACGAGAATACTTTATTACTTGAACGAAGTAAATATACATTAATGAGCACATATATTTTTGAAAGCACTAAGTGTTTTTAGCTAAGAATAACTAAAAGAGTTACACAGTGTAGCTTTAATGCACTTTAGTTATCCAGAAAGAGGTCCAACTAAAGATATTTGATTGAGCTAAAGTGGAACTATTGCAAGTATTCTTTAGGTACATTTACATATCTAGTATTTAAACACTGATATTATACAGAGATCATAATACCCTTACTAATAGTGATATTAAACACATGCTACGCTTAATATTAAGAAATGTGCATTGTACAATAAAGAAGTACTCCAAATAAAGTATTTCAGTAAGTCTCAAGTGTGCAAGTCAGTAAATATGTTAATGGTTTTGTAGTATACTTAGTATGAAATACATGTATTTTAATTAAAGTTTTTTTTTATTTCGGTAAAGATTTTGTCTTAAGTTTTTTAAAGGTGTGCACATCATTATTTTATTTTAAATTCATGTTCTCTCGTAATCTTGAAATAACTACATAACTTCGCCTCCCTCATGATGTGTTTACTGGCGTGAGGGCGGGGAAACCTGTCAATCACATGAGATTGACCAATAGCAAACCATGACCATCCAATCAATTCACAATGGACAAAATCAAGTCCAGGCCTTTTTTCTTATCGAGAAGCTGTTTTTCTCAAATAGGAAAGAAAAGAATATCACAACTTCCGTTTACATATTTTAATTATCTGAAAAATTATCTTATCTAATTATCCGAAAAAAAACACAAAACAGATATGACATAACAATTCACACTTTTATTCACACTTCACAGTATTATAATACTCACGTCCAGGATCTCCTTGTTTGCTTTGGGAGACGTGGCTTCTCGTAAGACCTTAATGGCGACGGGGATCTTCACACTCTCTCCTTCTGGAACCCACAAACCCTGCAGCAACGTATATTGGTCTTAATATTTCATAAAACCCAGTGTTTTGTAAGCAAGTTTCAAAGCTGAAATCATCCTGAGATAAAGTTATGATGTTTTTGTCTTCTACAATAGTCATAGTGTCAGGTTATGCGATTTTTCACTCCTAAATAGTTGTCATGGGCGAGAAAGTCAGACTAAACATCACATCTTAAACAACAAGCATGATGTCATCGAGAAGGCAGAACAAGCGAGACTCCCGGATATATACGAAAATGGGCAAAGAGGCGGGAGCTGAGGTGACGTGACATGAGGTGGCTAACAGACAACAGACGAACAGCTTGTAGTGACATCAGCGACAATCCACCAGTCACTCAAGTGGCCACGCCCTTAATTACGCACAACTTTAAGGCCTAATGTAATATTTAATTTAAACATATGAGTTGAATGTGTGTTGGAACGCGCAAAAAATAGTCTGATATCGCACAGTCATGGACCCGGCTTTATTTGAACATTAATAAAGTAAAAGTGTCTATCTCGTTAAGTATGTTATCCGTTGTCTAGGCAACTATGCCACAAAATACAATAGTATTTATTTAGCTAGCGTTTCGCTAACCCGAGTGAAAACAGCACAGGGTGAAGCCATGTACATTAACGACGATTTGAGACAAAGAAATGTAAATTTAAAGGGATACTCCACCAGGTTTTCATATTAAACTATGTTATTCCTTTAATTAAGACGAGTTGATGCATAACTCTCCCGTCTCGGTGCGTGAACTCTATCGCTCTGTATTGCCGCAAAACTATGTTAGCACTTAGCTTAGCTCAGTGCATTAAATATGGGCCAAAAAGAGAAGCGACCAAACACTTCCTCGTTTTCCCTATTTAAACACAGTTACTCGATTAGTATAACTCGACCTAGGCTGGTGACACAAAATAAAACGTTGTGTTTTTCTAAGCGTTTAAAATTGATGACTATATTGTATGGCGGAATACCATAAAAAGTGCTTTAGAGCACTTCGACTTGGCGCAATAATACCTTCACTCGTGAAAAGTCCTCTTAGTCTTTACAATGGCAAGCACTTTGTAAAAGTCCTAGATTAAATTTTTACGAAAAGACGTTTTACCAGCTGAACAATCGCTACGTTGTTAAACAACAGTGCTATACACTGAACGCACTTTACTTGTATCACTCACAGCCTTGTTTTCATTCCTGTCAAAAAGTAAATAAGGCACTACCCCCATTAAGGTCTATTGCGCTCAGAAAATTGAGAGGCATCAGAAGAGGAAACGCAAAAAATAGTATTTACATACACATACGCATCCCTAAAGAGAGGTCAGTCACCTTGTACACAGTGCCGAAAGCTCCGGACCCAAGCACTTTGATCTTCTTGAACTCCGTCTCTTTGAGGATTCGCAGCAAGGCCTGGTTGGGGGCTTGGCCGCTGGGGGTCAGAGGCTCCACAAGCTGTAAGGGACAAACAGAGTCAGGAAACCTCCCCTCCACACTCAAACACACATCCTGTCCTCCAACAAGCACGGGATGACACGGATCTGCCTGTACACGTATACACTATAGCCTCAATGACTGATTTCCATCAGCTTTTGTACTAGACTGCTGACTTTAAAACTGAAAAGTGACTTTATTGCATTGATCTCGCATTCTTTCAGCTTGTCGGAAGTTACTATATCTGACTCTATTCCGAAGTTATAAATCATTCATCTCTTTCCCACAGACATCAAACTCTGCCAACTCTCTTCTTTCTGTGAGTGTTTGGACGTTCAACAGTAGATATTCAGAACATTATGTCTGACCTCTCTTTCTTGCAGGAGTCGTCGCAGGGTTCTCTTCCTTCTGATGTGGCGTCTGCGGAAAAGAACAGCCACTCCAAGAGCCAGGATTACAAACGCCAGCAGACCTCCAACCACACCAGCGGCGATCATGGGCAAACCCGAACTACAGACCAAAGGAACATGATTGAGCAACATTCAGTTGAAGATGGTCCCCTCACCTATAATTCCTCTCCTGGCCAAAGATACTGAATCTCAACACATTTATTGAGTGGTTGTGCTCTTATTAATGATGAACTTTCTTTAGAACATCAGCATTTGTGAGATTTATTCCATTTGAGCAGTTTTGAGTTTAAAGCTACACTGTGTAACACTTTTAGTTTATTCTTAGCTAAAAACACTTAGTTCTTTCAAAAATATATGTGCTCATGAATGTATATTAACTTCGTTCAAGTAATAAAGTATTCTCGTGAGTGTATAATATGCCATTGAAGATACATACGGGTAAGGGGTTCTAATGTCGGTCGCCATGTTGCCCCTCCATCTTGAAAGTACATTAGCCAAAGAGGGACATACCCATTAATTCAAGCCTCACCTTTCGCGTTTACGTTTGAGTTAACACTCATGGACGAGGTCGAACTGGAAGCCATGTTAATATTGGACTACATTGGCCACCGTAGAAGTTAAAATGAAATCGGAATTGAGAAACAGAAACTAATATTCACTGGATGGTCATATACCTTTTCACCACTAGATGGGGGTAAAATTCACACAGTGTAGCTTTAAAATATTTATATATATTTTTTGTCATTGGATAAAACGTATGTCCATTTATGTCTATTTTAAGAGTAAATTAATTAGTTTAGATGTGAAGGGTAAAACAGTTTTTATTTGAAATAATGAGTGATAAGTTAGACCGTTGGCGTAAAATTTGTTTTCAGTTAAATACGTTAAATGACATTCTACTGACTATTAACTTTGCAACTAACTCTCATCAGAGTATTAGTAGACCACAACAGACTGTTAGTAGATTGTTAGGTTAAGGTTGGGTTTTAAAGTTTGGGTTAGTAGAAAAACTTGACGCAGTTGCAGTAATAAAGTGTTAGCAGATATTACTCATGCTTTATTAACTGGTAGTTGACATGTAGTTGCAAATTAATGAGAGTTAGTTGATAAGTAGTTGTAAAGTTACTTATAGTAAGTTGAATGTTGGGGCAGATATAAAGCAGTCTACTCTACAAACTTTAAGTAACTTTGCTATACATGTCAACTAAAGCTGGCTACACACAGCAAGATATTTGGAGTGAATTTGGACCAAATTCTCACTTTCCGACAATTCTAGGTAAAGTTCCGATAATCTTGACGGTGATACAGATTATCTTATCAGACTTTCCTGTGGTGTGAAGACCGGCGGAGCTACACCAATCTCAAATCGTAAACGTGTTGAACATTAACAATCAGAAACAAACAAACACGCACGCACTCTTTAGATTGTCACGTGAAACGAAACGATACCTAATTAGAAAGCGAGCTCACCTCCAGCTTGCGCTGTAACATATAAAGTCCATGTTAACGCCATCTCCATGACTTCATCCAAATCTTGTTATTTTTTGTTCCAAGAATTTTTTGTAAAGTCCAAACACTAGTATCGCCATTTCTTCTTGCCCATTATCTGCCATGTTTGCTTACTCTAAAGTCACGTTTGGTCGCGAGAATTTTTGCCAGATTTCCTGTGTTCACCTTCGGGACTCTGGTTGTTTGTGAATGGGATCTGTTAGGGTGTGATATGTCTTAAGGCCTGTTCACACCGGGACGAATTTCGCGCGCGTTATTCGCCGACATTTAACGCCTCGTGACTAAACAAAGGGCGCCAATGTGAGTGTTCACACCGACGCGTAAAACGGCACGCGTAAAAGCGTCATTTTAAATAAACGCCTCGGGTTCGTTTTTTTTTTTTTTTTTTATTTGACGCACCGCGTCAAAAACTATCCGACCACTGAAATTGGCGCTTTTGCTCACGTGTTTGGAGCTTCTGAAGAGACAGTAAAACACAACTTGGGGGCGCTCAAACACAAAACGGTCTTGCCGAGCACACATATGCAACGGTGAAGAAGAAATACGCGTCACCGTCTACACAGCCAGGAAGAAATAAGACGAGGAAGATGCAAGGCAAGATGAATGTAGACCTGCTGGTCTGGTTGGTGCTAGAACATAAAGAACTATAAGACAAACGCGACAAGGACTACACACATCTTGATAAATGAGAACTGTTATGGAGTGGTATTGCATGGCAAATGGGCGCCATCTAATGTCAGGGAATGAATTTGCATGTTCACTCGGCTCATCGTCAGCGAAAAACGCTTGGGTGCGAACACAAAAAACGAGATGAAAAACGCTGACGAATAACGCGCACTGATATTTGTCCCGGTATGTACGGGCCTTTAGTCAGATCGTGGCACTCCACACACTAGGGGCCCTATTTTAACGATCTAAGCGCATGGTCTAAAGCGCAGAGCGCACTTAGAATGTGTCCACGCGACGCATGATCTAAAAGGGTTGTCCCTATTCTCTTAATGAGTAATGGGTGTGTTTTTGGCGTAACATGCAATAAACCAATCAGAGTCTCATCTCCCATTCCCCAGTTGCGCTCGCGCCATGGCGGATTCCCTATTTAAATGGCGGAATTTGCAAGCGAAAAAACTGAACGCTTCTCCAGAGAGGAAACGGATCAGCAAGTGTGCGAGGTTAAAGCACAGAACATATACGGGACAAAGTGTGTTGTGCACCCGCCTACAGTATAAGCGCGCATTACTGATGCGCTCTTTAAATAACAAAAAAAAAATATTGCGCCATTGACTTCAGACCAGGTTTCAGTTGGTCAATGGCGCCGTCTATTTCAGTTGCCCCAAAATAGCAACGCGCTTGAACACATCACGTTTTTAGACCAGCGGACATTGGGTGCAAATGGATTTGCTATTTAAACAACGTGTCACGGGATGTGAAAATGAAAACTACGTTGGGTTGAAACTAGCCAAAAAGACTTGTGTCGCTCCAGCCCATTCTCATCCCAAGGCGTCATCTAACTGACAATTTTGACCATGCTTCAATATCGCTTTAGGCACTTGACGCTTTAGGCACCCTTTAGGGCAGTTAGATGACGCCCTAGGATCGCGTCTAACCCTACCCCAGACCTAAACCTACCCGCGTCACCTAACTGACGCTTTGCCTTTAGCGTCAGTTAGATGACGCCCTAGGATCGCGTCATGCAACTGACGCTAAAGGGTGCCTAAAGCGTCGGATATTGAAGCAAAATTGTCAAAATTGTCAGTTAGATGA